>BSBN01000327.1:0-1200000 GCA_027924645.1 Cunninghamia lanceolata | reverse complement strand
TATGGTAGAATATTTAGGTATGCTTGTATTTAAATTGCTTCAGCTATGATATCTTTATGTGTTATTAACTTCGAGATTGAGTGTGCAGGTATTGCTAATGAAACCACAAATACAGGAGATCACTCCACACCCTATGTTGTATCCCTTGTGAGCCGATCTAGTTCCATGAGGAACTAAGATCAACTCCATGTATGGTGAAATTTTGTAATGTTGTAATGTTGCATGGGGTCAAGGGAATTAGGTCTACCCTCTGATTTACTTGTATTGTGATATGTGTTGTAAGAAATGTTGTTATGAGTCTTGTTTAAGTTTATTTCTTTTAGACCCTCTTCTTGTGTTTTTACTTGACTCTGGGAGTCCTAACTAGGTAAAAATCAACCCTAGGTTATACCCCATGGGTCTAGGGACCCTTTGGGTCTAGGGACCCTTCTGACTAGGATAACATTGGGATAACCTCCATATGGTCACTCTAACTTCACAGTGAAGTTAAGTGACAAATTTGGAAGCATGGGTATAATGGGATGAGTGGAATCCACACTCAGGCCCACTTCCAAGTCATGGAATGACTCCATGATCCCCCAAATAATGGAGTGCTTTGTCTCCTTGTGCCTCTCTTTTGGTGGGAGTTCCCCATAAAAAGGGTGGGGTGTCATCCACTCCCTTTTTATTTCTATTTTACTTATTATATTTTATTCCTCCATGTGTTGGAAAAGGGCTATAGTGGGGGACCTCTTGAGTGGGGTTAATTGTTTTAAGTCCACTAGGGATAATGGATAAGGAGTGGGTTTAGTTTTTTAATGCCACTTGGGAATAAGGGAAAATGGAGGGAATTAGTTTTAAAAAGGAGAGGAGAGAGAGGGGAAAGGGGGTTGGATTATTGTGGAAAGAAGGAGAACTTGGAGGAGGAGACTAAGGGTGGAGCTCTTCTTCAACTACATCCATAATAGGGCTTGTAAAGGTTAGTGAGCTAGTTTACTCACCCTTGTATGTTATGTTCTTGTTTGATGAATGTGGATTTGCAAAGGTTGTCTATGTGTTATTTCTGTTATTTTGGGTTTGTGATGGGTGTTTGAAAGAGCTTCTTCCAGTTGGAAGACAATGCTCATCATGTATGGGGAAGGGAAGGTGTGAACCTCCTCGGGTGCATTCTTGTTCTTGGTATATGAAAGCCTTGAGGGCATGTTTGTGGTTTTGAGCCAAGACGGCTATAAGGCTTGAGAGTCTATTTGTGATATCCCTAGGATTTTGGTTATTTGGTTGGCTTGAGGCCATGAGAAAGATTAATTTTGTTGGCTTGAGGCCATGAGAAAAGCTGTGATAAAATGTTGAGAAGAATGACACCTTGGAGTTGAGTGGGTCTACTTCCCTACCCTCTTTAAACTCACCTCAGATGAGTTTTTGTGTTGTGAGTAAAACCATGGGTGTTGTGTGTTGTTTGTTTCTATTGTTGTAAAGTGTTTTTGGTCTATTCTACCCTGGGGGAGATTGTTGCAAGTATGTGTTTTTTATATAGTTTCTTCAAACAAAGTAATTTGGATAAAATTCTTTGAAGATTTTATTATTGCAGATTCAAGAGATTGAAGAGTCAATTTTTTTAAAGATGAAAGGGTGCTGATTTTTTATGAGGAAGTTGATTTTCTTGCAGATAGGCTGAGAAGAGATTGAATTCTCTGAAGTTTTTTTTTATTGAAGATGGAAATCATTTAAGATGAAATAAAAAATGATAAGAGAATTTGAAGAAGATTTATTGATTTTTTGTTTGTAAACAAAGAATGTGTTTTTGCAGGGCAGATTTGATTTTTCTTGAAGATGAAAGGATGGAGATTTTTGAAGAATATTTTTTTTCAAAATGTTTTATGGATGAATTTTATTAAAATATCAGAGAAAGTGAAAAGTCTTAATGATGCTTCTTGTGAAAAATGAAAGATTAAACAAATTGAAGAAAATGATTTTGCAGAGTAATAGAATGTGAAAGGTCATTTCATATTTAATGGCATTACAGATGCATTGAAGAAAGATTTGTTTTGTGGATCAGCATACAGGGTTGAATATATTTTGAATATCCTTTTGAAGAGAAAATTTAGATGAAAAATTTTGTATGTGATTTGAGTTGATGAGAAGTATGGTGATATGACTGACACATGTGAAAGAAGAAGTGATTTGTATTGAAATAGATGAACCTTCTGAATTCTTGATTTTAGTTTGAATATGTATTAGTGGTTGGTGCTCCTTGAAATTGGTGCTTCAAAGTGAATTAGGGGTTGGTGCTCCTTGAAGTTGGTGCTTCTAAATGTATTAGGGGTTGGTGCTCCTTGAAGTTGGTGCTTCTAAACATTGTAACCAGTGAGGTTTTTGCTAAAGCCAGTGAGGCATTTTGATTGGTTTTTCTACCTAGGAGGGTTTTTCCACTCATTAATTCTTCTTGTGTTGATGTCTTGCATAATTACTTGTGTTGATGACTTGCATAATTTTCATTAGTCATAAATGATTGAGAATTTGGTAATTGAGTAATCAATAATCAATTCAATTGTGATAAACTTCATTGATAATTTTTGAAAGTTGGTAAAAATTAGTTTTTGTATCAACACTGATTCACCCCCCCCTCTCAGTGTTGATTGTACTCCTATAGGACTGCTATTAGTTCAAAATAACAGCCAACATATTCCAGGCTGAAGTATTTTCAAATACTGCAGGAGATCCACCTTTTCCTGAAGGTAATGAAATTATTCCCTAGGATACGAGTCAACCTTAGTACTTGAAAGTTCTAACAATCATCAGCATCATCAGATGACTACAACGCATGAAAACTATATAGTGGCATGTGAGGAATCTTCCTTAGCATTTGAGTCAAACTATATTTTTTCCTTTGAGGATGAAAATGAGCTTGAGCAAGAATGTGAAGAGGTTCATGCTTATCAACAACAATATTAGGGTAGACATAATTATAACCTTAGGAGCAATACAAATCATCCTGGTGGTCCTTTGACCACATCCATTCCTCCTAATAACTTCAACACTCCACCAGATCCCAAGTCTAGCAATAACCCTAGACCTCCCAAGGTGAATAGTTAGTACTTTACACAACAAACCATAGTAGCAAAGGCTATAGACTAGTTGTTTGAGTTAGATAAACTTGTCACTTACCTGGTTGAAGAAATGAAGAAGATAAAGATTAGTCTATCTTTATTAGAATTATTGAAAACCCTAGTCATCAAGAAAGATTTCTTGATGTCACTAGATGAACCTGCACCCAAAGAGGACAATTTTGGTCAAAATCCTAGCCATATCATGACTAGAGATCCTGCACCTAGGGACAACACTGTCAAACCTAAAATGCAGGGCACTGTTCATGTAGCTGATACATCACAAATGACTTTATACATGTAGCTGATACATCACAAATGACTTTATACAAGGATAGACCTGAATCACCCTTTTTCTTACTCACATTGAGGATATTTGGTAAGAATTTACACAATTGTCTTGTGGATTCAGGTGCATCAACCAATGTGATGCCATTATCTACCTATCAAGCTCTAGGTCTACATCTAGCTAAATCCCTCAAGAAAGTAACTCAGCTAGACAATTTAGAAGTTAGTATTGTGGGAGAGTTAACTCACATACATATGCAACTTGCATCAGATTCAAGGGTGCAATACTACATAGATACCCAAGTGGTAGACATACCTGACAAATATGGAATGCTTCTCAGCAGAGATTAGTTTAAGACATTAAATGGCTACTTGGCCACATATTTTAGTCATATGTGGTTGCCATGGAAAGGAGTCCCTAATCAATTAAGAATCAAGATTGAACCATGTATGAAACACATGATCACTAAATATAATCACCCCAATGAGATATTATATGTGGACATAGAGCCAGAGGTGTATACATTAAGACCTCAAACAATTAAAATAGAGGAGGTTCTCATGTGTAATATATGCATACAGGAAGGAAATGAGAAATGTGAAATGGTAAATAAGACAAGATCCATGATTAAGTCTAACTGCAACTCAACCAATGAGGATGAAGTGGATCACTTTCAAGAATTTGAAAGATATCTAGCTAAAGAAGTTCAAAGATATCAGTTGACAAAGACATCAATAGAAGACATCCTAATATCTGGATGGTGTAGATTACATGAGGATGCACACTCAGAAAAGAATTGTGAGACATGTCTAGATATGATTGAGTTAGAAAGAGTAAGCATAGAAGGTGGATCATCAATGGCCGAGATAAGAAAAATATCTGGTAATGATGATACTTATTCCTTGTTGTTTCTTTCAGATACATATAAACATGAACAGGAGATGCATCAAGATGACACTCAGATGCATAGAACAGAGGAAATGTTGATATGTGATGATATACATCCTGATAAGAAGAGTGTTATCACTCCTGGGACTAATTGTTTCATTGAGTCTGACTATGAATTATTAGACGAGGATAGAGGGAGTCATCTGACACAATTCGAGTGGTTCCTATCCAAACAAATTCAAGGACAAATTCTGCAAGGAATTCCACCACATCATGCACTAATTGAAGGATGGTGTAGGCTCCATGAGGCACCACATTCAATGACAACTTGTGCTTTGTGTATCCATATACTGAACAAGAAAGAGAAGAAATGTTCAGGAAATAAATTACATAAGATCAGGGATATTCCTAAAGATACAAAAAAAGAAGTTGCAATATCTCCTAATGATAAAGGGGACAACATCAAAGTGATGAAAAGAGAAGATAATCAAAATGATGATGTTCGGAATAAACAAAAGAAAGATGTTATAGTCCCATAAAAATATCTGGACGTGGTGAAAGATCAATCATAGAAGATTAAATGGATATCTGTAGGCACAACTGCAAGAGCTAAGAAGAAAAAGAGAAGGTCCTGATAAGCCTTTAACTGAAGACAAGCCCTGGATCCTGAAATTTGATGGCTCCAAGTCAAAACAAGGAGCTAGTGTTGGTGTTGATCTGATAAATCCATCAAAAAATTCATTCCTAGAATCTGGGTGGCTAATCTAGTTCCTGTCAGGAAGAATAATAGAGACATACGTTTATGTGTAGACTTCAAGAATTTAAACAGAGCATCCGAGAAGGACAATTCTCCTTTGCCTTCTCTGAATGAGGTTCTTCAGATGGAAAATGTAGCACAGATGGTGTCCTTCTTGGATTGTTTCTCAGGATATAATCAAGTGATGGTGGATAAGATAGATAGATTGAAGACACCATTCACCACCAAATGGGGGATTTTTGCCTACAAACACATGC
The DNA here is from genome assembly GCA_027924645.1 of Cunninghamia lanceolata. Classification (NCBI taxonomy): domain Eukaryota; kingdom Viridiplantae; phylum Streptophyta; class Pinopsida; order Cupressales; family Cupressaceae; genus Cunninghamia; species Cunninghamia lanceolata. The sequence continues at coordinate 1,194,726 of BSBN01000327.1, read as the reverse complement.
CATTCAGCTTGATTAATGTTGGAATCACTTTTTAGCGTGCCATGGATATAGCATTTAGGGGACTACTTGGTCAATGCATAGTCATATACATGGATGACCTGACAGTCTTCTCAAAATAAAGAGGAGACCATATAGAAGACCTCAGGAAGGTGCTTAAGAAGTGTGAGAAATATGGTATCTCTTTGAACCCAAAGAAATGCATATTTGGGGTGACCACTGGCAAGTTGCTTGGTCATGTCATATCAGAAAATAGGATGACCATTGATCTTGCAAGAGTTGATTCCATTATGAAGTTACACTTCCAAGAAGTAAGAAGGAACTGAAATCTTATTTTGGTAAGATCAATTTTGTTAGGAAGTTCAATACTGGGTTTGCAGAAATAGTAAGGCCTCTCAACGCCATGCTCAAGAAGGATGCTAAGATTGAATGGACACTTGAAGCAAGGGCACCATTCGAAGACATCAAGAAGGCTATTGCAGATGCCCCGGTACTTATTAGTTCAGATTATACAAGAGATTTTTATATCTACTAATTTACATCTGAACATATTTGTGTAGCAGTTTTGACACATAGAAGTGAAGAAAAGGAAGAAAATCCCATTGCTTTCATGAGTTCTCCATTTAGAGACGCCGAGCTCAGGTACATGAATGTGGAAAGGCAAGCTCTTTCCCTAGTAAGAGTTGTGAAGAAATTTAGACATTATATCTTGATAAGAAAGGTAATTGTTGTAGTGCCAGACTCAGCTGTCAAAATGCTCCTGATGCAGAGTGAGCCTAGAGAAAAGAGAGAAAAATGAATAATTGTGCTTCAAGAGTATGACATGAAGATAACTCTGATGAAGTTAGTCAAGGGACAAGCCCTTATCCAAATGATTGTTGAAATAGATCCAAACCTGATAAGTGAGCAATATGCAGTAGATACAAAAGAGCATGATGACTGGTACTCTGATATCAGGCATATCCTGATCACTGGGAGGTGTCCACCAAACATGCATGCATCTAAGAGGAGAGCTCTAAGGATCAAATCACATAAATATATGATCAAAGGAGGGATCCTCTTCAAAAGAAATTATGAAGGGATATACCTTCGGTGTTTAGATAAGCCAGAAGATGATAAAGTCCTTACTAAATTACATGACAAATTCGGCACAGCTCATGGATCACACTTGGCCACCACTCATACCATCCTGAGAGCAGGATATTATTGGCCAACTATCTTCAAAGATACTACTGTACATATCAAATTTTTTTCATACATGTCAGATTACCTCAAATAAGGAAAGATATGCAGCTTAGCCACTACAACCTGTCATAGAGATGCGCCCATTTGCACAATGGGGCATGGACTTCATCGGTCCCATCAACCCTCCATCATCCTCAAGGCACATGTATGTACTAACAATTATAGATTACTACACCAGATGGACTGAAGCCATCAACAACAAGACTTGTACTTCAGAGGATGTGATCAAATTCTTAGAAAGAAACATCATTACTAGGTATGGAGTCCCTTATGCTCTTGTTTGTGATAATGGACCAGCTTTTGCATCTCTCAAGCTTTCTATTTGGGCTTTTGACCATGGAGTGATTTTAAAGTTTTCATAAAATTATTATCCACAAGGTAATGGCTTAGCAGAATCAACAAATAAGAACTTATTGAATATCATTAAGAAACTCATTGAAAAGAACCCTAGAGAATGGAACACCTTACTTAAATATGCCTTATGAATAGATAGAACTAGAATGAAGACTACATTGGGAAATTCTCCCTATCAGTTAGTTTATGGGGTGGATCCCATCCTCCCTCTTAACCTTAAAATCCCTACCTTACAATTTGCACAAGAATACTTAGGCATCAATAATAAGAAAGAAGTCAGGTTACTTCAACTAATGCACTTGGAAGAAAAATGAGATAGGGCAATTGACCAATTTTCCAAACATCAGGCTACTGTCAAGCGTTGGTTTGACAAAAGAGCCAAAGTAAAAGCATTCAGAATTTTAGACTTAGTCTTATCCTGGGATAAAGCCCATGAAAGGAAAGGTGACCATGGGAAATTTGACAAACTCTAGACTGGACCTTTCCAGATATCTAAAATCTTAGGTGATAGCACCTACAGGCTCAAAACCTTAACGAGGATGTCCCATTGCCGGTCAATAGACAGTTCCTTAGACACTACTTCCAGGCCTAGGTAGGTCATATCATGATAATGTATCATATGTACATTTTTGTATAGTTGTCTGTATAGTTTGCTTTGTGTGTTTTGCTTTGTGTGTTGTTGAGTCCCTGTTTTGGTTAGGCAAGATAATGCACCTTTCCACATTAGAAAACTAGTGAAATTATCATAATTCAGGAAATGAATACAAATTCTTACATAGGTTGTAACTCATGTCAGTGTAAGCACTTTTGATTAGGTTTGTGATATCTTATTCATCAGTGATAATTTTTATTGTTCAAGGATATCTTCAAAGAATACACCTAACAACCTTGGATTTGTTGAACATACTAGTGTAGTGTTAAGTGAAAAATCTAAAGGTTTGCTCTTGCTACCATTGCAATTCTTAGCCTAAACAACAATTGTCCACACCTTGCAAAATATGCTTACATGATCATATCTTACAAAAAAAAAATTGAATATCCAAAGGAATAATTAGGTCATCCAAGTAACTCTACCGGGGCTATAGATGCCTAACTGGCAATGGGGCTCTACTTGGGAGAATTGCAACGATAACCTTGTCGAGGCTATGGACACCTATTGGCAGCAAGGCTCTATCTAGGTTGGCTATGAGAGTTAAACCAAACTATGTAGCTTAACACCTATCACTAGTGTTTTCAACTTATCTTCAAGATGAAGGATATAAATCACATGCACACACACGATTCCTTCTCAGCATTATTATATTGATGAACATGACATCATTCAGAAAGGATAGGATGCTCGTATTTAATAAGAGTTAGAATATTATGTCTTAATTTGTCTTCGTGTTTTGAATTGTTTGAATTTTAGTTGTTTTCTTTGGTGGCAAGTTGTTGTGTGGTTACACAACACACCCCATTTTGCCTTAATAAAATAGGGACCCAAATTTTTGCTTGGCTTGCTCGTCCTTTGCTTTTGGGTGGTATGGTAAAATAATCAATACCAAATGCATGACAGGATGTCATCCTATGTATATCTTGACCTCAAGGTATAGGTCATAATTTTTAAACTTCAAATTTCATATTACAGGTCCTACCAAGTGGAAGAGCATCAAAATCTAAGCAGGTTTTCTTTTTGAAGCACCTTGAAATTCATTAAAATAAAGAAGTTACAGTCAGTCAAAGTTTAGTCAATATGTCATCTAGATATTCACATTGCATGTCATTCAGATATTAACTTAGTATCTGGCACCTATTAATATCTAGATGTCAAATTTAAAAGGTTTAGTGGGAAAAATGTTAAACATTGGGATATTAGTTGACATCCCCATCTTAACTTAATGTCCTGGCGCTCGCTAACATTTAGACATCAAATTTAAGAGACTTGTTAGGTTAAACATCATATGCAAAATATTAGTTCGCTCCTAGATCTTAACTCAGTATCCTAACCAAAATATGCCTGTCCTGATGATGTCATGTCATCTTGACATTATAAAGAGCTCCGATCGTGCTGACATCACCTAGACATTAGAGTCTCGGGATAGCAACTTTGTAATATCCTGACCTTATTTTAACATCCCAATCCAGATGATGTCATGTCATCTTGGCCTTATGAAGGACAATAAACTTGATATCGTCATCTAGATATTAACTATCATCTGGATATTAACTTAGTATCCAGACATTTTTAACATCCATATCCTGATGACATCATCATGCCTCAACGTGATACAAAAGATACCATATGTTGATGTCATCGTCACATTAAGCCAAGGGGATGTTTTTGGATTCCCATTGTTCAGATCTTATTCTCGTATCCTCATCCTAATGATGTCACCTTATTACACTACGATGAAAGATCTTCCCCTTGTTGATGTCATTTAGATATTCTGATCGGATGCCTATTTTTCCCTTATAGTGTCCAAACCTTAAATTGATATACATGACCCACATTAGATGGTAGCGCATACTCGCAGGAGAATCTTGTCAACAAGAAAGATTCTCTGCCCTACTGCCAGATGATGACACGTGTCCATATGCATATCCTGACTTACTATGAGTATATTTTCAACCCGATGATAAATCCTTGGTCAACAAAGGTTCACCTGACCTATGATGACATAATCTAGATATTCATACCCAAATATCCACATGGATATTCCTCATCTGAATATCCACTCCCATATACCTATGCTTTTTGCATTTAATGCATTGCGATTGGTCATTGGCATTTAAATTTGAACGCACACCAACGGACACTTGTGAGGATCCTATGCAATCTTGCTAAAAGAGGCTGTCAAATCACCTTGGCGCCATTAATAAGCCCTAAAATCATGATATGCTTAAGGTAAAAGGAATTCCTATCATTATAATCAACACAATTACATTCTAGAGCCCTAAGTTTCTACTGTTAAGAGCTTACGGTGAACCAGAGCCAAGTCAGGAGAGAAAAATTGCAGAAGAATACTTCATCCAGAGCTTCTATTTAGTCATCACCACATCTACAACAGGTTAAGGAAGCATACATAGGTATGTATGAAACCCTATCCCTCTGGTTATTTCGCAAAATCGTATCATGATTAATTAGAGGGTAAATAGTGAGCATTGATAGTGATCATGCATTGCCTATTTCAATTCGTAGGATTTAGGCATGTTACCATTTTAGAGCATGAATAATCAATATTGTGCTAACCCTAGATAGACAAATATATGCTTTTATTTGAGACTAGAACGTTTGAATTGCAGGAAGAAAGTCACAGCCACGTATGGATAAACAGGATGTCAAATTCAAGCCAGTTGTGTTCCCTAAAATGCAAAGCATGTACAACAAGTTGGGATTCACAAAGGATACCCATTCAAGTAATACAGATATAGAGGAATTCAGAGCAAGAATTGATGCTGGAGAAGATAACCCCATCCTACAGAACATAGTGGCATCAGGCTTATATCATGCAGCTGGTTTTCCTTATTCCATAGAAGATTTTGACCTTATGGCTAAGTGTGCACTGAATTATGATGTTACTACAAGGAAAGTAGAGAAATAGGAGAGGTTTTATGCAGATTTATCTATGGAGGGTATAACCGAGGTGTTCTATTTTTTTGTATCCCAACCTATATATGTGCTTGACTTGGATACATTGGCAAGGGAATTTGATGATAACAATAAGGTCTACATGAAGGTGATATACTAGGAATGGAGTAGTTCAGATAATATAGCCAGGGTAGCTACCAAAATGGTACAACACTTATATAAGTTTGATTTCAATGAGGAAGTGCAGTATATAATGTTCATGCTCTACAAGATGAAGGGGCTGGTAAATTGTGGAACCTTTGAATCCTGGATGTTCGTAGTAATGAGGATGGTTATTGAATATGAAGATGATCAAGCAAAGGTCCAATGGGCCAAGATTATCAGTGATACAATACATGACCATATGGTCAAGTGGAAGGAAGGTAAGGGGATGATCTTCATAATGACATCCTACTTAGTATATGCTTGTGCAGTGAAAGGCATATTTGATGGCCTACAAATTGTAGGAAGGATGGGTAGATTACCCAATGAGAAGACTCCTCGGGAGCACTATCCCTAGCTAGAGAGAAGACTTTCAATTCAACATTACAAAATGGTTAATGATTTCTTCCTGATGCACCTAGTTCGTCTCATGGAGGGAGACATAACCAAATGGTTTTCAGTGGGTACTACTAAGGTAATCAATGGATATGGCTCTTGGTTCATCCAGGCCAAAACTTATTCCTACATCCAAATGGAGGGTTTCAATGGGAAACCATATATGCTACCAAGGTACCCTTCAGACAAGGTAGTACTAATGGAGGTGATGAGGCAACAACTACCTACATTTCAAATGTCCAAGGTCAAGGAAGGGAAGCCCTATAGGAAATTTCCCATTGACATAAACTAGTTCTTGGTGGGAGCCATAGAAAATGCAAGGAAAGATGAAGCAGAGTTGAAAAGTTTGAATCTAAAATTGTTCCCACTCACCATAGATTATGATCCTTATCATAGGATCAAGAAGAGATTCAATAAGAAGTATAAACATACTATACACCTCAAGGATTATTGGGTAGATTGTGATGATGAACATAAGGTGGGAAGAAGAGAGTATCAAAGGTTAACACTGGATCAGATGAGGACTATAGGGCAGCTTGAAGTGTCCCCACAAATCAAAAAGGATGATGATAACCTCATGGATCCTGAGTATGATAAATAGAAGATATACAATGACAGCATTTCTAGCCCAGATCTAACACAAAAGGAAGAGACTTCAATAGATGTCCTCACTACAAAAGTTATGGATAGGACAAAGAATTGGGTTTCCAAAAAGATCAATGAGCTTAAAGCAAAAGGTGTGGCAATCACAAATGACATCTAAAGGGGAAGAGAAAGGAAAGAGAAGAACAAGGATATGATGATTTTCTTGTACGGAAGAGACAAATCCTAGGGACAAAGTTACTTGAACCTAGTTCATCTAAAGTAGAAAAAGAGATTACCTCTAAAGGAGTATCCCTAGTATATAAACCATTGTCACCTCCTATAGGACCAGTGCTTAAGGAAATTTCTATGTCTGCACCCCAAGTACAAACAACACAGGAGGAGCTCCAAAAAAATTAGGAGCAAAATCCATTATGGAATATTGTAGGGGAGGAGGATGATGATTATGAAGAGGATCAAGTGCCCATTGGGACACTAAAGATGAGAAGAAGTGATAAGTTATAGGGTGTTAAGGTGCCCAAAAAAAGTAGATACTAAAGCCCTAGGACGAGGGGAGTTGTTACATCACCAACAGAGGCATCAGGACCAAGTGATCCATCTATAGGTATGGCTAGAGTTTTGCAACATGATGTGCCTATAGAAATAATAGTCAAAGTAAAAACTGAGATGGCACAGGAGGCCAAGAGCCAAGCTCAAGAAGAAGAGGCTACAAAGGCCCTACCACTAAGTCATACCATTGATCTTACTGAAGATGAGGTGGTAAAAGATATTACCAACCATCCTATTGAGACCATGTTGCAACATACGGAAGCTACAGATAAGGGTGATGCAGTAGTGGAGTCACATGATAAGGAAAAAGAAAGAGAAGAATCCCCTGAAGTAGAGGTACATATGGGACCTCTCAATACTTTAATTGAGAATGTGACTAGCTTGGCAGTGGTTGATTTGACCTATGTGCCTAAAAAGGGAAACACTGAAGAAGAGGCTACTAAAAATAGCCAGAATCAAGAAGAAAATATCCAGATGGAAGTAGATGATGGAAGTAAAGATGATCAAGTAGATGAAGCACACTCATATATTCTTGTGGACAAAAATGTACAAGAACAAAAAGCACAGCAAGATATCCTGATGGATAAGCCTGAACAATAGAGTGTGTTTGAATCACCTACTGCTACAGGAGACAAGGTTGATAAACATGGGTAGGTGCACTTTTAGGATGATCAGGTAAATAAAGGCTAAGAGCCTAAGTATGACAAGGTTTCAGAGGAATAGGGTGATAAGGCAAAAGATAATCAGCCTCCTCTAGAGAAAAGGCAGGAAGACCATATGCCTGAGAAAGATAAATTGGATGCTAAAGCAGAACAACAACAAGATCAAGAGCAAGATCAAGATCAAAGACAACAAGAAAATATGCAGGATCTTGGTGGCAATGAGGAAGTCAGTAAGGACAAGGGAATATAGGATGCTCAAATTGAGCAACCAAATTGAGGAGGATCACAATCAGATACATTATCGTTGATTTCATTAGAGGTAGGCCAATCACAGGAACAATAGGTACCTTTTGATTTCAAGTCTTTATTTACTCTTGAGCCAACTAAAGCTAAACAGAGAGCTAGGACAGTCTCCACTATTAAGAGGAATCCAAAAATAGGAAGGAGAACATCCCAAGTAGTTGTCCCCACAGTAGACAAAGCCAAAGGAGAAATCAAGCCAAAAGAGTTCCATGTGACAGAAATTGACTTAGGTCATGTCACTACAGAGCAAGAAATACAAGAACATATTGAAAGTAATGAGGTAGTAGTGGCCAAAATAAGAAATCTTAAGGCCAAAAAGAAAGAGATTAAAGAGAAAAATGCTCAATTACAATAATTTATATAGGGATTAGTGAAGCCTGATAGCTTGGCATCCACCCTATAGGCTACAAAGAGACCTGCTGCATTGACATTAATAAGTGAGGAAGAAATAGCTAGTCTAGATGTGCAAAAGAACCAAGATCATTTTATGGACAAATGGTTCATAACATTCATGACATTTGGAGAAAAGTTAATAAAGACTTCCAGGTCTAATTGGGACACATTGTCCAACCTGAAGAATGGCATTGATTCTTTGAAGAGTGAATTAACTCAAAGGATACAAAAATGCAATTATGCAATGGTAAGACTCAAAAGAGCCAAGAAGATGACAGATGAAGAGTTATTGAAAAATAAAATTGTCACCCATGTAACTTTACCACTCATGGATACCTAGATGACTAAGATGAAGTATGAAGTGGAAGTATCAAAGGCTAGCATGATTAACGTAAGAGACACTCAAACTAAGATCCATGATTTGTTAGCTGATGAGATGAAGGTAATGGAAGAATTGCTAGAAGATGTTGTGATAGAGAAAGCAGTTCTAGAAACAAATAATGCCATCCAGATATTCAGAGATAAATTTAAAGAAGTGGTAGAAGATCTAATAGGGCTCTTTATAGAGGATGTTATGTAGTACCCCTCCAGTTTCACCTTAGATGTGCAGGTGGTCGGATTAAGGAGTAGGAGGATGAATGGAAATACTCAGAATATTTAGGGTAAGATAGACATGATGATGGTAAGTTTAACATGATGATAATTGTATGCTTTCGATATATTCAGTTACAGGTTAATTGATTATATAGATTGGTTTTATGCGGCTAGTTGACTCTTGAGTAATTATCTATTGATGGACTATTTATACGGATATTGGGATGTGTTGTGAAGGGATGGCATAGTATTACTCATAAAGAGTACCCTACTATGCTACGATTCCCTATCACTATGTGTCTATTTGGATGATGAGATGTACATATATGTTGTATTCGACCATGTTGTTGGCTGCAAGTTATAGGTACCAGGCATCAACTCCACCTGAATCAACAGGTCTGAGCGTGCCTTCATACCAATGGAACTGTTGAATGGAGATAACATGGGGTTCCCTCTATTAGCCAGTGTCTTCAGTTGGCTACCATCCATGTATTTCCAGTCATGGGTGTAGTTGTGGCTCAGTAGTACCTTGTCCTGACAAACGTCAGTTTGGGAATACTTGTATGTCATTGTTGTTTGATCAAAGTGTGGTCGGCAGTTCTGTTTGGTATGTGGTATTTTTTCATGTTATAATTGTGTGATGCTTGTTTTGGTTTAATTGCTTCTTTTAAATGGAAATTTTTAGTCCACTTTGATTAAGAAACAATAATAGTTTGTAAACAAGTGATATTTTATTAATGTCGATAAACATGAATCTATCTTTTATGTTTGGTAATCTAAGATTAAAGGATTTTGTTGAGCTGTCATATTTCATTAGTAAATGCTTATATATATTAATAGGAAGGAATCCCGGGTGCTCAGGGAATTAAATGTAATATCTATTTTGTGGCATATTGGGGAAATTATGGTGAAAGTGGATGGTCAAGGAATGGGAAAGTATTGATTGCATTTTACTATTTTTATGTTTCTGAGTGCCTTTTTGGAGGGAGGATCGAAGGGAAGGCAAGGGGATGCTATTTTGTAGGAATGAATTCCTTTAGATGGGAAAAAGATCACCAGATTGGGGACCAAAAAAAAATGACTTTCGAGGAGCCAAACCAAAAAGAAGACTGCGATCAGGAAACAAGGGAATTCGCCAGCTGAGGAATCAATTCAAGGCCGTGGAGGAAATCTTCTTGTAAAGGAGGTATTTGCATCAGTTCTTGGTTGTTCTAGCATTTGTCTGTTACAATTCCGTTGTGTATATTATGATCTATTGAAGGCATAATGCTATAAGGGTTACAAATATGATTGAAGTATGCTCATTGGTCATCCTTTAAAACCTGTGTGTGGGCATGCACCTGGATAACAATCAAAGCGTACAAGTTTGGGTTTCATTGTTTTGGGAATATGGTTGCAAAATCCACTTTATGCAATCCCTCAATATTCTCCTTAAGTTAGCCTACTAGGCAGATCACAGTGTTTTGCTCAGAAAACTATCTCACTCCACAAAGATAATCAAGGCAAAAATTTCCCACGCATGTAGGTAGGGAGGACACCAGTAAAGTTGTGGATCCACTTTAAAAACTACCAATCACTTTGTATAGAATTTTCTATCATCCCCTTAACAAATTTATTTTATGCATAATGGTAATCATTGCAAGGGGTTCATGTCAAAAACTGGTGTGCCACTCCATGCTTCTCCAATCATGTTTCTAACGCTTGCTTATCAAATGTAATTTGTCCATGACCCCCATACATTGCATTCCATGAGTCAATATCTCATTGAGTCTTTAATATGCCTGGTCTATGCTTCCACATTTTTGCATGCATGTTGATCAAGGCATTTCAGCTATAACATTTGATTTAATCTCACCTTCCTTTATTCTCCCAGTCATGCACCTGGGGTGGACGCGGGGATTGGATGTGGAGTCTGGTTTCCTCTTGTTATTATCTCTTGCATGAAAGTTTCTTTACCGGCTTGTGTAACCTACTCTTACCAACCTGCATTTAGTTTCATTCTATGCTTGTCCTGTGATCCTCGTTTTTCATGAATTGACATCTCTTTGTTGCATGCTCTCAAAATTTTTTTCCTAGTTCCTTCTGCATGCTTCCACATTTTGGTTACATACTTATTGTTGCATTTTCGACTATAATATTGAAATCCCACTTCCATTCTATTATGATAGATGGTAGTACCCTATTCCATAGCTCCCTTTGAACATGGGCAGAGCGGATGCTGGCAGAGGTTGTGGAGTCAGACCTTATACCTGACATTTGTATTTGCTTAAAATATCAAAAGCCATCCTCACCAGATCCATTTTGTTCTTTCCTTCTATCATTACATTCCATGAGAAGAAATCTCATCGAGGCATTCTGTCAAACAGTTTTGTACCTTTCCTATGCTTTCAATGGATTGGTTTTTCTTGCTTCTATTGTGTTTTCTTCTTGTCAGATTTATGATTAGTGGTGTACGCCTTCTTACCATCCTTTTTGTTTGGAGAACTCCTACCTCTCTTGTCCTTCAACCTTGGCCAACGGACACTGGTGATTTGTTTGCCAATTGAGATAGTGTTTATTTTATTCTTTTTCACCATTCCCTCTCACCGTATTTTTTGGATCGTCATAGTTTGCAGGCGTTCTTGTAGAAGGTACTTTGGGTCTCTTTTAGAAATCAGTTAAGAATCACATTACGCTTCCTCTTTTCTTATATGTTTTACTTCTAATATTAGAGGTTTACATTGTGCCACTCCAGTGATATTTGGCTTGGAAGTTTTGAAATCTAAATTGTGGCATGAACTTATCTTTCCCTGTTTTTAATTAGTATTTTGATGGGTCCTTTTCAAAGTTAAAATATGAATTAGAGGCTTTAACTAAGATCCTTATATTTTTAGTTGGAAATTGTTGATGTATTTCATACATGGTCAAGAGTTATGACAATTTCAGGAAGTACTCTTTGTAGCTAGAGCTCATTTCCTTATAGTAATGTATTAGCATATTTGTTCAATCTCGAGTTATGGTTAGGATTCATGATGATAACTTTCTTCTAGGTTTTTTTTATCCTAGGATAAAGATAGAAATTTTCTATAACTTGCTTTTGGAAAGCTTATTGGGTCATCAATAGGTCATTCACATTCTTTTATCTTAACCTCCTTGCTTAGAGCTATAACTTAGTAAAGTTTGAATCAACTAGTGCAATAGTTCTTTTTTTGATAGGATATTCTCTTTATCAAAATTTTATTTTTTGTTAATTTAGTTATTTCGACAAAAGCCGTTGACTTCTTAGTTATCATTATCTATTTTAAGCCAACATTGTTTGTAGATACCAACTCAGTACTTTTGCTTAATCCTCATAATTTAAATAACATTGGTTTATGTTTGGATTAAATGATTATCCTTGTTTTATACATTAAGATTAGACTGAGAACAAGTTACGTTAAAGTTGTGTCTTGACTATTTGTAAGAGAATTCATATATTAGGAAATTACATTACTATATAATGGAAGTTTTGAAAAGTGTTAATGATCTAGTTTAATTTGTTTTTAATTAGAAGTCAAACAATGGATAGTGTTTAGAGTAATAAAAATAAATCATGATGCTGTTTAACGAAATTAGCTATTATGTTGGTTCGAACATTGCTTGTTGAGATTATTTGTATTGATATTTTACTTTTCTATAGTGAGGGAACTTCTCTAATAATGTAAGGTGATTTCTCTAGTATACTAATGATTTTAGAATTTTAGTTCTTGTTATTTAATCAATAATGTGTGGAAGTAGTGTTGAGAGAGGGACAATTGATCGGAATGGTAGTTTTCCTTTATGTTTTGAAGAATTGATGAAGGACCCTGGTCTGTGAGGTGCTTTGTAAGGTGAATGTGAGGTGTGATCATTGTATTATTTTGAAGCTTTATGTTTGGTGTTGTTTGGGGTAAGTGTGTTCCAGAGGCCTAGGAGTATGTGTTTTGTGGGGTTGGTTTTATGTGCATCTTGCGAGTTGAATGAAATGTACTCTGGTATTTTTGTCTTCTATGTTGCATGTGCAAGATGGGTAATGCCATGCCCAGAATACCTAGTTTTATGGTTTGAAACTCATAATGTGGTTTTTTTTATTGTTTCAAGCATGAAATAAATTTTGTGTTGATTTATGTGATTGAGCAAGAGGACCCATGCCTTGCTCTGGACACTTTTTGTTGAGATTTGTATGCAAGTAGGTAAATGCCTTGTATGGTTTATGGTTACTTGTCGTTATGCCTTGCTTGATGGATAGGGTCTTCTAGATGCAGGTAGGGAAAGTGGCTTCCAATGTGGGGCCAGTGCCCAAAGTGGCTGCTAGGATAACCCATTGGAAGTTGTTAATCTAGTGATAACTTAATAATAAATTTGGAGGGTGGGAGAGTTTTCACAATAATCAAGATAAAGTATGCCTCACTCATGGCTCAAGTGCTCGTTTAGGCTTGAGATGAGATGAGAAGGCCTAGAATGGCAAATCAACTGCCTTGTCCTCATGAAAGGTATGTTGGTTCAGCATGAGTTTGTATGGGGGCCGACAGTCGGGAGAGGATCCCAGGATAACCCAGGATGGGGGCCGGTGCCTAGGAAGACCTACCAGGATAACCCATAACAAGCTATGTGATGACACTCATCCCTACTGTAGCCTAGCATTCCCTCTTTGTTGTTCTTTTCTCTTGTTGTGTGAAAGCCTCTGGAAGTCCTGTTAAGTGTGGAAGTGTTGTTTATGCTGCTTGTGTTGTCTTGTTGACCCGTGTTGTACTTGAGTCATATGTAGTCCTTGCACCTGTGAGTCTTTTGTCTTCTTGTTTGTTGTTGTTGCAGAACCTTATGTTATCTCCTAGCACGGAGGGGTGGACCTTAGGGTTCCACATGGTTGGGTGGTAGTGCTATTTTCTCCATTGGTTCTCCCTTGCTGCTGTCGTGTGCAAGAAGAATGGATCTTGTGATGCTGATTCCAGATTATGTTCCAGATTGAAGAGGCAGCTATTTATTCTCTTGTACTAGTTTTGTGTATTAGATTTATCATATTATAAGTATTCCAATGTAATTCGGTAAGTGATAGTGTGAATGATGTAATGATGTACCCTATGTATGGAAATTATATATGTACTTGTAGTTCTAATTATATGATCTTGTCAATTTCTCATTTAATATTATTTCATGGAAATGTATGTGCTCTCACATGTGAAGGAATATATTAGAATTGGATTATTGATGTTAGTTAATTCTTTATTTTACTAAATAGTTTAGTAAGTAATGCAGCTATGGAGACCTTAGAGGACAAGATAGTTTAATGATATGTATGGATGTGTTTGACATTACTTTGTTATTTCTATCTTCTTTAAAAAAAAAAATTGTGCTGTTTGTTAGCTTATTTAGTTGTCCTCTTGGGTTTCTTGGCATGGCATTACATTTGGTATCAGAGTCAAGTTGCAACACTAAGAACTCTGGATTATTGTTGTTGCTCTTAGTTAAATGATTTTCTCTTTTAGGTGAGTTGGTAATAGTACCTTCCACTTGTGTGCATTAGTATGACATTAGAAGGTTGATAAGTTTACAGGCTTACTCTTTAAGAAATGAATTCTTTATGTCCTATTTTACTTATGTGTCTACAATTTATTGTTTCTTCTTCATTTCAAAAATGTGATGATATATTTGCCAATATGAAATTCCTGAATAGTACATTTAATTAAGTACTGAAATGAATTAATCATTTGGTGAGTCATGAGGTTATGTGATGTTGTCATGTGTGGGTTATCTTAATGTGGTTGTGAATAAACTGACATCTATTTCCTAGTTGGACATGACCGCATGTGGAAGATCTATTGTAGTGTATGAAATTATCATTGTATATGCTTGTGTAAGATTTGTGTGCAGGAGATCAAATAGGAGCTTGTGTTGTGCCTATTGGATCAAGAATGTGATAATGTAAGTCAATTATAGTTTTGAATTATTCCTATGTGTGATAGCATACCTTTCCTTTATATCTTTTTGCATGAGGAAGCAATTACATGTCTCCGTAGTCTAGTAGAAAGAAATTGTATTGTATTAAAGATATAAGTTGTTTAGATAAGAGGATATAGCTAACTTAATTCCTTGCGTGTTGGTGTACATTCTCTAACGCATTCTGGACCTTGTGTCCTTGAGTGTTGTGTAGCAGATACTCCCTTTTTGTGGATAAAATAAGTCACATCGTGATGTGAATTTGTTTCGTAACTTGGTTGTTTTAAAAATTTTGATGGATGTTTCATGTGTTGTTGGGGGTTACAGTGAATTTTCTCTCTTTGAATTTCTTATGACAGGAATGGTCAAAAACTCTTTTCCTTATATTTGATTTATTGTTGAAAATTGCTGGCATTTTGTGACTAAAGATTGAATTTGATTAATTCCCCATTTGGGTTGGCATCTATTTTTAAAAATTTCTTTGGTGACTATTCTGAATGTTTGTTTCTATTCACCCTGTATTGTGTTAAGTGTTGTTTCTATCATGTTCATTTTGAACCTCTGATAGTATGTTCAAGGGAGGACTCTGCAGAGGATTGTACTTTGTATGTTGGTAAATAGTCGAAAGTATAGTGGGAAAAAAATATGAGATGTATCTTTCTTTGATTACATGTGAATGTAATTCTCTAAATTGGGTGAAATTCTCAAAATAAGTGTGATTAGATACAAGTAGATCACATGATACACCTTAAAGGTAAAGAATTAATGTTCTTCTTATTGTTATGGAATGATTATGCCTATTTTATGAACAATTGCTTAATATGGATGCACATGTTGATTGCAATACTAATATGTCACGTTTCCACCCTAGTCTGTGACTTCCAGGAGTAAGTCAAGTTTTAGGGGGGGAGGATGTAGTACCCCTCTAGTTTCACCTTGGATGTGCAGGTGGTCATATTGAGGAGCAGGAGGATGAATGGAAATACTCAGAATATTTAGGGTAAGATAGACATGATGATGGTAAGTTTAACATGATGATAATTGTATGCTTTCAGTATATTCAGTTACAGGTTAATTGATTATATAGATTGGTTTTATGCGGCAAGTTGACTCCTGAGTAATTAGCTATTGATGAACTATTTATACGGATATTGGGATGTGTTGTGAAGGGATGGCATAGTATTACTCATAAAGCGTACCCTACTACGCTACGATTCCCTGTCACTATGTGTCTGTTTGGATGATGAGATGTACATATATGTTGTATTCGACTATGTTGTTGGCTACATGTTACAGGTACTAGGCATCAACTCCACCTGAATCAACAGGTCTGAGTGTGCCTTCATACCAATGAAATTGTTGAATGGAGATAACATGGGGTTCCCTCTGTTAGCCAGTGTCTTCAGTTGGTTGCCATCCATGTATTTCCAGTCATGGGTGTAGTTGTCGCTCAGTAGTACCTTGTCCTATCAAAAGTCAGTTTGGGCATACTTGTATGTCATTGTTGTTCGATCAAAGTGTGGTCGTCAATTCTGTTTGGTATGTGGTATTTTTTGTCATGTTATAATTGTGTGATGCTTGTTTTCGTTAATTACTTCTTTTAAATGGAAATTTTTAGTCCACTTTGATTAAGAAACAATAATAGTTTGTAAACAAGTGATATTTTATTAATGTTGATAAAGATGAATCTATCTTTTATGTTTGGTAATCTAAGATTAAATGATTTTGCTGAGTTGTCATATTTCATTAGTAAATGCTTATATATATTAATAGGAAGGAATCCCAGGTGCTCGGAGAATTAAATGTAATATCTATTTTGTGGCATATTGGGGAAATTATGGTGAAAGTGGATGGTCAGGTAATGGGAAAGTATTGATTGCATTTTACTATTTTTATGTTTCTGAGTGCCTTTTTGGAGGAAGGATCGAAGGGAAGGCAAGAGGATGCTATTTTGTAGGAACGAATTCCTTTAGATGGGAAAAAGATCACCAGATTGGGGACATGAAAAAAAAAAATAGAAATAGCTTCCGAGGAGCCAAGCCAAAAAGAAGACTGTGATCAGGAAACAAGGGAATTCGCCAGCCGAGGAATCAATTCAAGGCCGTGGAGTAAATCTTCTTGTAAAAGAGGTATTTGCATCAGTTCTTTGTTGTTCTAGCATCTGTCTATTACAATTCCGTTGCACATATTATGATCTATTGAAGGCATAATGCTATAAGGGTTACAAATATGGTTGAAGTATGCTCATTGGTCGTCCTTTAAAACCTGTGTGTGGGCATGCACCTAGATCATAGTCAAAGCGTGCAAGTTTGGGTTTCATTATTTTGGGAATATGGTTGCAAAACCCACTTTATGCAATCGCGCAATATTCTCCTTAAGTTAGCCTACTAGGCAGATCACAATGTTTTGCTCAGAAAATTGTCTCACTCCACAAAGATAATCAAGGCAGAAATTTCCCACGCATGCAAGTAGGGAGGACACCAGTAAAGTTGGGGATCAACTTTAAAAACTGCCAATCACTTTGTATAGAAGTTTCTATCGTCCCCTTAGAAAATTTATTTTATGCATAATGGTAATCATTGCAGGGGGTTCATGTTGAAAACTGGTGTGCCAGTCCGTGCTTCTCCAATCATGTTTCTAATGCTTGCTTATCAAATCTAATTTGTGCATGACCTGCATACATTGCATTCCATGAGTCAACATCTCATTGAGTCTTTAATACGCCTGGTCTATGCTTACACATTTTGCATGCACGTTGATCAAGGCATTTCAGCTATAACATTTGATTCAATCTCACCTTCCTTTATTCTCCCATTCATGCACCTGGGGTGGATGCAGGCATTAGACGTGGAGTCTGGTTTCCACTTGTTATTAGCTCTTGCATGAAAGTTTCTTTATCGGCTTGTGTAACCTACTCTTACCAGCCTGCATTTAGTTTCATTCTGTGCTTGTCCTGTGATCCTCGTTTTTCATGAATTGACATCTCTTTGTTGCATGCTCTCAATTTTTTTTTCCTAGTGCCTTGTGCATGCTTCCACATTTTTCTTACATACTTATTGTCACATTTTCAACTATAATAGTGAAATCCCACTTCCGTTCTGTTATGATAGATAGCAGTACCCTATTCCATAGCTCCCTTTGAACATGGGCAGAGTGGATGCTAGCAGAGGTTGTGGAGTCAGACCTTACACTTGACATTTGTATTTGCTTAAAATATCAAAAGTCGTCCTCACCAGATCCATTTTGTTCTTTCGTGCTATCATTACATTCCATGAGAAGAAATCTCATCGAGGCATTCTATCAAATAGTTTTGTACCTTTCCTATGCTTTCAATGGATTGGTTTTTCTTGCTTCTATTGTGTTTTCTTCTTGTCAGATTTATGATTAGTGGTGTACGCCTTCTTACCATCCTTTTTGTTTGGAGAACTCCTACCTCTCTTGTCCTTCAACCTTGGCCAACCGATACTGGTGATTTGTTTACCAATTGAGATAGTGTTTATTTTATTCTTTTTCACCATTCCCTCTCACCGTATTTTTTGGATCGTCATAGTTTGTAGGCATTCTTGTAGAAGGTACTTTGGGTCTCTTTTAGAAATCAGTTAAGAATCACATTATGCTTCCTCTTTTCTTATATGTTTTACTTCTAATATTAGAAGTTTACATTGTGCCACTCCAATGATATTTGGCTTGGAAGTTTTAAAATCTAAATTGTGGCATGAACTTATCTTTCCTTGTTTTTAATTAGTATTTTGATGGGTCCTTTTCAAAGTTAAAATATGAAATAGAGGTTTTAACTAAGATCCTTATATTTTTAGTTGGAAATTGTTGATGTATTTCATACATGGTCAAGCATTATGACAATTTCAGGAAGTACTCTTTGAAGCTAGAGCTCATTTCCTTATAGTAATGTATTAGCATATTTGTTCAATCTCGGGTTATGGTTAGGATTCATGATGATAACTTTCTTCTAGGTTTTTTTTATCCTAGGATAAAGATAGAAATTTTCTATAACTTGCTTTTGGAAAGCTTATTGGGTCATCAATAGGTCATTCACATTCTTTTATCTTAACCTCCTTGCTTAGAGCTATAACTTAGTAAAGTTTGAATCAACTAGTGCAATAGTTCTTTTTTTGATAGGATATTCTCTTTATTAAAATTTTATTTCTTTGTTAATTTAGTTATTTCGACAAAAGCCGTTGACTTCTTAGTTATCATTATCTATTTTAAGCCAACATTGTTTGTAGATACAAACTCAGTACTTTTGCTTAATCCTCATAATTTAAATAACATTGGTTTATGTTTGGATTAAATGATTATCCTTGTTTTATACGACTGAGAAGAAGTTACGTTAAAGTTGTGTCTTGACTATTTGTAAGAGAATTCATATATTAGGAAATTACATTAGTATATAATGGAAGTTTTGAAAAGTATTAATGATCTAGTTTAATTTGTTTTAATTAGAAGTCAAACAATGGATAGTGTTTAGAGTAATAAAAATAAATCATGATGTTGTTTAACGAAATTAGCTATTATGTTGGTTTGAGCATTGCTTGTTGAGATTATTTGTATTGATATTTTACTTTTCTATAGTGAGGGAACTTCTCTAATAATGTAAGGTGATTTCTCTAGTATACTAATGATTTTAGAATTTTCGTTCTTGTTAATTAATCAATAATGTGTGGAAGTAGTGTTGAGAGAGGGACAATTGATTGGAATGGTAGTTTTCCTTTATGTTTTGAAGAATTGATGAAGGACCCTGGTCTGTGAGGTGCTTTGTAAGGTGAATGTGAGGTGTGATCATTGCATTATTTTGAAGCTTTGTGTTTTGTGTTGTTTGGGGTAAGTGTTTTCCAGAGGCCTAGGGGGATGTGTTTTGTGGGGTTGGCTTTATGTGCATCTTGCGAGTTGAATGAAATGTACTCTGGTATTTTTGTCTTCTATGTTATGTGTGCAAGATGGGTAATGCCATGCCCAGAATACCTAGTTTTGTGGTTTGAAACTCATGATGTGGTTTTTTTTATTGTTTCAAGCATGAAATAAATTTTGTGTTGATTTATGTGATTGAGCAAGAGGACCCATGCCTTGCTCTGGACACCTTTTGTTGAGATTTGTATGCAAGTAGGTAAATGCCTTGTATGGTTTATGGTTACTTGTCGTTATGCCTTGCTTGATGGATAGGGTCTTCTAGATGTAGGTGGGGAAAGTGCCTTCCAATGTGGGGCCGGTACCCAAAGTGGCTGCCAGGATAACCCATTGGAAGTTGTTAATCAAGTGATAAATTAATAATAAATTTGGAGGGTGGGAGAGCTTTCACATTAATCAAGATAAAGTATGCCTCACTCATGGTTCAAGTGCTCATTTAGGCTTGAGATGAGATGAGAATGTTGCAAGTATGAGGTGAGCCAGTGTTGTCATTGATGTCAACATACTCATATTGCATTGACAAGAAGGATTTGATGAGCTGTGTGCTGAGGATATTGAGAAAATTAGCCTCAGTCAGGAACAGTGAAGAACAGTGATGAGAAGAAGGTAAATGTACTGTATAGGATGAGAACCGGAGGATGCGGATTAAAGGGTTAGTAGATATGAGTCTTGAGATGCTACAGATAAGATTTCAGAGGTCCGCATGAAGATCTGAAGGAGTTGTGGCTGCCGGTATAGAACCGGGTCCGGCAAGTATCCGGAGGTGACAGAGGATCACAAAAAGGTCCGGTGAGGTCCGGAATTGTATCATCCTAATCTGCGGATTGGACTGAGTGTTTGGGATGTCCTTGTGATGTGTCATCCTGATCTGTGTATGATTTGGAGGTCCGGAAGTACCTCTTGCATTATGACAGTGGCGACAGACTGTGTTCTTGAAGTTCCGGATGAGGAAGACAAGAGATCCCAGTAAGCAGAGGAAGTGCGGATGTATCCGGACATTCAGACAGGCTTGTGAAGGTTCTTGGATCATGTTTAGGTTGTGTTGTTGGTCCGCATTGATGGTAGAGCCCGGAATTGAAGTTATTCTTCCGGATGAAGTTCTTGCTCTGTGTAGCCGACCGGATGAGTTGTTCATCCTGCGAATGTTCTTGTGATGGCCGACCGGATGTGTTATTCATCTTGCGGATACTCCTATGGTTGTTTGCCGACTTAGATGTTTGTTCCTGAGTCGATGTCTTGTATAAATAACGGTTTGTAAGTTCATTTCAGTGTGTGGTGTGAGGATGAGCATGGTATAGCGAAGAAACGTGCGAAAGGCAGAGCAGAGATTGTTGGGCTTAATTGGAACTGATCCGGACATGATAGAGATGTCATTCTCCAGTTCAAGACTGTGATTTTTATCACTTTGTAGACAGTGTGTCTCCTTGTAGGCAGTGGGCCTCTTTGTGAGCAGTGTGCTCGGGCAGTGAGCCCTTATTGGCATGTGCCAGTCATTTTTCTTTATTCTTCTAACAGAGAATAATTCTTGGGTTAATCACCCCGTGGTTTTTCCCTTAACCGGGTTTTCCACGTCAAAATCTTGGTGTTCAATGTGTTGATGCTTATCTGCTCTTGTGTTTATGTATTATGCTTTCATGGATGATTATTTGATATGCTGCTAACTAACAACAGAGAGTTAAGTGTTTGAATGAGAAGAAGTTTTATACAACTGATTCACCCCCCCCCTCTCAGTTGTATGCCCTAGATCCAACAATTGGTATCAGAGCCAAGTTCCTCTGATAGGAGCTTAACCGCTTGAGGAGATCCAGGATGTCGTCATACAAGAAGGATAGTCCGAAGTTCGATGGAACCAACTTTACTCTCTGGAAAGGTCGCATGAAGTGTCATTTGGAATGTATGGGAAAAGCATACTTGGCTATGATTTCTAAACCATATATACCCCCACAAGGTGGTCTGACAACTCTGAATGAAATCACAGAAGCTGAAAACAATCTGCGGACCAAGGAAGCTCTTCTAAGCGCATTGAATGACTCAGATCTCTCGAATGTCATTGACCTACCAACTCCATATGAGATTCTAACTAAACTGGAACTTCTGTATGAAGGAGATGAGTTTGTCAAAAGTGCAAGATTGCAAAGTCTGAAAGGGAAATTTGAAAGATTGAAAATGAGAGATGATGAAAACATCACTACCTTTATGCCAAGAGTGAATGAGCTGGTATGTGGAATCAGAAATGCTGGTGGAACTTTAGATGAAAATGAGATTGTCTGCAAAATCCTAAGATCCCTTCCTGCTGTCTACAAAATCAAAGTTGCTGCCATTGATGAATTCAGAGCCCACACAACTGTCACAAGAGAACAACTGGCTGGCAAACTAGCTGCATTTGAAATGACCGAGTTTGGAGATGATCCGCCCAAGACTGAATCTGCTTTCAAAGCCAGTGCCTATGTGAAAGGCAAACAGAGATTTGATCCGGGTGAAAACTCATCAAGGAAAATGTCATGGTATGATCAAGCAAGAAGAGACATGGAAGAAGAAGAAGCAGAAACAGCTCAACTTGAAGCCCTCATTGCAAAAAGACTGCCAAGAGGATCCGGTAAGTATGAAGGAAAACTACCCTTTAAGTGTTTCAACTGCAATAAGATTGGCCATTTTGCCTCAAGATGTCCGGAGAGATCTGCAAGATCTAATACTCACAGACAAAGGTTTCAAAAGAATTGCTATTATGTTCATGAAGAAGATGACAATGAAGGAGTAACAGATGATGAATCAGAACTAGGAAGCAAATCCGGAAATGAGTGGGTGTTTATAGCCATTAAGGAAGAAGATTCCATGCTCTCTGAATCTGTCAATCACAAAGTTGTTGAAAAAGCCTTGGCTGCTCAAGTGGAAGAAAAGGATGATTGGGTTATTGACAGTGGATGTTCTCACCATATGACTGGTGACAAGAATAAATTCTTAGACTTGGAAAGATATGAAGGAGGAATGGTAAAGTTTGGTGACAATTCTGCTGGCAGAATCAGAGGTAGGGGAACTATTTCCTTTGATGGTAAGAGCAAAACAGGAAATGTACTGTATGTTGAAGGATTGAAGCACAATCTTCTCAGTGTTGGTCAGTTAGTGGACAAAGGCTATGATCTCCGGTTCAAGAATGGAAAATGCAAAATCTTTACAAGCTCCGGAACTGAAACTGCATCCGGTACTCAGACAAGAGGTAACATCTTTCATCTGGTTGGTTCAAATAAAAGTTGTTTGTTTGTTCAAATTGATCAGAGTTGGTTATGGCATAGAAGAATGTGTCATGTAAATTTTGATAACATCATCAAGATAAGCAATACTCAGGCTGTGAGAGATCTTCCAAAGTTGATGAAACCTACAAATAGTGTGTGTAAAGAATGTCAGTTAGGTAAACAAAGCAGAGTCTCTTTCAAAAGCAAAGATCAGTCTTCTACCGGATTGTTGGAATTAGTACATACTGATCTATGTGGTCCGACAAGAATCAAGAGTCTGCAGGGTGATAGATATTTCATGTTGTTAATTGATGATCATTCCCGGATGATGTGGGTTACCTTTCTAAAAGAAAAATCAGAAGCTTTTGAGAAGTTCAAAATCTTCAAAGCTATGGTGGAGAATCAAACCGGATTGAAACTAAAGTGTCTAAGGTCTGATAGAGGTGGTGAATTTACATCTGGTGAGTTCATTGACTTTTGTGAGAAACAGGGTATAAGGAGACAGTTGTCCGCTCCTAAGACTCCACAGCAGAATGGAGTAGTTGAGAGAAAGAACCGGACCATCCAGGAAGCTGCTAGGACAATGATGTTGGAAGCAAATGTTCCTCAAATGTTTTGGAAAGAAGCTATCAGCACTGCAGTCTACACTCTCAATCGAGTTCAAATCAGAAACAACACCGGTAAGACCCCCTATGAACTCTGGTTTGGCATCACTCCTACTGTGAAATATTTCAGAGTATTTGGTAGCAAGTGTTATATTAAAAGGGATGAAGATCTAGGAAAGTTTGATGCTAGAAGTGATGAAGGAATTTTCTTGGGCTACTCCACTCAAAGCAAAGCATACCGGTGTTACAATAAGAGATTGAGGAAGATGATAGAAAGCACCAATGTAAAGGTTGATGAAGGAATTGAGAAGCCTTCAAGATTTTATGAGTTTGATGAAGATGACCAAGACAGTGTTCAAGGACCTCAATCCTCTCCGGTGAGACAGAGTCAGCCTGATCCAGTAAATCAGGAAGAAGAGTTAGGTTTGAATGAGCCTGATCAAGAAACAGCAGTGCTGGATACTCCCAAAATTCCAAGGTATGTAAGACTGAATCACTCTGAAGATTAGATCATAGGTGACAGAAGCAAAGGTGTACAAACTAGAAGGAATATTGCTCAAAATCAGAATGAATGTTGTCTGATTTCAAAGATTGAACCTAAAACAATAGATGAAGCCTGCAATGATGAAAACTGGACCAAAGCAATGGAAGATGAATTGATGCAAATTGAGAAAAATCATACTTGGGATCTTGTTCCCAGACCTAGAGACAGGAATGTAATTGGAACCAAGTGGGTCTTCCGGAACAAACTAAATGAAGCCGGTGAAGTAATCAGAAACAAAGCTAGATTGGTCTGCAAAGGCTACTCTCAAATAGAAGGAATTGACTTTGAAGAGACTTTTGCTCCGGTGGCAAGAATTGAAGCAGTCAGATTACTTCTTGCATTTGCTGCCTTCAAAGACTTCAAGGTATATCAGATGGATGTCAAGTCTGCCTTCCTAAATGGTGATCTGGAAGAAGAAGTCTACATTGAACAACCGGATGGATTTCAATTGTCTGATAATAATGATATGGTCTGCAAATTGAAGAAATCTTTGTATGGATTGAAGCAAGCCCCAAGAGCATGGTATGAAAGGTTGGATAAGCAACTTGTGCAGATTGGATTCAACAAAGGTACTGCTGACAGTAACTTATATTTCAAAATTGATCATGAAAACATTCTGATTGTTGAAGTGTTTGTGGATGATATCATTTTTGGAGGAAGAGATAGTATGTGCAAAACTTTTGCCAATCAGATGAAAAGTGAGTTTGAAATGTCTATGCTTGGTGAAATGAATTTCTTCTTGGGACTGCAAATTACTCAAACAAAAGAAGGGATCTTCATTTCTCAGACCAAATATGTGAAAGAATTGTTAAAGAAATTTGGTATGGAAGACTCAAAGCCTATGAACACTCCTATGGCAACCGGATGTAAGCTAAGCAAAGATGATGATTCTCCAAAAGCAGATCAGACAAAGTATAGATCAATGATTGGTGGATTGTTGTATCTCACTCAAACTAGACCAGATATAATGCAGGCTGTTGGTCTTGTGGCAAGATTCCAGGCTGATCCTAGAGAATCTCATGTTATGGCAATCAAAAGAATTTTTAGATACTTGAAAGGAACAGTTGAGTATGGTCTATGGTACCCTAGAGATCCGGACTTCTCTCTTCTTGCTTACACAGATGCAGATTGGGTAGGAGATGTGGATGACCGGAAGAGCACTAGTGGTGGAGCATTCTTTTTGGGGAAGAGATTGGTTTCTTGGCTAAGCAAGAAACAAGATGCAATATCTCTGTCTACAACTGAAGCAGAATACATTGCAGCAGCAGGTAGTTGCACTCAAATCTTATGGATGAAGCAGATGCTAAGAGATATCAAAGTTGAATATGAGAAGCCTATCACAATTTTCTGTGATAATTCAAGTGCAATTAATATCTCCAAGAATCCGGTATTGCATTCTAAGACTAAGCACATATCTATTAAATTTCACTTTTTGAGAGAACAAGTAAACAAGGAAGAAGTCAGATTGGAGTATGTTCCCTCCAAGGATCAGATTGCAGATATCTTTACAAAACCTCTTCCCAAAGACTCTTTTGAATATCTCCGGGAGAAGTTAGGGGTCATGGCCCCTCCGGTGATGAACTAAGATGCACTGATGTGCATCAGTCTGGTGGCTATCACAGTCATATCTTGTGATCCGGACTAATGGGGAGCTGCAACTAAGGGGGAGCAGCTGGTATGATTCTGATGCATGAGAATTGCAAGTATGAGCCCTTTGCCATTGATGTCAAAGGGGGAGAGAAGACATGTGAAAAACAAGTGGTTGATGATCAAAGGGGGAGCAGTAAAGGAAGAGAAGACATATGAAAAGTTGAAGTTCTTGTCTTAATGGTTTTTCACATCATATGTTGCCATCAATGACAAAGGGGGAGATTGTTGCAAGTATGAGGTGAGCCAGTGTTGTCATTGATGTCAACATACTCATATTGCATTGACAAGAAGGATTTGATGAGCTGTGTGCTGAGGATATTGAGAAAATTAGCCTCAGTTAGGAACAGTGAAGAACAGTGATGAGAAGAAGGTAAATGTACTGTATAGGATGAGAACCGGAGGATGCGGATTAAAGGGTTAGTAGATATGAGTCTTGAGATGCTACAGATAAGATTTCAGAGGTCCGCATGAAGATCTGAAGGAGTTGTGGCTGCCGGTATAGAACCGGGTCCGGCAAGTATCCAGAGGTGACAGAGGATCACAAAAAGGTCCGGTGAGGTCTGGAATTGTATCATCCTAATCTGCGGATTGGACTGAGTGTTTGGGATGTCCTTGTGATGTGTCATCCTAATCTGTGTATGATTTGGAGGTCCGGAAGTACCTCTTGCATTATGACAGTGGCGACAGACTATGTTCTTGAAGTTCCGGATGAGGAAGACAAGAGATCCTAGTAAGCAGAGGAAGTGCGGATGTATCCAGACATTCAGACAGGCTTGTGAAGGTTCTTGGATCATGTTTAGGTTGTGTTGTTGGTCCGCATTGATGGTAGAGCCCGGAATTGAAGTTATTCTTCCGGATGAAGTTCTTGCTCTGTGTAGCCGACCGGATGAGTTGTTCATCCTGCGAATGTTCTTGTGATGGCCAACCGGATGTGTTATTCATCTTGTGGATACTCCTATGGTTGTTTGCTGACTTAGATGTTTGTTCCTGAGTCGATGTCTTGTATAAATAACGGTTTGTAAGTTCATTTCAGTGTGTGGTGTGAGGATGAGCATGGTATAGCGAAGAAATGTGCGAAAGGCAGAGCAGAGATTGTTGGGCTTAATTGGAACTGATCCGGACATGATAGAGATGTCATTCTCCAGTTCAAGACTGTGATTTTTATCACTTTGTAGACAGTGTGTCTCCTTGTAGGCAGTGGGCCTCTTTGTGAGCAGTGTGCTCGGGCAGTGAGCCCTTATTGGCATGTGCCAGTCATTTTTCTTTATTCTTCTAACAGAGAATAATTCTTGGGTTAATCACCCCGTGGTTTTTCCCTTAACCGGGTTTTCCACGTCAAAATCTTGGTGTTCAATGTGTTGATGCTTATCTGCTCTTGTGTTTATGTATTATGCTTTCATGGATGATTATTTGATATGCTGCTAACTAACAACAGAGAGTTAAGTGTTTGAATGAGAAGAAGTTTTATACAACTGATTCACCCCCCCCCTCTCAGTTGTATGCCCTAGATCCAACAGAGAAGGCTTGGAATGGCAAATCAGCTGCCTTATCCTCATGAAATGTATGTTGGTTTAGCATGAGTTTGTATGGGGGTCGGCAGTCAGGAGAGGCTGCCAGGATAATCCAAGATGGGGGCCGGTGCCTAGGAAGACCTGCCAGGATAACCCATGACAAGCTATGTGATGACACTCATCTCTACTATAGCCTAGCATGCCCTCTTTGTTGTTCTTTTCTTTTGTTGTGTGAAAGCCTCTGGAAGTCCTATTAAGTGTGGAAGTGTTGTTTATGCTTCTTGTGTTGTCTTGTTGACCCATGTTGTACTTGAGTCATATGTAGTCCTTGCACCTGTTAGTCTTCTGTCTTCTTGTATGTTGTTGTTGCAGAACCTCATGTTATCTCCTAGCATGGAGGGGTGGACCTTAGGGTTCCACATGGTCAGGTGGAAGTGATATTTTCTCCATTAGTTCTCCCTTGCTGCTGTCATGTGCGAGAAGAATGGATCTTGTGATGCTAATTCTAGATTATGTTTCAGATTGAAGAGGCGGCTATTTATTCTCTTTTGCTAGTTTTGTGTATCAGATTTATCATATTATAAGTATTCCAATGTAATTCAGTAAGTGATAGTGTGAATGATGCAATGATGTACCCTATGTATGGAAATTGTATATGTACTTGTAATTCTAATTATATGATCTTATCGATTTCTCATTTAATGTTATTTCATGGAAATGTATGTGTTCTCACATGTGAAGCAATAGATTAGAATTGGATTATTGATGTTAGTTAATTCTTGATTTTACTAAATAGTTTAGTAAGTAATGTAGCTGTGGAGACCTTAGAGGACAAGATAGTTTAATGATATGTATGGATGTGTTTGACATTACTCTGTTATTTCTATCTTCTTAAAAAAAAAAATTGTCCTGTTTGTTAGCTTATTTGTGTTGTCCTCTGGGGTTTCCTGGTGGGGCATTACATGTTATGGATGAGATGTCTAAGCTGAATATGAAGGTAAAGACATATGATAAAGAAGTAGATAGCAGGACATCTATGCTGGAACCTTTGGATGACTAGATAAAAGCACTAAAATATGCTAAGTTGAGAGCTGAGACAATCAACAAATTCCAAGTGGATACTTTTGTACAAACATATGATAATCATAAGAAGTTAGACACATGGAAGTTAGTACATAAAGAAGGTGCATCTGAATGAAGAAGATGTTACAACAGGTGCCATCTAGGATATTTTTGTCATTTTGCCTCTTGCAGCCTGGTTGACTAAGTCAATGATCTTAGAATATTCTAGAGTGCCAACTGTACCTTACCAGATAGTTTCCAACTGGCAACTTGTGCCACGTATTTTGTATGTTGACTTGGTAAATGCAATAGAAACCATTGATTGTAATAGATAAATCTTGATCGTAGGATATTTTGTAACTGATTCTCATCCTTATCCTATAAAAGGATGGAGAATCTCAGTTGTAGATTATTCGAAGCTTAATTAAGATTGGATTGTTGAATGTCATGACCAATTCTCAAAGTCAATTGTAAATATATACTCCTTTTACATACTTAATGAATATGAAGACCTATGATTACAAACAATCGTAAATCCTGCATAATCTTTGGATGATATCTTGATATTCATGTGATTTTCTGTGTCCCTTGGAGTGCATTCAAGTTTGTGAATATTGTTATTATCCTTTCCTTTAAAGATTCGCATAGATCATATCTAGCTATGGAATGACCTGGTGAAAATATGGTTTGATTTTCCTCCCTTCATGATAGTATCAAGGATATATGTGGATTAATGACTGATGATTCATTCATTTTAGTAAATTTAGAAAGCTTTAGTTCAATTTCTTTAAATTTCATAAAGATCACCATCATCTAACTGTAAAACACATAAAATGAAAAGCAGAACATGAAATATGTTGATATATGTAAATACATGAAGATCTTATGCATATTTAGACAAAGTGCATACATAATAGCAAATATCATGCAAATGAACACAAATAATGATAGGAATCATAGAAATACATGCTTATAGACACATCATTTGAATAAATTTACAATGCAGAAGTGAAATTAAGCAAATATTAGTTCAATTTAAGTGAATTGAAGATAGTTTCAGAAGAACTAATCAAAATAACCATGAAATATCTTAATTGGAATGATAGAAAGAAGAATTGATCAAACTTTCAAAAATATTTACATAAATTGGTTAAATATTGTAAGATTTGATATCATTTGTTGAGAATTTATAGAGAGTAGGTGAAACAAAGTAACATCTGGATATCAGGTTACAAATCCAAAATTAAATGTAAGGCCTCTGAATGGAAAATAGCAACACACATCAACCTTTGAGTAATGTCAGGTCATTATGAACTAATGCATGGAGAATTGGGATCATAAATTCATTCTAAATTTATCATATCTTTCAAGATAAATAAAGGTTGTTGTGTAACTTTTATTTCATCTTGTTTTGACTAACAATCAATATAATACTCTCACAAGTTGAGTGGTGTGTCTATAATTTAATTTTAATATGGTGTGGGCCTAAAAAATAGACCCTCATAATATATATAAAAAAACCTTCCTCATTTAAAATAACAGGAGTCGACATACATATTACACCCTAAAAACTTTATATGAAAGTGAACTTCAAACCTTTGATTGATTGTTGTTGGCTATGTATAAAGTTAAATATAACCCCAATGGTGAAATCAAAAAATGAAAGGCAACGTTAGTTGTTAGATTATTCACTTAGTGACATGGTTTTGGTTATAAATAAATCTTTGTTCCAATGGTAAAAATGAGCACCATTCAAAAGTTTTTTTTCCTTAGCATCCCAAAATGACAATCTCTAAGAAGAAATATATATGACTCAACCAAAAGGATTTGAACAAAGAATCCTCTATTTGTAGAATTCAAAAATCTCTATACAATGTTAAACAAGCTCCTAGAGCTTGGTATGCAAAGATCAATAGTTTTTTCAAACTCTCAAATTATCTATCTACTACTTTGATAATGACATCTTTGTTGAAATTGAAAATGGTCATATCTTTATAGTTGTATTATATGTGGATGACTTACTAATTACAAGTAGTATTAATTATTTAATCCACAAATAAAAAAACAAAAAACATCAAACATTTTAAATGATTGATTTAAGACTTTTGCACCATTTTCTAGGAATGAATATCTTTCAAACTCATCACTCTATTGTGGTATCACATGCAATAAATGAACAAGATTTGCTTAAAAATTCAATATTGTCAACTTCAAACCTACTATTAAATACCTATTGAAGTAGGTATCAATCTTGACAATATATATTCATGTAAAAAGACCAATCCTACTTTGTATTGGCAATTAGTATGAAGCCTCATTTACCTTGCTATATCTAGACTAGCTATTACCTATGTAATATAGGTATTGCATTTATATTTATGCAAGATCCATATGTGGATCACTAGAAAATTCCTAAAATTATACTAAGACATATTAAAGGAACCCTTAATTATGGTATTTATTATTTTTGTATAATAAATGCATATTTATATGGTTACTGTGATGTTGACTATGATAGTGATTATGTTGATAGAAAATCTACTTCTCACTATGTCATTAAATGTGGTGTAGGTGCTATCACATGAAGTAAAATAAACTTACTATGGATCTTTCATTTGTAGAGGTTGAATATAGAAGTGCAACAAAAGAAACAAAAGAATCAATAGCATTTATAAGATTATTAGATGAGCTTCCCATGTGGTGCTACTGAAAGTAGCACCTTGTAAATATAATAGCCAAAGTTGTATTGCTCTTGTCAAAATATCATTCAACATCAAATAGTAAAGCACATTGAAGTTCACGTGCACTTAAGATGAGGAAAAGTTCTTAGTGGTGATATGGTGCAGGAGCACATTCTCTGTAGTGCAGGGTCATCTTTTCTTTTGTTTTCTCATAAGGCTCTTAAGCCATTTCATTTTGTAATAAGGGTCAATTTGGTCCCATGAATGTAATTGTGCAAGGCACACATGTAGTTTTGCTTGTATGAAGGGTAAACCAATGGCTAACTAATTTGAAAATCAGTTTGCACGGTTGGAGGGGATAACTGCTGTCTCTACATCTTCTTTAGAGGCAGGTTGTATGTCACACGGAGCAGAGAGAGAAGTGTGTATTACAACAAGTTCTTTTTGATAACTGAATAAAGAGAGTTCTGGGTATGATCTGTGTTGATTTTCTTGGTTGTTCTTAGTGATTTGATATCTTTATCCTGATTTTGTAAATGGAACCCTAACCAGATGCTATCTGTCAATCCATAGTGACTCTGTAGTGTGCAGACGGTGTAAAACCCACGGTTCCACAGTGGCTGGTTTGTAACCTAGGAGTAGGGTTTTGATTCATACATGGAGGCCCTTTCCTCTGTCCACTGAAGCCCTGTATAGTATCAATGTGATGGGGGAAAGACTTTTCACGTTTGTTGTTGTTGAATTCTTACCCAGGAAGCCAGCGAACTCAGTCAAGTTCGACTAGACATCGTCATGTGGCTAGTTGGGAAATCGGAGTGAAATTGGATAGTTTTGATGTGGGATCAGATTGCTACAAGTGATCGAGGGTTTGATATATGAAACGGCCAAATTCCATTGTTCAGTCGAAAGGAATTCTAGTTCGGTGCCTCAGAACAGTTGGAGATCCATCGGCGTGAAAGGCTCTCCATCTTGTCGAAGATTGGTATAGTGTCAGAGACACATACCATTGTTATTCGCATTGGTGAGAGAAACGATATCAGGCTAAGGAAAATACACTTAGCCGATGGTATACAGTTTCACTGATCGGTGAGACATCCTCGGAGTATCACCGATAAAGAGTATTGGCGTGAGGAACCTTGTCGGGGGAAGCCGAAGAAGTCACGGCGACCGTTAGAGTCCCGCCGATAGAAACTCATCGGAATGAGATGAACCATCGGGGCCGCGAACCGGAGTCTTATCGAAGCAGAGGATCTAGTCGATGTGCCTGACGATATCGGCGAGAGACAAGGTGTCGGTGTAGGTGAAAGAAGCTTCGCCGAAGGAGGAAGTCTGGCCGATGAAGATTGGTCATCAGAGTAACGGAGTCTATCGGCCTGAGATATTTCTCGTCGCCCGATAGTCTGGGTGTTGCCGAAGGCAACCAATGTCGAACTTTTCATCGACGTGAGGGAAGCTTCTGGGAGACTTCTGGTGGACCGGCTGATGTATGAGGTGTTGCCGATAGGCAACTAACCGCTACAGGGATATCGGTGAGAACTTGGGAGACCTCTTGCCGATAGTGAAGATATAGTCAAAATTTCATTCGCTTCTGCTGGCACTCTGCATCAAATTGGTATCAAAGCCAATATTCTGAATCACAGCCGTGTATGTCAGATGAAGAATTGGAGATAGAAACAGAGGCTAGCACAATGCCTCCCAAGACGATGAGTAAAGCAGCCATCCAGAAGATGGTGGAAGAAATGCTCGAAGAGAGACTGAAGGAAGAAAGATCCAAAGAGAAGGATGGAAGCACTTCTGAGTCAGAAGAGGACGAAGAAGGAGAAACTAGAGAGAATCCTCAAGGAGAAGGTATGTCTGCTGATCAAAAGGCATTTCTGAACACACTCAAGGGTCATGGAGATAGTGGTGATCCGAAAATGGATGTTCCCACGTTCAATGGGAAACTGGATGGAGATACTCTTGTGGACTGGATTGAAGCCATAAGTAATTACTTTGACTTCAAAGAGTATAGTGACAGTAAGAAAGTAAAGTTTGCAAAGACCAGACTGAGAGGTTCTGCATTGGTTTGGTGGAACTACACTCAATGTGAAAGGGAGAAGGTTGGAAAGAGTCCAATCACCAAGTGGAGCAGAATGGTGGTCATGCTGAGAGCCAAATTTCTACCATGTGATTATGATCTGCAGACTATCAGAAAGTTTAATCATCTTAGGCAGAAAGATATGGATGTGGCTACATACATTGAAGAATTCCACAGATTGAGCATGAGAGCCAATCATAGAGAAGAAGAAAAAGAGATGGTGGCTAGATACCTGGATGGACTGAGGTACAATATACAGGATGAGTTCAGTATGGTGGTTCCCAAGACTGTGGATGAATGTTTTCAGTTAGCCTCTAGGGCAGAGGATAAACTGAAAAGGAAAGGTGATCAAAATAACAGAGGAAGAGGTGGCAGGAACAATAGAGGAAGAGGTAATTTTGGCAGAGGACAGCCAAACAAAGGGGAAAGTTCAAGTCAACAAGAATCACGTTCTGACACAGAACAGAAAGGTGGTGGTTTCAGAGGTTGGAGAAGACCTAATGGCAGAGGAAGAGGTGGTGGTGCAGGCAGAGGACGTGGAGTCTTCACTGGAAGATGTTACAACTGCAATCAAGTAGGCCACACTGCAAGTAAGTGCCCTGAGAAGGCATCTAGCTCTCATGATGGTGGGAGAAGGAACCAACTATTGCAGGAGGATGATTGTCAAAGTGTAAACTCACCAATTGGTAGTGCTGCACCAGTGCTTGAAGGAGAGAATATGATGATTAAGAGGACCCTTGTGAAGATGCCATTGAAGCAGGAGCCCCCACAAAGGAAGAATCTCTTCAGAATCCAAGGAAAAGCATATGGTAAGCTCTGTAAAATCATTGTTGATTCAGGTTCTACTGAAAATGTAGTGTCTACTGAATGGTAGAAAAGTGTAAACTAAAAAGATTACCCCATCTTAATCCTCACAAAATATCTTGGTTGAATAAGAATTAGAACTATTTGGTGGAAGAACAAACTTGGGTAGAGTTTGAACTAGGTGATTATAGGGATAAGGTGCTATGTGAAATTATTCCTATGGATGCTTGTCACCTTCTTCTTGGATGACCTTGGCAGTATGATGTGAAGGCACAACATGATGGTGAAAAGAATACATATATGATCACCAAGAATGGTAAGAAGTTTCAGATGGATCCCTTACCAGAGCAGGTTGGAGAGAAGAGCAAGGACAACAGTGTCATGTTAGTGAGTGGCAAAGAGTTCCTACAACTCATGAAGGAGAAGGATACCCAAGGGTATGCACTGATGATGAAGCCTGTATCCAATCAGCAAAGCAAACAGCAGAAGGAGATTCCATTGGAAGTGCAACAATTACTGGATAAGTACCAAGATCTTGTGGTAGAGGATACTCCTAACTCCTTACCACCTATGAGGGACATAAGTCATCAGATTGACTTGATTCCTGGAGCCACATTACCCAACAAAGCTGCCTACAAGTTGACACCACAGCAGAATGAAGAAGTAGGTAGACAGATTCAAGAACTTTTGGAGAAAGGTTTGATTAGGAAAAGTCTTAGTCCATGTGCAGTCCCTAGTGTACTTGCTCCTAAGAAAGATGGCAAATGGAGATTATGCACAGATTCAAGGGCTGTCAATAAGATCACCATAAGGTATAGATTTCCTATGCCAAGAATTGAGGATCTGTTGGACTATCTTGGTGGTTCATGTTACTATTCCAAGATTGATTTGAAATCTGGTTATCACCAGATTAGAATAAGGCAGGGAGATGAATGGAAGACTGCTTTCAAAACAAATGAAGGTCTCTATGAGTGGCTTGTCATGCCATTTGGTCTCAGTAATGCTCCAAGCACATTCATGCGGTTGATGAATGAGGTACTTGTAGAATTTATTGGAAAATTTGTTATTGTTTATCTTGATGACATATTGATTTTCAGCAGGACCAAAGAAGAGCATGTGAAGCATCTTGGACAGGTGTTAAAGAAATTGCATGAGAGTAAGTTGATAATCAACTTGTATAAATGTGATTTTATGAAAACTGAACTAGTGTATCTTGGCTTTGTGATTTCCAATGGCTGTTTGAAAATGGATCCTACAAAAGTTGAGGCTATTCTCAATTGGCCTACTCCTAAGACAGTAGGAGATGTAAGAAGTTTTCATGGTTTGGCAACTTTTTACAGGAAGTTCATTAAAGGGTTCAGTCACATAAGTGCTCCTATTCTCAATACCATCAAGGGTGGAGTGAAGTGTAAATTTCAATGGACAAAACAAGCAGATGATAGTTTTGAACTGTTGAAACAGAAAGTGGCCGAGTTACCTACGTTGGTACTCCCTGATTTTGACAAAGAATTTGTTGTGGAATGTGATGCAAGCCAACAGGCTATAGGTGCTGTTCTTAGTCAGGAAGGACATCCAGTAGCATTCTTTTCAGAGAAGCTGAATGAGGCCAAACAGAGGTATTCTACCTATGACCTAGAGTTGTATGCAATGGTGCAAGCTCTGAAAAAATGGAGACGTTATTTACTGCCAAAAGAGTTCATTGTTTTTACTGACAACCATGCTCTTAGCTTCCTAAATAGTCAAGAAAAGTTGAATCATAGGCACGTCAAGTGGATGGAACAATTGCAGGCCTACACCTTCACTATTAAGCATAAGAAAGGTGTTGCCAACAAAGTGGCAGATGCTTTGAGTAGAAGGATACTGGTCATACAGGAAGTACAAATGGAACATATGGGTCTAGAATGTCTGAAGGAGTTGTACAAGGATGATGCAGATTTCAAGGCTGCCTATGAAGTGTGTGCAAGTTTGGCTAACACTTTTCATGGTGAGTATTCTGATTTTGTGCTGCAAGAAGGGCTCCTATTTAAAGGTAGTTTGTTGTGTGTTCCTAAATGTTCAATGAGGGACAATATCATCAAGGAGAAGCACAATGGAGCCTTAGGAGGACATTTTGGGTTGGACAAGACTTTGGAACAAGTCACCAGGTTCTATTATTGGCCCAACGTACAGACAGGTGTGAGGAGATATGTTGCAAGCTGTACCATATGTCAAAAGGCCAAGGGTATGTCTTCTAATGCTGGTTTGTACTAACCACTGCCCATTCCCACCAGACCTTGGGAAAGCATTAGTATGGACTTTGTGCTTGGTCTTCCTAGGACAGCAAGGGGTGTAGACAGTGTTTTTGTCATTGTGGATAGATTCAGTAAGATGGCTCATTTTGTGCCATGCAAATGCACAAATGATGCATCTCATATTGCTGGTCTCTTTTTCAGAGAGGTGGTCAGAATTCATGGTTTACCCCTATCAATTGTTACTGATAGAGACTCCAAATTTGTTGGTCATTTTTGGAGGACCCTATGGAGAAAATTGGGCACTCAGTTGTCTTTTTCATCAGCCTACCATCCCTAGACTGATGGTCAGGTTGAGGTTGTTAATAGGTCCTTGGGAAACCTTTTGAGATGCCTTACCAAATAGCATGGATTGGCATGGGATTTAGTGATCAGTCAAGCTGAATATGCTTATAATGATTCAAGAAACAGAAGTACTGGGAAAAGCCCCTTTGAAATAGTTTATGGTTTCCATCCAAGAGGACCACTTGAACTCAAAGACCTCCAAGGATGGGATAAAAGGAGTGCTCTAGGAGAAGACTTTGCTGCTACCATGAAAACAGTACATGATCAGGTCAAGCTTCAGTTGGAGAAAACTGTCTCCTAGTACAAGACTCAGGCAGATTTGAAGTGAAGGGAGGCACAGTTCAAGGTAGGAGATTTGGTGATGGCCTACCTTAGAAAGGAAAGATTACCTAAGGGGCAACCAACCAAATTGTTGATGAAGAAGATAGGACCTTGTAAGGTAGTGCATAAATTTGGTCCAAATGCATATGAGATAGAATTACCATCTGGCCTTGGTATCTCTCCCATTTTCAATGTTGCAGACATGTTCCCTTTTAGACCTCCATTACATGCTGAAGATGGCTCAGATGCTATGATTGAAGATGAAGACTGGATCAGAGATTTACCTCCAAGTAAGCCTTTGCAGTTGGAATGCATTTTGGATTCCAAAATTGTCAAGAAGACAAGAAAAGGGGTATACAAAGACTACTTGGTCAAGTGGCGGGATCTTCTTGATTCAGAGGCAACCTGGATGAGTGAAGCAGATATTCTAAAGCATGGGAAGGCACTTCAGTAGTTAGCAACTCAAGGGACTTGAGTTTTTCCTGCAGGGGAGTATGGTGCAGGAGCACATTCTCTGTAGTGCAGGGTCATCTTTTCTTTTGTTTTCTCATAAGGCTCTTAAGACATTTCATTTTGTAATAAGGGTCAATTTGGTCCCATGAATGTAATTGTGCAAGGCACACATGTAGTTTTGCTTGTATGAAGGGTAAACCAACAGCTAACTGATTTGAAAATTAGTTTGCACGGTTGGAGGGGATAACTGCTATCTCTACATCTTCTTTAGAGGCAGGTTGTATGTCACACGGAGCAGAGAGAGAAGTGTGTATTACAACAAGTTCTTTTTGATAACCGAATAAAGAGAGTTCTGGGTATGATCTGTGTTGATTTTCTTGGTTGTTCTTAGTGATTTGATATCTTTATCCTGATTTTGTAAATGGAACCCTAACCGGATGCTATCTGTCAATCCATAGTGACTCTGTAGTGTGCAGACGGTGTAAAACCCACGGTTCCACAGTGGCTGGTTCGTAACCTAGGAGTAGGGTTTTGATTCATACATGGAGGCCCTTTCCTCTATCCACTGAAGCCCTGTATAGTATCAGTGTGATGGGGGAAAGACTTTTCACGTTTGTTGTTGTTGAATTCTTACCCAGGAAGCCAGCGAACTCAGTCAAGTTTGACTAGACATCGTCATGTGGCTAGTCGGGAAATCGGAGTGAAATTGGATAGTTTTGATGTGGGATCAGATTGCTACAAGTGATCGAGGGTTTGATATATGAAACGGCCAAATTCCATTGTTCAGTCGAAAGGAATTCTAGTTCGGCACCTCAGAACAGTTGGAGATCCATCGGCGTGAAAGGCTCTCCATCTTGTCTAAGTTTGGTATAGTGTCGGAGACACATACCATTGTTATTCGCATCGGTGAGAGAAATGATATCGGGCTAAGGAAAATACACTTAGCCGACGGTATACAGTTTCACCGATCGGTGAGACATCCTCGGAGTATCGCCGATAAAGAGTATCGGCGTGAGGAACCTTGTCGGGGGAAGCCGAA
Organism: Cunninghamia lanceolata; assembly: GCA_027924645.1. Classification (NCBI taxonomy): domain Eukaryota; kingdom Viridiplantae; phylum Streptophyta; class Pinopsida; order Cupressales; family Cupressaceae; genus Cunninghamia; species Cunninghamia lanceolata. Next base: position 1,156,454 of record BSBN01000327.1, on the reverse strand, counting down.
GAAGTCACGGTGACCGTTAGAGTCCCACCGATAGAAACTCATCGGAATGAGATGAACCATCGGGGCCGCGAACCGGAGTCTTACCGAAGCGGAGGATCTGGCCGATGTGCTTGACGATATCGGCGAGAGACAAGGTGTCGGTGTAGGTGAAAGAAGCTTCGCCAAAGGAGGAAGTCTGGCCGACGAAGATTGGTCATCGGAGTAACGAAGTCTATCGGCTTGAGATATTTCTCGTCGCCCGATAGTCTGGGTGTTGCCGAAGGCAACCAATGTTGAACTTTTCATCGGCGTGAGGGAAGCTTCGGGGAGACTTCTGGTGGACCAGCCGATGTATGAGGTGTTGCCGATAGGCAACTAACCGCTACGGGGATATCGGTGAGAACTTGGGAGACCTCTTGCCGATAGTGAAGATATAGTCAAAATTTCATTCGCTTCTGCTGGCACTCTGCATCATGATATTATTCTCTAGTTCTGTCAAATTAGTGACAAAATGGTGGTTTTTAACAAAACCTTTGTGTGGTGCCAAATTTTCAATTAAGAATAATGTTGGGACTCAAGGGATTATCATTGAGGGGGATTCTGCATGACAATGCCACCTTCTAGTGGTCAACTATTGTAAATATGTAAGGTTATGTAGTCTCTTTGTATTTATTCTTCCACTTGTAAAGCATTATATTATATGTAAGACCTATGGGTATTATGTAAGGAACCTAGGGGAGGTTGTTTTGAAAAGAATCAAGCTCAAATAAAAACTTTATAAAACCTCATTGTAAGAATCATTAAGAAAACTTAGATCTAAATTATGACAATAAGTTTATCATGTAGTCTGAAATACATGATTAACATATATTATATTCCTAGTGTATTTTTATCATAGAAATCTTATGTTAATGAAGGTTGAAAGTTCAAAGTTGTTTCCCACTTGGCCAACTTATCAGCACAAATGAATTAAAGTATTTCCAACTAAAAGTCAGTTTTTAGTCAAACATATGTCCTAGCTAGATTCATTCTAGCTAAATTAGATTTGGGCTACAACTTTTTTAGCTAGAAGTGTCCACTAGATAAATATGTAGCATCACTTTGGGTTCAATTTACAAAAAAAAAAAAATATTTGAAAAACTTAATGTTCTCACAACTCATACGGACATAAATAACATTTAAAAAAAAAAATACCATTTTGTAGATCTATAAGTGTAGTTTTCAAAAATCTAATTTTTTGAATAGTTTAGATAGTGTTTATATTTTCTTTTAAATTTTACTAAAAGTAGGTCATCAACACAAAAATATAAGATTGATTCTCTTCTCAAGAAAAATACTAAAGTTTTTTTTTAAATTAAAATATGATTAACTATATAAAAAATGCAAAAAAAATGAAGGAAAAAAAATACTATAAAAAACGATAGCCTGCTTAACCTTATTTTTCAACATTTTATTAGGAACTAAATTATAGTGTCAATTTTACAAAAAGATACATTCAAATATATATTTTTTAAAATACAAACATAAAATACACTAGAAAATCTATATTTCATTTGTTTACATTATTTCAAAATTCAAAACATATATGTCACTTTCTAGTTATTCAAATTAAAAAGTTAGATCATTGTTGGCCATTTCCTTTATAAAAGTGGTGACAACTTTGAATTTTCACCTTGAAGAACTTTAAAAAAAAAATTGACATCATATGCCCCTAATAAACATTAAGGAGGGATGTTAGAGCATAATGTTTATTAAAGGTCTATATATTAATAAACATGTCTAAAGTAAATATTTATAAAGATCTAATATAACATATAAAACCTTATAATATAAATATGTTTTTAGCATATTACAAAGAATATTTCATTAATAAATAAATTTATTAATATAAAAGTATTTATCTTTCAATATTAATTAATACTAATGGTGTTTTTAAAAGGTATGGTAGCTTTCTGAAAGGGTGTTGCTTACCTTATTTCTCTGATTTAAGGGTTCCCATCGGGGATAAATTATTAGAGGAGAATTTGAATTTGTGAATATTAAAATATTCACTTTGCACTAGAGATTTATGTGAGGTCATTTGGAAGAAGGAAGGGATTGTCCCCAAGTTTACATATATGTAAGTATACAAACAACTATATGTCTTCTTAATAATGATGTTTTGTGGGGTTTTCACTATGTGATTTTTTCCACCATAAATTTGTGTTTGTATGTTGATTGCTATATTTAATTATTTCCTTGTATATTTATATTTTATTACTCAATCTATTGTAAGCATAATTTAATTAGCTCTCTTAAAGAATTAATAACTTTGACAAATGTCAACCCCTTATGCAAGTAAACCTTTCTTGAATGATAAGTCTTCTTGTTTGTTCATTTTTATAGATTTTTTTTATGATTTTCATTATGTGATTTAGATTGAATCTAGATTTTATTTTCCAAAGTAGCAACAAAGGAAAAGTGGGCCTTACACCCTTGATTCAAGCCTAACTTTGGATTTAATGATGCTTGCACTCATCATTGGAGTTTTTCTATTCTAATGGTATAATATGCAAGTACCTATTTGTGCACATCCATGCATGGGTCAATGTTTTGAGTTTGATAATGACCAATGCCACTTGAAGCTCCATTATGGCACAAAAATGACAAAAACTATGACACCTAGAGTCTCTCTTTAGTCCTATTTGCCATAAATTTATGTGTACATCATTCCTCACTTAGTTTCCTTTCTCATTTTGTCTGCCTTTCAAAATTTATTATTTTCTATATTAGTAAAACCACTAATGTTGACCATGCAACAGTTTTAAAACACCATGATGATTTGCACTATCACCATACAATCATGTAACCACATTAGTAGTTCTAAAGGTGTCATGTCAATTATATGACTTTCATGGAAATTTTGTAGTTTCTATGGTGGTTTTTCAATCACCCTTTTATCATAATAAGTGTTTTCACTCGGCTATGTAAAAATGAGAGTTTGAATGGTTTGCCTCCCTATCCCTTTGCTTGCTCTGACCTTTGAACTTCCCTTTGCCCTTACACTCATAGAAGCTTCTCCTTTGTATTATATAAGGTGTTAGAACCTGTGCTAGAGGGGTGATAAAACTCCATATACAAAATTCACCTCTCAACCATAATAGAGCTCTATACTCTTTGCACCCCCTTTTGAATTCACCAACTCTTTTTATTCTCACATTAGAAAACTCACCCTATAGCTCTCCTCTTAGCAATCCCATCCCTCAATCAACCTTCATAATATGATCCTCTACTTGTGAACCTAAACTTTGCAATAGTCAATTGTGTTTATACCCATCTAGTTAGTGGATAGTCACCAATCATCATCTCCAATTGACCTCCCATGACTAGACAGGTTCTTTCTTGATGGCATGGATTCTACTCACACATGCTCTGATATCCATTGATGGCTAACTTCCTAGTCAATAGAATCAAATAGCTTCACAATGCATTCAATCAAATAAAGATTTAGAATAATGATAGGAGCTCAATATGTATTCTTTATAGTCTAACAATCAAATACCAAAAATGACAGGAAGTATAATATGTAGATTTTATAAATCAAAGAAATCACAAGGGACAATGTTTTGAAATAGACTCCTCCCTGCTCTATTCTACTATCAAAACATGACATTACATATATTATTGCTTGTAGCTATCGACCTCTGTTATCTACAGTAAATGATTTCGATTCCTTTCGTCACTTTCTTCTCTATGGAAAAATAAATCCTGACTTCTCTTCTCCTCCTGTCTCTCCTCTCTCATTCCACATTCGGCCCTCCTCTCTTCAGCAACCGTCAGCCTTCTCTTTTATACTCAGACTACCCCCTAACACTCCATCAACCACTTCATTGGCATCCACCCTTTTCTACTACCAATTCACACCAACTAATAAATATTCCTCTTAGTTTAGAAAGAATAACCATCGACAGATAAACAAGCCCCTATTTGGAATTAGTTTCTATCGCTCGGCATTTTCCTCTTCCTTTTATGCCTGTGCGGCCTTTCTTTTGAATCATCCTTCCCTATTGAACCTCCTTGTTCTCTTCACAGAGAAGATATCTATTATTAACCCCTCGTTTTGCAACCATCACTGAGGAGATTCTTTCTGCTTTCCTCCATTTGTCATCAAACTGCCTGCCAAAGACTTTACAACTCCTTCTCACTTCTACATCCGTCGGCTTTCTTTTTCTTCCTAACCAGACAATTTTATCTGTCCTTCTGTCTTCTACCCTTGACCCTTCACTCACTCGCCTTCCTTTGCCAAGAGATAATAAGCTCTTTGTTCGTTTCCAACTACCTTACAACTATCCACCTCTCACGACCCTTTGACTTCTCCAAACTGCCTAAGTAGCCAACTGTCAGATTTAGAAGAGCAACGGTCGATTTCTTTACAAAACTTGACATAATGACTGGCGACAGGAATCACTTGGGTGACATGAGCTTACAAGAATCACTACAGTAGACACAAAGTCACCATGTATTGACAAAGAGAAGCTACCAAAAATTAAAAACAACAGAAAGAAAGAAAAGAAAATTTTTTTAGGAGCACGATGCCCCTACATCAAACTCCCCAGGGGACAAAGATCATGTGCTTTTGCACATGTGTTTCTTCTATAAATTTATTTAACCTTTTCTTTCATTTCTTCCACAATCTTTCTGGCCCATATGGCATATTCACCCAACATAGTTGTTCACTATTCCTCTCTGCTCTTATGAATATATTTCTAATGTTTCCCAACATGAAAATATCATAAGTGAATGGATGGAAATTAAAGATTTCCATGTTTTCAAAATTACTCAACCCATGTATTACATCATCAACAACATTTACTACAGCTACTCTTATCATTTTGTCATCATACTCGACCTTACTACCCACACATAAATCAAAACTATCAAATTGATAGAAACTTCCTAGTTCCCAAATCTCTTTTACCTCTCCAATGCCATCAACAGCTGTGACAACTGCATATAAATCTGCACTTCCCATCTTGTTTCCCCATCCTATAGTATCAACCAACAATCTTTCCAACCACTCTTCCTTAACAGTCAACAGATCATTTTTAGTTTCCTCATCCATATCATAACCTTCAATAACATTCCCAACATTTTTCTTCATGGATGCAATTACTTCTTCAACATCATCTGCAAGCCTTCTTTCCGCATTTTGTGCTGTCCCATTGGTCTGCATACCCTCAATCTTTGTTATCCATTCTTTCTCTATTGCTACAAATTGTGTCCATAAATCCTCCTCATTATCATTACTGGTTGCCTCTTCCTTCAAATCTACATTTTTACTTTCCTCTTCTTTTATAGAGCCCTTGTCAATCACAAGATTTCCACCATTCCAAGTACTTCCTGTAGACACCCAAAAATGACTATGTCTTCGCATCACTTGCATTCTAATCAAGTTTGTCTAATCACCTGCATTTCAACATTAATTAAATAATCTAATTATTTAATTAATTTCATCAAAATCATCAAATTCTTCCAAAACTCCTAAATTTGATATTACTTAAATAAATCCTCTTTATTTAATTAATTTTAATCAAAATCAACGTTATTCTTCCAAATTAAATAATTTCAATTATTTAATTAAATCATTATATTCTTCCAAAATTCAAATCCACATCAAATTGAATAAAATAATTATTTAATTAATTTATCATCCAAATCCTCTTATCTACAATTAAATAATTTTTATTATTTACTTAAATCAAATTGTTCTTCCAAATTTAAATAAATCATGCAAATTTATTTAAATTATCTCAATCTCTAAAAAATAAATATAATCAAATATTTTATTTATTCTTCCAATCATGCACAAACAATTAAATAAATTTATTTATTTAATTTGCTTTTTTAATCTTCCAAATCGTCTAAAAATAAATCTTGTTCATCATGCACACAAAATTAAATAATTTATTATTTAATTTATCTCAAATCATGCAAAAAGTAAATTACAAGTTGAGTTAATTGACTTAATCAATCTTGGTTTTATCAACAACTCTTAAATTAGAGAAAAGCATTCTAATTTATGAAATCAAATCCTATCTTTATCAAAAAGCAATTAACTCAAACAAAAATAATTTTTTGTGTGACACATGTCAGGTGCACATTCATCATGAATTTTAGATTTATCTCATCTTTGATTCTATTGAATTTTATGGATCGTTGATCGATCTTCATTAAAACCTATATAAACCCCCTTTATCTCATAACAAATCCTCTTCGATCGTTGAACGTCTTCGATCATTTATTCTCAGGCATCTTTTACAATGAATTGAGTATACATCGCATCGTTGAGCACTTTGATCTTTTAAGCATGAACACAACCTACATCTGCTTGTTGCAAACATGGTTTTGCAACATTATTGAACAATCTACATTCATATAAAGAGAACTATACAATCTAGGTGATGTCTTTCTTGTTTTAAATTGATTTATTCATTGATATTGGATTTTTACTTAGATTGATCTCTTTGTGTTATGGGTAATTGAGTCATTATTATCATTGCTTTGATTTTATCATTTGACCTCTCGATTTTCCTCATACACATTCTGGCACGCCCGGTGGGACCCACTACTCCCTCTTTTTCTTTGAGAAATTGATTTGTTTTGAAGTACAGTATGAAATAGTGCAACTAACACAGAAAAGTGCTATTGGCAGTACAGTGCTACGTGTTTGGTACTATAGTATAAAGTCTTAGGGTGATATTGTGGCACCTTTGGCAACATAGTACTGCGCTTTTAGTACCATAGTGCAGTGCAGTTGGTATAACAGTAAAGCACTTTTGGTATCTTAGGGTTTTTGATCTTGTTTTGTGATTTACAAGGTTCTAACTCATCATATCTATCTTTCATTGATTGACAAGCTGATTTATTTATCTTTCAATTATCATTCATATTGCCTAAGCTGACGTATTTAGGAGTATTAGCATTTTTTGAGTTAACCTATCTCTTTGTGGCATCTTGTGAGTTATTCTTGATTCCAGGTTATAGATCTTATCATTCATTAGATCTCAGATCCTTAATTCAACCATGAAATCATCTTTTGATCTAGCTTTATTGATGAAATATCACTTTTTTTAGATCTGGGGCAGCAAAGTGCTTTTGGTAGCATAGTACCACACTTTTGGCAGCACAGTACAACACTTCTGGTAGTACAGTGGGTCACTTTTGGTTTTACAATCACTCACCTTCGGTAATACAGTGCAGCACTTTCGGTAATACAGTAAGTCACTTTTGGTTATACAATAAAGTGCTTTTGGTCAATTGATTTATTTTTGCTAATTGTTGAGTTTGTGTGGAACTAATCAAGTTGTTGCATCTTCTTATCACTCAAACAGAGAAAATGGGTTTCCCTAACATGTTCATGTAGGATAAGCTTTGAAGCATTGCCAAATTTATCAATTTAGGTCTTAGGAACATATTGCTTTCTTAAAGTACAATTGAACAAATCATCTTTGCAATCTAAGTCTTAGGAACATATTGCTTTCTTAAAGGAAAAAACATCTTTTGCAATCTAAGTCTTAGGAACAACTGCTATCTTAAGGGACAATGGACATGAATGCAAAAACACTTCAATTTTTCTAAGGGACAATGGACATGAATGCCAAACACTTCAATTTCATAAGGGACAATTGACAACTACAATCGTGTGTGTGCCTAATTTAGTTGCACCTTATTTTTCTTATAACAGGACAATTAAACCTTTGTTTGACATGCTTGATCTTACATTTCAGTTATTCCTTTAGAAGGGCCTGCTTTTGGATTGCGCTTCATCCAAAAGGGATGACCCTAAGTGGAGTTTTCCTTTGAACCGCTATATAAGAGGGGTAAGGTGAAAGCGAAGTCCTAACCAACATCAGCCTTACCTTGTGGTGCCAAATCGAAAAGAGGTGTACTAGCACATTGTGGAAATAATTTTCACATTGTGCGAAGTGTTTGATACTCTTAGTAGGATTGGTTAAAGATTTTAGTATCTTGTCAAATTTCTCGTAAGGCGTTGGTCCCTCAAAGTTACTAAGAACCAATCTAGATAGTGGCTACCTAATCCACCTCTGAACATTGTAGTGATCATCAGTGCAAGGGGAATCGATTTAAGCCCTCAAGATACTCACCATTTCCTCCCTTGAGAAGAGATAGTATTCCCTCAGCCATAAAGCTCTTGTGACCTACTTGATCTTTCTGAGGGGAGGGCGAGATATCCCTACCTATCATCTTTCGCAAAGATATAAATGTCTAACACCTTTATGGAACGACATTTGGTTGACAAAGAATTAAGTTGTGAGCTGAACTACCACAATGAACCTTTGTCTCTAGGGATAAAAAGTGCTTGATATTGTTTGAATTATCTTAAATACCCATGGAAATATTGGGCTTTTTTGTGATCCTCAAACATACACTATCTGTTGAGCTAGTCCTTTTTGCTACTTTGTTTTCTATGTTTTCTCTTGCCAAAGCAAATCCAATCAAAATCAAATCCAAAACTATCAAAATTTTCCTTATAAACATCACTGACACTACTTCAGCGCCTTTGGTATAAGAACAGCTTGCCTTTGGTATAACAGTAGCTCACCTTTGGTATAACAGTACCTCGCCTCTGGAAAACCTACTTCAGTGCCTTTGGTATAACAATAGCTCAATTTTGGTATAACAGTAGCTCACCTTTGGTATAACAGTACCTCACCTTTGGCAGCTTAACCCAAACACCTCTGGTCACACAATAGCTCGCTTTTGGTAACATAGTCATGCACCTTTGGTCAAATAGTAAAGCACCTTTCGTCTAGAAACCTATTCAGAAAACTACCTCAGTAAAATCCCAACAAACATCTCAAACATATTGTCCTAGTGCATCCCATGGTAACCACTGGACTCCAGTAAACTATGAAGGCTAAGCAAGTTGTCCCAAGGAAGTGCAAATTGCCTCCTCATACACCTCAACCAAGCCAATCCAACATGACTCCAAAGGGTACTCCAAAAACACTATTGGAAAGACCAACCATCTCACAAAACAGGCCACAACGTGACCAACCAAATAATCCTCAAGAAGGTAATGTACCTTTGGTAGATGTAACTCAATTCACTATCGGCATGCCTCAAGATTTTGCTACACCCAGTTATACCACGATTCAAGTCCCATCTCAAGAAGAGCGACACTTTGAAGACGGTCAATCCTCTCAAGAAGATAGACATGACCTTGATGAAATCATACAAGATCCTAGAGCCATGGCCGCCTTTGACAAAATCCTTAGTGAAAACCAAGATCATTTTTTCCGCTTACTAGACGAACAAGGAGCACAATTACCCCAAGATTTTGACTTATCCAATCTTAAAAACCCATGATGCCATAAATGTGGTCCAAACCATGTGAACTATGACCACTCCCATACCCGAGCAAAGCTCACAAGGGAGAATAATTGCACAATATGAGAATCCTCTTTATCAAAACCTAATGGCAGAGAGACCCATACCACCACTTATGAATCCTATGGAGATCTACAAATACCAACAAGAGACTCTCCAATGTCAAGTAGAACTAGCTCAATCAAACACACAGTAACCTCCTAAAATACCCACACCAATCGTAAGTGGAATATTGGCTACCCCATCACGAGAAGGTTTTCCACCAAACTACAATCTAGGAAATAATTATGTCACCATGCAACAAGGGTCTCAACAAACACCACCCCCACCATCATCAACCCTTTGTATCATTAAACTAAACAATGTCATGCAACCCCAACCATCACAAAATGTCAACACAATCTATGTCCCTCCACCACAACATTCTTCTACACTCACTCTTAATCAACCCCAACCATCACAAAACACATCTACCTATGTCCCTCCACCACAATGATCATCTACACTAACCTTTTTCAACACATATCTCAATCAACCTCCACCATCAGAAAACACATCTACCTATGTCCCTCCACCACAATGATCTTCCACTCTCAACCTAACCAACACCTATCTCAACCCACAACATTCCCAAAACTAAATTTCCCAAAGCTATGTTCCACCACCGCAACCAAACCTACCAAACTTTAGCTTTCCTCCACCAAACTCTTTCTTCACAGCACCTCCACAATACCAACAACAAAACTCTTATCTACAACCATCACAAAGCCTACATTCTTACCTATCACCACCCCCACCAACCCAAAATCAAAACACCCAAATCCAACTCAATCCAAACCCAACATACAACACATACGATCCCAACCAATCATACGACCCTTGTAACACCAATGCCCATGGCTTCAACTGCAATATTCCATATCTGCAACAACAACCACCTCTCGGACAACAAGAGAAGTTTCCAACCCCTCCCACAACTATGGAGCTAAAACTTATGGAGGTTCAACAACAACTATCTGATCTAACATTTGGCCACATCAAGAAAACCTTCTCTTTGGAAGAAGTTTGTCCTTATCCATTTGATCGGTCATTACCCATGATCCCTTTTCCTCATAACTTCACTATTCCCAAATTTTATATATACAAATGAAAAGGAGACCCAAAAGACCATCTTAGAAAATTCTATCTTGCTTGCTTCGAGGTCTCACATAATGACACATATCTTATGTGCCTCTTCCCTCACAGTCTTGGAGGTCAAGCTATAGAATGGTTCTTGCACCTACCCACAGGTATTAAATCTTTTAATGAGCTTGCAGAGAAATTTGCTACTCATTTCTCTTACAACACAGAACATGAGATCTCCATGACTAACCTATGCAACAATAAATAGAAAAATGGGGAAACTTTCATCTCCTTCCTTTAAAGATGGAGACAAATGGCTAGCAAATTCTGATTCAAGATACCTAAAAAGTAGCTTGTTAGCATATTTGTGCAGAACCTTAACCAAGAATTAGGTTTCCATTTACAAATTCTTAGTGCTACAACCTTCGATGAAATTACCTACAAGGGAATCAACATTGAAAAGGCCCTCATCACTAAGGGAGTGGTCAAAATCTTCAAAGACAACAAAGACAATGCTCCCCAACAACAATCAAACGACCAACCAAAATTTTGGATCAAAAATAAAAACGTGGTCAATGATGGTGTGGTAGATTCTAAACATGTCCAAACACTACAAACACCCCTTCATCTTTCAAAACCAAGTCAACCTTCACCTCAATAAAACCAACAACAATAAAGAAAACCAAACCAAAACCAACAACAATGACAATAAGAGTGACCTCAACAAAATTACCCTCCGCCACATCAATTCACTCCCTTGGGAGAGCCTATTGAGATTGTTTTATAGAAACTTATAAACAATGGACTCGTCACCTTACCAAATGCTCCCCCATATGGCAAACCTATTTACAAAACTGCACGGTAAAGAGAAATGAATATTGTGAATACCACATGACTTCATCATGCATAAAACTCAAGCACATAATCCAAAACCTTATCGATGGAATCCTAATCTCTTTTGAGGATGAACCACCAACTCAAAACACCAATAAAGACCTCAACATGTACAAGGAGCCATTCCCTAACCATGGTCAAGGTCAAAATCCTAACAAAGGTAAAGGTGTTACCAAAGCTTCAACTTCCTATGACTCTATTGTGGGTCATTTTGAAGAAATTCGTGTATCTACCTTCACAATCAAAGGCAAATCTACAGATTGCGCTGTTACAACTCATCGTGGTTGTGTCACCATTCATGGTCCTACACCAAGTCTTCCAACTCAATTCAACTACAATCTCATCAAACATATAGGGAAAACCCCTGTATAGATCTCCATTTTGGATCTTCTACGGTCATCACCCACACATAAAGCTGTGCTCAAAAAAGCCTTACAAGAGTCTTTAGTTCCTAACAACATAGCGGTCATGGATTTCCAAGCTATTATAGGTAACATTGCCTCACTCTACAATGTGGTCTTCTCTGAAAAAGACCTCCCATCTCCTGATCCATGTCACAACGATGGCCTTCACATTGAAGTCTTCATCCATAAATGCAAGATCAAACTCATACTCATAGATGGTGGTGCTAGTTCTTAATATCTATTCTCTCAAGTTACTTAAACAATTGGGATAATCTGAGGATCAAGTCAACACTAATCAATCCATTAGAATCAAGGGGTATGATGATGATGAACGCCATTTACAAGGTGTTATCCACTTGCCTATACAAGTAGGCCCTGTCATGCTTGAAACTAGGTGCCAAGTCCTTGACATTGAGCTACCTTATAACATTATCCTAGGATGCCCATGGATCCATGCCATGAAATCTATTCCCTTGACGTACCATCAGTCTTTCAAATTCCCATTTAATGGTATGGAGATAACTATCCCTGGAGATCCTAATCCTTTTGAATTTTGCTGTGTCTTGCAAGACAGTTATAAGAATTCCAACCAAGTGCCTAATAATGACAAAGCCCTTGAATCCCCATTATATGTTGATTCTAAAAATTTGACAAAAGCCTCTGTAACTGAACCCAATCCTCATCTTATTCCTGAAATCAAAGCTCACATCTGTGATATAGGCTTTGGAGAATATGATATCTCAAAATCTTGTTGTGTAGGGTAGATGCCCTTAACCCCTAAATGCTACGGCCAACTACCCATAGCCAAAGGAACTAAGAAAGTAGCTATTCCTCCCCCAGCATCCCTAATTTAATTCAAAGAAGGAAAATTATTGGCAGAGGAAACTATTGAAGACATCTCTTATTGGCTCTACAAGGAGAAAGAACCAATCACAATACCAGTCAAGCAATATGGCAATGGCTTAAGGATAGTCTAAAACATGGTCTATAAAGGTAAAGGTGGCCTTGGAAAATAGAATCAAGGAATAATGGAGCCCATTATTGTGACGAAGAAACTAGACAAGAAGGGGTTAGGGTTTGGTAGGAAGGTACCATGCACCTTGGACATCGAGGGTATTCTCGACAAGGTGGCACAAACTTTTCCCACTGATTCTACGTCTAATGAGGATATCATCGATGAATCTTCCCTCCATATAACTAACCTATTCACTGAATCCTCCATATTCATGCTATCATCTATATCCTTAACATCCACTACAAACACCCAGATTGTAACACTTGTCTACCATGAACTTATCGATTGGGACCAACAAGGGTCCCCCGTACTAGATGTTTTTCAGAATGACAAAGCTATTGCAGAGTTTATGGGACTCTGGGGTGGTATCCCTCTTGGTGATCATAAAGCTATTTTTGTAATGGAACTAGAGTAGAATGCTTATTTTGGTGAGAATGCCAAATCCTCCAGTCACAAAAATAAAAATAAAGAAAGATCTCTAGGTGAAAACCACACTGTAGCACCTCCCAATCACAAAATAGTAAAAACAAAGGATACATCCAAAGGTGAAAACCCAAATGTGGCACCTGAGGATATAGGATTTGACCTTCCCTTACCATCTAAGTATCAAGAGAAATCAGCTCTCCTAGTGGAAGATTCTACAGAGATAAATCTTGGCACAGAGCAAAATCCTAGAACAACATTCCTAGCAGCATCACTATCAGAGAAAGAACACAAGAATCTTACCAAATTCTTCATACAAAGAACCATCAACTTTGTGTGGACCTATGCTAATATGCCAGGGTTAGACTCTTCACTAGTAGTTCACCATCTCATGGTTGATCCAAAAGCTAAACCAGTCAAGCAAAAGCTAAGAAAGATGCATCCATAGATTGCTCTCTTGGTGAAAGTTGAAATACAGAAACTATTAGATGCAAAATTTATCAAGCCTATTGATTATCCAGAATGGGTCTCAAACATTATACCTATAGCTAAACCAAATGGGGGCATCCACATGTGTTCCGACTTCAGAGATCTCAACAAAGCATGTCCCAAAGATGACTTTCCATTGCCAAACATTGATCTCATAATAGACTTGATTGCTGGTCATGAAATGCTTTCTCTAATGGATGGATTTTCTAGCTACAATCAAATAATGAGAGTAGAAGAAGATCAACATAAAACTACTTTTACTTATCCTTGGAGTACCTATTGTTGGTGCGTCATGCCATTTGGTCTTTAAAAAGCTAGTGCAACATATCAAAGAGCAATGACAATGATATTCCACAATCTCTTTCATCATATCATGGCGGACTATGTGGATGACATACTAGAAAAATCTTCTAGGGTAGATCACATACAGGTTCTAGGACAAATCTTTGATAGACTCAAAAAATATCAAGTAAGACTCAATCCAAAGAAGTGTGTCTTCGAGGTAACCTCAGGAAAACTATTGGGATATGTTGTATCTTGCAGAGGCATTGAAGTAGATCTAGCAAAAGTCAAGGCTATAGTAGAGATGCCTCCACCAAAGAATATGAAAACACTAAGGAGCCTTCAAGGAAGGTTACAATCCATTAGGTGGTTTATCTCACAACTAGAACATAAATGTCAACCATTTTAACACTTGTTCTGCAAGGATGTCTCATTTCGATGGGATGATAAGTGTCAAGCAACATTTCATCAACTTAAAGAATATCTAGCTACACCTCCTGTCTTGGTACCACCAGTCACCGATAGGCCTTTGATCTTGTACATCTCAACTACAACTGCAGCCCTAGGGGTTCTTCTAGCACAACATGATGAGTCAAGAAAAGAGCATGCAATCTATTACATCAGTCAAACCTTGGTGGGTTATGAACTCAATTATTCACCTATGGAAAGTGTTTGTTTTGTCTTAGTGTTCACTTCCCAAAAGTTGCAGCATTACATGCTAAACCAACACATAAATCTAATAGCCAAAATTGATCCATTGAAGTATCTCCTAGCAAAAGCATCTCTTACAGGCAGACTAGCTAAATGGGTCATGATCCTTAGTGAGTTTGACATTGAGTATGTGGATCATAAAGTAATCAAGGGACAAGCCCTCGTAGATCAACTAGTAGAAGCACCCATGATAGATGTACATCCTATGGTATCTGACTTTTCAGATGAGAATCTCTTCACTCTTTCTATCTTAGTAATGTGGAAATTATATTTTGATGGTTCCTACACATAGCATGGATCAGGGGCTGGAATCCTTTTTATCACACCTCAAAATGACTATATCCCAAAGTCATATCAGCTTGCATTTCCTTGCACTAACAACATAGCCGAGTATGAAGCACTCCTCATAAGTCTCAATATAGCAGTCCAATGGGACATCAAAGAACTACATGTATATGGAGACTCACAACTAGTCATTCAACAAGTCACAGATGAGTACCAAACAAAAGATGAAAAGTTGGTCCCTTACAAGCAATTAGTGGATGCCTACAAACCACACTTTTCTAGCGTCACATTTGAGCAAATTCTAAGAGAGCATAACAAAGCTACAGATTCTATGGCTTCTGTAGGGTCACTTATAGACATGCCTGCAAACACACAGAAATGTGAATTCTTGATCGAGCAATTGTTGATACCAGCTGTCGATGTTCCAACTACTGAAATCATCTGTGAACTTGTTGGTCCCAATTCCCCATAGTACGAAGATATCTATGAATACCTTAAACACGGTACCTTTCCCTTTGAGCTATCTGCAACCCAACACAAAACCTTTATCCATTGATCCTCCCATTACACCATTCTGGGTGATACACTATATCATCAGAGTCTTGATGGTATCCTCTTACAATGTCTTAACGCGGAAGAAGCTGATGCTACCTTACGAGACATACACGAATGTGTCTGTGGTGTACATTCTACCGGTCCTAATCTCGCTAAGAAGATACTCAAAATAGGATATTATTGGCCTACTATAGAACAAGATGATTTACAACTTGCTAAGAAGTGTCTACAATGCCAGTAGCATGGAGATTTGATTCACACACCAGCTCATGAACTACAACCTGTGACTACTCCATGGCCTTTTTCACAATGGGGTCTCAGCCTCATAGGACAAATCCACCCATCCTCATCCAATGGCCATAAATTTATCATTATCGTCACTGAGTACTTCACAAAGTGGGTTGAAGCCATTCCCATGACTTATATCACTGGTAAGCAAATAGCCAAGTTTATCCTTAACTACCTCATTTGCCGGTATGGTATCCCCCAAGCCATTGTCACTGATAATGGGAGACCATTCAAAAATCAAGATGTCTGTGCCTTGTGTACTCAATACAATATTGAACATCACTTTTCTACTCCCTACTATCCGTAGAGTAATGGCCAAGCCGAGGCTTCCAACAAAACCATTCTCAAAATCCTCAAAAAAAGGTCAAAGAAGCTGGTCGTGATTGGCACTTGCAACTCAATCCCATCCTATGGGCCTATCACACTAGTATCAGAACACTAACTAGTGCCATACCCTATGCCTTGGTCTATGGCTTTGAACCCATCCTACCTATAGAGGTCGAGATCCCATCCCTCAAAGTATCCATGCATCACCTGATTAATGGAGAGGAGTATCACACTTCTAGATTAGCTAAGCTAGAACTACTAGATGAGAGGCACCTAGCCGTGCTTAATCATCTCCATGTCTATCAAAACAGCCTCTGGCATAACTATAACAAAAAGATCAAAGAAAGACTATTTCAAGTTGGGGATCTTGTCTTAAAAGAAAATTAGAGAAATCAAGTAGATCAAGAAAAGAAGGGCAAGTTTGAGCCTAATTGGTTAGGACCCTTTGTTATCACAGTAGCATATGGATCAGGAGCTTATACTTTAGCAACACCTAAAGGCATTCCTCTAGATGAGCCAATCAACAGTGTTCATCTCAAGAAGTTATATGCCTGATCCTCAGAGTATCCATGTCAAAAAAAACAACAAAAATAAAAAATTAAAACAAAAATAATCCATCCTATGGTGAAAACCTGGTAAACAGGCACCTTGGATAAGTACCATAGTGAAAACCTAGCAAACAGGTGCTAGGTTTAGAGTCAATATCCATCATCTATTGAGTCTTGTTCATTCCATGTCTCTTTCATAGTAAACTTCATCCATCCATCCATAATAAAACCATTGACCTTGTTTGTATTTCCATCTCCCTATCTAAAATAGCTTGGAAATTTGTCAATGTTCATTTTCATCATCCCATGTTAGTTATCACTCATCACCCATCATTATCTTATGTTAGTCAAACATAACAACACCACTACCTGAATGGGGGCATCTCTTTCCTTCCCCTAGGTCTAGGAATGGATCCTTGTTCGTGGTTCACAAAAACACAAACACTTCAAACACTTCAAACACTTCAAAAACACCAACACTTCAAACACTTCATCCTTCAAAGCAAAGCACCAACAAGAACAAAAACACTTTAAAATCAAAACAAAAACAAATACATGACAACACAAAACATGTCAAACCAAACCAATCAACTGTCTTATATAGATTGTCACATGCTCGAAACTAGACCAATCATCTTATACGAGGTTTTTCATTTCTGAAACCAGACACCTTCATCCTTGTGTTGATCTAGGGATATATAGTTCCCCATAGTGAAAACACTTTTCCTATATTATCAAACCAATTAGAACTACATATCATCCTCTCAATCTTAAAGTACCTTGATCCCATGGATATGGGTATGTAGGCAGTCTAGAATACGAAGGAAGTTTCTAGTACTCAAGTACATAAGATATCATCATTTCACTTACGCAAGCTGAAACACCTTGACCCACTCATCACTCTACCCAGAACTACATATTTATCATCTTTCATCTTTCCTCATAAATGTGCTTTGATCCTGTGGATACAGGGTATGTAGGCAGTTTGGCATACGAAGGAAGTATCTAGTACTCAGGCACATACGATTCATCATTCTTCACCCATCTCAATCCATTGACATGTCACCTTTCTAGTCTTTCATTTATCAAAATCCATTCACCTCGACTTGACTAACTCAAGTAGAAAAATAACAAACACATGCATCCTTTCAAAGAGAAAGTCCTTAAACAAACCTAAAGCACAAAAACTTACTTACAGAGTCATATGCTGTCCTACATTTCAATTACCAACATCAGCTAAATCAATCTCAACCAAGCAACAGATCAACACACTTGTCTTATACAGGATGTTCCATGATCAAAACCAGACCAGGCGTCTTATACAACATGTTACATTTCTTGAAACCAGACATTATCCTTTCAACAGATCAACACCCTTTAATGGATACATCATTCCTACAATAAGGTTGTTATGTTATCCTATCAACAGATCAACACCCTTTAACAGATATATCGTTTCTACAATAAGGCTGTTATCTATCCTATCCAATCTATCCTAAGAAACCTCTTTGGCAAGAGAATATGTTGGATGTATGTTTACTTTATAAGTCTGTCAATTTTCTTTTTGGTTTATCTTTTTGTCCCTTTCCCATTACCTATTCAAGACTACCTTGATTTATCTATATCTTGGTATGTTGCGATGTACAAATTGGGCACATAGTCATTACTTTTGTGTCTCATGTTTGAGGAATGATCTTTAGCATCTTTCTTAGCAACATATTTATCTTGTGTGTGTTACGACCTAGTATCTTACATATTAATATCCTTATTGCATTTATGTATTGAAGTTTATTTTAAGACTATGGCTCATTCACATGTTCAACAAGGTTATATTATGTCTAAGGGATCTAAGTTTAAACCGCTTGCTTGCAAAGTCAATGTCCACACACTTGGATATCACAGCACCTTAGTCATTTATACCTTGGTGGAAAACTATCCATGTGCTATATCAAAAATAAGGATTGCTCTTTATACATATTTGTGAAACCATTGCAACAAGCTCATCCATTTATCCATGTCATTATATAGTTTTTCAAGCAAAGATCGATCAACAATCTTTCTATCATGTTCTATTGTATCTCCACTTTCTTCTATCCAACCTCGTCTATCTTTAACTCACTCTTCTAGTCAAGTGTCAACCCAGTTCTTCTGTCACTTCCTTGTCTTTCCTCTCGAGGGGACATCCTACACCAGCTACACAGGGGTAGCTAGCTACACTGGGGCGTCAAAAATTGTATCATGTCTTCAACAATCATTTTCTTTGAAGTAATGCTATAAACTACATTGCATCAAAGAGGGGCAAACTGTAGACACTCAAAAATGACCATATCTTTGCATCACTTGCATTTTAATCAAGTCTATCTAATCACCTGCATTTCAACATTAATTAAATAATCTAATTGGTGCAGGAGCACCTACCTGACAGCTGGCCTCCATGAGGCAGTTAGTTAGTTATAGGTCTTGTTAATGTTTCCAAGAAGGTCTTAGAAGACTAATGCATGTAATAAGGTCAAGTTGACCATACTTTACTATTTTTAGATAGTTTGTTTGGACAGCTGTTATACTGTATGTCCGGTTGGATCTCCCAGCCGCCTAGAGAGATTTCCTAGCCGCTTGGAAGCTCCCAGCCGCTTGGAGTCGAGTTGGTAGTACTCGCGAGAATTCCTATTTATGCATTAGGATCGGTTGGTTTTAGACATATTGAGGAGCTAGGTTGCAGAGAGTGAGACAGAGGGGAGAGAGACTAAGTATTGTACTTGTAGCTTTTGAAATCAATAAAGAGATCCTATTTGTGTTAATTCTCTATTTGGATTCCACTGTGTAATCTATTTGTTCTTTTGGTGGTTACATGGATTCGTTGATCCATTCCACCGGTTGATTCATCAAATCGGTGGAATGGCTGTGTACCATAGGTTAGGGTTTAGGTTGCATTTCCCGTTTGTTTGCATGCAGGTTTGCAGGTTCGCAGTCGAGAGGTGTTGAGAACCCTAGCATGGGTATGTGCTAGGTCGTGCTAGTTGTTAGAGTCTGGAAGATCGCCCTGAAAGCAAATCGGGTCACCTCAGGAGGTTCAGCAGATCAAAATTCGCTAAGGTTGGAAATTTGTCACAACGGCATCATCAGGATATTTCTGTGTATATCCTGCAGTTACTTCGGGCATCGTCTGAGTAGATGGAGGTGAACATGATGCAGTAGATTGCATAAGGTGAATGTGCATTGGGGTGATCTTTACAAGGTGTTGCCGAGGAAGAGCATATCGGCATAAGTTAGTAGATCGGGTTGACAATTCCTTCGCGGGCCGATGATGTTATGTTTGGCCGACAGCAGGATATTGGAGGAACTACATGTGACGTCATCGTCATCAGGATAATCATCATCAGGACATTCCAAAATATCACCCGATAAAGGTTTATTCTGCTGACAATAAGTGTTTTGGCATAGGCGTAAGGCATCGGGAAGTTAAGTGGATCACGAGAGGAATATTCGGCAGAATATTCGTCATCTGCATAAAGTTGGGTATCATCATCAGGATGTTTTAATATGACTTGATAAGTCATATCCTGATGCTGTTTGTGTAAGTAGTCAGATATCGGGGTGACGTAAGCATCAGAGGAAAGGTGCATGAGGTTGTCGTCATCAGGATATATGGGAGGAACCTGATATTTTATATCTTGCTGATGAAGATGATGTCGAACATCATGATGCTGCAGATAGAGGTTGGCGGTAAGGTGAATAGTGATCGTCAGGAGGATGATTGCGCTTGCTGAATATGATGATGCTGCCGATAGGCGAAAGCTCGAAGGTTTGTCTGCAGGAGGATATCGGTTGGCAAGAGAAAATATGATGATGTTGACAATGTTAACAGAAAATATGATGATGATGATGGGTTGTAGACATACATACTGTATGTCAAGGTTTTAGTGTGGATGCCTCTGCATCATAGTGGTATCAGAGCTCAGCAAAAGGTCTGGGCTGTTGTGTGTTGATTCTGTCACTAAAAAGACAGAGGTAGAGGAGTGAGAGGTTGACAAAATGCCTCCGAAAGGTAATGGTACTGCAAGGGAGTTGCAGGAGATGAAGGAAAAACATGCCAGAGAGATGAGGAAGATGAAGGAGCTTGCTGAAGCACTTCAAGCCAGGCTTGTAGCCCTGGAAAAGAACAAAAAGAGGGAAGTGGAAGATAGTGAGTCAGAAGAAGATGAAGATGCTGTTGAAGAGTATGAAGAGGTAGCTGAAGGTCTGGATGCTAAAGACCAGAGATTTGCAAAACTGTTAAAGGCAGTACAGAGTGATAAACCTAAGGTAAAGGTTGATGTTTCCAAGTATAATGGAAGTTTGAATGAAGATGAGTTACTGGATTGGATTGCTGCACTTGATAATCACTTTGAATGTGAAGATGTTGCTGAGGATCAGAAGGTAAAGATTGCAAAGACCAAGTTAGGAGGTCATGCTTTGGTATGGTGGGATTATGTACAATCCAAGAGAAGGAAACAAGGAAAGTCAAAGATCACTTCATGGGATAAAATGGTAGCAAGGATCAAAGGTAAATTCTTGCCCAAGGATTATGAGATTCAGATGTTTAAGAAGCTGCAATTTTTAAGGCAGAAGGAAATGGATGTGAAGGCATATACTGAGGAGTTTTATAAGTTGAGTATGAGATCTGGTCATCATGAGAATGAGGTAGAAAAGGTAGCTAGGTACTTGGCTGGCTTAAGATTGAACATATAGGATGAGTTAGTTTTAGCTAACCCTAAGAGTGTGGAAGATTGTTACCAAATGGCAATCAGGATTGAAGAAAAGATGAATAGAAGACAAGATAAGTCCATGAGAGGAAGAGGAAGCAATATGAGGGGAAGAGGATTAGCCCCTACAACAAGGCAAACCAATGAGGGTCAAGAAGACACTGGTAAAGGACAGGGACAGTCTGATTTCAGAGGTGGATGGAAAGGTAATAGAGGCAGATTTGGAAGTGGTAGAGGCTCTACTACATTTTTAGGAAAGTGTTACACCTGTGGTGAGTTTGGTCATCCATTTTTCAAATGTCCAGAAAGCAAAGGTTCATCATCTAGAGATGATAGAATGAATGACAAGAGAGTACAACTTGTGCAAGAAGAGAAAGTAGAGAAAAGTGTGCAAAGTTCAAACACTTATCAAGGAGATAGAGCTCCTGACAGTTATGGATATCCTGAGGAGGGAGAAGCATTGATGCTAAGGAGAACTAGTTTGTAGACATCAAAGGATAGGATGCAAAGAAGAGCTCTTTTCAAGACCACATGCAAGAGCAAAGGTAAAGTATGTAAGGTTGTCATTGATACTGGTTCAACAGACAACATGGTATCTCAGGAAATGGTGAATAAACTGAATTTGGAAAGGATTCCACACCATCACCCTTACAAGGCATCTTGGGTGAGTGATAGTCAATCACTTTGGGTATATGAACAGGCATATGTTGATTTTTAGATTGGAGCATATCATGATAGAGTTTTGTGTGACATTTTGCCCATGGAATGTTGTCACCTACTGTTGGGTAGACCATGGCAATTTGATAGGAGGGTACTGTATGATGGGTATTCTAATACCTACACCATCAAGAAAGATGGGAAAACTATTATGTTGATGCCATTGCAGGAAGATGCTGCAGCACAGGAGGCAGCCAAAATCATTTTAGTGGGAAAGAAGGAATTTGTGCATATGCCTATAGCAGCAGGCATACAAGCAGTTGAGGACATTGCAGGGAAAGGAGTTGTTAAGGACAACAGTTTGAAGACAGTTTCAGTTTTGACTGACAGAGGTCAGCAGCAGGTTCAGAAATAGGTTTGCAAACAGCAACCAGTTGAGAGGAATGACAAGGATGTTGTCATAGTTGGGACTATTGTTTGTCCTATAAAAGTTGAAAGGAAGACAGATTTGAACATTGCTGAAGTTCAAGAGGCAATTCCTAAGGTTATTCAACCAGGTATTCAGACAGAGGTTCTGGTAAGACAACCTGACAAACACATGGTATGTGTGAGAAGGGCCTACATTGACAGGCATGAGGGTTTACTTACAAGACAGCAAGTTACAGTTCAAAAATCTTGGAGCAGCCAAGAGACAGCAGAGGATAAAGCTGGAACAGGGCAGAACACTGACATGGCAAGGTGTAAAGGTGGAATTTTTCCACAACCTAACTCATGAGACATGAGTTCTTTTCTGTTGGGGAGTATGGTGCAGGAGCACCTACCTGACAGCTGGCCTCCATGAGGCAGTTAGTTAGTTATAGGTCTTGTTAATGTTTCCAAGAAGGTCTTAGAAGACCAATGCATGTAATAAGGTCAAGTTGACCATACTTTACTATTTTTAGATAGTTTGTTTGGACAGTTGTTATACTGTATGTCCGGTTGGATCTCCCAGCCGCCTGGAGAGATTTCCTAGCCGCTTGGAAGCTCCCAGCCGCTTGGAGTCGAGTTGGTAGTACTCGCGAGAATTCCTATTTATGCATTAGGATCGGTTGGTTTTAGACATATTGAGGAGCTAGGTTGCAGAGAGTGAGACAGAGGGGAGAGAGACTGAGTATTGTACTTGCAGCTTTTGAAATCAATAAAGAGATCCTATTTGTGTTAATTCTCTGTTTGGATTCTACTGTGTAATCTATTTGTTGTTTTGGTGGTTACATGGATTCGTTGATCCATTCCACCGGTTGATTCATCAAATCGGTGGAATGGCTGTGTACCATAGGTTAGGGTTTAGGTTGCATTTCCTGTTTGTTCGCATGCAGGTTTACAGGTTCGCAGTCGAGAGGTGTTGAGAACCCTAGCATGGGTATGTGCTAGGTCATGCTAGTTGTTAGAGTCTGGAAGATCACCCTGAAAGCAGATCAGGTCACCTCAGGAGGTTCGGCGGATTGAAATTCGCTAAGGTTGGAAATTCGTCACAACGGCATCATCAGGATATTTCTGTGTATATCCTGCAGTTACTTCGGGCATCGTCTAAGTAGATGGAGGTGAACATGATGTAGTAGATTGCATAAGGTGAATGCGCATTGGGGTGATCATTACAAGGTGTTGCCGAGGAAGAGCATATCGGCATAAGTTAGTAGATCAGGTTGACAATTCCTTCGCGGGCCGATGATGTTATGTTTGGCCGACAGCAGGATATTGGAGGAACTGCATGTGACGTCATCGTCATCAGGATAATCGTCATCAGGACATTCCAAAATATCACCCGATAAAGGTTTATTCTGCTGACAACAAGTGTTTTGGCATAGGCGTAAGGCATCGGGAAGTTAAGTGGATCACGAGAGGAATATTCGGCAGAATATTCGTCATCTGCATAAAGTTGGGTATCATCATCAGGATGTTTCAATATGACCTGATAAGTCATATCCTGATGCTGTTTGTGTAAGTAGTCAGATATCGGGGTGACGTAAGCATCAGAGGAAAGGTGCATGAGGTTGTCGTCATCAGGATATATGGGAGGAACCTGATATTTTATATCCTGCTGATGAAGATGATGTCGAACATCATGATGCTGCAGATAGAGGTTGGCGGTAAGGTGAATAGTGATCGTCAGGAGGATGATTGCGCTTGCTGAATATGATGATGCTGCCGATAGGTGAAAGGTCGAAGGTTTGTCTGCAGGAGGATATCGGTCGGCAAGAGAAAATATGATGATGTTGACAATGTTAACAGAAAATATGATGATGATGATGGGTTGTAGACATACATGCTGTATGTCAAGGTTTTAGTGTGGATGCCTCTGCATCACTAATTATTTAATTAATTTTATCAAAATCATTAAATTCTTCCAAAACTCCTAAATTCAACATTAATTAAATAAATCCTCTTTATTTAATTAATTTTAATCAAAATCAATGTTATTCTTCCAAATTATATAATTTCAATTATTTAATTAAATCATTCTCTTCTTCCAAAATTCAAATCCACATCAAATTGAATAAACTAATTATTTAATTAATTTATCATCCAAATCCTCTTATCTACAATTAAATAATTATTATTATTTAATTAAATCAAATTGTTCTTCCAAATTTAAATAAATCATGCAAATTTATTTAAATTATCTCAATCTCTAAAAATAAAATATAATCAAATATTTTATTTATTCTTCCAATCATGCACAAACAATTAAATAACTTTATTTATTTAATTTGCTTGTTTTATCTTCCAAATCGTTTAAAAATAAATCTTGTTCATCATGCACACAAAATTAAATAATTTATTATTTAATTTATCTCAAATCATGCAAAAAGCAAATTACAAGTTGAGTTAATTGACTTAATCAATCTTGTTTTTATCAACAACTCTTAAATTAGAAAAAAAACATTCTAATTTATGAAATCAAATCCTATCTTTATCAAAAAGCAATTAACTCAAACAAAAATATTTTTTTGTGTGACACATGTTAGGTGTACATTCATCATGAATTTTAGATTTATCTCATCATTTGATTCTATTGAATTTTCTGGACCGTTGATTGATCTTCATTAAAACCTATATAAACCCCCTTTATCTCATAACAAATCCTTTTCGATCGTTGAACCTCTTCGATCATTTATTCTCAGGCATCCTTTATAGCGAATTGAGTATACATCGCATCATTGAGCACTTCGATCTTTTGAGCATGAACACAACCTACATCCACTTGTTGCAAACATGGTTTCGTAACATTATTGAGCAATCTACATTCATACAAAGAGAACTATACAATCTAGGTGATGTCTTTCTTGTTTTAAATTGATTTATTCATTGATATTAGATTTTTACTTAGATCGATCTCTTTATGTTATGGGTAATTGAGTTGTTATTATCATTGCTTTGATTTTATCATTCAACCTCTCGATTTTCCTCATACACACTTCCATTCCTTACTTCCTTAACCTTTGTGATGGCTGCAATCTCACTCTTTACCTCTTCATGGTTCTCAACCTTCCATGCTTCTGCTGTTACCTAGTTTTTTTTGTATCACTCTTACCCCACTTGAGCTTTCCAACTTGCTTTTATTTATTTCCTTGTTTCTTGTTATATTTTCATCTCCTCCTGTCTTTCTCATCTACCAGACTCCATAGCTCCATTTCATATTCATAAATGTCATCTTCACTATTTATTTCTACATTCCTTTTATTTCCTTCCATCAAACTCTTATTTTCAACTATTTCATCTGTGAATTTAAAATCTTCATTATTTGATTTACCAAAAGCAATTTGCTTACATTTTATCTTGCATATATCCTCCTCTAACTTCCTCCAAGCTACTCCATGCTCTTTCTTCTTTGGTATAACACCAGTTATTGCTTCTAGGCCTTCATCATCTCCTTTCTGTTGTTCTGATTTCCTTCCACCCTCATTTTCCCTTCTAGCTTCATGGCTTAACAATGTTCCTTCACTTTTCTCAAACTCTTCTTTACAAGTTTCAACTTGTTGTATGTGACAATCCTACTGCAAACATGATTCTTCCATCTTAATCTCCTTCTTTTCTTCATATATTCTATTCTCTAGAGAGGTTTTCTTCTCCCCATATTCTTCTGCACCAACTCTATTGGTTGTTGTCCTAGCTTTCATCATCCACACTTTATTTCCTATAGCTCTAAGTTGCTGGCCTTTTATTGCTGCACTCATCTTCCATGGTTTATGATCTGATTTCTGCCTTAAGACCTCTATTGTACACTTCCTTTCTTTCCAACTTGTCTTCTCTTCTTTTCTCCTCTTGTATTCAATCATGCC
Organism: Cunninghamia lanceolata; assembly: GCA_027924645.1. Lineage (NCBI taxonomy): Eukaryota > Viridiplantae > Streptophyta > Pinopsida > Cupressales > Cupressaceae > Cunninghamia > Cunninghamia lanceolata. The sequence continues at coordinate 1,130,024 of BSBN01000327.1, read as the reverse complement.
CTTCATGCTTGGCATTTGTTTTCTGTTACAAACCACATCATAACCATCTTATAATTTACACTTTCCATGCTGCCCCTTAAGCCACCGTGGTACTATATAACCATGGTCTTCTTTCTTTTCTCTATCAACTTGCATAACCACATTCTTAATTTCACTTTTATGACCAAATCAACATTTGTACTCACATGTACCTCTTCTTTGTCCTAATGTCCAGATTTGCTATCATCCTTGTCTTCATTGCTTGACAATTCATCTTCTTTATAGGCTTCCTCCCCTTTATCTGCAACATCTTCTAGGGCATCTTCATAATCATCCTTAACATCTACATTATCATTTGAAATCAATATCATACTATTATCTTCTGCACATTTAAGTTCTTTGTATTGTACCTCTTCCTATTGTACTGCTACAATTTGTTCATGCATACTAGCTGCTACAATTTGGTTTCCTCTTCTCTCATCTTCACCTCTATCCAAGGGTGCTCTACTAGACCCTACTCTTATCCATTTTAAGGTCTCATTCTAGACCTCCCTTGTAAATCTCTTCATTCCTACAAACACATACTTAAAGACAACATTAGATAATAAAACCAAAGACCACAATGTCTCCATAAGTGCCTACTTCATGGACACTTCCCTCTTTCCCTTACTTTATTCTTCTTGCACTTCTTCTATGCTCCATCTCTTAACTTTTCCCATGTTCTCCTCAATGAGAACTTCTTTGACCTCTCTTGGTTCATGTTTCTCTAGAGGCAACTCCTTTCTGTCCCAATCTTTCTGGAACCTTTTCATCCTCTTATCCTTTCCTCTCAAGGCTTTTATACTCTGCCTTTTCCTCTTCTCAATAATCTCCTTTACAGGCCACTTCACTTTCTTTTCCATGGGCCAACACCAAAAATACTCTCGGCTTTCTTCTTCCAACCTTTTCTATCTTGCAATCATGTATTGTTTTAAGTCTCTTCTCAGTTTTGCCATCTCTCTTTCAAAATCTTCATTTTGCTTTTTCATGTTTTCCTTCCTCTTGTCTTGCTTTGTGAGACTCTCTTTCCCAGTATGCTTCTGCACCTTCCAATCTTCTACTCTCATCTTTGTGATACCTCAATCTGGGTTCTCCACAACTTGTCAATTTGCCACAAAACTACAACACTTAACTTTCAACAAAGATCAATAACATATCCAATATTTACGGCCCAGATCTTTTGGGCTCTTATACCAATCTGATGGCATGGATTCTACTCACACATGTTGTGATACCCATTGATGGATAACTTGCTAGTCAATAGAATCAAATAGCTTCACAATGCATTCAATCAAATAAAGATTCAGAACAATGACATAAGCTCAAGATGTATTCTTTACAGTCTAACAATCAAATTCCAAAAATGACAAGAAGTATAATATTTAGATTTTATAAATCAAATAAATCACAAGGGACAATATTCTAAAACAAACTCCTCCTTGCTCTATTCTACTATCAAAACATGACATTACATATCTTATTGGCCTGTAACTATCGGCCTTTGTTATCTACAACAAATGATTTTGATTCATGTCTTCACTTTCTTCTCTACGGAAAAATGACTCCTGACTTCTCTTCTCCTCCTGTCTCTCCTCTCTCATTCCACATTAGGCCCTCCTCTCTTTAGCAACTGTCGAGCTTCTCTTTTATACTTAGACCACCCCCTAACATTCCATTGGCTACTTCATTGGCCTCCACCATTTTCTGCTACCAATTTGCACCAACTAATAAATATTCCTTTCAGTTTAGAAAGAATAACTGTCGACAAATAAACAAGCCCCTATTTGGAATTAGTTTCTGTCACTTGGTGTTTTCCTCTTCCTTCTATGCCTGTGCGGCCTTTCTTCTAAATTGGCCTTCCCTATTGAACCTCCTTGCTCTCTTTACAGAGAAGATATCTATTATTAACCCCTCATTTTGCAACTGTCATTGAGGATATTCTTTCTGCTTTCCTCCATCTATCACCGAACCACCTGCCAGAGAATTTACAACTCCTTCTTCTCACTTTTGCATCTGTTGGCCTTCTTTTTCTTCCTAACTAGACAATTATGTCTATCCTTATGTCTTCTACCCCTGACCCTTCACTTACTCACCTTCCTTTGCTAAGAGATGATAAGATCTTCATTCATTTCCAACTACCTTACAATTGTCCACCTCTCACAACCCTTCGACTTCTCCAAACTGCCTAAGTAATCAACTGTCAGATTTAGAAGAGCAATGGTCGACTTCTTTACAAAACTTGACATAATGACTGGTGACAGGAATCACTTGGGCTACAGGAGCTTACAAGAATCACTACAGTAGACACAAAGTCATCATGTATTGACAAAGAGAAGCTACCAAAAATTAAAAACAACAAAAAGAAAGAAAACTAAAAAATGTTAGGAGCACAATGCCCCTGCATCATTTCTCTTCAAGGCATTCTTTTGAGGATAATTGCAATCCCTACTTTGATTTGTGTTTTTTCAAATTTGCTCTTGGTTTGTGACATTGAATCAAAAGGTACAGATTAGTTAGTTTTTAATTTAGCATTGCATAGATTTTAATTTAGTAGTTACACTAGTTAGTTTGTTAGATTATTACTAGTTAGAGTAGTTTGTAAGTTTTTTAGACTACTAATAGTTAGAGTAGTTTGTATGTTAGATTGGATTAGGAATTTATTTTTTTGTTTTTATTTATGTACTTTCTTTCCTTTGGACAAATCCACTTATAACTAAAAACCAACACTTTTGTTGCACACACACATGAACATTCAACCAAACAAACAAACTCATTCAAACCATTTCAAACTAGTAGATTTGCAAGCATAAAACATATAACAATTAAAACATCAAAAATATCAACATTCACATAATTGTTGCAACACATAACATCAATAATCAATCAAACATCAAGATTGATCTTATCACATGCTTAATCATTTGTAGAAGAATAGAAGAAGATCCTTCCATGATCTTAACTTCATGTCTCTCATTTAAAAGATTGTGCATAGAAGAGACCTCTTTAACATAATAATCTAATCAACCTCCTCTTGGGCATTCCAATCAAGTTTGTAAAGCTAAACATTCCAAAAAATTAACAAACATTCAAAATTTAACAATTTTACGATAAATAAAAGGGCTATTCTATGAAACAATCCATATTTCTCACATTATATTAAACTTTTCAAACATTTCAAACTTAGGTAAACAAACTCTCAACAAACAAATCAACAACATTGACAATGTTGCAAGACAACATAGTAACATTTGTAAAACTATTACATAGTTGTCCAAACACATCTCCCCACCAAGGGAAGACTCTTGGCCATCATGAAATCTCATAGAGAGTTCTCCATTGAGGATCTCTCTTTTGTGTATACTTTAAGGCTTGATCTTGGGCCTCTTATTTGAGAATTCAAGAGAGCCTTAGAAATTTGCTCTAGCGAGTCTAGCCCAACCTGAAGAAGTTGCATATACCCTCTATCTAGTGTATAGTGTACCTATATTTGTGCATAAATGAATAGACTCATACTCTTCCTTTGGATTCTTTAAAGTATTCAACACAAACCACCTACCATCCTTGACTAGGTTATAGGTGTTTCCCAAACCATCACACATTGCCTCATTGCTCAATTGTCATGGCTTCCCTAAGAGTGCATGGAAAACATACATGGACACGATGTTGCAAAAACACCCCATCCTTTTAAGCACATATGCTAAATATAACCTTACATTACTTCTTCACTAATATGTGATGTCCCTTTTGTAACCAAGACACCTTATGCAAGTTCAAGTCATTCATCCTCTTTAGCCCTAGTTTCTCAACTATATTCCTTGACACCAAATTATTAGTCTTGCTACTATCCACTATCACCTTCTAATATTTACCTCTAACTTAAAGACCATGAAAAATAAACTTTTCCATTGTGTTGGTTCTCGACCCTCCTTGTAGGGATTCAATAGCACCTATCTCATCATGATCATCTCACCTTGTTTTAGTTCCTCTACATCACCCATTGATTTGATTGACCCTCATTAGTTGTATTAACATATGCACCAATCTCCTTTCTTCTGCTACCAATAGTCATCAGTTATAGACACTCAATGGCTCAATGGCCTTGCTCCCCACACTAGAAATAGGTGCCATAAAATCCTCTTCCATGTATGTTAACTCCACCTCAAATCCTATTGGGGCTCACTATATTGTGCCTACTATTGATAAAACAAGGTAAACTACTATAAATGTTAACCCTTCAAAAGTATGCAAATCTAATTTATATTAGTGCAACATTGGATTACCCATCAAGAGATTATATGGAAGCAAATAGAAATCAATAAACCTTAATAAATAAACACATGATACCAGATATACATGGAGAAACCCTTGAAGGAAAAAACTCCACCATCAAAGAGGCACAAATATGTATTAATCTTCAAACCCAAGAGTACATTTGTAACATGCTTTCTCCCTTCAATATAATAGGATTCTAGTAGCCTCTATATACCTATTAAATCACTATAAAACTCACTACTACAACCCCTCATGCATGTGTGAATATTAATAGGCACATAAAAAGGTAGTTTTACAATACCATGGGCACCAAAACCATGGGCCAAGAAAAAAACATGAAAAGTGCCCAAAAATAAAAAATAACCCACTTGTAACAAAGAATATATTACACATAGGATTGTAATTAAATATCATACAATTGGAAAATTATCCCACTTGATCTAGTATACATTGAAATGACATCCATATGAACCATAAAGTAAATCAACTATAGGATCCTAAGCCCTTGCCCTTCCTACTCTATGAGAACTTCTCTATGCTTACTATCTTTGTGAGGGAATCTGCAACATCATCCTAAGTGTCAACCTTTTGCAACATCATGTTCCCATTCTCTACTATATCTCAAACAAAATAATATTGAACATCAACATGCTTGGTATGAGCATGGTCTATGGGGTTATTCACCAAAAAAATGGCACTTCGAGTGTCACAATTGATTCTAACCACCTTAGAATCAAAACCAATACCTAAGCACAATCTCTATAACAAAACTATCTCCTTGTCTAGGCATGTGTAACATCCATATACTCTACTTGGATGGTGGAAAAAGAAAATTTGGGCTACCTCTTACTCATCCAACTAGCTTCACTTCTAAATAAAGAAAACACAGCCAATGGTGGACCTTCAACTATTCAAGTCACCTACCCAATCTACATCAACAAAGCCCTATATGTTTAATGTCTTATTCACATCATTCATAACAAGATAACACAAATAGTAATCAAAAGTCCCTCACAAATATTTGAACACCCTTTTAACATAAGTCCAATGCTCCTTACCAGAGTTAGACATAAACCTACTCAAAACTCCCAATACTTGGGTAATATTTGGTCTATTGCAAACCATTGCATACATCAAGCTACCAACAACACTAGCATAAGGTGCATTAGACATATCTAATGAAAGCTTAGTGCCAATGATAAAAGTAATAGTCATAGGTTTACAATCATGCATACTAAACCACTACAAAATGGTATCATTATACTTACTCTAACTTAACCAAAGTTTTTTATGTGTTGATCCCTATTGATCTCCCTACCAAGAATGTGATTTTGTATCCCCCAAATCCATCATATCAAAATTTTTAGAAATTGGGTTTTGAACTACCTAATCATCGCCTTATTATTACTAGTAAACAACATTTCATCCACATACAAAAAATTGATTAGAATCTAATCATTAATAATTTTAACATAAACATAGTGATCTTCCACACTACTCACAAAACCTAAACTCAATGTAGAAGCATCAAACTTCTAGTACCACATCTTGGGTGACTATTTTAGACCATACAATGATCGTTTCAACCTAGAAACTAAATGTTCCTTTCCCTTTAAAACAAAACTATCAAGTTGTTGCATATAAATCTCCTCCTCAAGATTCCCATGTAAGAAAGTAATCTTAACATCTATTTTCTCCATCTCTAGATCACTAGCTACAATAATAGATAATAAGAATTTCTTAGAAGATAAATTAGAAATAGGAGAGAAAATTTCACTAAAATCAACTCCCTCTCTTCGAGAATAGCCCTTGATCACTAGCCTAGCCTTATACCACTCTAACCATTCATCTACTCCAATCTTCTTTTTATTGTAACCGACTTGCAACCGATAGGATTTCTTCCCTCAGGAAAACTAACAAGATCCTAGGTGTCACATTTGTCTAAGTCCATCATCTACTCTTTCATGACATGTATCTAAGACTCACTATATTTCAAAAAGAGAGACTCCCTATAAGATCTTGATTCATCATTAGTACATAACTGTTATGTCAGAAATTGTCCTCCTGTATGGAATGGTACAATTTCCCATGGTTTAGCTCCTCTCCTTTGGTGACCTTTTAGCCTAGTTTGTTTTAGGCCTTCCTAAACCCTGATTGATGAGTGCAAGGTAACACCCATGAAATACATCTTTTTACCTCTCTTTTCCTCCTTTCTGATTCCATCTTCTTGATGACTGCACCTGAATAGGCTAGCAAGATTGTTCTAAATAATGATTAATAGGAGATGAATTACTTAAAATCATGATTTCTAATTAAAGGACTAATGTGCATGGAATTAATGGAAATATGCAGAAAAACTTCTCTTTTTGAATCAATAGGTGCAGATGTTTAGGTTGGCAATTTTGTGCATCTCTGGAGGTAGTCCTAATGATCTTTGGAGACAATATTAGAATACCATGATATTAGAAGTTTTGGAGTAAAGGGGAAAAGCATCTCCGGAGCTAGACTGAAGTCTGGAGCATCTTCAGAGCTAAGCAAGAAGGCCACAATTATATCTTCAGAGCTGCAGATAGTATATCCCTGGAGCTGTAGATAAAGACATACATCTCCGGTGCCTCTTTAGAGAAGAGTAGATTTCTAGCACAATTGTTGGTCAGACACTTTTAGTGGTGATCATGATACCCCTGATATTACTCAAATCATCACCTGGGTGATTAAGGGCAATCTATAGTTAACTGCTAGGAGTTTTTATCTCTTTTTAGTTTTTGCATGAGTTACTGATAAAACTGATTTAATATCCATATTTTCAAGGCCTTGCTGCCTAAATGTATTAAGACTGAAACTTAGATTTAGAGTGGACTTCTGTTCCACTCAATCTATTTTTATTGCATGGTTATTTTCCATAGTTAGACAACTAGTATAATAAAGAGATGAATGTCATCTCATAGAAGAACTGGTAGATAAGATAAGTGATATCTCATCACTAATTTTATATATACTTATAGAAGAAGAAGAAAAAGGATAGCAATGATTTCTTCTGATTTCTATAATCTCATTTTGATATTAATACTTTGCAAAATACAAAGTTGATGGAATTGGACTGAATTGATTTGTGATATCATTCTCTTGTGTTGATTCTTTACTTTAGTCTTCAACCCTAAGGGTGTGGAGCAAGGGCCCACTCTCACCACCAAGGCAGAAGGCTAGTACTATTGTTTTGTTGTTTTAGATTTTGCTTTAAAAGATATTTACTGTTTTCATAGATAGATGCATGTTTTAGTTTATAGATTTGCTTTAAGTAATTTACTATTCAGTTCAGTTTTCAATATTCTTGGAATTCATTTCATAGTAGATAGATCAATTTCTTTAAATCAATAGAAGTCATTAGAGTTAGTTAGATAAGACTGGAAACTATAGGATTCCTAATTGTAGATAGCCAAGGACACAGCCCTGGATTTGACAAAAGAAATATGATTAAATGATAAGGTACACTGACCCTTGTCATTTTTGGCATCGTTGTTGGGAATGCTGTGTTAATTAGGGAAACTTAGCTAAATAGTTTTAGGTTATATCTGTATGGTTAGAGCTAGAGATTCAAAAGGAAGATACATAAAACAAACACCCCATCAACAAACAATAGGAGAAAGTAGTGGGGTGGCACAAGATCTTATTGAAGAAAGAAACCTAGAACCTACCTTGGAAGCTACACCTCAAATCAATAATCCCTTAAATCCTCCAAATCTCCCACTTGTTGATTATATCAAAAAATTACAACAAAAGTTCCAGGTAGATCCTTTGATAGAACCTAATTTCCTAGAACCTCAGAGAGAAGAACTAGTACTAGACATGGATGATAATCATGATAATCATGAAGAGGAGGAAAATCAGGCTCCAAGAACCTTCTCATATCCCATTATTCTGGCTGCTGGAGACAATGGTCCTATGAAAAATATTTCACTAGCACACTTGCCAAATTTTAGAGGTCTTTCTTTTGAGAATCGAGATCAATTTTTGTTTGAATTCAAAGTGGTATGCCAAACTTATGATTATGGATCAGATAACCAAAAACTCAAACTGTTCCCTTCAACCCTAAAAGATTCTGCAATGAGATGGTTTATGGGTTTACTCTAGAACTCTATCCATTCTTGGGATCAAATGGAAATAGAGTTTTTAGGAAAGTACCAAGATTACTGTAGAGTTGGTAATAAAAATGAAGAATTGTTCAAAATTAAACAAGGAGAGGAAGAGACCTTAGAGGACTATGTGGATAGGTTTAAATTCACCTTGAGAAGGTATGGCAACCCAGTAAATCACTCTTTGGCTAGAACCTCGTTTGTAAAAGGAATGGATAAAGAATCAAAACATGCACTAGATCTGATGGGAAAAGGAAATATCAACAAAATGGATATACTTACTATAGAAGAACTCTACAGGAACTATTCTATAACCCAAGATGGAGTGATATCATCCAAAACCTTCAAAGGGAAGAATGAAATAGGACAGTTAATGGAAGAGATTGCAAATATGAAAATAGATATTTTGGTCCAACTAAATACCACATTAGATGGGATTCAGGCAAAAACTAGAACAACTAATCAAAATAGAACAACTGAACCACTTTCCATCTATTGTCCTAGCTGTAGAAACAAGCATCTATTGAGAGAATGCTCTTTAGACAAATCAGAGATTTGTTAGATCTGTGACAAGGAACATCTTACCAGTCAATGTAGTCAACTTCCAGCCCTAAAAAGGTCGAGTAAGAAGAATTCCATCATTATCCAAACCAGCCTATGTGGGACAAAAATAGGCTAGAAATTTCCCTTATAATCAGTATCCAAACTAGCCTTCTTACAGGGGTCCTTCTAATTGGTGAAACAATCAATGGAATCCAACCTGGCATGGGCCTCAGAATAATCCTGCTTGGGGACAATAGGATTGGCCAAATCAACATTGGCAAAACTAAAATTGGCAAAATCAGCCCTGGGGGAATCAACAGTGGCCACCACAGTTTGGATCACAAAACATGCAACCTCAATGGGGTCCTCAATAGGGATATAATCAACAATACCAGGGACAACCTAGATGTTTCCAACCTCAACAACAAGCATTACTAACTGGACCCTCCAACACACAAGGTTAGTCACAAAATGAGCCAGTTAGCCAACCACCCTTACCAGCTCAACCTATACCAAATCCATGAAATAAACAAGGAGTAGTTGTTTACATGACAAAACAAGAAAACATGGCTGGTATTAACGCTATATATCCAAATAATCTCTAGCTACATTTTGGGAAAGCATTCCCAAGACCATCTCCTCCAACTATAGTTGAAGTAACCAATGATGAGGAACCTGAAGATTCATCCACACAACTTCTAGTGGAGATTACTACCTAAAAAGTGCTAAAAGAATCATCCTTGGATAACTCTAGAGTTCTTCCTAAAAGGCTGACTCCAGAGAACATTCCTGGACACACTTCTAATAAAAGCTCTGGAGATGGAAAAACTAGCACCATACTCAGAATGACTCAAACAACATGTTCCCTAGAAAACGATCTTACAAAAACAAGTCCAATCTACCCTAGAATCAGAACTTTTACAAGAAATCAGGCAACTAAACATTGAAATTCCACCCCTCCAAGCAATTAGAGATGTGCCAGAACTGAACCAATTCATTAAACAACATTGTGTTAAAACACAGGGCAGGAAGAAAAACTTTCCTTCTACAATCTAGGTGGAAGGGAAAGTAGTAGATCTACTGATGCGAGAAATGCTCCTCCCAAAATATGGAGACCCTAGAAATCCTGTCATAACTATTTTCATCTCAGGGGTAGAAATTTCAAATGTTTTGGTTGATTTGGGAGCAGCAATTAATGTGATGATAGTTCATACAATGGACAAATTAGCCCTAATAGGTATCCTATCCACTACTACAATCCTTCAACTTGCTGACCAATTAGTACCTATTCTGAAAGGGGTAATTACTGATGTTCCAGTTGTGATAGAATCATGGGAATTTCCAGTAGACTTCCTGGTATTAGAACCAAAAAACCAGAGAAATGCTTATCCACTGATATTAGGAAGACCATGGCTAGCTATAGAAGCAACATCTATTAATTGTTGAACTGGGGATATGGTCATTTCTTATGAGATAGATTTGAAGAAAATATCTTTGTATCCTCCAGCTAAACCATCAATACATATATAGGAAGAGTATGGGTGGATGAGCCAGATAACATGGACAACAGTGCCTCAATAGCTATAGTAACCATCAAGGAACATTTGGGAGAATTGGAAGAAGAAATCTACTATGATACAATAGAAGACATTACCCACATCCTAATCAATGAGGATGTGATGGAGCTTGCCCAAAATTCTAGAAGAGAACTTCTCACTTCTACTCATTGTACCCTAGCAAATATCATTCCTTATGGGGAGACCTTTTACAGAGACTTAGCCATGTTCCACATGTTGCTTCCACATTCTTATCCCCTCAATACCATGAATCCAGTGTATGGATTAACTACATCCATGGATCAAATCACAAAATAGGTCATGATTTTACCAGGGAAAACACTTATTATCAATACTCAGTTAACAACAAATCAGGAAGAAAAACTTATCCAACTTTTGATTTCCCATTCAACAGCTTTTGCTTGGGAATACCAAGATATGAAGGGCATCCCTCCTGAGATCTATACCCATCATATATACACTGAGGATATCAAACCTGTCAAATAACCCTAGAGAAGATTGAATCCTTCTTTAAAATGCATTGTTAAGACTGAAATAGAAAAATTACTGCAAGCAGGGTTTATATATCCAATCTTAGACAATCAATGGGTCTCACCCCTATTCATAGTGCCTAAAAAGAATGGGAAATAGAGGGTGTGTATTGCCTATAGGGAGCTAAAAAAAGATACAAAAAAGGACTACTTTCTCTTACCATTCATTGACCAAGTGTTGGACAACCTTGCTGGGAGAAAGTATTTTTCTTTCCTAGATGGGTTCAGTAAGTATAACCAAATCCAAGTAGCACCTGAAGATCAGGACAAAACCACTTTCACCTACTCTTGGGGAACTTTTTCTTACAAAGTTCTTCCATTTGGACTATGTAATGCCCCAGCTACATTTCAGAGGCTTGTTTTAGCCATTTTTGCTGAATTAGCTAATGAGTACATGGAGTTCTATATGGATGACTTTACTGTGTATGGGGACAACTTTGAAGAAGCTCTCACAAACCTTGAGAAAGTACTGAAATTCTATGAGAAAAATCAATTATCCCTGAGTCATGAAAAATGCTTCATGATGGTGGAGGAAGGAATTGTATTGGGACACCACATTTCAATAAATGGGATCAAAGTGGATCAAAACAAGATAGAAGTGATTAGACAGTTACCTTCACCCAAATATCAGACAAATGTTAGAAGTTTTCTGGGTCATATAGGCTACTATAGGAGATTCATAGAAAATTTCAGCAGAACAATTGCCCCCTGTTTACCCTGCTTAACAAAGACACATAATTTCTATGGATAGAAGACTGTCAATCAGTATTTGAAACCCTAAAAGAGAAGCTTACTGTCACACTTTTTTTTAGGGGACCTAATTGGACTTTACCATTTCGCATACAAACTAATGCTTCAAATGAGTCCATTGGGGTAGTTTTAGGATAGAAGGAGGAAGGAGAGAGTATGCATGCCATTTACTACATCAGCAAAAACTTTACCTCTACAGAAAGAAATTACACCACAATTGAAAAAGAATTCTTGGCAGTCATCTATGCTATAAGCAAATTCAGGCATTATATCACTGGATATAAAATATTTGTACATACTGATCATGCAACCATCAAGTACCTAATGAATAAGCCAGTAGTGGGTGCAAGGATCATTAGATGGTTATTGCTATTGTAAGAATTTGACATTACCATAGTTGATAATCCAGGAAAGTTTAATTTGGTTGCTGATTTTCTGTCAAGATTGCATATAGGAGGAGAAAACCAGCCAGTGGAGGATAGGTTCCTAGATGAACATCTTTTTGCTATCTCCTTTACTGTACCTTGGTTCGCTGACATAGCTAATATTTTAGCTACAGGCTTGTATCCATCCCATTTTACCTTAAAATAGAAAAAAATGCTTAGTTAAGGAAAGCTTAACTTACAAATGGTTAAATGGTTTGCTATTTAAATGTGGTCCTGATTTCATTTTACAGAAGTGTTTAAAAGCTGATGAAATTTTTGATGTGTTAAGAGCATGTCATGATGAACCATCTGGTGGGCATTATTCTTCCCACAGAACTATCCACAAGATCCTAGGAGCTAGTTACTACTGGCCCTCTATTCATAAAGACACTAAGAAGTATGTACATCAGTGTGACCAGTGCCAAAGGATAGGACAACCAACCTTCACCCAGGAGATGTTACTGCATCCTCAAGTAATGATGGAGCCATTTGACCAGTGGGGTCTAGACTTAGTGGGACCAATTTCTCCACCATCTTCAGGCAAGGAGTATATTCTAGTATGCATAGACTATGTGACTAAATGGGCTGAGGTTCAAGCATTGCAATTTGTAAGAGAAGAGAAAGTTGCTGATTTCCTTTATAATAAAATTTTCTTGAGGTTTAGAGCCCCAAGATCCCTAGTTTCAGATAGAGGACCTCAATTTACTTCACAGGTAATCAAAGCATTCACAGATCTATATCAAGTCAAGCACAAAAAATCTTCACCTTACCATCCTCAAGCCAATGGGCAGGTAGAGGTGACTAATAGGGAACTTGAGAATATTCTGACAAGGACAATGTCAATGAACAGGAAAGATTGGGCTAACAGATTACCTAAAGTAGTTTGGGCTTATAATACCACTTAGAAGTCCACAAAAAAATTCTCACCATATGAATTAGTTTATGGGAAAAAGCCTATTATGTCTATAGAATTTTAACTCTAGACACTTAAAACTGCATTGGATATTGGTCTACCATTGTCCATAGCCCAACAAAACAGAATTCGTTAGCTCAATGAGTTGGATGAAATCTAGACAAAAGCCATTCAGCAAACAGAATTGGTTCAGTATCAAAGGAAGCAATGGCATGACCAACACATCAAGATGAGGACATTTCAACAAGGTGATTGGGTTCTTCTTTATGATTCTAAATTCAAAAAGTTCAAAGGAAAACTACAAACTCATTGGATGGGTCCTTATCAATAAAGGAAGTTTTTGAAAATGGAATAGTGCTATTAGAACCTATTGATGGAAGCACAGACACATTTTTAGTAAATGGCCACTGAATCAGACTCTATAAAAGGCCATCCACTAAAAAATAGTTCATCAAAGATTTGTGTTTTGATAGAGGGGACACCTCCTCTGTCATAGTTTTGGACTAGTTAAAAAAAAAAGAGGTTGAAAACTAGCAAATGGCGGCCTTCTTAAAAAAGAGAGAAGGTTGAAAACTAGCAAATGGTGGCCTTCTTAAAAAAAAGAGAAAAAAAATAGAGGAAGATGGAAAACTAGTAAATGGCTATCTTTCTTGACCAAGGGGATTGAAAACCAGCAAATGGCGGTTCCCTTCTTCATGCCAGATAAGAATAATCAAGCTATGAAGGTGATCAGGTGCCGGGAGTTACTCAAACACACCTCTGACACTCACAAACTAGGAGCACCTCCAGTGCTTCACAGACTTGGAGCACCTCTGACACTCACAAAATAGGAGCACCTCTGGTGCTCCACCAATAAAGAGTTATTCACAACCATAATAAGTGGGAGGGGACCCACCTCTCTAGGCAATAAAGTAGAGATGTGATTCGATGAGGTCATCATGACTGATCCTCCACTTTATGACAGGGACAAAGATGAAATCAACACACATCACGGGAGCAATCATTACTCTCATGTGCACGGGTACCTACAAAGGACTGCGCTGACATCACCCTAGATACATGGATTCTCGAACCACTATGTGAGAATGAATGCAGGTTACGTGACAATAAAGATGATTGACATCATTTCAAGCAACAAAAAGTTGCTCAAGTTCCATGTTGCGTCCAGTCTCATCAATGCCGCAGCATCTCAGCCAAGTACATCATGCCCTCATCATTACGAATGGTTCAGGTAATTCTCTCTTAATTAAGCATTAATTAGCAAGTGTCTTGTCATTTCTATTTTTGGGTGCCGTCATTATGACATGTCCTCCTGCTATTATTTTCCTTCCCAAATTCATGCATGCCGCCATCTTTGCTATACTATCACCATGCCTATGGAGTATCCCATCACTCAGGTACAATTATGACTGCATAGGCACTCTAACCAATTTACAACTCTGTTTCCATAATCTTAAGTTGTTAAATGAATTGACATAATAATCCTCATTCAAAACTGTAAAATACCCTAAGGAACAGAGTCAGCTGATACAGTCCTCCAAAGCCTATAAATTGAGGAAGAATTGTAAGCACAGAGGATAGAAAGAAAAAATTGGAAATGGGGGTTAAGAAGAAATCAAAGCCAGAAAGTGCTACAGGTCTTTTGCAAGATGATGCTGCAGTAGACATTCTAAAGAATGCAAGATGGTTGGAGTTTTTGAAAAAGTTTGAAGGGTTTCAAGAAGATATTGTTGATGATTTCCTAAGAAACATGAGGGACAATCAAATAGTTGTAAGGGGAGTTCAAATCAATCTCTCTACAACCACTATCAGTCATATTTATAGGTTGCCTGAACAAGGTGAGAGGTTCTATCATCTAAAAACTTTATATGCTGATTTGATTAAGAATTTCTCTGTTGAAGGTGAACCTACAATACAATTGCATTTAAATAAAAATGAGGTTAAAGGAATTCTTAGGTCCTCACTTCAAAACCCTTGGCAATCTGTAGCTACATGGTTGATGAAATATTTCACAAGTGATGGTCAATTTTCCTTAGTTCTAGGACCAATAATGAAAATGTTGATTTTTCTGAGGCATGGGAATGGACACCCTGAATTCAACATAAACATTCCCAACTTTCTGTACTTTGTCATTAGGGCAACTGTAGAAAAGTATCAACAAAGAAAGGGTCCTATGAAACATCATGGCCTCATTTTTCTGATAATTAAACACCAATTTCTATCTCAAGTTGACAGGGAAGAATTATGGCAGACATTTCTAGAACAAAAACCCCAGGACAGAGAGTCAGAGAGGGCACAGGAAGAGGGTGAGAGTTCCTCTACCTAGCAAGAAGAAGAGACAAAACCTTGAACCTCCTCTCCAACTATTGAAAAAGGTAAAAAGTCCTCACTGAAAGCAACTTCATTTGCTACCCCTATTTCTGATAGGAAGGGGAGAGGCAAAGAAGTTAAAGAGCCTATTTTTGAGCAAACTCCATACATGACTCGCTCAGCCAAGAGGAAGATGACTCTGGCTGAGGAGTGTTGGTGTGAACAGGGTTATTACCTATCTAGTTTAACCTTTGTTGTGTGGATAATTCATATTATTTAACTATTTATTAGTTAAATAATACTCACACACATGTTCACATCTTAAGTTGACTTAGGAAGCATTCTAGTTGTCTTCTAGATTTTTCTAGTTTGTTTAGTTGTTGATAGTTGTCATCTTATCCTATAATTGTCATATGTCATAGGATTAAGACACTTGTCAGATGACTACAACATCTTGTATCTCACCTTGGTCTTTATAACCAAGGCCTCATTGTACATTATGTAATCTAGTACATTGTTGTGTCATGGCAATATAGCATTCTTTTTGCTTGTCTCTCTTGTGTGGAAGGTTATTTGGTTTTGTAGATTTGATCCTGGTGGTTGATTGCTCCAACATGGTATTAGAGCTTTGATCCTGCAAGCCTCTTCTCATTTTTGTTGAGAGATCTTGCCGTCAACATTTTGCTGGTGCATCCTGGCTGAAAATGGAGTTCACTGTTGAGTTCAGATCGTGCAAGTTAGTAAAGATCGACTATCCAAAACTTGATTTTGGACATAGGTAATTTTTTGACTTTTTTGGGTTATTACATGTATTTTTGTAGAAATTTTTTTGTCGAAAAGGCAAAATTTTTTTAGCAGAGGGCCATTTTGCCCCCTGTATTTTCTGCAACACCATTAGTTTCTCAGATTAGATCAATAGTTTTTGCTTGTTTGGTGAGATTTGTTTCTGATCTGGCTTTGCAAACAGTTCTTTGTTGTTTTTGGATCAAACTATTCATGTTTTAGAGCATCTTACACCTTTGAATTGCGGTGTTTTAGAGTCTGATTGAAGGTTTCACCTCTGATCTGATCAGAGGGACTACAAAGAATATTTTCATGCAAGATTTGATCTGAACTCTCAAAGTTGCGGGTGTGGCATCCACATCACATTTTTTTAAACAACTTTGTAGACCATATATTCTATTGCTATTGGGTCGATTTGCCTATGTTTAAGGGTATTTTTGCAGATGAGGCCCATTTTTTGTGATCTCCGTCGGTCTTATTTTTTTGGCTTTGGCATGCATTTGGCCTAGGTTGGGCGATTTCAAGATTTGGTGTTGGTATCAGATCTCTAGTGCATTCTATGTGAAAGATCAACCTCACAGATAACCTTTATTCTGTGATCTGCATCTCGTAGCGGCATTACAAAAGGCCAATGGTCATTATAACCACTGACGGGGAGATCTTGGGCACCAACTCTTCTTGCCCTCGTTTTGACATCTTCACTCATCACTTTTTTGTATGATCTACCTACGCAGCATCATCTACGGGCATTTTAGATCTTAGATCCAACCTCACTTTGACCTTTGGACGATATGCATTCTACATTCAACAGTTAGGTTCATGGTTTTTGATTGGTATATTCAGCCTCTGCAAGCATCTCATCTTGCTCAGATCACTATTCTTTTCCTGCACATTCATTATACACAGGCTTCATTGTTGGGCACTGACTACAGCATTCCTCAGGTTGAGATCTAATATTATACTTGCCAGGTGGTCTCCCAGTCCGTGTTCTAGCATTACTTCATACCTATTATCTAATCCTCAATGTAGTGGCAGTTATGAGTGGTGATCATAACAACTGTTTGGTCATTGTTTATCAACCTCTGGTCGTGATTCCTCCAGCGGTGTTTGGCTGTCACCTTTTGTAGATAGAATTGGTGGTCATTAAAATCCTTATCGCTTGTCTACATCCCCATCGTAGTTTTTCAACAAGCAAATGGCGGTTTAAGGGCTTGTTTCAATCAGTGACCAATTCATATACATCGGTCTTCACATAAAATATTTGTAGGCAATAGTCTATAAATGCAATTGAGATCTCTGCCAGTCTAAACAACAGTCAGCCGTGTCTTTGCAGTGGTCATTAGACCTAGCGCCAAGAAATTCTCTAAACTTGTGGGTTGTTTCGAGCATGGGGATCTTGACAATGCAATTTGGCGGTCTTAGATCCACTATTGGCAGCCTTTGACATTTCCAGCTCATTTGGTGAGGATGACCGTGGCTCTATAGGGCAGAGTTTTTTTTACAAAGGGAGAACTATTCTTTGTTTGTTCGTTATTCGTTTGCCGAAGACGGAGATTGAGGCCTAGTTTGGTAGGTGGCCATACCCCCTCACAAACAAACTTATCTTCCTTTCTTTCTAATCACATCACCTGATTATGCAATGAGTCATTGATCTTGTCGCATGCAAGCCGAGGACGATTTTTTTTGCAAATTTTGACAAAGAGGGAGATTTTTTCTTTCTGCCATTTCTTACAAACCATGAGGTAAATTTTCACATTATTATAGTCATCAAAAAGGTGGTTTAGTGAATTTCACTGTGGTACAGGTGATTTTTTTAGATTTCGTTATTTTTTCCCAGATTTTTTAGCTTGAAGGTACAATTTGTGCTTTTTTTTGCAACTGACATAACTTTTGCATACGATGTCGAAATCTAGTGAATTTTTTTTTGAAATTGCTCAAAAAATCACAAGGAATTTGATTGTAACTTTTGTTTTTCCCTTGACAAGATTTTTTTCTCAAAAATTGTAAAAATCACCATGTGTTATAAACTATTGATTTAAGCTTGTCGATTGTACAAATTCTTTCATTGTACTTTGCTGGGGGGTTACAATTACATTGTTAATACATTTTGGGGGGGTGAAAGGCACAATTTAAGTGCCCTTGTGTCTTAGGTTCTTGGTGTTTTTTCTGCTACACATGGCATAAAGTGTGTCTATTAAACTACTCACTCCACATAATTACCACACATGGAAGTTAAAAATGAAACAACTACTGCAATCTAAGGGCCTTTGGAAAATGCTAGAGGATACTCCACCTAGTTTCACTAAGGAGTTTGAAAGATTCGCTTATAAGAACAAATTAGATGAAGCTAAGGGAATCATAGGATTGCATGTATCAGATAACTTGTTGTTTCATATTGTGGAGTGTACAACACCTAAGAAAATTTGGGATAAGCTTACAGAATTGTATGGTACTGTAAATGAATTCTGAATCTTGTAACTAGAGGCAGAATTGACATCACTCTCTCTAGACAGTTTTCCTACTATCCAAGATTTTCTAGAGAAATTCAAGATGATCTTGTCACAATTGAAAGGGTGTGGGTATGATAAAACTGAAAAGGAATGTATCTTCTTGATTTTGTTGAAGTTGAAGGGCCCATTTCAGGTGTTTTCATCTACCTTCTATTCTACTATGGATGCCTTTGGGAAAGACTTTAAGATGCCTAGATTTGAGCTATTTTGTGAGTGTCTTACTAGGGAGCAAACCAAGTTACTTCAAATGGATGCACTTCCTAGTTCTAAGAGTCAAGCCTTGATGGCCTCATCCTCCAAGGGTAAAGGTAAGAATAAGAAGAACCCCAAGACAGAATCTCCTTTAGGTAGTGAGTCTCCCTTCAAACCAAAGATGAAGAATGATCAAAAGCCCACTCCTCCACCTAATCCCTCCAAACCTGGTGAGTTTTCCTCCAAGACAAAGAAGAAGAAAGGTGGCACTTGTTCTTTTTGTGGCATGACAGGTCATGATGAGTCTCATTGTTTTAAGAGGTTAGAGGCTTTGGAGGAAGCTATGAAGAAGCACAAGATTTCTCTTACCAAGCCCTCCTCTATAGGCAAAGGACATGCTTTTTCAGCACAAGGCTTGCTTGCATCTTCAGATAGCTAGATACTTGATTCAGGTGCTTCACATCATATGACCAATTCACTTGATCTACTTAAGACTCTTTCTGATACTAGCACTTCTCAGATTGCAGTGGGGAACTCTTCACAGATTTCAGTCATGGGGACAGACACCGTTCAATTGCAAGATGGTTGCATTGAGGATGTTCTTTTTGTTCCTAAGATTTCTACAAATCTTCTATTCATATATCAGATTTTTCATTTTGGGGATGGGAAGAAAGTTGAATTTACTCCTCACAAAGTGGTTATTCGATAGCTACAGGATCTTGAGATAGTTATTGCTACAGGGAGAGTGGATCATACATCTCAACTATACCGATTTGATGGATCTGAGTCTTCATCAGGATCATCTCTTATAGCACATGTCGATGCCTTGAGAAAGCTTTGGCATGAGAGATTTGGACATCTGAATTATAGTTATCTTCAGCAGATGAGCACAAAGAAGTTGGTTGTTGGTCTACCTAAGATTTCTTGTAGAGAGGGAGCTTGTCCAGGTTGTGTCCTTGGCAAACATCATCAGGATCCCTTTCCTAAGGGTTAGGCTACATGAGCTTCGGCACCCTTGGAGTTGGTTCATAGTAATCTCATGTCTTTCCCAACTCCTTCATTTTTAGGGGCCAAGTATGTGCTCACTTTCATTGATGATTTCTCATGACGCACATGGGTGTACTTTCTTAAGTATAAAAGTGATGTTTTTGATACATTCAGGACATATAAGGCATTTGTGGAGAAGCAGTCTGGTCTTTCTCTTCAACAGATATGCACAGATAATGGGGGGGAATATGTGAACCAATCTTTTCAAGATTTCTGCAGTGAGCATGGAATTCAGCATTAGTTTTTAGTTCCTTACACTCCTCAATAGAATGGTGTGGCCGAGAGAAAGAACAGGACATTACGGGAGATGGAAAATTGCATGCTTCAGTCTAGGTCTATGGATCCCAGCTTTTGGGCCGAAGCAATCAATTGCGCCAACTATATTCAGAATCATATACCTCACAAGGTAGTGCAGCGTATGACTCCCAAGGAGCCTTGGTCCCATGTCAAGCCTAATGTATCCTTCTTTAGAGTATTCGGTAGTGAGGCTTGGGAATTCATTCCAAATGGTCAGCGTAAGGCTATGGAGAAGAAGTCTCAACCTTTGATTTTTGTTGGCTATTGTGAGGATGTGAAGGCTTATAGGTTGTTTGATCCTGTCACTCGAGATGTCTACTTTAGTAGAGATGTCCATTTTGATGAGTCCTTCACAAGTGTGGATTCTTCCACCACTTCTTCTTCTTCACTACATACTCCACCTTCTTCATCATCACTTGAGGATGTTTTGCTTCTTTAGGATGATACTAATGAAGCTCCTGCCCCACCACCTCCTCAACCACCAATTTTACCCCAATGGGCCCGCACTACTCTTGAGGAGGCTGGTTCTCTTGTTGGTGATCCCACAGATACTTGCCACACTTGCTCACAGATAGCAGGTATTAGTCTTTTGAGTCATGCCATTTCTATGGATCCTTAGAAGTTTTTAGATGCCGTAGGTATTCCAGAATGGGACAGTGCAATGGTTGAGTATTCTTCTTTAATGAAGAATCATACTTGGGATCTTGTTCCTCTTCCTAAGGGAAGAAAATTGGTTTGGTACAAGTGGGTGTACCGCACCAAATATGTAGCTGATGGTTCTATAGATAAGTACAAGGCTCGTCTTGTTGCTAAGGGGTTTTCTTAGGTTAAGGGTATTAACTACTCTGAGACCTTTGCTCCTGTCACCAAGATGGATTCCATTCATCTTGTACTTTCTCTTGCTGCATCTCAAGGATGGTCAGTGTATTAGATGGATGTGAAGAGTGCCTTCTTGCATGGTGATCTTCATGAGGAGATCTACATGGAGCAGCCTCCAGGTTTTGCGCAGGACTCTTCACTTGTTTGCAGGCTTCGTCATTCATTATATGGTCTGAAGCAAGCCCCTAGGGCTTGGTCTGAGAAGATGGATAGTTTCCTACTTTCCTCTGGTTTCACATCATGCGTTTACACTTAGAGACATGGAGATGATCTTTTGATCCTTGTGCTTTATGTGGATGATTTGATTCTCACAGGCAGTTCTACTTCCATGATCTAGAGTATTCAGCAAGCATTGATGGAGCACTTTGATATGACAGATCTTGGTCTTCAAGTTCACTAGACTACTGAGGGGATCTTTATTTTTCAGCAGAAGTATGCTCTTGATTTGCTTCAGAGATTTGGCATGGCTGATTGCAAGCCTACCCCTACACCATTTTAGTTAGGTGTTGTACTGTCTACTAGTTGCACTACTCTCATAGTTGATGCTACATTGTATTGGCAGTTGGTTGGTAGTCTTTTGTACTTGACACATAGTCATCTTGATATTTCTTTTGCAGTTGGACTTGTCTCCTGGTTCTCTCATGAGCCACATGAGAGTCATTGGAAGGTAGCCAAACATATCTTGAGGTATATTCAAGGCACATCACACTTTGGTATTCATTACACATCAGGAGCTTCTTCGATTATCGGCTTCACTGACTCAGATTGGGATGGTGATGTTAATGATCAGAAGTCCACTTCTAGATTTTTTTTTGCCTTGGTTTTGGCCTGATTGCATGGTCTTGCAAGAAGCAGACAACTATTGCATTATCATCAATAGAGGCTGAGTATCGAGGTGCAGTTTTGGCTAGCCAAGAGGTACTTTAGCTTCGATAGTTGATGACTGAGTTTGGATTTCCTCTAGATCATCCCACTACTCTTTGGTGTGATAATCAAAGTGCCATTCACATTTCTCACAACCCCATGGAGCATCAGTGTACTAAGCACATCGAGATCCACATGCACTTCATTAGGCAGCTCATCCAGGATAGTGTTCTCAGCTTGGAGTACTTGCCTACTAAGGAGCAGGTTGCAGACATCTTCACTAAACCTTTGGTATCATCTCGTTATCTTTAGTTGCAATCGATGCTTGGGGGGTCTTCTTGAGTCCTCCTTCCTTCACTTTTTCATGCTTTTTCTTTGCATGTTTCTCTCTTTTGGAGAGGAGTTTTTTCCCATGAGGTTTTCTCCTTTTCTCTGCTTGTGAGAGATTGTTTGTACATGGGTACCTAACATGGCCTTGTTGCTGGGACCCATCTTTGCATTTGTTTGTTCCTCCCTAAGTTGCACTTAAGGGGGGGTGTTGGTGTGAACAGGGTTATTACCTATCTGGTTTAACCTTTGTTGTGTGGATAATTCATATTATTTAACTATTTATTAGTTAAATAATACTCACACACATGTTCACATCTTAAGTTGACTTAGGAAGCATTCTAGTTGTCTTCTAGATGTTTCTAGTTTGTCTAGTTGTTGATAGTTGTTGTTGATAGTTGTCATCTTATCCTATAGTTGTCATATGTCATAGGATTAAGACACTTGTCAAATGACTACAACATCTTGTATCTCACCTTGGTCTTTATAACCAAGGCCTCATTGTACATTATGTAATCCAGTACATTGTTGTATCATGGCAATATAGCATTCTTTTTTCTTGTCTCTATTGTGTGGAAGGTTATTTGGTTTTGCAGATTTGATCCTGGTGGTTGATTTCTCCAACAAGGAGTCTTCTCCTAAGGGACTAATAGGGGAGAGGTCAGGGCAGAAAGAAAAGAGAACCGCCAAGAAAGTCGACTCTAGAATACACTATTGGGCTGAAGAAACATCTCATGATTCTGATGAAATCCCTCTAGTGAGAAAGAAAAAATAAAGAGAAGTTTCTCTAGAACCCTGTCCATCTAGGTTCAAGTCTAACTTCAGAATAATCTCCTGCTCTGGAGACCAAACATAGGTAGACTTTTACTATTTCCTTTGATTCTAAGGATGAGACACCTACTCCAGAGGCACCTGCCCCACCTATGCTATGGAGAAGCAAAAGGAAAAGGCAGCACTCCCAACCTGAGAAAGATACTGCTCTCCTAGATGAAGTGCTTTTGGGTTTCAAAACTTCTGAGGAGAAAGTTGGGCCTTCATTAGGGCTAACAGATATAGAGAAAACCCAAGAAGAACCTCAGGACAGAGAGGGTATGGGAAAAGATGAAATAGAGCAATATGGTGCAGATGACAGTGCAAGACAGATGACTATAGAAGATCCTAATGTGCATCAAACAAAAGAAGAAATAGGAACTTTCTCTCACCCATCTAATCAAGAGGATATTAAGATTTCAAAAGAGCAGCAAATGTTGGAAGAAATTGATAATCTAAAAAGATTACTATGGGGGAAAAATCAAATTATCACTAATCTTAAAAAGGTTAGAAAGGAGATAGAGATGGAGAAAAAATAGGTAATTGAAAAACTGCAAACAGAGCTCCAGAGCAAAAACTAGATAATTCAGGAGAAGGAAGAAGAATTGGAAGCCCAGAAGATAGAGAAATCAAATCATGAAGGAAAAGGAGATAGAGGTAGTACAAAGTATTTCTAATCTTACCAAGGCTAGAGATAATGGCCTCATGATAATTGCAACATTAATTGAGAAAGTACAGACCCAAGATAAACAATTGACTTGGGCCAATAACAAAATAGATGATCAAGAGAATATATTCATGAGTTAGCTGGCCCAGGGGCAACCAGTGAATAGGAGGTACAAACAGATCCATATGTGGGTCCAATCCCCATTGATATTCCTAAGGCCTTGTTCCACTGGGAAAGGAGATGTAGAGAATATGAGGCTTCTAAGCCTATGCTGCAATTATAAAGGGTAGTTACTGCCATGACAAAAAGAGTAGAAACCTTAGAGGAAAAAGTCATTTAGATGGCCTCCATTTCTTCTAAAATTCTATCTTGTAGGCCTCCAAGTGCCAGTTATGCTATGTTTTTATAGGAAAGAGTCCTACAGAGGAAGTTATCTTTAATCTTGTCTGATCTGACTGAGAATATAGAGACAACAGAAGGGTTCATGGAAGCATATACAAGGAGTTCTGATGAAGACAAAAAATTTCTGTGTGAATTATATCTGCATGGTTTCTGTGTTGATGATATGACCTTCATTCTTAATTATTTTGTGGGAGAATGCCAGCTCAAAGCATTCATGTCACTGATGAGGAATCATCAGATTTGGAATGAGTGAATAGAGGCCCATCTCAAGAAGGATACAGAAACAAATCTTTTCATCAAAAAGGAGTGTCCAAACCCTTATGCTTTTGAGGTCCAATTCAGGCCATATGTCTATCACCTTGAAAGTTAGAACAAAATTTTTCCATTGTATCTAAAAAATTTGTAAGAGTGCTCCATTGATTTTGGTCTTTTTATGAACAGTTCAGCTAATCTAGTGCTTGCAGTAACAAAGAAAAGGTGGAACATTTTGATTTTAGAGCAGAAAATGAGAGAAGTGGTAACCCCTGCTAACTTAAGGTTATTTATGAGGAAGACAAGGTTAATATCTAAAATGATGGTTAAACACAAACATGAGTCGATAGGTGGGCGTTTCAGACCCCCTCTCATAATTGAGCCACTATCTGGGCTGAGTAGATGGAAGATGATAAGTTGCAGGAGTGGTTGAAATAGGTTCATCAGTACAGGGGAAATAATAATACCAACCACACCAATTGGACTACCTATGCGCAAGACTACAGCTTGACTAACCGGCTACTCCACCAAAATAAGTCTAGATTGTGAGAAGCAGGAGGACCTGCTAAACCTTAAGTATGGGGGGGTGATGACTGCCAAGTAGCACCCATGAAATACATCTTCTTACATCTCTTTTTCTCCTTTCTGATTCCATCTTCTTGATGACTGCACCTGAATAGGCTAGCAAGATTGTTCTAAATAATGATTAATAGGAGATGAATTACTTAAAATCATGATTTTTGATTAAAGGACTAATGTGCATGGAATTGACAGAAATATGCAGAAAAACTTCTCTTTTTGAATCAACAGGTGCAGATGTTCAGGTTGTCAATTTTGTGCATCTCTGGAGGTAGTCCTAATGATCTCCAGAGACAATATCAGAATACCACAACATCAGAAGTTTTGGAGTAAAGGAGAAAAGCATCTCTGGAGCTAGACTAAAGTCTGGAGCATCTCCAGAGCTGCAGACAGAGACATACATCTCCAGTGCCTCTTTAGAGCAGAGAAGATTTCCAGCAAAGCTGTCGGTCAGACACTTTCAGTGGTAATCGTGATACCCCTGATATTACTCAAATCATCACCTGGGTGATTAAGGGCAATCTATAGTTAACTGCTAGGAGTTTTTATCTCTTTTTAGTTTTGCATGAGTTACTGATAAAACTAATTTAATATCCATATTTTCAGGGCCTCACTACCCAAATGTATTAAGACTAAAACTTAGATTTAGAGTGGACTTCTGTTCCACTCAATCTATTTTTATTGCATGGTTATTTTCTGTAGTTACACAGCTAGTATAATAAAGAGATGGATGTCATCTCATAGAAGAACTGGTAGATAAGATAAGTGATATCTCATCACTAATTTTATATATACTTACAGAAGAAGTAGAAAAAAGGATAGAGATTATTTCTTTTGATTTTTGTAATCTCATTTTGATATTAATACTTTGCAAAATACAAAGCTGATGGAATTGGATTGAATTGAGTTGTGATATCATTCTCTTGTACTAATTCTTTACTTTAGTCTTCAACCCTAAGGGTGTAAAGCAAGGGCCCACTCTCACCACCAAGGTAGAAGGCTAGTACTGTTGTTTTGTTGTTTCAGATTTTGCTTTAAAAGATATTTACTATTTTCATAAATAGATGCATGTTTCAGTTTATAGATTTTCTTTAAGTAATTTACTATTCTGTTTTGTTTTCAATATTCTTGGAATTCATTTCGTAGTAGATAGATCAGTTCCTTTAAATCAGTAGAAGTCATTAGAGTTAGTTAGATAAGACTTGAAACTATAGGATTCCTAATTATAGATAGCTAAGGACACAACCCTAGATTTGACAAAAGAAATATGATTAAATGATAACGTACAACGACCCTTGTCACTAATTGACCTATGTCTGACTAGAAGAATGTTGTATTTTTAAATAACTGAAGACTGAAGGTGAAAAGTAAACTTGGATTTGGGATCCCCTAACCTCCTTGAGGCAATCTTGAGCAAGAAATCAGGGCTTGGACTTGGGCCCTTGCACCCTTGTCCTGCCCTATTTCCCAGGGTCCTAAATTTAAAGGGATTGTAAAGTAAACTCTACATTTTATTTCAGCAGTGTTGTAATAATGTTACAACAGCTAATATTTGTGACTATGTATGTTTCTATGTATGGATCATGCCAAGTGTCTAAGCTATAGCAAAAGGGAAACATAATTAAGCTTTACGTAGAAGTTGTCGCGTGTTACTTCCTTTTATTTAGATATAGCGGAGCACGCCATGTAGTGGTGGCAGTTTCTTTGTTTAAGTTTCATAGTGGTTGCAGGCTACGCCACATGTCTACACTAGAGATAGTTTCTAAAATGTTTCTTTTTGTTGCTGCATGCTTGCAGAAATTGCCATGTGTCTTTTGAGTTTCCGCCGGAGGCTGCCGTGTGTGTCTTCTTTTATTCGAAGCTTTTTAGTATTGATATATGTATGGTGGGCCACAATTTTAAAGATATAGTTTCATACTTGTTGTGGAGAGCGCCACGTGGTGACAGTGGAGGAAGGGTGTCTTTTAATTTCAACTATATTGGGATGAAGTCATTTTGTTTTCTAGTTGCATCAGAGTGCGACAAGTGTCAGTCTCTGAGAGATCCTTCAGGGCCTTTTCATAAGCTACATGTTTTTGCGAAGGTTGCCACATGTCCAATTTTGTTTCATGTGGATAGTGCCATCTATCTCAGTTTACTCCTCTATATGGATAGTAAGTGACATATGTAGTGGGTCCCATATATTATTATTTTAGTCTCTAAGTATTTAGGTGGTGATAGATGTCATAGCAGTAAGTTGTGCGGGCATAAAGATATAGTTTTAAATGCTTAGACAAGTGGTGTTTTCCTGTATGTTTCTTTTGAAGGTAAGATTTTTATGGAGGTTGCCGTGTGTCACATTTCTAAAGTTTCATAAGCCCGTGGGTGTTACCATGTGTCTTAACGGTGATACAATTAGAGTACCACATATATTGATGCCATAGCCAATGAGCGCATGGGATATTACAGTTGCAGATTCAGGAAATCTCAACAGTCGAAGACTCTTAGTTAGCTCCAGTTTGGTTTTTCCATTAAGATTTGGGTTGTTCCAGGTGATTTTGGTCACATCTATGGTTATAAATAAGTTGCAATTGTAATTGATAGGGATCCAATATTTAATAAGTTTTCATCAAGAATCTAGTAAGAGAATTCAGAAACTTTGTTGTGACCAGGTTGTATCATTTGCCTTTATTTTGTTATTTCTGATAAGAAGGTTATTATACATATGTATGTTACTGTGCCTCTTATGATACTAGAATATTAATGAAAATAACTCTGTTCTATACCTTTGCTGATATTATTTGTGTCTTTGCAAATTTGTCTGCATATAGCCTTTGATTGCATTCATTTACATATGTTTATATTGATCATGAAATATCTGCTCTTTAATATAACTGCATCTTAAGGATTAGATTCACTGTGCTAATTGGGAGAATATATTTCAATCAGGCGCATCACCATAGATTTAGGTTCTTCTTATTGTATCTATAATCTTGTTTCTTTCCCTTCCCTTTACTCAAAACCCATTTAAATAGGAAGAGCCAGCTTCTTTAAAATCTAGAGGTTGTTTCAAGTAGCAAGTCCTACATTCTTGAAACTTCCCATGTTGGTGTTGAAACCAGGTGCAATTTTACACATCAATAGTTTTTGGCATGCCTGGTGGGACCTTTCTTGAAGTCTTGATCAAGATCATATGAACCAGAGAGTGACAAGGAGTCAGAGCTATGGACCTACAACAAGAGCTCAGTCTGCTACTAATCCATGTATTCTATTACCACCATTAGTTACTACTCAAAGAAGAATAGTGAATCAAGTTGCAGTAACACAAGGAGTAAGTATGGGAGCACCTATAACCCCAAGGAATTATATAAATTGGAACACTGGTAGTCCTCTCATCCTTCTAATACCACCAACTACTTGGGATCCAATTCCAGCTAATGCTCTGAAGGCTTTACCTAAGTTCAATGGAGAAGATTTCAAGACACCAGGGAAGCATCTTCAAGATGTGTTAGATCTGTGTGTAGTGCATGTAATTACAGTAAAAAATGTAGCAATCAGATTGTTAGTAGCTTCTTTCAAAGGAAAGGCTCTAGACTGGTATAGATCTTTGACCCCAAATACAATATCTACCTAGGATTAGCTTGGTGATGCTTTCTTTGCAAGATTCAGTGAGAAGGGTAACAAATCTTCCTTGTTGCAACAATTAATCACCATAAAGAGGGCACCACAAGAGCCCATAACTGATTTCAATGCAAGGTTTCAAAAGACCTGGGACATAATTCCTGCTATAGAAAGGCCACCATTAGGTATGTCAATTGTGTTTTACCTCAAAGCTTTCAATTCTGATATATCAGTAATGATTCAGTCCCTGGGAGGCCAGACTCTACTAGAGGCATATGATTTAGTTGTTAAGGCTAAGAATAACTTAATTGATGCTGGAAAGTTACCTCCAAGACCTCCTATGCCCATGTTTCTAGAGATTTCAATTCTCTTGCCACAGGAGGCCCCTAATCCTACAGTTACACCGATGTCTATGTATACTTTCCCAACAACCCAACAATTTGCTGTGCCCACATCTTCTACCCCTCCATCTGAAATAGATGACATGAAGAATATCCTCAAGACCTTCTCAAATGAGATAATTAATCTCAGAAGGCAACAAACATCCTATCCAAAGCCTTCTTACCAAGGTTTCCAAGGAAATAGACCCCCTTATCAATCAAATCAATATCAAGGCCCTCAAAGGCAAAATAATCCTCAGCCATCAAATTAGTTGGTCACAGTCCCCACACCTTTACAGACTATCCCTCATAATCCTAATAGAGAGATAGTCCCAGGACAAAATATTTTTGTAGAAGATACCAATGCCTAGTGCTTCCCTTGCAACAACGCCCATATGCCCAGGGATTGTCGCAGAGGAAATTTGTAGCAAAAAATAGTAGAACAAAGAAGGGTTGAAGGACAAGTCCTGATGTCTAATGCCCCTCTATATCAGTCACCCGGTGTCCAGAATGCTACAATGGTGGCTCAGATGCAAGGGATGTCCACTCAGCAAGAAGAATAAATTGCCCTTGAGCATGCTTTATTTTCATGGATTGAAGATGAAGATTCAATGTTCTTAAATGAAGCATCCACTTCCATGAAACCCTTAGTATAGTTAGATTATTATACTAGATCAAAGAGAAGAATGGTGGAGCATCCTCAAGCCACAAATAATGAGATTGCTGGAGTTCCTCTTTTCCAGAACCATTATAATCCAGTATCAAGACAAGAACTGCTATAGCCAGCCCAGATGCTAGAAAGAGCAAAGTATCCTTACTACCCAAAGACACAAACACTGGGACCTATGAATGTGGTGGAATAGTTGAAAAATACCCCAGTGCACATGTCAATCTAGGATATACTGGCTATTCCTGAGCAAAAGACACTATTGTAAGAAGCACTACAGAGCCAGGTGGGCTCTAAATTTGCTAGTACTAAGGAAGGAGGTGTTGATAAGGGAAAGGCTCAACATAAAGACACCAACTAGTTGCAGATAGCAGCTATATTAAACACTACGCCAGAGGTAGGTAAATCTAAGTTAGATCCATTTTATCTAACTTTAATAGTGGGAAATAAATATTTGCATAATTCAATGATAGATTATGGAGCCAGTACTACAGTCATGCCAAAGTAGATAGCAGACGCTTTAAAGATAAAATATGAGCCACTTACTAGAGGATTCATGCAATTAGATGGGAAGTCTGTCCAAACTATAGGTAGGATCAAACAACTCCCATTGCAGCTGTATACCTACCCTAATATAATTGTCAACTAGGAAGTGGTAGTCATAGATATTCCCCCTATCTTTGGTTTATGCCTATCCAGAGATTTCACAGCCAAGATAGGAGGTTACATGTCACTAGATTGGTCACACCTAATCTTAAGAACCAAGTATGGGACAAAGATGAAGGTATTGTCTGAACCACTATCTAAGGACCATATCACTGATGAACCAGCCCCAAAGATAGAAGCATCCCATGCCATGATGAATAAGGAGGAGAGAGTCTTTGTTGAAGAACTAGGCGACTGGACTGAACATGACCAACAAGAGGAGGAAAATAGTCAATTGATGACCATGATGCAGAGTGATCCTTATGGAAATTAAGACTCTACTGGCTTGGCCACTTATGTTATCTTTGAGAAAGATCAAGAAATTCCAACTGTAATGAGAAAAGAGGTATCTGAGAAGGAAGAACCTGAAATAAACTCTGAAATCTAGACCTTAAATTTTGATGGCACTAAAAGCAAGAATGGTGCTAGAGCAGGCATTTTCCTCACTACCCCAAATGGTGAAAAGATTCTAAGAGCTATACGCTTCTAGTTTTCTTGCACTAATAATGATGCCGAGTATGAATCAATGGTGCATGGACTCATGTTGGCCAAGAAAAGAGGAATCAAGAATTTGATAGTTAAAAGAGACTCATAGTTAGTAGTAAAGCAAATCGGGGAGAAAGCAATAGAAAAGAATGTGAGAATGAGATCCTACCGACACAGAATTTGGGATTTGATAGATGGTTTTGATGCTTTCAATATTAAGGTAGTACCCATAGCTCAAAATTTAGAAGCAAATAGGATGGCACAAATTAGTTCTCAATTTGACCCAGCAAGTGACCTACTAGTTAATAATAAATCAGTTAAAGTTATAGTAAGACCAGTGATTCCACACAATGATCAGAATTGGTAGGTTTTTGATAATGATCTTCAAGTACTCCTTTTTCTACAACAGTCGGGAGAATTTGCTGATCATTTACAACCCAAGATTAAGGAAGCTTATGGTGATCAAATCATCCAACTAAAGTCAAATAAGCTCCCAAAAGGACTGATCACTCTAGAAAATCTATTTGACCTTGAAGATGCAATCTTAGACAAAAGGAAGTTTAAGGCAAGTAAGGATGATTATTCTGAAATTCACGTTAGTGAAGGAAGGAAGTTAAAAATAGGCAACGCTACTAACCAAGAGGAAAAGGACAAGTTGATTTCTTTATGTAACAAGTATGATAGGGTAATTGCTTGGACCTATGAAGACCTTCATGGCTATAATAGAGATATCATCCAACATACCATAGAGCTTGCTGAAGAATCAAAACTAGTCCAACATAAGCAAAGACCAGTGAATCCAATAATTGAGCCACTAATGGTAGATGAACTACAAAAGCTTCTAGAATCAAGGATCATTTTTCCAATTAAACACTCAACCTGGGTGTCTAACCTAGTACCTGTAAGGAAAAAGAATGGTGACATAAGACTCTATGTGGATTTCAGAGATCTGAATAAAGCATCATTAAAAGATCATTATCCCCTGCCTTCTATGGAACAAATTTTGTAAACGGTGGTAGGGTTAGAAAGGTTTTCTTTGCTTGATGGTTTCTCAGGGTATAATCAGATTTGGTTGGTAGATGAAGACCAACACAAGACATCATTCACTACTAAGTGGGGAACATTTGCATATGCCAAGATGCCTTTTGGACTCTCTAATGCTGGGGCTACCTTTCAACGTGCCATGGATGTAGCTTTCAGGGAACTTATAAATAAAATTATTTTGATTTATCTGGATGATCTGACCATATTTACCAAGGATGCCAAAGACCATTTTGGACATTTGGAAGCAATTTTCAAGAAATGTCAGGAGTTTGGGATCTCTTTAAATCCCAAGAAATATATCTTTGTTGTGCCTCAGGGTAAACTTTTGGGACACATAGTTTCAAAGGATGGGATTTCCATTGATCTAGAAAGAGTCATAGCCATAATGAATCTATCTTTTCTAGTTAACAAAAAGGCAGTTCAGTCCTTTTTAGGAAAAATTAATTTTGTCAGCCGCTTAATAGATGTTTTTACAGGGAGTTTCAAAGGATGGGATATCCATTGATCCAGAAAGAGTCATAGCCATAATGAATCTATCTTTTCTAGTTAACAAAAAGGCAGTTTAGTCCTTTTTAAGAAAAATTAATTTTGTCAGCCGCTTTATATATGTTTTTACAGGGTTGATCAGACCCATTACTCTGTTGCTTAAGAAATATTTGGTCTTCACATGGACAACAGAAGGGAGGCAGGCCTTTGAAGAAGTCAAGAGAGTCATTTCAATGGCTCCAGTACTGAGAAACCTAGATTTCTCTAAGTCTTTTATAATGTATGTGTATGGAGGTGAATACAGTGTGGCCGCTATCCTTACTCCAAAAGATGACAAAGAAGAAGGGGAACACCCAATAGCTTTCTTCTCTAGAATACTAAGGGAATATGAATCAAGATATAATTTTGTGGAGAAACAAGCCTATGCTATGGTAAAATCCCTTAAGAAGTTCAGACACTTAGTAATAGGGAACAAAATTCTTATATTGGTAGTCCATCCTAGTGTAAGAGAATATATCATGGAGGGTGAGATCACTGAAAAAAGGGCCAATTGGATAACCAAGATCTTAGAATATGACATAGAAGTAAGGCCTACCAAGTTGGTTAGAGGTAAAGGACTATGTTAATATATGACCCAAGATATAGAAAAATCAGTATCAGAAGAAGCAGAAAATGAAAAGGTGTTGAGACTCCAAGAGGTTGACCAAGACTCTTGGGTCAAAGATAGAATACAGTTTATGAGGACTAGTGTGTTCCCAAATGAACTCTCTCCTGATAAGAAAAGGTACTATAGGCAGCAAGGAGTCCATTTTGTGTTAATTGATCATATCTTATTTAGAAAGAATATTGATGGAATACTCTTAAGGTTTATAGAGAAGGATGAAGCTCAAAGAGTATTACATGAATTTCATCACAGGACCTCCGAATGTTATTTTTCAGCAAGGACTACTGCAATTAAAGTGACACAAGCTAGTTATTTCTGGCCTACTCTGTTTACAGATTGCCATTACATGGTTAAAGAATGTCAGGCTTGCCAATTCTATATTGGAAAAAGGAGAAATGTAGCAATGCCTTTAAGTCCCATAGTAGTAGATGAACCCTTTGCTCAATGGGGTCTAGATTTTATTAGCATGATCAATCCAATGCCAAATATGGGACACAAGTGGATTCTTATAGCAACAAATTACTTTACAAGGTGGAGTGAAGCAGTACCACTCAAGGAAGCAACTGAAAAAGTGATCCTAGAATTTTTAGAAGGTATAACTTCTCAATTTGGTCCTCCCCGTACCATCATATTAGACAATGCTAAGGCATTTTTGGGGACTAAATTGTTTGAGTTTGCTTTAAGAAATGGGATATATTTGAAAACTTCTTCCAATTACTATCCACAAGGTAATGGTTTAGCAAAGTCCACCAATAAGAACCTCATCAGACTCATAAAAAGAATAGGAACTAATTATCAGAGAGAGTGGCACAAGTTACTTAACACAGCACTAGGGGCTGATAGAATCACACCAAAGCAAGTAACTAAAATGTATCCCTATGAGTTGGTTTATGGCAAACCGGTAGTGATGCCACTAAGTATAGAGATTTCTGCCTTATAGTTGTTGAAGCAGATAGAAATTGAGGAAAATGGCCCAATACAAGTCAAACTTGCCGAGTTGTTGGAAGTTCAAGAAAAGAGAGAAAAGGCACATGAATCAGTAATGAAACATCAGCAGATGGTTAAGAATTGGTTTGACAAGAAATCTTCCAATCCAAATTTTAAAGTTGGGTCTCTAGTGCTGAAGTGGGATGAAAGAGCTGCCAAACCAGGTTGACACCAAAAAATTGAATCACTATGGATAGGTCCTTATAAGATTCGTTCTTGTAAGTAGCAAAATTTATTTGAGTTGGAAACTATGGATGGAGAAATTGAGGAGATTCTAGTAAATGGGATCTTTCTGAAACATTTTACCTAAGTCTGAAACTCATCATGTATCATAGTTAATTAGTTGCTTTCATTTCTTTTTACCACTTTTGTCTTGCTTTCCCGCTTTTTCCCTTTTAAATAAGTGTTTCGTGAACATGTGCCAATAGTGCAGAAGTCCCTTCTCTTTTAGCAATTGCATTTATTTGAGGTTGTTTGACAGTTCCTTAAATTCCAAGAAGTACACACTTTTTCAGAAAGATAGTCACTCTTATGGCATATCTGACACTCTGTCCAATATGGATTTAAAAAAGATACACTAACTGTCTCTTATTATTAATGCCATTAATATGATGAGATGTGTCATTTATTGTTTCATAATGCCCCACTAAGCTAAGTATTTGTCCCTTCAAGGGTTGCATTTGCAATTATCATTCTGCATTCCTAAATTACTGTTGTGTCCAAGCTCCATTCCTCGTAGGCACTTTCAGCTAAGTACAATTCTTTCACAGTTTTCTTATCTTTCATGTCAAAAGTTTCTAAGTTCCCACAAGGATACAAAAATGTCAGAGACGCAATCATCATAGGAAGGACTTGGGATCTTTGAGCACACTGATAAGCTGATGAACATCAAATCTTATGCTTTAGCACCTGCACTGCTAAGGAAAAACTATCCAAGGGCAAGGGTTCTGGAAACAGGAGTAAGTGTTGACCCAACTTAGGTGAAGGATTTTGCTGATGATATATTTGATACCTACATGCAGAAAAATACTAAGACTCTCTAGGAGGGGGCTCACTAGAGATGCCTCTCCCGTGTAGCAAAGGGTTAATGGGAAACTTTCAGGATGAGAATCTAGACTTCTCAATTGGCATAGTTCCTGGTTCCTAATGTGCACCCGTGCCCCGAGTTGATTAATTTATGTGTAGAATTGTTTCACCCACCATCACATTCTATTCAGCAAGGCCCATTCATGATTCAAATTAGCCTTAAGGAAATTAGGGATATGTTGGCTTTGCAGTATGATAGATCAGCCACTTTTCCTAATGTTGCTAAATTGCAGGGCACCTGGGCAAATGTCAATAATTATGTGAAGTTTTTGAATGCTGAAATGCATCTGGGTGAAGATAATACACAGTTACCTGCATTACCCACTAGCCATGCTCAATTCAGCTCTGACAATCCAAGATTCCCTTGCTATGTTGGCCTTTATCTTTGGCCATAACGAAGACTCTATAGTTTATGACTGGCAACTGATAGTTATTTTCAGATTGAAAACCATTAACAAGTCCCAGGAGTACCAGCTAGACTTTTTGGAGCAAATTGCAATGGCCATGGTTGACCAGCTTACCAATTTCAAGACAAAGAGTGTGTTTAGGTATTCTACATATTTGTTTCATTTAATGTTGTATCAAAATCTTGGTCTCTTCAAGAAATCCATGTCTTTGAATATGTATGACCCTGAGTTTGATGGTAGTAGAACCATTCCTGTGTCTGCGTGGACTCATGTGTTGTCTGATACGTCAGATCCCTATGATTTTTTTGAATTCTATATCACTCCTACTTTTAGCCAATTAAGTCCTAAGCCTATAGAACACAGGATGACACAGAGCATCAGGGGCATTCTAACCAACTACCCAATACCCTATGATTACTTCTTTGGGACTCACACTACCATAATCAGAGTCCATGGTTTTAGTGGCAAGCCTATTTTGTTGCCCAAAGTCCTGACCCCTAGGGTCACATTTCTAGAAGTAGCCCGCCAAGTGTCTTTGATTGATAATGATTTTGGTCACAAGAAGAGAAAGAAAAAGATGTATGATGTCCCCTAGACAAGAGGAAAGATAACAATAGAGGTCAGGGGAACTGAGAACCTCTTACTGAGAAAATTGGCTGCCTATGGTTTCTTAATCATAGAAGACAAATGGAAATATGACCCAAATAGTTTCTTGGCCTCCTGGATCATCACCAATAAAGTTTTTGCCAATGTAGTTCATGAGGGACACCCATTCTAGGATGACAGAAGGTCCCCAAAAGAAGATGATCCAGCCTTCTATGTGGAATTAAGTGACTTACGTTATGAGGGGCCTAGGTCTTGGGAAACTTTCTATGTGAAAGTAAAAGAATATGACCCTAAATTGAAGATGACCCAGGTCCTGAAGAAAATATTGAAAGACAAAGACTGGAGTGCAGAGAAGATTGAGGCCTACTGGAATTATCACCAAGAAATCTTTGAAATTACCCACACATTTGGAAATGTTGAAACAGATGAGACATGGGAGTCAATTTGGGATGAATGGCATCCATCTTGAGTCTCAAGTCCTGATATAAGTAGAATTCAGAAGGGTGGAGAAGAAGCAGAAGGAGAAATAGAGGTGGCTCTTGGAGTGTAGGAAATACGACAAGCATCTTCTGCTGACCCTAGATCTCCATGGCTTCAGTCTGTTAGTACCCTTGAGAAATAGAAGGGAATTATATCATCACCGTCTCTCGGGACCCATGTAGCTTTGGCATCTGGGGGTTCTAGAACGACACCTGTACAACAACCAATTATGATTGATGTAGAAGAAGAATAAGATCCTAAGGAGGCATCTGATAGGCCTCGAAAGATAAGAAGGTTAACTTTTCCTGAGGATGAAGAAGAAGGGACACCCATGCCCCAACAACAACAAGCTCTAGTCATTTCATCTAAAGCTCAAGTACCTCTTCTCTTTTCTCTCCTATCTCTGTTTCTTCTTATTTAGGAGTGGCATCCCCAAATACCCAAGTTTCCATGTCTCTTGCCACTTCTGCTGCACCTTCATAAACTTTCACTCTATCTGCTAGTGCACCGGCCATGTCTTCACAGGCCATAACCTTACCATTATTTTCTCCATTTGTGCCCAAGCAGGCTCTGCCTCAAATTTCCCCTAGTCAACAAATATCTGCTATTCCTTATGGCCTGCCTCAGGGTCATCATTTTGCTAGAGGTTATATTGCATCTCCTCCTAGTTTCCAAGCCCAATTAGATACAGCAAGGAAGGCCAGAGAGGCTAGGATGGAAAAGAAAAGGAAGAAAGAAAACAAAACCCTTGTTGTGGCTCATATGAAATCACTCTTTGACCCTATTCAACAATCTTTGACTGTGACACATTTGTCTCCAAATGTGGTCAAGCCAAATGAACAGATGCAGCCACAGGATTATGTAATGAATGTTGTTGCTATGGATATGTCTCTTTTTAGACCACAAGATAGGGTAGAGTTAATGAATGAGACTGCTACTGCAGTTACTACTAACTATCTAAAAGTATCCAAAAAATTACAAAAGGTGGAAGCTGATCTGGCCCAGGAAAAGGTTAATAGAATCAATTGAACCTAGGAGATACAATCCAAAATAAATGAAATTGATTCATTGGATAAATAGTTGCAGACTACTGTTTCATTACAAATTCATCAGACCATACAAGCACAAGTTGCATCTTTGAAGACTGAGATGGCACAAGAGAAAGATGTTACTGTTTTAAGGCAGGAGAAGGCCACTGTAGAGAATAGATATCAGGATAAGTTGTCAGAAGCAACACAATTGCAACAAATTTTATTGAAAGAGCAAAATACAAACAGTGCAGCTCAAGCACGGTATATGGCTAAGCAACAGAAAACAAAGCATCTAACAATTGAGTTAGCAAAAAGACCACATAATAGGAGGGGTCTTAAATCTGGTTAAGGAGTTATATATTTCAGTATGGAAAAGAATCTCTAAGGAGATTATTCAGCTTAAGCCATCTCTCACTTTCTTATTGAATGCCCAGTAGCTGTGCGAAAAGGTGGAATCTTTTGTGTAGGCCACATTGTCCATTGTTTCATTGAGAGTTTCTGATTCTTAGCTTCTATTGCAGAAGCTATATGGCACAACAGATGAAACATTCTCTGTAGCAGGTATAAATGATAGGATGATTGCTGCCAAGAAGATAAATGAGATTTTAAGATGCAATACTGTAGCTATGAATTGTAAAGAGCTCCTTGATATTGTAAAGGAATGAGTCAAGAACATGAAGAAGCATATTGAAGATCTAGTACAACTGGGTCTCCCTTCACCTTTCCCAGATAATAACATAGTACTGATGATAGATGAAATAAAGGCTCTACTTTTAATGAAACATAATGATCAGACAATTTTCTAGGGTTTGAGTGATTCATCTACTATGGCAGAGGTTGAAGCTGTATTGGTACCTATGGCTCAGCTAGAGTTTCAATTGAAAGCTGTAGTCCAGATTTTGCAATCATTTTCGCATAAAGATATAATTAATCTTGATTTTTCTTTTCAGGATTTGTAAAGTAGGCAAGGGCTATCAGATTCAGAATGGTATGCATATCAGACTGCATTGTAGAATCTATAATTAAAGTTTTCATATCTGTGTCAATATCATTTTTGTTTCTTTTTGGGGTTCTTTCTAAGTAGGCTCAAAAGTCCTGGAAGTCACCAAGAACTGTAGAGTAAACTCTACATTTTGTTTCAACAGTGTTGCAATAATGTTACAATGGCTAATATTGTGACTATGTATGTTTCTATGCGTGGATCATGCCAAGTGTCTAAGCTACAACAAAAGGGAAACAAAATTAAGCTTTACGCAGAAGTTGTCGCGTGTTACTTCCTTTTATTTAGATACAGCGAAGCACGCCACATAGTGGTGGCAATTTCTTTGTGTAAGTTTCATAGTGGCTACAGGCTACGCCATGTGTCTACACTAGAGACAATTTCTAAAAGGTTTCTTTTTATTGTTGCATGCTTGCAGAAGTTGCCGCGTGTCTTTTGAGTTTCTGCTGGAGGCTGCCGCATGTGTCTTCTTTTATTCAAATCTTGTTAGTATTAGTATATGTATGGTAGGCCACAATTTTAAAGACAGTTTCATACTTGTTATAGAGAGTGCCACATGGCGACAACAAAGGAAGGGTCTCTTTTAATTTCAATGGTCTTAGGATGAAGGCATTTTTTTTTCCAGTTGCATCAGAGTGCAACAAGTGTCAGTCTCCGAGAGATCCTTCAGGGTCTTTTCATAAGCTACATATTTTTATGGAGGTTTCCACGTGTCCAGTTTTGTTTCATGTAGATGGCACCATCTATCTCAGTTTACTCCTCTGTGCAGATAGTGACATATGCAGTGGGTCCCACATATTATTATTTTAGTCTCTAAGTATTCGGGTGGTGACATATGTCATAGTGGTAAGCTGTGCGGGCATAAAGATACAGTTTTAACTGCTTAGACAAGTGGCATTTTCCTGTATGTTTCTTTTAAAGATAAGCTTTTTGTAGAGGTTGTCGCATGTCACATTTCTAAAGTTTCATAAGCCCGCGGGTGTTGCCATATGTCTTAATGGTGATACAGTTAGAGTGCCACATATATTGATGCCACAACCAATGAGTGCATGGGATATTATAGTTCCAGATTTAGGAAATCTCAATGGTCAAAGACTCTCAGTTAGCCCCAATTTGGTTTTGCCATTAAGATTTGGGTTGTTATAGGCGATTTTGGTCATGTATGTGGTTATAAATAAGTTGCAACTGTAATTGATAGGGATCCAATATTTGATAAGTTTTCATCAAGAATCTAGTAAGAGAATTCAGAAACTTTGTTGTGACCAAACTGTATCATTTTCCTTTATTTTTTTATTTTTGATAAGAAGGTTATTATACCTGTGCATGTTATTGTGCCTCTTATGATACTAGAATATTAATGAAAAGAACTATGTTCTATGCCTTTGCTAATATTAGCTGTGTCTTTGCAAATTTGTCTGAATATAGCCTTTGATCACATTCATTTACATCTGTTTATATTGATCATGCAATATTTTCTCTTTAATAGAACTATATCTTAAGGATTAGATTCACTGTGCTAATTGGGAGAATATATTTCAATCAGGCACATCACCGTAGATTTAGGTTTTGCTTATTGTATTTGTAATCTTATTTCTTTCCCTTCCCTTTACTCAAAACCCATTTAAATAGGAAGAGCCAACTTCTTTAAGATCTAGAGGTTGTTTCAAGTAGCAAGTCCTACATTCTTGAAACTTCCCATGTTGGTGTTGAAACCAGGCACAATTTTACACATCAGCAGGGATGTCCGCTCTCGCCGTGCATTCTGAGATTCCATTTTCAAATTTTTGTTTTTGCTCAATGTTGACATCTTATTTCAAAATTTGAAATTCCTAAGGTCAGATATTTAAAGACATTTGAAAATCATTTTGTTACACACAATCTTTATGCCAGCTTTATCCCAAAACTCTGCCAAAATTGCCATTGAAGATCAGTGGTTTATTGAAGCTCTTGAAAGTTATTTGAATTTGCTATCATGGAGACAATGGATGGAGATTAGGAATCAAGATCTTGATACTATCTTGCTCTTCCTAGGGTTTGTACACCTTTTGCATGATCAGGAGAAGGGTTGAAGAATCTAACATTGAGCTTGGAGATCCTCCACAAACATTGCTGATTCACCTTCTTGTTCATGCAAGTCTTCATTGTTTTCATCTCCTTGAGGTGAAGTTGTGTTTGTTCATTAAGTGGGACAAATTGTTGATCTTTCCTTAATGCTTGAGTCATCTAGGGTTTTATATTTTCTACATACACATTTGTTAGATGAACACACACATCTGTAGATCTTTATCTTTGGCTATTGTTGAGGTAGGAATACCGAAAATGGGGCTTGACTAAAGCGAGCTCCTATATAGATAAAACCATCTTTTTCCTCCTTGTGCATGTGCAAGTTGCATTTTTTGAGATCTAGCAGAAAGGAGCGACAGGAAGACAAATATCACAGACATAATCATCATAGAATTTGGATTTTGGCATTCTGAGACTTTCAAGACATTGCCCCGGGTGCCCTTGTCCAACTAGGTGATTTATTTTTGATTTGGGAGCCTCTAAAGATTACAAGACATCTAATACAGAAGATTTTGACAGTCGAGAATTTTTGGGACATTGCCCTAGGTGCCCTAGTCCACCAGCTACTCTATTTCTAGGTACACTTTCTTAGTTCTATCCTCTCTATGTTTCTATAATTAGTTTATCAGTATCTTTGTCATAAATTCTATTATTAAAATCTGATTAGTGAATTAGGGTTTCATGCTTGTTGGATGAAGCTAGCTTGCAAAAACTTGATCTATAATAGTTACACAGTCATAATTAATAGCAAAAGGGAACATAAGACATAAGTGGTTTATCCCTAAACTCATCACGTGCTTCCCTAATGTTTTAGTGCATTATGAAAGTGTGGGACTTGTAATTCTCTATCTTGCTCCCACATTTTCACACTAAACATTTTGGTGAACCCATGCTCTAAAGAATTAGCATCCTTTAAAACTTAGATCTAAATTAGTTTGCTATCCTAAAACATATTTAGATTGCAAATCCTCTTTTATGAAAGTGCATGCATTGAAACTTGAGTGATTTCCTTTATCCTTTCATTAAAAGAGTTTTGAAATTACAACTTTGTGTTTTGCATAGTGTTGTTCTATTTCATTTTCATAGAGTTCATGATATAGCATTTTACATTTAAGTCTTGGGTTAATTTGAGCATGTTATAATGTCAGATTACTTTTTACAAGACTTTCATGTGTATGATGAGCCATTTATTTGTGATGACTTCAATATGTTAGATGAAGCCCTTGAGTACTTTATCTCGATTAAACATTCCACTATGACTCCTAAACAGTCGTTGTTTCAAAGATTAGTAAATGCAATTTATGTTTCTAAACCTCAAGATGAATCTATGAAACAAAAATAGTGGTCATTTTATGTTCAGATATGATTCAACCTCCTTCTAAATCAATGCTCACTGTTAGAGGTCCTTCACCTTCTTCTTGACCTCCTGATTACATTTATAAATATGGTAAACAGATAACATGCCAAAATTCACAACAACCTAGTCATACTATGGTTTTTCATACATACAATACTCACAATAACAAACAAAGCAAACAACAATCGAGAATTCTGATATCTTTACCAGTTTCTCAACCTATGCTTCCTCAAGCACCTCATTTAACGCATAAGGTTGGTCAAGATTATGATCTTGTTGACTAGCTTCATGCTACTCCTGCTAAGATATCTCTTTGGGAACTTATTCAAACTTCACCTACATACCATTGAATGCTCTAGGAAGCTTTACAAAAGGTGATTGTGCCACCTGCTATCAAACCAAATGATGTAGCAGCTCTATTAGATTGCATGCATGTGACAAATCCTAACATTTTGTTTCAACAACATGAGCTGCCATCCCTTGAAGTTCAAAATTAGTATGATCCTTTGATTATATTCATTACAATAAATAAGAAACTGATTAAACATGTTATGATTGATAATGGCTCAGCTCTTAATATTTATAGCATCAATTTATTACATAAGATTAAAGTTGATACATCTCTGATTAAGTGATGGCATGCTCCCCGACACATGCTTTGATACCCCTATACAATCTATTAACTGATTACTTGGTCTCTTAACCTCAAACAGTTTTCTATAGACTTTTTGTCACAACAGTGATAGGAACTAGGCAGGAACTATAAGGATTACACATTAATAGTCATTGTAAGTAATTCATAATCAATCTCAGTTATGCGACATGAACTTACAATTAACACTTACAACTTTGTCTACAAGGCAAAAGGAACTAAAATGTTACAATGTGGAAAACTCATCATAAGGGATTGTATCAACCCAAAACAATAGTAACCATCATTTGCATATAACAGATAAAAAATCAAACCAATAACATGACACCATTCTATATTATGAAAGAACAAAATACAAAAATCTTTGATTTTATACATTGCATAGATGGATTGGGCCAACAGTGGATTACCAATTACCTTCTACAATGAACGCATTAACTCTTCTACATACCAATCCTCCCTGTCGATGGTTTCCTTCACCTTATACTTAGTTTTGGATTCTTTACTCTTGCTTCGATATCCTTCATTCTCCATGGTCCATCATTCTTCCTATATGGCCTCCATTTCCTTTCCTGGCCACCTCCTTATATCTCCTTCTACTCTCCTTCTCTAGATGTCCACAATCATATTAACTGATCTAGGTCGTTCTTCTTTTTCTCTCATCCTTCCTCTGACTCATGGCCCTCTTATTCTCTGACTATTGGCCGCCTCTAGTTTGGCCTCCCTCAAGATTGATCTTCGTTCTGAATCTGGCTTTCTTCCTCTTTCGACCTCCTATACTCCTCTTCCATATGATGCTTTATAACTTTTCCCTGCCTATTCTTTTTACCATCATTCCAAACTAAATTTCAACAGTTTCTTTAAACTGTCCCTTCGTAACTCCAACTATTCCTCTTCTCCATTTACAACCATTGATGTTGAGCTATCCTTGTCGAAGGTAACTAATCTTTCCTACCAACTTACTGTCCATAGGGTGACAGGAAATAACTTAAAAAAAGACAAAAAAATGCAACAAATACAACCCTCCAGATATAAATTAGGCTCGATGCCCTTGCATCAAACTCCCCAAGGGACAAAAGGTCATGTGCTTTGGCACATGTGGTGATTTATCAAAAGTAGATTATCAATACACTTCTTCTACTTCTTCCACAGTCTATTTGGCACATTCAACATATTCGTCCAACATCACTGTTCATCATACAACTCCACACAAACCAGACTCCTTGTTGTTCCATTCTTCCACAAATTAGTCATTTCAAACATACAAAGAATAAGGAATTCTACATATGTGTTCCTAATTATTTCCACTTCACCCATCAGGTTCTCTATTATATCTAAGGCATGCTCAACCTTACACCATTCTACATCTAATCTTACATAGACTTCCTTCCCAATGTTCCAACTAAACAATCCCAAATCATTTTTAAT
Organism: Cunninghamia lanceolata; assembly: GCA_027924645.1. NCBI lineage: Eukaryota > Viridiplantae > Streptophyta > Pinopsida > Cupressales > Cupressaceae > Cunninghamia > Cunninghamia lanceolata. Next base: position 1,085,814 of record BSBN01000327.1, on the reverse strand, counting down.
ACCTTTACGCACATCACAGAGCATAGTACTATGCTCTATTTCAGATTTTTTCTCAACCCTTTCATTGATCAACACTCTAAAGAAATACATATCCCCATTCTTGGAAAGGATATTTTTGTTTACCTCTTCTTGCATTGCTGCACCAAGTTCTCTGTTATCATCTACTACCTTTCTTTCTTCATCTTTCTTCATTGTCCCACTTGTATCTATTCCTACACCAACAATATCCTCCTATAATTCTTGTTTGACCTCACTAGTCTTGTTTATTGCCCCTTCTTCAAATTTTGCCTTTTCCATATTTTCCTTATGAAAGCATTTATCTTTACCTTATTTACTCTCTGTTGTCTCAGCTTCTTCTTTATTCTTTGCTGCCCCTTCTTCATCTTCCTTGCCTATGTCACACCATTCTTCCATTGTTCTTTTAGGATTCTCCTTTCACTTAATCAACTCATTCTTTATAACCTTTTCATATTCACTCTTAGACTGTTCAATCTACCCTTTTCTGTTGTCCTTCTTTTTGTATCTTCCTCTTCTCATTTTCTTGTTATCCATGGTCAACCACAACCTTTCCTCATATTCATAAATATCATTCAAAGCCTCAACATCATCATCATACAAATCAATTTGGCTACCTCTTACTTTGCATTTATCATGTTGCTCTACCTCAGTCTCTGTTGTATGCTCTTGGGCATAATCTTTCTTCTCATCCTCTATGGCTTTATTTAGGTTTCCTTGTTGACTGGACTTGTCTTCTTCTTCACATCTCATACCCTCTTTTCCATCCTTTACCAAGACTCCTTGTTCATGGGGCTGGTTCTCTTCTTCATGCCTCCAACTCCTGAGCATTGTCTTCTCTTCAACACAATTGTTTATTGTTGCTTACTTTACCACCCACACTTTATTATTGGACCATTGTCCCTTCATTGTTGCATGTGTGCTTCTCTTTCCTTGCTCTATTTTCAACCTCAAATCATCTTCCCTAGGCCTCCTTGCTGGCCAACTTACCCTCAAATCTGGTTGCCATTTATTCATCTACACAACTCTTATTCTTTGCACTTGCTTGTTAGCATAAACACAATCAAAAGCATTTACTTCTTTACAATTTAATTGCTGCCCCTCAACAATTTTTTTCCTATGCCAATATGGAATTATATACCCATGATTAATCAAATACCTTTCCTCTTGCTTATCCACATCCTTTCTTCTATTTGAATGATCAAAACTAGCATTTTTAATTCCATTGATATAACCAAAAGTGATTTTACAACTTTCTTTTACCTGCTGTCCTAAATTGTTCCCTTCATTGGCTTCTTTGACTTCTGTATTTTCCTCTATATACTCAGCTTGTACTACATCAGTAACTTCTTCCAAGGCATCATGAAATTCAGGAGCTACCCTCTCATCTTCATCATCAAACTGGAAATCTTTAGCTTCATACTCCTCTTCATTCTTAGGCACTTTGTAATGTACCTATGTTGCAACCTCCTCTAGATATACTGCTGCAACCATCCTCCTCTCGTTCACATCTTCAACTCTTTCTTCGAGTGCTATTTTTGCCCCATCTATCATCACCTTCAAGGTCCCATCCTTGACCTTCCATATAACATTCTTCATACCTGCATACAAATTTGCAAACATAATATTAGCAAACAAAATAAGAGACCACAATGTCTCCATTAGTGTCTTCTTCATGAACACTCTTCTCTCTTCATTTCTCTCTTTCACAAGTGTTTCTTGTGTCAATTCTTCCTCTTCCTCTCTTTCTTCCTTATCTTTTCTCATGTTCTCTTCAATGAGAACTTCCTTCACCACTTCTGGTGTATGCTGCTCATCTGACAACCTCTTGCTGTCCCAACCTCTGTGGGTACTCTTTCCTCTTCTCAAAGCATTCATCTTTTGGCCATTTCAGTATCTTCTTCATTGGCCAAACACAAAAATAACCTTAGTTTTTGTCTTCATACCATTGCTTCACCATCTCTATATCTCTCCTTAATTCTGCCATCGCTCTATCTAAATATGCATCTTGCTTCTTTTTCTTTTCTTTCCTCTGGTCTCTCTTCTCAAGACTTTGTTTTCCAGAATGCTTCTGCATCTTACTTTCTTCTTTCATCTTCTAGACACCTCACCTAGGGCTTCTTTCTTTTTCACTTTGCCTAGTCTTTCAGTGACCAAGTTCTCCACAACCTGTCAATCTGTAACAAAACTGCAACACTCAATTTTTAACAAAGATCAATAACCCATTCAATATTTACGGCCCAGATCTTTTGGTGCCACACCCTTCTTGTTACTACATCAATCTGTAACAAAACAAATCCAATAGAAATATCCTCCAACAATCTAGAACACACTATGTGTCTTCTGCCCAATCCTTTGGCTCTGATCTTTCTGAAACACTCACATTCTCCTTCCTTTGCTACCCACAGGTCTTGGCTAAGTTACCTCACTTTGGCGATCTACTTAGCGCTCAGAACCTTCTATACTTTGATACCAATTTGATGGCATGCTCCCTGACACATGCTCTAATACCCCTGTACAATCTATTAACTGATTACCTGGTCTCTCAACCTCAAACAATTTTTTGCAGACTTTCTGTCACAACAGTGACAGGAACCAGGCAGGAACTATAAGGATTACCCATTAACAATCATTGTAAGCAGTTCATAATCAATATCAGTTATGCATAAGGAACTTGCAATTAATACTTACAACTTTGTCTACAAGGCGACATGAACTAAAATGTTACAATGTGTCAAACTCATCATAAGGGACTGTATTAACCCAAAACAATAGTAACCATCATTTGCATATCATAGATCAAAAACTCAAACCAATAACATGACACAATTCTATATTATGAAAGAACAAAATACAAAAATCTTCGATTTCATACATTGCCCAGATGGATTGGGCCAACAGTGGATTACCAGTCACCTTCTCTAATGAATGCACTGACTCTTGTACATACCAATCCTCCCTGTCGATGGTTTCCTTCACCTTATACTTAGTTTTGCATTCTTTACTCTTATTTTGATATCCTTCATTCTCTGCGGCTCGTCATTCTTCCTTTACGACCTCCATTTCCTTTCTTGGCTACCTCCTTCTATCCCCTTCTACTCTCCTTCTCTAGATGCCCATGATCTTATTAACTGATCTAGGTCATTCTTCTTTTTCTCTTGTCCTTCCTCTGACTCACAGCCCTCTTATTCTCTGACTATCAGCCATCTCTAGTTTGGTCTCCCTCAAGATTGATCTTCATTTTGAATTTGTCTTTCTTCCTCTTCTGACCCCCTATACTCCTCTTCCATATGATGCTTTATAACTTTTCCCTATTTGTTCTTTTTACCATCGTTCCAAACTGAATTTCAACAGTTTCTTTAAACTGTTCCTTCGTATCTCCAACTATTCCTCTTCTCCATTTACAACTGTTGATGCTCAGCTATCCTTTCCAAAGGTAACTAATCTTTCCTACCAACTTACTGTCCACGGGGTGACAGGAAACAGCTAAAAAAAGACAAAAAAATGCAACAAATACAACCCTCTAGATGTAAATTAGGCTCGATGCCCCTGCATCATTAAGCCAAATAGGATAAGCATTTGTGGCTTTGATAATGTTGGAAGACAATCTGTAGGCATTATAACTTTACCTGTACAAGTTGGGCCTATGAATTTATCTACCTTGATCCATGTCATGCCTTGTTCTTTATCTTACAACATGATTCTTGGTAGACCTTGGATTCATGCATTGGGGGCAGTTCCTTCTACCCTTCATCGTTCAATTAAGTTTGTTTTTAAAGATAAACTTCATACTATTCATGCTGACCTTGAACCTAACAACTGTTTACAAATTGAAGCACAAAAATAGGTTGTTCATCATAAGATCTTAAATAATCTGAAAGTTGACTCGTTGGTTCCTCTTGCCATAGATAATGTTGTGCAAGAGTCTAAATAGTCAAATGCATTTCTTGGTGACAATTGGGGTTTGTTAGATTTTACATCTCCCTCTATAGGTGAATATAAAGTTAACAACCCTACTCCTGAAACATCAAGTGTTGCATCGATCTCATCTCAAAGTTCAAGTATACAACCTAATGTCTCTTTCATAATGAATAGAGATAATACTCTTTCTTATACTGTAGATTGTGAGACCTATGAAGCCCCACATTCTTCCAAAGAAATGGCTTCTCTCTATGGTCAAGGATTTTAGATCCTTTATAAGAATTGTGACTATGTAGGTAATAGTTGCAGTATTAATCAAGGGATTCATGTACCTATATAATTTGCTTCATGGCATTACTCAAGTGGCATTAGATATAACCCTTTTAAGGAATCTAAATCCCGTAGACGTCCTACTCTTAATGCGAATACAATATCAACACTTAATTTGATCTTTCTGGAAATGATTGACACTAGTTGTCCTCCAAGAGAGTTTCCCTTGGATATCTTTTCAACAGATGAAGTGATAATTGAATTCTTGGGTGCTTACAACAATATTCCCCATTATCATCATAAACATGGATGACCTTATTGTTTGAACAATAGTGCATATTTTGGAAAAAAACACTAATATGATAAATGCTACTCTAAAATCTGAGGAAGAATGTGAAGAGTTACCACAATCACCCGATCTCCCAGACCACGGTACCTTGCTTAATGGAAAGATTGTCAATGTTTTCATGGAGAAAGATAACACTGAAAAGGTTATCCCTATAGGTGATTGTTTAAGTGCAGAAGAAAAAGAAGAAATGACTAAACTATTACATGAATTTTCTGAATTGTTTGCTTGGAATTATTCAGACATGCATGGTATTGATCCTCATATTATAACCCATAATATCATACTGAAACCAAATACTAAGCCATTTAAACAAAAGATTCGCAAGATGAATCCTAAGGTTGCATTACTATTTCAGGCTGAGATAGAAAAGATTTTACAAGTTGGCTTTATCCACCCTATTGATTATTCACCTTATCATCGCTGTCACTAAACCCGATGGCCATCTTCAAATGTGTACTGATTTTAGAGTTTTGAACCTCGCATCTTTGAAAGATGATTTCCCACTTCCAAACATTGATATGATTGTTGACTCAATAGCCAACCATGAATTACTCTCATTCATGGATGGATTTTCAAGATATAATCAAATTGTTATAAACCCTCAAGATCAATATAAAATAGCTTTTATAACACCTTGGGGTACATTTTTTTGGTAGTCATGCCATTTGGACTTAAGAACATCAGAACAACTTACCAACATGCTATGACTCTTATCTTTCACGATTACATGCATAATATCTTAGAAAACTATGTCTATGACATCTTGGCAAAGTCTATTCATTGCCAAGATCATGCCATGACTCTTCGACAGATCTTTGAGTGAATAAATAAATACAACATGCGATTGAATCCTCATAAGTGTGTATTTGGCATAGACAATGGAAAACTATTGGGATTTATAGTTTCGAATCATGGTATTGAAGTAGATACAAAAACTATTGATGTAATTGTTAGCATGCCACCACCTAAAAACATATCTCAACTTCATAGTTTGCAAAGAAGATATAAGCCATTCACCATTTTGTCTCACAACTCGTGGATAGGACTCACCCTTTTACTCAACTACTAAAGAAAGATTTGAAATTTCAATGGAATTTAGAATGTCAGAAGGCTTTTGAGAACTTAAAAAGTTATCTCACTAAACCTCTTGTTTTACAACCTATTGTTTCTAATAAACTTTTTATACTTTACACCTCGGCATCTAATAATGCTCTTGCAACATTATTAGTACAACATAATACTAAAGGCAAGGAATGTGTTATATATTACATTAGCCAAACATTGCTTGATTATGAAGTGTGATATATTGTCATTGAGAAATAATGGTTAGCTCTTGTCTTCACAACACAAAAGCTTAGGCATTATCTTTTAAATGCTGAGACATGTGTAATTGTAAAACATGATTCTTTGAAACATTTATTTGCTAAAACAGATCTTTTAGGTTGTCTAGCTAAATGGGTTATGTTGTTAACTAAATTTGATCTCAAATTTATCTCTCAGAAAGTAATTAAAGGACAAGCATTAACCAACCATTTAGCTGAGGCACCCTCTCCCTTTGCTATCCAAAATCAAGAGACATTCCCTGGTAACCAAATATTAGCTATTGATAAAAAAGATAAATGGGAATTATATTTTGATGGATCAAGATGTCGAACCGGCTCTAATGCTAGTGTCATACTGGTACCCCCTATAGGTAAGCTGATTTCTATGTCTTACCGCCTAAACTTGTCATGTACAAACAACATTGCTGAGTGTGAAGCTCTTATTGTAGGACTTCATGCGTCTTTCACTCTAAACATCAAAAACCTAACTATATATGGTGATTCACAACTAATTGTAAGACAAATAAATGGACAATATCAATCTAAACAAGACAAATTATCTCAATATTGTGATTTTTCTTTGTCTTTGTTAAAGTAGTTTACTTCCTTTTCAATTGATACTATTCCAAGGAAAGACAATTGACATGCGGATGCAATGGCAAGTACAACTTCCCTTATATCCCCTAACGATTCTCTTGACAAATTTACCTTTATTATTCATAATCTTAAAACTCCAGTCATAGAGGGTCCTATAGTTGCAAGTCTTGATCTTTGTTGTGATATAAATTCTGATGAATGGTTCTCCCATATATTCAACTATCTACATGATGGAACCATCTCTAATTCAACATCTAAAAATGCTTGAATTCACCCATGTAAACTTACAACGCGATATATCATTCTATCTAATGTCTTATATAGACGAAGTTATAATGGTGTCCTTCTTTGATGTCTTAGTAATTTAGAGATTTTGTTGGCTTTAGAAGAAGCTCACTCTGGCATTTGTGGAGGATATTTTGGAGGAAAATTACTGGTACAAAAACTAATACGTGTGGGGTATTATTGGCAATGCATGAAACAATATTCCTTCACTTATGTCAAGAAGTGCCCATAATGTCAACAACATCAACATTTAATCTGAGCACCAGCCCAAGAACTTCGTGCCCAAGTCTCACCTTGGCCATTTTCTGTTTGGGGGTTGGATCTAATAGGTAAAATCTCTCCATCTTCCTCTCAAGGACATACATTTATTATCACAGCTACCGATTACTTCACAAAGTGGGTCAAAGTTGTTCCTCTACGATCCACGATCACTGAAGTAATTTGTCAATTTATCCAAGATAACATAATCTCTCAATTTGGTATACCTTCCTCCTTGGTCTCTAACAATGGCATGCCATTCAAGAACAAGGATGTGAAGAAATTTCTAGAAAAAAATCACATTCATCTCCATGCCTTATTATCCTAAATCGAATGGCCAAGAAGAAGCTTCAAAGAAAGTTATTAGACAAATTTTATGAAAAACTGTTAACAAACATCAAAAAGATTAGCATACTCAATTGTCCTACACATTATGGGCTTATAGAACAAGCATTCGTACAGCTGCTAGAACTATCCCGTATAGTTTTTTTTATGGTGATGATGTGGTAATACCCTTAGAACTTGAGATTCCTTCATTGAGAGTCTCCTTGTGAGATGTTGTTGATGATGACATGGAAAGAGAAAAGAGATTACAACTTGAGATGCTGGATGAATACTGTATTAACGTTCTTGAGCATCTTAAGGCCCATCAGAAGAATATACAATGGTTGTACAATGAACCTATTATACACCATTCATTCAACATTTGAGACTTGGTACTTTATGAGAATCAACGCAACGTAAACACACCTCCTAGAGCAAAAGGAAAATTCAGCCTTGATTGGCTCAGACCGTATGTCGTTACTGAAGCCTTCAGATCAAGAGTGTATAAACTAGCCGACGAACAAGGTATGTCTCTTAAAGAACCCATTAATGCTACACACCTCAAGAAATTTTACACTTAAGATTATATGTTAGATGTTACTTTAAAAAGAAAAACTTATTAGCTAGTTTAGCTTCAATTTCGATAAGATATGATTATTTTGTCTTAATTCATTTAACATAGCATCTTTTGTGGTTAATCATTGTGGTATCTTGTTAAACATACTTTATTAAGATCACTTTTGTATTAACCTTGTATAGCATAGAATATTGGTTATGTGTGAAATTTATTAATCCTTGTGCTTTTACTATATGTTCTGTAAAGAATTGTTTAGTATCACATTTGCATTAATTACATTTCCTCATAGGCATTTAACATTTATCACTAGTTGCATTTTACATAAATCACATGTGATAGATTAAACAATACTAGAAACAGTAATAAGAAAACATCTCATATATATCATCATTAGTTTCAAATATACATCTGAGTCAACTATACGTATACCAAAATGGGATGTCATGGTACATAATATATACATCACATAGCTGAACCTCGGTCACCTATACCCTCAGGTCCTCATGGTGTGCATGTGACAGAGGCCTGACCATGTGTGGCTATGGATTGTGAATGACTCCTAGAGACACTCCATGATCGTAACCCCCTAAGCTCACCTCTGAGCCCCATCACCTCACCTTGTAGGTCCATATACATCCACTGGTATTGGTCTCTCTCTATCTGAGCCCTATCTCTATCAGCTCTCACCTGGAAAAGCTCAGGAAGTAAGATCTCACTCACAATAGGATCTCTCTCAGGTACGAGTATAGCTGCTACCTACTCTCGTAGTGTCTGGAGCTCCACTTCTGCATGCTTGGCTCTCTAGAGTAACTCCTCTCTCTCATGAAGAGTGATCTAGAATAGACTCCATTGATAGCTTGTATCTCACAAAAGGCATAAAGATCTCTGCATGCCACCCTACAGATGGCTGTGGTGAGTATCCAGTCCATACCCACTGCTCAGCCACATCAGCTGGCACTATCTCTACTATGACGCGAGTCACAAGGTCACACCATGCGTCTATCCCAACTACAAGATGGAAACAAGATAGATATTAGCATCTCATATAGACATCATATACAAATAATCCAAAAATAAATGTCTGTATATAAAAGCATCCTACCTAGATCTCCATCTTGCCAAGATGGATCTCAGATAGCTGATGGTGTGACTATCTCTATAGCTGCCTCTGTATCTAGGGGCATACGACCACTCGCCTCCCCCCTCTCATATCGGCTCGACCTCCTCACATCCGCAGGAACTAGACCATGAGCTCTCACTTGAGACTAGGACATAGCCTCCTCATCGCTACCTACCTCATGCTAGTCTCATCATGGTCTCGCTCTGAAGATGTATCATGACACGATCTCTTGCTCCTCTTTGAGATCATAGTATCTTGCGAAGTCACTAATGTCATCCTCTATCCCTGTGTCACTCACGTGACCAACCTAAGGTCGAGGATGGCCTGAATGGTGATCAGGAGGATAAATAGGAGTGGGCCGCACTATCTGCACCAGATCTAGTATGCTCAGGTGATTCTGACATCATCTATGTCAGATATTGGCTTTGCATCCTCTGGACCATCATCATCACTAATTGCCACATCAGCTACTGTTGGCCGTTGGGTGATGTTCGCCCTAACGATGCTATGCATAGAGCACATGTAACTTGAATGCATCATAGGTACGTCCTATCAGCATCTGAACTATTGCGCTACTCGATCAAAGTAGAACCACACAAAAATATAATTGAGGTGACCGGCCATCAACCGATCCCTCTGCATCCTCGCTAACTGTCTCTACTGACTCGGCCATGCTATAAATCCATGATATGGTCTCTAGATGATGTCGCTAGGCTATAATCTATCAAATATAACCCTCCAGTATAGAAGATCACCATATCACCAATATCTGATAAGAGGATATGCATGGACGCGTGGATAAGTAAATGTTGGCTCTATGGGAAAACATGTAGGCCACATGCATCTGATATGCTCAAAGGCCCAGACCTATAGTAAAGTGTAACATATCAAGCTCTATGCCTCATAATGAACATATCTCCTTAACTCATGGTAGAGGTGCGCAAGCATACTACACCCCCACACGTCGACTATACCATGCTCCTCCATTGCCCTGATTGTGTGAACAAGGCCCCCGTGAAGGTGAGTGCCTCATCCATCTGGTGCGACCACTAATGCTACTGTCACCATCATAATCCTCTAAATTAGAGGGATGTTAATACATCCCTACTCTAATAACTAGAGTTGAATGTGCCCTCGCTCTTCCTGAGTGATAGTATGGCCTAGGTAGTATAATTGGCTCTCTCGTGTGTACTCCGCAAAGTAACGCTCTACAATCCTCACTATCTCCCCGTGTATATGCAGTCATAGGATCTAGTACATGTCCTTTAGTGTGATAGTCATCTCCCCTATGGGCAAGTGGAATGTAGAAGTATCTGCATTCCATCTTTCCATCAAATCCATCAACATGTTGTAGTGAAACCTAATTGTGGGCATATCAAACACCCACCAGAGCCCTACACCCTGCAAGTACTCTCTGTGTGTTGGTCATAGTACTGATGTGATCTCGCAGAAGCAACATCAAGCAACCACCTATATGCTCTCGCATCTTGAGGAAGACCTGCATGACAAATAGTGAGAGAATGAATTAGTAAACGACATAAAAATGAAACTAAGTATCTACTACAACAATCAGTTCCCTATCCCTGGGGCCCTTGTCCTTTCTAGACTTGGGTGCCCTAGGTAGACCAAGGCACCCCAAGAGGACCTAGGTGCCCTGAGTGGACTTGGGCACCCCTATTGGGGACCCTTGTCCACGACTGTCCTTTCTAGCATGAGAAATGATAAAAAAAACTAACAAAGTATAGAAAGCATGAAAACAAGCAAGGATCTCGACCCTGCCTCAACCTCGAAGTGTCTCTCTGCCACTCGGGCTTGGAGCATCTCTAGTCTCAAAAGCTGGTATGGATGTTAGGTCGGCATCGTTGATCTCTTCCTCCTTCTCTCCTCTACACAATGACAAATAAGAATGAATAGTGAAAACTAACAACTCCCCTTACATATAGTAAGTGGATGAGAATTCCTATCACTATCTAGGGACAAAATTGAATAGTTTTACTCTTAAGCCTCTATCTTGAGTTGTCAAATTCAGATTTTTGCATCATTCATTGTGTTGAAATCTTGGTTCTGCTCTCTATCTTACCCAATGTGTTGTGCTTGGGAGTTGTTTCTTCAAACAACCCTTACAATGTATTTCTCATCAGGTTCCCTCAAAATCAACGCATGTAGATATCTCCTTGTTTCTTCTTTTCAGACTAAGGAAGCAGAAACAAGGGGGTATATCTCTCCCTCGATTTCCTCCCTCATCATGTCTCATCACTCAACCCCCTTAGTGTTTATGGACTGACTTATTGGCAGTGGTTGCAGGTTGATTTGATTTTAGATTTTCTGACAAGTGTTCCTTTGTAGGTTGTGGTTCCTAACTTTGTGGTCTTGCATGATTACAGACTTGGGGGCTTCTTCCTCTCTTGTAAAAACACTTTAGTATCCTCTACAATATCCTTTTTGGTATTCTTTTCATGATTGATGTATTTACTTTCCTTTAATTGCATATGCATGTAGTGTCATATGGCCACTAAAGTGAGGGCTAAATGTTATTTAAAAAATTGTCCTCCTGTATGGAATGGTACAATTTCCCATGGTTTAGCTCCTCTCCTTTGGTGACCTTTCAACCTAGTTTGTTTCAGGCCTTCCTAAACCTTGATTGACCTATGTCTGACTGGAAGAATGTCGTATTTTGAAATAACTGAAGACTGAAGGTAAAAAGCAAACTTGGATTTGGGATACCCTACCCTCCTTGAGGAAGTTCTGAGGGAGAAATTAGGGCTTGGACTTGGGCACTCGTGCCCTTGTCCTGGCCTATTTCCTGGGGTCCTAAAATTTGGAGGGATGTTGGCTCCTACCATGCATTCTAGGATTCCATTTTCAAATTTTCATTTTCGTGCAATGTCAACATCTTATTTTGAAATTTAAAATTCCTAAGGTCAGATATTTAAAGACATTTGAAAATCATTTTGTTACACACAATCTTTATGTCAAAACTCTGCCAAAATTGCCATTAAAGATCAGTGATTTGTTGAAGCTCTTGAAAGTTATTTGAATTTGCTATCATGGAGACAATGGATGGAGATTAGGAATCAATATCTTGAGACTATCTTGCTCTTCCTAGGGTTTGTACACCTTTTGTATGATTGGTATAAGGGTTGAAGCCTCCAACATCGAGCTTGGAGATCCTCCGCAGACATTGTTGAATTGCCTTTTTGTTCATGCAAGTCTTCATTGTTTTCATCTCGTTGAGGTGAAGTTGTGTTTGTTTATTGAGTGGGACAAATTGTTGATCTTTCCTTGATGCTTGAGTCATCTAGGGTTTTGTATTTTTTGCATACACATTTGTTAGATGAGCACACACATCTGTAGATCTTTATCTTTAGCTATTGTTGAGGTAGGAATACTGAAAATGGGGCTTGACTGAGGCAAGCTCCTATATAACCACAACCATCTTTATCCTCCTTGTAGATGTGCAAGTTGTATTTGTCAAGATTTGACAGAAAGGAGTGACAATAAGATGGATATCGTAGACACAATCATCACAAAATTTGGATTTCAGGATTCTAAGACTTTCGAGACATTGCCCTGGGCGCCCTTGTCCAACCATGTGATTTCTTTTGGATTTGGGAGCCTCTGAAGATTACAAGACATCTAATATAGAAGATTTTGATAGTCAAGAATTTCTAAGACATTGCCCTAGGCACCCTAGTCTATCAGCTGCTTTGTTTCTAGGTACACTTTCTCAGTACCATCCTCTCTATGTTTCTATAATTAGTTTATTAGTATCTTTGTTAGAAATTTTGTTATTAAAGTCTGATTAGTGAATTAGGGTTTCATGCTTGTTGGATGAAGCTAGATTGCAAAAACCTGATCTAAAACAATTACACAATCATAATTTATAGGAAAAGGGAACATAGGACATCAGTAGTTTATCCCTAAACTCATCCTGTGCTTCCTTAATGTTTTAGTGCATTATGAAAGTGTGGGACTTGTAATTCTCTATCTTTCTCCCACATTTTCACACTAAACAATAACAAAGCAAATACACAACAAAAATCTTGTGGGCTATACCTATCAACTAGATTGTGTTGTCTCATGGATCACCTCAAGGTAGGAGTAAGGGGCTTTGCCTATTCTTCTACATTCTCAAATTTCTCATCCTACTTGGAACTCTCATATGAACCCTCTTGTTCCTCTCCATCATCTAATCCATCATCTTGATCGTCAACATGTACATCTTCCTATTTTTCAACCTTGGTCTCAAATGCACTATTTCATTCCTTTTTTTCCTTTGGCTATATAGTGTTAAAAAATGCTCTAAACTCCCTAAAAATTACATCTCCAAAAAATATAATTTTCTAGGTTATTAGATTTAAAGCTTATAACCTTTTACATTCTCGCCATAACCAACAAAGATGTATTTATGTGATTTTGGATCCAACTTAGATCACTTTTCCTTAGACATGTGAACATAAGCCTCATAGCCAAATACCCTTAAATGTGAAACAAAATGTTTCTTAATTGTTCACACTTCATAAGGAGTTTTATCAACAAGAGTCAAATAGGGAGATCTATTAACCAAATAATAAGTAGTATTTATAGCCTCTACCCAAAAGCATTGATCTAGATGCATACCACTTATCATACTTATGTCTCTTTCTAATAAGGTTCAATTCATTCTCTCTGCCACCTCATTCTATTGAGGTGTGTATGGAGTAGTCTTCTATCGAGCAATACCTGCATGCTTACAAAACTCATCAAATTCCTTAGAATAATATTCACACCATTGTTAGATCTCAACGCCCTTATTTTAGAATGAATAAAATAAATCCAAGTGTATCTAGAGGCATCATCAATGAAGGTAACAAAATAATAAGATTTTTCCATAGATTTAACATCCACTGGACCAAACACATCTGAATGAATAATCTCTAACAATCTCTTATCTTTGTAACTGCTTGAAGGTTATGTTTGTAAAACACACAATGTTCACATAAATCAAAATATTCATTAAAATAAGAAAAATTGTCAACCAACTTTTTATTAATTAGGGTCCTAAGCCCTTTTTCACCAATGTGGCCCAAACATTGGTACCACAAAATACATGTATTTTTGGTGCTAGTTACATTGGCAAAGTTACAAAAATTAGAGGCGTTTAGCCTAAACAAAGTTCTTGCACAAGATCTCTTAGAAACCACCAAACTTCCTCTCACCAACCCAAACATATCAAATGTCACATGTATCTCTGAATCATTCAACTTGAAATAGAAAACAAATTTCTAGCAAGTCCAGGAATATGTAAAACACCAATAATGGTTTTTACCCTCCCATCATAGAAACACAACTGTACCTTCCCATGGCCAACACTTTGATGCAAACTATTGCCACCCAAATACACTTCTTCAACATATGCATGGTAGGAAGAGAACCACTCCTTGTGATGAGTTAGATGATACAAACAACCTAATTTAATCAACCATGATTCATCAAAAATACTATTAACAAAAATAGACAAGATTTCATTGCCTTCATTAGAGGATTTTTCAGTGGAGTCAAAAGTCTTCTTTTTATTTCTACACTCCTTAACATGCCCTTATTTACCATAGTTCTAGCACTTCACTCTACTCTTCCCTAGGGTCTTAGAAAGACCTTGAGACTTAGATCTCTTGGTAGACTTTTTCTACTCCCTTTTTAACCCCCATTTATCTGTAGGCCTTCCCTAAACATGCAATGCATCATTTGAGCTCTTTTCCATGGATTTTCTCCTTATTGGGTGAGCCCACAACAGTGAGTCCCACTTGTGGGACAAGATTTTTGAATTGGGGAGGGGAAAAAATTTAAGAAATACCTTCATTCAAAGGTAAAGAAAAAATTACCTTCAAATGAAGGTACACCTTCATTCAAAGGTCTCAAATTTTTTATTATTTTTGAAGCAATAAAGTAATACCTTCATTCGAAAGTCTCATATTTTTTATTATTTTTGAAGCAATAAAATAATACCTTCATTTTTTTAATTATTTTAAAAGGTATTATTTTATTGATTTGTTAAAAACATTAAGGCAATCTAAATGGCTTTTTCATGGTTCATTATTTAGTCTTTACTTATATTTGAATGAAAAGAACAGACCATTCAACTTGGAGATTTCAAATTGCATGACAAATATGGTGACTTGGACAATTTTTCTCTCTCAAACCAAGTGAATACGCCTATTGTGCCACATGACCTTTTAACAAAAGTCATGAGGGTTTGGTTCATGACCTAGACAAGTAGAAAACCGTAGATATATTCAATTTGCCCTTTTTGCCCCAAGTATTTCTCAAAACTAGACCACAAACCTTCATTCTATTTTAGTTTGATTTGTATTTGATAAATTATAAATTATACTCTATGTTATAAATGATAAACTATGCATTTAAACCCTAATTTCTAAATTGTGAACCCTAAAATGTGTATTTGAAAGCCTAAATTATGTATTGTAAACCCTACAATGTGTATTTTAAACCCTGAATTCTATGTATTTTAAACCCTAAACTATGTATTTTAAACCTAAATTTCTAAGTTGAAAACCCTAAAATGTGTATTTGAAACCCTAAATTCTATATTGTAACCCTGCAATGTCTATTTTTAACCCCAAATTCTATATATTTTAAACCCTAAACTATGTATTTTAAATCCTAAATTTTGTACATTGTAAACCCCAAACAAATGAATTCAAATATGGTCCAGATCTAAAATGGGACTTATTTGGATTTAATTAAACATTTTAGCTCTGAGTTTTCACAAACCAAATCTTTGGGGTACATGTTTCTCTAGTGAAAACATATGGTTAATTTCTTTAGGTCACATATACAGTTTGGAGGTACTCATGGATGAAAAAACTATAACCTACTTATATAGCCTAATGCTCTAGATTTTACACTTATCAGTCCCTAACTTTCTTCAATAAATCAAGGGTTAGAATTCCATAGACTTGAAACTAATTAAGCTACTTAAAACTAATTAATGTTCAAATTAATTTCATAGACTTAAAACTAATTAAGCTACTTAGAAATAAACCAAAAAATTAATTAATGATCAAACCCAAGTAACGAAATTACTTAAGAACTAGGGATCATCTTCCTAGACCTACACCAATCATTTTGGGACATTGAGAGTAAGTTCAGAACTCTTAGAAAAGTAACTAGTCTCAACCATAGAAAATAAACTATTCTCAACCATAAGAATGATTAGGTTGCACCTATCTTGAACACACTTTATGCACAAAGATATGATCCTCTAATTAGTCTTAATGAGTGACCTTTTTGTTTAGTTTAAATGGATCTTAGTCTTGGCTTATGAACTGCAAAAATGGACTTGACATCCATGTGACTTAGATCATGATTCTACTAAGGAAAAAGGTTCCTAATTTTACCACAAATACCTAAGGATTGGCCTAGTCTATATTAAAATCATGATGAAGTCCTATAACTAATCAATGGTTGGAATTTCATAGAGTTAAAACTAATTTTAGATTTACATTTTTGTGGAACAATTCTTGTCAATTTATCTAGGAAATATGGTCTAAAATTGTTTTTTAGATGTGAAATGCTTATTAATTATAGATAATATGATATTAAATTCTAGTATTTAATGGGCCAATATAAAAGATAAAAATTTATCTTGGGTAGACACTTTCCTTACAACTTTAGATGTGGTGCATCCAAGCATACTCCAGGGAAAACTTACAAAAATAGATTGGATCTTACTACCTCATCTTTTAATAAAACCTTTTTTCACTCTAGAAATTATTTTAGGGCATTCAAGAATACCATTTTATATGCTTTAAATTAGATCAAAAGATAATTTCAAACAAATTCAGTTCTATTACTTCTTAGAGAAACTTAAGATGAGTTTAAGGATAAAGAATCTCTAAAATAAGTTAGGACTTGAAACTCATTTCTAATTAATTAATACTCCCTTGAAATATAGAATGCTCATAGACAGTTAGCCAAAGAAAATATATTCATGTGCTTGAATAAACCAAACAATTAATTAATGATCAAACCTAAGAAACAAACTAACTTAATAATTAGGGATTGTCTTCCTAAACCTACACCAGTCATTTTGGGGTGTTTAGAGTAAGTTCAGAACTCTTAGAAAAGAAACTAGTCTCAACCATGCAAAGGATTAGGTTGCACCTATCTTCAATATGCACTTTATGCACAAAGATATGATCCTCTAAGTAGTTTTAATGATTGACCTTTTTGTGTAGTTGAAATGGATCTTAGTCTTGGCTTATGAACTACAAAAATGCATGTGACATCCATGTGACTTAGATCCTAATTTTACCACAAATACATAAGAATCGACCTAGTCTAGATTCAAATCATGATGAAGTCCTACAACTAATCTAGTTACCTATTTACTTAGATGGCCTAGGATTACTACCACTAATTGATTAATTTAGTAACCTTTAACTTTGCACTATTTAATGGTTGATCTTATAACATAATTACATAAGTTAAGAATGAACTATTGAGATCAAGAGAAGTCTTAGATCCTTTGGTATTGGCTAAGACAAAAGTTAAACAAGAAAAATTGGTCCATCTAGAATGGAATCATAGCATGAGATTTAAGAACTAGACATGAATACTTCCTCCTCCAACCATACGTTTAATTTTCAAAGTGATTAAGATGGGTCAATCACTCATTAAGGTTGGGAGATAGAACTAGGTTTCACAATTTAATTTAAAGGATCTAGCCCTTGGTTATAGGGAAAATGAATCAATTTACCTCAACGATGATTTACACTTATCTACAAGAAACATCTAGAAGGATGACCTATATGAGTTTTTCCTCACTACGTAATCCATTTAAGCTATCATGTTATTAGAGCCTTCAGGATTTAATTATTCACTTGGCCTTGATGCCACAAAAGAAATTATCAAGATAGGATTCTATTCAAGGCTGTGATACATTCACTATAACAAGTTCCTTAAGAATTTCTATAATTAAGAAAATATATCTTGGCTCTCAAGGCCATCATCTAAGTAATTCATCAGTCTAACAAGTTTTAGGTTTTTTTTAATATTATAGATTGCACTATGCACACCTACAACACTATAGTAGATAGTTTCAACTGCAAGTCTTCAAGAAAATAGGTTTAGTGGCTTACTTTGTTTCCTAATAGGGTTCTCTAAATTCACACAAGTAACTAACTTTGCTTAAAGGATAAGAATACATTATTTAAGTGTTTTTTTTTTACTTCACTCAAATAGACAGATATTTTAGGAGCTAGATCACTTTGATACTTTGGTAGATGGATTCCAAGTCTATTCCACTTATCTAGGTAGAAAGTTAGATGGGATGCACATTTAGTTTTAGGATTTGTCCTTTGTTTGTATAGTAAGTAACCTAAATTACAATTTGGTGAGCTAAAATAGGATTTTTTAAATGTCAAATTTACTTAAAATTTTGAAAGAGTGTTATTTGGTGAGCTATTCAAATTAAAAACTTACTCTAAAATTTTTAGATATTTTGACTAATTAGATTTAAAAAAAGATTTGACCAACTATTTAATATCTAGTTTTTAAATTGTATATAAAACTTAGTTTAAATGGCCAACCTACTTTAAGTGTCAATTTTCCTTTTCTTGGAACTAAATTGAGTTGATCAAATTTTAGGAAATTTTATGCTTTAGAATTCTCTAGTTTATGAATTAGTGAAATAATTAAATGAAAATCTCTCTCTCTCTCTCTCTCTCTCTCTCTCTCTCTCTCTCTCTCTCTCTCTCTCTCTCTCTCTCTCAAACAGAATCTGTAAGACACAATCAGATAGTTCCCATGCCTTCTTATCTAACCTTTCCCATTCTTCCACACTCACATCATCAGGCTTCTTCTCTTTCATAATAGCCAACCACTAGTTCATTTCCTTAAGAAAATCCTCCACCTTTGGCTTCCACAATTCATACCCCATACCATTAAACTTCTTAATATCCAAATGAGAGGTTGAAGAAATGGATTGAGCCATAAATACTACACAAGATTTACAAAACAAAATAACTAAATCTCCCACTATAGATAAACAACCTTCACACTACCACCCAAGAATCAAAACTGGCTAGGCTCTGATACCAATGTTAGAAATGAAGGCAACAATTGCCCAAATGGAAATCTGATTACAATATGTTTGTGATCTTAAAGAAGTGTAATATGAATAAAGATTGCATATGGAAATGAAATTACAACAGAAGAATAAATGCCATAGAAGAGTAAACATATCAATACCAAATATAATGTGGAGAAAACCATTTTGGGTAAAAAAAGCCACCAAGAAAAGAGGCTCAAGTTGTATTATCTTCAAAATCTAAAATACATAATACATGCACTTCATCTATCTCTCCAACCTTCAATCCAGCAGAACATATGTACAAGAAAACTATATTGAACAACACATACAAGGCACTATATGTATAGACGTATTTCACTCCCCAAACTAGACATCCAGTTTCTCTCACCTTGGATACTCCAACATGCAACATTAAATGACCTTTTACAAGCTCATGACACTTGTTAATAGTCAACCATGCAAACTTGGGTGCCCATGGACAAGAATAGACACTTACAGGGTAATAAATTTTGTCATAACTATCATAGATTTTGTCATAACACCCCTGAATAACATCTTCCCATTATGGGCACTTAGAGCCAATAATAGTAACTTACAACTCATAAATATCTGTCATAAGTTGTCATATTGTCATAGAATCTTATGACAACTTACAACTGTCATAGATTCTCTTACAACCACTTACCAAATTTATGACATGTGTCATACAAGCCAAATATAGATGATTCCTCCGAGGTGGTTCCTACCCTCAATTACTCTTGTTATTTACAATTACCATCAGTAAATATTACTCCATAACTACCATCGGTAACTCTAGAACCTACCTATGTAGTAACTAAGTAATTACGATCCCCGGTAATTAATTTTTACCACTGCTAAAGAAAATTGTACATCCCTTATGGGTGAATTACAAATAATATTAGGAATAATAATTACAAGGTTAATGACACCTAAATCCTAACATTACAGTTTGTCCATAGTCTTGTGCCATGGATCTTTGCAGGGTCTAACATGCAAGTTATTATCAAATTACTGATTGTATATATATAGTGTCCATATCAAGTTGTGTTTTCATGTCATTGGTTATAGTTGTGTTTTGCCTTGTGTACATATCTCCTTTGCACTTGTCTTTCCCCTCTTCGTCCTCATTTTGTTTTGCTCTTATGGTTTGCTCCCTATAGATAGTTGGATTCTCACTATGCCTACTAGAGGCACACATCCCCAACTAGAGCCAATATTGGCACCTACCCCAATGGTCAAAATTTTCATATCATGTGTCCTTTATGTTGTCTTAACCTTCCTACTAAAATCTTCTTAACCCTAACCCTAAACCCTAAAACATTTCAATTTTACCCTTTTCTAGTTTTTTTGGGTTTTCTCTCATGCCTTAGATGTTGCACCCTTACTCTACCCATCAATGATAATCATTCATAGAATTCTTCAATTGGCCCCCATAGTCATTATGTGCTTTACCTTTTCATTATTTTGTCACAAGCCTAAACTTCAAAAGATTTCTATGTATGGAGATTTTTAGATCAATTTCTTGGCATGGATTTTTAGACTCTCCCATCCTAGCATGCCATTTTAGAGTTTCCCTTCCCAACATTCCATTCCTTCAAAGTCTCCACTTCCCTTAATTTTGGGATTTCAAACTTTACCATCCCGACATGTCATTTTAGAGTTTCCCATCCCAGTATACCATTCCTTCCGAGTCCCCTTTTCCCATTTCCTTCAATGTCCCCTTTTCCCATTCCCCTATAAGTCCCTATTTCTCTCCATTTTATAAATTTAAGCTTTCCCATCTTGACATGTCATTTGGAGTTTCCCTTATTGACATGGTATTCCTTCAAAATGCTCATTTTCCTCTATTTCAAGATTTCAAACTTTCTCATCCCAGTGTGGCATTTCAAAGTTTCTCATCCTAGCATGGCATTTCTTCCAAGTCCCCCTTTTCTATTTCATTCAATGTCCCCTTGTCCCTATTTCCCTCCATTTCAAGATTGTGGACTTTCCCATCCCAACATTTCATTCCTTCAAATTCCCATTTTCCCTCCATTTTAGAATTTTAGACCTTCTCATCTTGGCATGTCATTTCAGATTTTCCCTTCCTAGCATGTCATTCCTTTAAAGTCCCCATTTCCCTCCATTTTATAATTTCAAACTTTCCCATTTCAACATGTCATTTTGGAGTTTCCCACCCCGACATGCCATTCCTTCTAATCCCATTTTCCCATTTCCTTCAAAGTCCCCTTTTCCCATTTCCTTCAAAGTCCCCTTTTCCCATTTCCCTCTAAGTCCTCTTTTCCCCTTTTCCCTCAATTTTTGGATTTAAAACTTTCCCATCCCAGCATGTCATTTCAAAGTTTCCCTTCCTGACATGCCATTCCTTCAAAGTCCCCATTTCCCTCCATTTTGAGATTTTAGACTTCATCCCAACATGCCATTTCAAAGTTTCCTTTCTTAACGTGCCATTCCATCAAATTCCCCATTTTCCATTTCCTTCAAAGTCCCCTTTTCCTATTTCCCTCTAAGTCCCCTTGTCCCCATTTCCCTCCATTTTATGATTTCAAACTTTTCCATCCCAACATGTCATTTCAAAGTGTCCCTTCTCAGCATGTCATTCCTTCAAAGTCCCCATTTCCCTCAATTTCAAGATTTTGTACTTTCTCATCCTAGCATCCCATTTCAAAGTTTCCTTTCCCAACATGCCATTCCTTCCAAGTCCCCTTTTCTCATTTCCCTCCATTTCAAGATTTCATATTTTCCCATCCGAACATGAAATTTCAGAGTTCCCTATCCCAACATGGACTTTTAGAGTTTCCCATCCTAGCATGTCATTTCAATGTTTCCCTTCCTAGCATGTCATTCCTCCAATGTCCTTATTTCCCTCCATTTTTGGATTTTAGACTTTTCCATCCCAACATGTCATTTTGAAGTTTCCTATCCTAGCCTTTGAAGTCCTCTTTTCCCATTTAGTTCAAAGTCCCCTTTTCTTATTTCCCTTCATTTCAAGATTTTGTACTTTCCCATCCCAATATGTCATCCATTTCTCTCCATTTTGGGATTTTAGGGTTTTCCATCCTGGCATGCCATTCCTTCCAAGTCCCCTTTTCCCTTTACCTTCGAAGTCTCTTTTTCCCATTTCCCTCCATTTCAGGATTTTAGAGTTTCCCATCTCAGCATGCCATTTTAGAGTTTTTCATCCCAACATGCCATTTCAGAGTTTCCCATCCTGACATGGAATTTTAGAGTTTCACATCTCAACATTCCATTTTGAGGTTTCCCATCCTAGCATGCCTTTCCTTTCAGGTCCCCTTTTCTCATTTCCCTTCATTTTAAGATTTTAGGGTTTCCCTTCTTGGCATACCATTTTAGGGTTTCCCATCTTGGCATGTCATTTTAGGACTTTGGGATGTTTTTAACTTTATTCCCCCTTTGGCATGTCAAGTCTCAAAACCCTATCATTTGAAGAAAACCCTACCTACCTCTCTACATTTCCTAGGATGTTATTAATGGTCTCAAATGGACATGATTAGATAGATGAATGCTTTCAAATTCCCCTCAATACCTATGGATGTCTCAAAGAGATCATTTGTGTACAAAGGCATATAGTTGCCAATGCAAGGGGCATGGTTTCAAGTGCATAGTCATGTGAAGATGATGCAATAAGCATGGATGACCTACAAATGCATTGACCACTCTTGTATTCCTACTAGAACAAGAATGAAGGTAATGCTATACAGTGATTTTTTAGTGGTGAATATCACAGATTGGCCAAGTCAGAATTGGCGAATAAATCGCATCCAACAGGGTGATCAAATCGCTGGAATTTTATGTATTATTGGTCGAATGCATATCCATTCGCCATCAATTTATTTTATGAGAATCAATGAAGTAATATTTTCACCATAACAAACTACACATTTCAAATGGGCCAACTAATATTTTTGCCCGGAATCTCGGAAGATAGTACTAAATCACCTATATATTCACCAATACTATTAAAACAACATTGTGTATTAGGACACATTTCGCCAACGCCATTAAATGGTCATTGCGTGTGAGGACCGATTTCTCTAATTAAAATTTACAAGTAGTTGATTATGAGGGGCCATTTCACCAATTTCCATGACACCTCCGTGCTAATCATAGGGCCATATTCACCTTGGAAATTACAAAGTATGTAGTCCGTCGAGGCTTGATTCACCGACACTTAAACGTATTCCTTATATAATCACGTGAGATTAGTAGAATTTCATAATATACCATTAGGAATTCCTATGGAATTCACAAAATATGGATTGATATAAATACAATCAAAACTCTAATTTATTCTTACACATTTTGTTTAGTTCTTGAACTTGTGAGCTCTCAATTCGGATTTTAGAAGTTGGAGTTGGAACCTTGAAGTTGATCATAGACAAAGTTACAATCTTACAACATAGGCATTCCTACATTAACAAATAGCAAGTCAGTGAAAACCTAAACTTAAAGGTGAGTAATCATTTCTTCATAGTATTAGTGTTATAAGATTTCTTTATCTCTTTTCCATTCGTGCTTCAATCTTAAAGAAGATATTTAGTAGGGAATGGGATCTATATTCTATGAGTATGTCCTTCTTAAACAAGAAGACCCTTTTTTCCAGCTTTTATTTGAAGTGAGAGATCAAGATGTCAAGCCACAAGTGCGACAAGGGTAAGACTCCTTAGGGTGGTGAAGGGACTGGGAGGCCATCAAAACACCAAAAATATGGAGTTAGTATACAATCTTACTTTGGAATTGGCAATGTTTTTGATCCATCAAATCAAGATGGAGCTACATCATCAACTCTAGCACCAAATATTAATGAAGAAGCCATTCGCAATACCTCACCACCACCAAAAGGTGGGATTGCCATTAAGTCAAATGAGGATGGAAATACCCCAGAATATGTTCCAAGGGATACACTGGTTAGCCAAAATGAGGATGGAAATAGCGTAAAAGATGTTCCAAGGGATACCCTGGTTAGCCAAAATGAGGATGGCAATACTACAGAAGATGTTCTAAGGGATACCCTGGTTAGCCAGAATGAGGATGGCAATACCACAGAAGATGTTCCAAGGGATACCTTGGTTAGCCAGAGTGAGGATGGCAATACCTTAGAAGATGTTCCAAGGGATACCCTGGTTAGCCAGCTTGAGATAATTGACTTGGATGAAAATACTGGCACTGTAGATGATGTTGGTAAGAAGAAAAGAAAAGGCAAATAAAAAATGGGGCGTGAGTGGGAAGTGTTAAGGAATTTTTAGCTTGATTAGGTGTCAAAGTACCTATTCATTGAACTAGTGGAGAAAGCAAACAAAGATGAATAACCAACATAATGCAAGTGTGTGATTTGTAGTTGGAAATGTAAAAGAGACAAGAAATTGCAGCTAAATCTTGACAGTATAGAAAAACATATCAGTAAAGTTTATGAAAAACAAATCATAGACGGAAAGGAAACATCAGTAGTAAGATAGAAATCAAAGGAAGAATGTCTTCATGTGAAGTATGCTGCAAAATATGATGAGCATAAGAAAAGAATGATGAAGCTTGTTGCAAGTGGAGGTATAATCAAGGCTCAATTTGGCAAAGCAATGGAAGGAGTACAACTGGCAAAAACTGTTCAAATGAGTATTGTTTTTCATATTTTGTCCAGAAGGCATCCTATGACAGACTACCTAGAGTATAGTAATTTATTATCTTTTTTGAGTGTTCCTCACTATCCTAGCACACATTGGTCAATAAACACTAGATGGGAATGGGTAAACTGTCTCACTGTGGTGGAAAAACAAGATTTAAAGGAGAATGTAAAAAGTCAAACTTCATTGCATTATCTTTAGATGAAGTTACTGTGGTAGATAATACTTCTTGGGTTTGTATGCATGTGTATACTGTAAAAGAACATGTCTGCTGAGCTCATTTACTTTGTGTTCATAAAATGAAGGACAGTTCAACATTGCAAAATCTATTTGAACTAGTGAAGAAGTATTTGAATAAAATTGTAGGTATGGATGACTTGACAATTGCCAAAAAGTTGGTGTACGTAGGAGATGATGGAGCTGCAGTAATGCAAGGTAATAGGATTGGTCTTTACACAAAATTACAAACTACTTGTGCACCATACATGCTTGGCATTCACTGTATGGCCCACATAATGAATTTAGCATTTAAAATTGTAAGCAAGTTTCCTACAGTATCAAAAGTTGAAAATCTAGTCTGTGAGCTCCACGCATACTTCTACTGATGTCCCAAACATTTTGTGGAATTTCAAAATTTTGTTGAGGGAATAACAATAGGAAATAAGATTCTTAAGGATGTTGATACCAGATGGATCTCCTTGCATGGACCAACATAATGAGTTCTTTCAGAATATCCATCCTTGATTGGAATAATGTACGAGCATTGCAACACAGTAGACAAAGCTCCTGACCTCTTACATAGGTTAAGTGATATAGAGACACTCTTAACTTTAGCTAGTCTTCTCCCCATGCTGGATGAAATGAACAATCTTATGAAGAAAACCCAACACAAAACTATGTATATCTATGAGTATACCATGTTGGAAACAAGGTAGATAACTAAGAAGGGGGGGTGGATCAGTTATCTCAAAATTTCCTTGACTCTCTTTTCTTTTGTTATCTTAATATTCAATGTTGTATCAAAACATGAAAGCATATGTAATCATAAGAACAAAAATAAAATCAACACACATAACACAAGGATTTTTACATGGAAACCCTATTAAGGGAAAAACCATGGGGTGACTAACCCAAGATTGTATTCTCTGTTAAAAGAATGAGTACAAAAATGACACTTGCCAGTTAGGGCTCACTGTCCAAGCACACTGCTCAGAAGAGGCACACTACCTACAAGAGACTCACTATCTACAAATCTTACAAAAGATAATCAAGTGTTTGAACTGATGAGAGGCATCTACAAATGCAAGAGTTCAGTTTTGGTTTAGGCACAATATACTGATCTGATGCACTTCATTCTTCCTCTATTTAATGTTTTTGTTCTGTCACATACCGGACTTGAATTTCTACTCTCACACTTATCCCTACTTTTCTTTGCACTTTATTTCATCACTTGTTCACCACCCTCACTTACATGATGAAATCTATCTAGTATATATATCTGAATCAAGGATTTTTATCAACTTTCTAGTCGGCAACAAGAACACTGCAAGTAATTAATCTGTCAATTCAATCCATGCTTGATTTGTGATGCATATCAAAAACATAGGCATAGAAGTCATTAATCATGTCAGCCAACAATGTATAATCCAACAAATTGCTTGATCAACATCTTTTACTCATCCGGATTGAAGTCTGATACTCTATCGATCAGTTCTTCCTCTGTTTGCTCTGCCTGACTAGAACCCAACACTCAAATGCTCATATCTTTTTCTTTCTTTATCACCGGAGGCTAAATCTTTGGAATATAGTAGTCATGATACCCCTCTTGACTTGTCCAAGTCCGCAACTTACTGAGTTACACCATCTGAGAGATTTGGACCTGATTGTTAGACCTGGTTACATACTCTATTCTTGTTCACCGAACCAAAATAGTCTTCAATCTGACTTCCGGTATAGGCATACTAAGTACTGCGGATGTTTGGGATAGACTTTGTTGCCATCAATGACAACACTTATGAAGCCACATAGTTTCTCTTGCCAACAATCTCCCCCTTTGGCATTGATGGCAACACTTAGTGAAAAATTACTAAGTGTCACAGTAACTCCCCCTTGGTTGATGCTCTATCTTTTGCACTATTTTACCGGAGCTTCCCCTTAGCTGGATTCCACATTTTTCACTACTCCTCACTCCCCCTTTGACATCAATGGTAAAGGGTGGAATCCGCATACCAAAATTTGCAAAATTTGTCCTATACATTGCCGCATAAGTATATATATATATGTTATACTTACATATACTTAAGTATTCTGATAGGTAAAAAATTAGGTTAATAAGATCAAGCATATCCATGAAAACCTAACCCTACTATCATCAAAGAATCTAATCCAAATGAAATCAAAAGCATGCAATTCAAAGAACAATATCACCTAGATTGTATGATTCCTTGTTTATGATGTGGATTGCTTCTTCAACAATGAACAATTATGAAGATAAAAGCTACCATGATGGATGGATGATAAAAACTAATATGCTAGATGGATGCTAAAGTGTTCAATATGCTCAAGACGATAATGTAGACGCTATATGAATGCTGGATTAGGTGTAGTATGGAATGAGAGGATGTTTATATAGAACTCAACCAAAATCAATCAACGATGGAGATTCAATGGCTATGTGAATGGCTAAGATTGAATGATAGACATAGGTGAATGTGAAGATGACAAGTGGAGGGAAGATAAGGCTTATGTGTGCTTGTGTACATAAAAAGTACTACATGTGAAAGATATTAAATAAAAGATGTAGTACCACTTATCTTTTTTTTTAAATGAAAGAGGCACACATGTCAGCTCATGAGATGAATGATAAGAGGAATTAATTAAATAAATAAAATTTATTTAATTAAAAATAGAAGAATGAAGATAATTAAATAATTAAAGATTGTTTAATTATAGCTTAGAGGAAATAGAAGACATAGATAATGAATTAATTAAATAAATATAAATTTATTTAATTAATAGAAGAAATAGATGTGTTAGGGATATTGCTCAAGTGTATTAGACAAATGCAGATGATGGATAATGCAATGTTTGAATGCTACTGATAATGAGTCAATTTTGGGTGTCTACATTTTGCCCCTCTTTGATACAATGTTTGTTAGAGCGTTGTGTCAAAGAAGATACGATAATTCATTCAATAAACAAGGTTATGCCCCAGTGTAACTAGTAGGTGATGCCCCCTTGAGAGGTAAGCTAGGCTAAACAGGAAGGGTTGGGTTGGCTCGCGATAGAAGGAAAAGCTAGAAAACAAGGTTGACATGAAGAAAAAAGAGGTTGGGTGGGAGAAAATGGGATGATGCAGAAGAAAAGAGGCTTTGGCATAGAAGAATTAGGGTTTGGATAGGGACTATAAGTAGGTTCTTCAAGGACAAATAGGCTCATTTGTGCTCAGTTGTGTTCATTTTCTTATAGAGATTTAGAGCTCCTTAGAGTTGGTGTGCGACAAGAGTTGGAGAGCTATCAGGATGGTGATTCCATGCAGAGATTATCGTGTCGAGTGAGTGAGGACACATGGATGACCAGAGGGAGCAGGTGTACCAGTATGTATTGAAACTTTGGCTAAAAGCATGATTTTGATAGGCTAGAAGCGTCATAAATGCACACACGTCACCATAAGCGACTAGGTCTTAAGATAGGAAGTTCAGGTCGCTTGGGAAGAGAAAAAAGTCACTTAAGGTAGTGGAGGTCGCTTATAGGTGCGGCTTGGTCACATATGGAAATAACAGGTCACTTTCAGTCAGCTAGACAAACATAGGAAAAATGTGCATATAGATAAAATCAAGTCGCTTATGGGCTAAAAAAAGGCACATATATAGGTTTAGCTCACTTGTAAAGAAAAGATGCTTGCTTGTAGGATAGAGATCGCTTATAAGCAAAAGGTATATGCATATAGAAACATAGCTTGCACTTGGTCAATAATCAGTCGCATAGGAAAAGTAGGTCGCATATGGGAAAAAAATAGGCACATGTAGAAAAGGAGGTCACATGCGATTAGCAAATAAGTGCATATGGAAAAATGAGTGCCTTACAGTAGATAGAAGCTAGTATAGCAGTAAACGATCTAGTTTTATAACAGTTGTATGTAGCACAAGGGACTGAGATGACGAGTGAAATGATGTAGGATATACTATTGCCTTTGTTATCATGAGAGACACATCCTAGGGATTTGCGGTTGGTGAGATTGCTTGATGCAGAGGAGCGGCTAGTGTTAGAGATCCTCAAATTTGAGTAGGTGTCAAGATTGGAGACGGTGTAGGCACATCAAGGATTAATGACGACGATGGTGGATCGATGGATGAGTGAGCATGGTTCTTTCTTGTTGCCGACAGGAGAGGCTACAATCACACTAGAGGATGTGTTCTGGATTCTGCGTATTCCTATAGATGGGGACCGAGTAGATTATGATCCTAATATGGGTCCAGCTACATTCAGGAGATTGTTCAAGACGCCAGACATTGGAGAAGAGGGCTTAGAGATTCCTATGGTGAGGATGGAGGAGTTATGTGACAGACTGCAGTGAGTGGTAGTAGTTGTTATCAGATGGCTAGAGGGAGACAGAAGAGAGAGGGTTTCTGGTAAGATGGGGGACAGTGATGGAGGGGATGTTCTCCTATGGGATGAGATATACATGGGTGGAGTGTGTGCTTGGACAACTCCATCATTTCCTGCATGATTGTGCATATATGTTTGGGGCTAGTCTGTCTACAGGAGTTACAGTTTTGTATGTGTGGGTGTACGAGCATATTCCAGTGACGAGACTAGAGGGATGGGTGGTTAGAGCAGTAGGAGAGCCGTATGCTAGGATGTATAGAGGAGCTTTGACATACCAGCAACATAGAGGGCTAGTGTATTGGCGGAGGATGTTGGATGAGTTAGATAGATTTATATGGAGGTCATGACTGGGATGTGAGAGATGGGATGAGGAGGATATTGAGTTTGTCTATGCTAAGCAAGTGAGATATATTTTTGGACATGGGATATACATTACAGAGTGTTATTTGTCCAAGAGGGTTTTGAGACAGTTCAGGTTACCACAGGTAGTACTAGTTGGTGATGCCATTTTTGGGAGAACTCAACAGGAGGTATTTGATTGGGCACCGGAGGTTGTGGTTGACATGGTTTTGGCAAAGAGAGAGGGGCTAGAACTAGTTGTATGGCAGTGGGGACAGGCTCCTGTAGATCTAGGCATGCTACCAGATTATGATGCATATTGGGTGACAGCGAGACCGACGCAGCTGATGTGAGTTAGAGAGATAGGGATGGAGAGACCAGTCAGGAGGAGGCGACAACGGGCTCCACCAACGTAGGCTATGGTACTGGCAGCGCCAGGGATACAGATACAAGGATAGGGGTAGGATAGCCTCAGATACTTGCACAGCCTCTGGGATAGATATTAGGTGGTGATGATGTTGGGATTTAGCAGCTGTGGAGGAAGATTAGAGAGGAGAGGAGTTGGAGGCAGCGGGCTTAGATGAGATTGAGGAGAGTGGAGTTAGATAGACACCAGGCGGTGATTGGCTTATAGCATGCTAGAGCTTAGGCTTAGACATACCAGGCTCAGTTATAGGTTAGAGTGTAGGCTAGGGATGGGCAGGATGATGGTGCACTTGCTAGAGTGACAGGAGAGAGGTAGAGTATTATAGGGGCTTATACTATGGGGCTATGCTAGTAGAGTAGAGGTAGCTTAGCTTCAGGAGCAGATTAGGAGCTTCAGGGTCACGAAGAATAGGTGGATCTTGATCTGTAGCATTAGTGATGGGGCCACAGAGAGATAGGGGGTTAGGTGCAGGACCCAGTAGTGGCGGTCAGGGCGAGGGAGCTGCCAATAGTCATTAGGGCTACCTTGTTTATGTATATTATGTTGTATCATGATGAGGCCTAGAGCCGCTTGTACATACATTCTTTATGGCTCAGCTTGTATATGTAGACACTTGTATATTGACACATGTATACATATATGATTGTATATTTCTTATCTACATGATGTTGTAATGGATGCAGTATTATTATAATGATGATTATGCATGTATTTTTTTTGTATTTTCATGGATTATGTATGGAAGTTTATGCAAATGATATGAATGGAAATGTAGGATCATGCAAATATGTGAATGGTAATGATATGATATGTACTCATACATATAGATAAATGGTAATGATATGATATGTGATGGACCTCTATATGCCTAACACACTTGTTTTGCAAGATAAGAGATGTGGAAGGATGATGGAAATGATTGATCTTGGTTGAGGACTATATAGGCAGATAATGAGATGCATGGATGGTGTGATGGGCAGCTTTAAAAGTAATTGCTCAAAAATGAAAAGAAATGCAATCCTTATGTTTGATATAGCATGTGGATGTTATGCACCAGGGTATAGAAGACCAAGGTGTCGAGATATTCAATGCAAAACTAACATGCTACAATCTTGTTTGAACGCATGAGGTCAAGATGTTGAGCCAACATGCACAGGATATGAATAGTAGCTAGTGTTTTGAGATGGACTTTGATGCTACAAGCAATGGTTTGAGCTTATCTCCACTATGCATAGTAACACCTTGTGGGTTATATGTATGGAGCTAGTCTTGACATAGAATAGTCTCAAGTGCATAAGAGACTGTTTAGCTTCTCAGATGCTAGAGATATTGATATGTAATATGCTAATCCCAACATGTACAAGATACCAATATGCTTAGGAAGAGAATAAGATCATCCCACAGACACAGCATACAAAAGTAATAAGACCATACCCCATTCCTTACTTCATCGCAACATACCAAGATATAGATAGATTGAGACAGTCTTGATTAGGCATAGAAAAGGAACAAAAGATAAATCAAAAGATAAAACAAAAGATACTGCCATCACGTTCTCTTGCCAAATTTAGGTGCTCTTAGATGGATTTAAGTTGGGGCCTTGTTAAGAGGAAAGTTACATCTTGTTGAAGGCTAAAGATGTTGATAAAATGCTATAGCAAATGTTGGCTTAAGGCATGCGGACAAATAGCTTCTGGTTTATTCTTGATTGGTTAAAGTGCTTGAGCTTTTAGTATACATAGTCTGCTTCCTACTTGAGCTAATCAAAGAGAAGAAGATGGAAGATGAGAGAAGATGAAGAAGATGGGGTGGATCATCTGTGCTTGAGTACTGGAAACTTCCTTTGTATTCTAGACTGCCTACATACCCTATATCCATGGGATCAAAGCACATTTATGATGAAGATGAGACATGATGAATATGTAGTTCTGGGTTTTATTGATGATGTAAGTGATGAACGATAGAAGAATGCGAGATGAAAGATTTAAGGATGATTAGAAGAAATATGGTGGATAGATGATAAAAAGAAGACTATCATCTTAGCCTGAATCAGAGTGCTTCCTTCACATGTCAGATTACCTACATACCCTTTATCCACGGGATCAAGGCTTTAATGATAGAGCTGAGATGTAGTTCTTGCTTATTATGCTGGTGAGTGATGTTGAAAGAATCAACTTATTTCTTGGATGTTTGCATTGGTGATGTTTTTGGATGTTGGTTGAGCTTGAATTGATTGCAAAGATACGAATCCTAGTTGCAAATGTTTACCATGTTTGTCGTTGGATGAACGCTATGGTTGAAGTTGAAAGTTTGTTGTGTTGTGAGCTAAAGTGTTTGATGTGTTATGTGCTAGAGCTGGTGGTATCCACTTCCAAATAAGGCTCAACAAATGCCCCCAGTGTGGGATGAGGTTTATTATGGAGAAACAACAATGGAGAGTGCGTGTGGACAAGATGCTAAGGCACCAAAAAGATATAGTTATCACAACAATGTCTCAAGTAGGATAGCTAGAATTGACAGAGGCGAAGATAGAAAAGCTATTTATTGTGATGACATGAGGATTATGATATGGATTATGTGGGATAAGATGGAGAAGTATGCTAGGAATAGTGTGGTGATCAAACAAACTAAGTAGATAATGGAGACTAGTCACTACACATAGTGCCTATTTGCCAGGTTTTCACTATGGTACTTATCCAAGGTGCCTATTTACCTGGTTTTCACTAGAGGACAGATTATTTATATTATATTTTTTTGTTATCCAAAGCACCACAAAGTGGTTTTCACTATTGGATAGATTTTTTTGATGGGATTGCTGAGATTCAAGGATAAAACTTCTTGAGATGGATGCTGTTGACTGCTTCATCCAATGAAATGCCTTTAGGTGTTGAGAGAGTATATGCACCTAATCCATAAACTATTGTGATGATGAAAGGACCAAGCCAATTTGGTTCAAACTTGCCCTGTTTCTCATGATGTTGTTGATTCCTTTGATTCTCTTTAAGGACAAGATCTCCAACTTGAAATCTGTGTTCTCTGATTTTTTTGTTGTAGCTACGGCGTAGACGGTTTTGATAGACTTGGAGATGGTTACACCGTTCATCTAGTAGCTCAAGATCATGGAGCCTAGATACTCGATATTCTTCCTTTGAGATGGTATACTGTAGGGATACTCGCAGTGAGGGGATCTCAACCTCAATAGGTAAAATAGCTTCAGTGCCATACACAAGAGCATAAGGTGTAGCTCTAGTAGGAGTTCTGATACTTGTTCTATATGCCCATAATGTAGGATGGAGTTGTAAATGCCAGTCACGACCAACTTCATTGACTGTCTTTTTGAGAATCTTGATGATTGTTTTGATAGAAGCCTCAGCTTGGCCATTACTCTAAGGATAGTAAGGGGTAGAGAATCGATGTTGGATATGGAACTTTTTGCAAAGATCTCTAACCTCTTGGTTCTTAAAGGGGCGACCATTATCAGTGACAATAGCTTGAGGAACTCCATAGTGGCAAATGATATAGTGTAGGATAAACTTGGATATTTGCTTGCCAGTGATAGAAGTCATTGGTATGGCTTCCACCCACTTTGTGAAATATTCAGTGGCGGTGATAATGAACTTATGACCATTTGATGAAGTAGGATGGATTTTACCTATGAGATCAAGTCCCCACTGCGAAAAAGGCCATGGAGTAATGATAGGATGAAGCTCATGTGCTGGTGCATGTATTAAATCTCCATGTTTCTGACATTGTAGACATCGCTTTGTGAATTGTTTTGCATCTTTTTCCATGGTTGGCCAATAGTATCCTATTCGTAGAAGTTTCTTAACAAGGATAGGGACAATGAAATGCGATCTATAGAGACCTTCATGTACATCATGTAGGACCACTTTTGCTTCCTCAAAATCAAGACACCTAAGAAGGATACCATCATGACTCCAACGATAAAGGGTGTCTCCCAAAATAGTGTAACAAGAGGCTCGACAGATAAAGGTTTTGTGTTGGGTGTTAGATAATTGAAATGGAAAGGTTTGATTACGGAGATACTCATATAAATCCTCGTACCATGGTGAATTGGGACCAACAATTTCACATATAAGCTCATACTATGGTACTTCAAATGCTGGAATTAGAAGCTGTTCAACCAGAAACTCACATTTATGTGTATTAGATGGCATGTCTAGAAGAGACCCAAACATAGCCATGACATCTGTTGCTCTGTTCTATAGTCTTGGGATTTCTTCAAAGGTGATATTGTCAAAGTACTTTTTAAAATCATCAACCATTACCTTGTATGGAAGAAACTTCTCAACTTTTGTTTGATATTCATCTATGATCTATTTGATAACCAGTTGAGAATCACCAAAGACTTGTAACTATTTGATAGCCCATTGTACTGCCATGCGTAATCCTGTGATTAAAGCTTCATACTCTGCTATGTTATTGGTACACAGAAATGAAATTATATATGATTTGGGTATACAATCTCCTTGAGCGGTAACAAACAATATCCCTGCTCCTGATCCATGTTGTGTGTAAGATCCATCAAAATATAGCTACCACTATGCTTGGGAAGTTACATTGAACAACCCTTCTTCAGGGAATTCTGGATACATTGGATGACTATCTGTAATGGGTGTTGCAACTAATTGATCAGTGATGACTTGTCCTTTTATGGCTTTTCGATCCACATATTGTGTGTCAAATTCACTTAAGATCATGACCCATTTTGCTAATCTTCCAATGAGGATTGCTTTAGAAAGAAGATATTTGTGTGTATCCACATTAGATATGAGCTTTGTCATTTGGTTCAACATATAGTGTCGCAACTTTTGGGAAGCAAACACTAATTCTAAACATGCTTTTTCCACAGATGAATAATTAAGTTTATATCCCACAAAAGTTCTGCTGATGTAGTAGATGGCTTGTTCTTTTCCTGAATCATCATGTTGAGCTAGAAGAGCACCCAATGCTACTGGTGTTGATGATATGTAGAGCAATAGTGGGTGATCAAGCATAGGAGGTACTAACACAAGAGGTGTTGCTAGATATTCCTTTATTTTGTCAAAGGCCTATTGACACTTTTCATCCCACTTAAAAGGTTCACCTTACGAAGAAGATGTTGAAAAGGATGACATTTATCTGATAGTTGTGAAATAAATCTATGGATGGACTGTAACCTTCCTTGTAGACTACAGAGCTGTTTGAGATTTGCTGGTGGAGGCATTTCCATGATGGCTTTTACTTTAGATGGGTCCACTTCTATCCCTTGTCAAGACACAATGTATCCCAATAGTTTTCCAGATGTCACACCAAATACACATTTCTTTGGGTTTAGTCTGACTTGATACTTTTCTAATCTATTAAAGATTTGTGCTAATACCTATAGATGTCCTTCTCTTGTCTTAGATTTTCCTAGGATGTCATCAACATAGTCCTCCATGATAGTATGAAAAAGGTCATGAAAAATAACTGTCATGGCTCGTTGATAAGTAGCTCCAGCATTCTTGAGACCAAAAGGCATTACAACCCAGCAGTATGTGCCCCATGGACAAATAAATGATGTTTTATCTTGATCTTCCTTTGCTATTCTAATTTGGTTATATCCTAAAAATCCATCCATCAAAGATAGCATTTCATGTCCAGTTGTAAGATCTACAATGTTGTCTATGCTTGCTAATGGAAAGTCATCCTTAGGACATGCTTTACTAAGATCTCTAAAGTCTGTGCAACAGGGAACTCGTCCATCAGGTTTTGCTATAGGTACCAAGTTTGAAACCCATTCTAGATAATCAATAGGCTTTATGAACTTTGCTTCTAACAGTTTCTGAATCTCTGTCTTGACCAATAAAGCTACTTGTGGATGCATTTCGCGCAATTTTTGTTTAACAGGTTTTGCATTAGGAGATACTACTAGATGATGTACCACAAGTGATGGATCTAGACCCGGCATGTTAGCATAAGTCCATGCAATATTTATAGCTCTTTTCATAAAAAATGTTGTGAAGTCTCTTCTTTCTTGCTCTGATAGTGATGCTGCCAAAAAAGTGATCTTTGGATTCTGCTCTATACCCAAGTTCATGTCTTGTGATTGTTCAACTAGCATAGTTGATTTCTCATGATAATTAGTGGCAACAGGAAGATCAAATCCCCCATCCTCAGGTGCCTCAGAGAGGTTTTCACCTTCAGATACGTCCTTTATTTTTACTTTTTCACAATCAAGAGACGCCTTTCAATTTTCACCTAGTGACCTATTTTGTTTGATTTTGTTTATTTCACTTTTGCGACTAAAGGATTTGATACTTCCACCAAAATATGCTAGTTTGGGTAGATCCATCATGAAACCTGCTTTGTGATCACCCAATGGAATGCCTTGTTGTAAGCCCATGAATTCTACAATAGCTTCATCATTTTCAAATGTATCTAATATCGGTGCCCCCTATTGGTCCTAATCGACGAGGTCAGGATATACGAGTGAAATGGTAACGAAGGAATGGTTGTGGCTAGAGGAAGTTGTGGAAATCATGAAGATGGAGTTTTCTTGAAAAAGGTCAAAATATGAAGGGAGGAGTCATCGATAGTATCCAAACTAGAAGTCCCTCCTACCGAGGAGGGTCCAGTGTCCATATCAGAAATACACTTAATGTCTTTGGATCGTGGTACCTCTGGCTAATAGCCAAGGCCTTGCTTACTAAACTTCTTAGACAAAACAATGGGTTCAATAGGTCCGTGTTCCTGTGATCCCAGTCCACTATATCCTTTGTAGCCTATGTTCTTTATGATGTGGAACCCATTGTTATATCTCTCTACTTCAAGTTGTACTTGGTCATTTTCATCAAAGAATATCCAAGAGTCGATATCATCAATGTCTTCATCATCCAGGAATCTTCCTTTAATGAATACTGTGGGTGGGGCTTTGATGACAACTGGGGATGAAGTTGGCTTGGATATAGAAGGTTTACCATGAGATTTAGGAGATAAGGGAAGGGTGCCAACACAACAAGATTCTTGCAATGTGTATTCACCAGGACCATGTTCAGTGTACTTGATACGGAGGTTAGAAGTGGCTTTGCTAGATGATGGCTTGAGTAGGTTAGATGGATCTATATAGGATGAAGATGGATATTCCTTGGTGTTGATAGAAATGTGGTTTGGGCTTTGGTATTTAGCTTGAAAGGCATGACAAAATTCAAATGGATTGGGATTAGCATGGATAGTAATCTCAACACCGTTATGTGGAAATTTAAGACATTGATGGTATGTAGAAGGAACTACCTTAAGGGCATGTATCCATGGACAACCAAGGATGATATTATAAGGAAGGTCAATATCAAGAACTTGACAATGGGTTTCAGTAGTGATCGGCCCAACTTAGATAGGCAAGTAAATAATCCCTTCAGTATCTCTCTCGGCATCATCATATGCTCTGATAGTAATAACCTTGGAGGTGTCAACATCTTTCTCAGAATATCCCAATTGTTTTATTAATTTCAAGGAACATATATTAAGACCAGCTCCACCATCTACCAAGATTTGTTTGATACGGCATTGTTTAACAAACACTTCAATGTGGAGGGCTTCATTGTGTGAGGGATGAATGGAGGGCTAAAGATCTTTGTTAGAAAAGGTTAAATGACAAGAGGCTGCAATGCTAGTGACCATAGATTGAAATTGTGTGATATCAATATCATTAGGCACCAAGGATTCTTGTAAGGCCTTGTCAAGGATAGCTTTGTGAGCAGGGGATATGCGAAGCAAATCAAGAATGGATATATGCTCATGTGTTTTACCAAGGTGATCAAGGATATTATAGTTAGAGAATGGTCGAGGAGGATGGATAGGTGCTCCTTGAATGGTAACTCGACCTCTTTGAGTGGTTACAGTGCAGTCAGGTGCTTTGCCTTGGATAGTAATGGTAGAAATGTAAGCATGGTCAATGCGGCCAATAGTAGATGATTCATAGTTGTACTAAATGACATTCCTAGCATGAGGGTTACTTGATTTGTCATGAGATGGAAGTGGATTCTTGAAAGCATCTAGATCATAGTTTGATGTCAGTTGTTGTGCAAGTTGAGTTGTTGAAGGTGTAATTTTGATTAAACCTTGATCGATGCAATCTTGGATAACATACTTTAAGCACATACAACCATTTGTTTTATGTCCTTTAACTCTATGGTAATCACAATATTCATTTTCTTTATACCAAGGAGCTTTGAAGAGCGATTCACCATAGGGTGGTGCATCTGGTATTATAATATCACCCGCTTGGAGAAGCTTTCAAAAGACAACTTCCATAGGTTCCGCTAATGGTGTAAATTGTCCGTGAGGATTTGAAGTTTATCATTGTCACATTCATTGAAAAGGTTGTGTTGTTGTAGAAGGAGCTTGAATGTTAATGGGAGCTTTCATAGTTTGTATGTTCTTTGCATCCATAACACCATCGTTGACAACATTCTTATTTTTGTTCCAAAAGTGAGATTTATCATTGGAGTTTTGAGGATAGTCTTTGTTATCGTGAAAGATCTTGATAGTGCCTTTAGCAATTAAAGCTCGTTCAATGATCATTCCTTTGGAAACAAGTTCATCAAAGGTGCTAGCACTTTGCAATTATAGTTGGAATGACATCTTGGGATGAAGATTTTGAACAAAGATATCGAGTTGTTGCTTCAAAGTATTTCCCATGATAGTTTGCTAGCCATATTACGCCATCGTTGAGTGAATGAAGAAAAGGTTTCACCATTGCGTTGTTTATTGTTGACAAGGTCATTCATGTTTACCTCGTGTTTAATGTTAAAAGCAAAGTGTGATCGAAACTTATTTTCTAACTCTGCAAAAGACTTCATTCCTAGAGGTAAATGAGAGAACCATTCAAGAGCTTGTCCTGCTAAGCTTCAAGGAAATAGTCTCAAAAGATATGTATCGTCATGAACAACATCGAGACATACCACAAAGAATGCTCTAAGATGGTCTTCCAGATTTCCTTTTCCTTTGTACTTGTCAAATTGTGGAATTTCAAAGTGTGGCGAAAAAGGTGTCATACGAAGTGACTTCTCAAATGGATAAGCACATATGTTTTCTAAGGAAAATGTCTTCTTGCTTTGTCCTACCGCTTGGTTGATCATTTGTTGAACATCCGCTGGAGATAATTGCTGTTGTTGCAAAGGGGGTGAAACATGGTATGATGTATATTGAAGTTGTTGTTGTGGGATATATGAAGCCATGACTATTTGTTGAGGTTGTGTACTCACAATGTATGTCAAAGGATTGGTATGCGACACATATGTGGTTGAAGAGTGTTGTCCTTGAGACATGAGCAATGGTTTGGTATATTTTGTCGATGTAGCACCAAGATTTTGCGTCACATGAGAAGTGGAAGATGGATTAACATTAGTTAATGGTTGTGAATTGGAGTTGGGTTTGTGACATGGTAAGTGATGGAAGGATTGGCGGATGTGAAAGAAGGATGGACACTTGGATTTGTATTTTGGACAACATGAGGATTGGTATATGTCATTTGTTGGGTGACAATAGGTAAACCTTCGGTAGCATAAGATGGATTGATGGTTTGTGAAGGATTGTAAGGAGATGATGTAAGTTTCTCAACATAAGTGACCGTAGTGCTAGGATTAGCTTGAGAAACAATAGGCGGGTCACTCATGTCAATAAGACTAACATTTGGATTGTATGATGTATTGGATGGATTAGTGGAGACAGTGGAGATCATATTAGCAGTGGTAGAAATATGAGATGTGGTGTCCACATGTGATGTAGCAGATTGCGATGGTTGTGAATCTTGGACCGTTGGTGTTGTTTGGATAGCTCAAGAAGCTTGCGGAATATGGGATATGGGGATAGCTTGTGATGTTTGAGGAGTTTGCACTTGGGCCACATGGACAGCTTGTGTTACTTGAGGCATAGAAATGGTCATGGTGGGAGAAGGAGTATGTTGGGGAACATGGAAAGGTGGAATGTTTAGATTTTTTCAAATGAAAGGGAGTACATTGGTTAGAGTTAAATCAAAAGTTCTAAAGTGTACTCCGAGCATGGTTGATCAAATGAAGTAACAATAGGCAATGAAAGAGATGGGTTGGAAGATGGAGTTTGTAATATGGTATGGGATGGTGTGACTATAGTGGATAGTCCCTTTGTAACAACAGCGGGAGTGTTTGGATCATGCTCTCTAATAGCGGATATGTCAAAATCTCTTGGTAATTTAGCACACATGCAAGAAAGGTGCAAGAAGTAGCGATTAGGCTCAGATAAGACAAGTCTCTCAACTTGATCCCATACATGTGTATCTCAAAATTCTAATAAATCTTCTTGGGATTGTTCCTCATAAGTCTCAAAAAATGTTTGAGGTTGCACTTGTTGTGAAGATGACTCTCCAATGGTATACCCATGGGGCATAAACATATGAGGAGGCATACCGGTCAAAAATTGAGTCGCGTCTCTAAGAGGTGTTGATCTATATTGTTGCATCTTAGCTTCCATCTTAGATTGCAATTTGACTTCCATTTCAGCTCTATATTGACTCCTAGTTTGAGGCATGATGAATGATGTTGAAAACTAAACTTTAGCTTGTCAAGGTTTTGAGACCCAAAAAGATGATGGTTTGCTGATTGTTTTGTTGCTGGTTGTTGGTTGTTGGTTTGCTATTTGCTTTGTTGTTGGGTTGCTTGGTTGCTTTGTTGTTCAATGGTTGTCCCTAGAGAATAGCTCACACACTCAAGGGAAAAGTTGTTTGCTAAAGTTGGTATGTTGCCGATGTTGCTAAAGCTAAAGCCAAGAGATGATGTTTTGCTGATTGATTGGATTGATTAATTTGATGTTTGGTTTGCTATCTTGGGATCTCAAGAAGATGAAAAGCTCACTAAGTTCAATTGGTTGGTAGACTCAAAGTAGGAGACAAAGTCCAGGTATCTGCTAATGATCAGAGATAGGTCTGAAAGCTAATGCTGAGGCTGAGCAAGCTAGAATTGTAGCTAATTCAGCTGATTCACTAAGATTTGCTGGTATTTGATCACAGGTGACAAGTAATAGCTCATATGTGACTCAGAAAAGGCCAAAAGTGACTGGTAATAGCTTAAATATGATCTGGTTTTGGTTCGGATAATAGGCTACAGTGTTAACTAGAGGCAAGCCAATTTGCTATAGGTGACCAGTATTAAATCAGAAGTAATTTACTGTTGATCCAAGGCGATGCAGTTTAGACCAGAGGTGGCTGACTATTGTTTAAAGGTGGTCCAGTTTAGGCAGACGGCGACTAATTGTTGTTTAAACGTGATCTAGTTTAGGTAAAAGGTGACTGATTATTGTTTAAAGGCAATCCAGTTTAGGCAAAAGGTGACTGACTGTTGTTTAAAGGTGATCTAGTTTAGGCAAAAGGCAACTGACTGTTGTTTAAAGGTGATTTAGTTATCTGTATGCATGTAGTTTAAGCTCAGAAGCGACTGTGTCTGTCAGGAAATATGTCTGATTTGTGTTTTTTTTTGACAAGAAAATAGTAATTGCAGTCACTCACACTCACAACAATCACAAACTTGTACAACCTAGGCTAGGAAAGGACTGTATTTGTTGAGTCCCCTGTCCATGCTTATTCAAAGTGGATAGCTTCAGGATCTTGGTAGCACCGGCTCCTCTCCACAGCACACACTTCTCACACATACCAAGATCCAGGTTTCCCAAGGCTTGTGCCCCAACCAAACCTTAGGATTGTCCCTGCTATCTCTTCTAAGAACCACGTGAATCGGGGCAGCTTCAAAGGTCCCACCTTTTGCATCAACAAATAGAAGGTTTTTGGCTACTACACAAAGTTACTAATAAGGGCATCTGTTTAGGTGGCTATACCTGCGGTAGTGCTACTCTCCGTTATGGAGTCTCCCAGCCTTCAAGGGTTATGTCTTAGAGGGTTTTGGGGGAGGTTGGTTGTCAATATAACACAACACCCATTGTTTGTGGCTTTCGACACAAACACTTTGTTAGATTTAGGGTACACAACTGAGAGGTGGGGTGAATCAGTTGTACAAAACTTGCTTATAATTCAAACACTTAAATCCTCTTTGTTATTTAGTAGCATATCAATTAATCAGATATGAAAGCATAAAGCATAAACACCAGAGCAAATACACATCAACACATGAGACACCAAGATTTTGACGTGGAAAACCCGGTCAAGGGAAAAACCATGGGGTGATTAATCCCAAGGATTATTCTCTGTTAGAAGAATAAGAAAAATAGATGGCACATGCCAATTAGGGCTCACTACCCAAGCACACTGTTCACAAGAGGCACACTACCTACAAGAGACACACTATCTACAAAGTAACAAGTATCACAAACTTGAACTGGAGATTGACATCTTTACCATGCCTAGATCAGTTCCATTTAAGCCCAAAAACTCCTGCTCTGCCTTTCGCTCTTCTTCTTTGCTATATCACACTTATCCGCTCCTAGACACACACACAAAATGAATTCACAATCCCTTATTTATACAAGGCATCAACTTAGGAACAATCATCTAAGTCAGCAAACACCTATAAGATCATTTGCAAGATGTGTAATACATCCGGTCAGCCAGTCTGAAGAGGAACACCAATATCCGTGGTTATTCTTCAAATGCAAATTCTAACTTCAATGCAGACCACCAATAAGAATTATACATGATCCAAAGATCACCAAAACCTTTCCTGAGTCATCAAGAACATCCGCACTTTATCATCATACTGGAATTCTTCTCTTCTTCATCCAAAACTTCAAGAACACAGTCTGTCATCACTGTCATAATGAAAAAGGTGCTTCTAGACCTCCAAACCATGAATAGATCTAGTTGTAACTTCACACAAACTTCTTCAACACTTTCTCCAATCTGCAGAATGAGATAATGCAATTCCAGAGCTCACCAAACCAATCTGTGACACTCTCTCACCACTGAACACCTGCCAA
Source organism: Cunninghamia lanceolata (assembly GCA_027924645.1). NCBI lineage: Eukaryota > Viridiplantae > Streptophyta > Pinopsida > Cupressales > Cupressaceae > Cunninghamia > Cunninghamia lanceolata. Next base: position 1,042,707 of record BSBN01000327.1, on the reverse strand, counting down.
AACTGGTTCTTCTTAAGCGACCATAACTTCTTTAGATCTCCATGTGGACCTCTAAAATCTTGATTGGAGCATCTCAAGACTCATATATACAAACCCTTTAAACCGCATCCTCTGATCTTCATCTTATCTTGGACTTTTACCTTAATGTCATCATTGTTCTTCATTGTTCCTGATTGAGACTAATTTCCTCAATATCCTTAGCAAACGGCTCATCCAATCCTTCTCATTAATGCAATATGAGTATGTTGACATCAATGACAACACTGGTTATCCTCATACTTGCAACAATCTCCCCCTTTGTCATTGATGGCAACATATGATGTAAAAAACCATCAAGACAAGAATTTCTCCTCTCTGTCACAGCTCCCCTTATCAGTAACAACTCTTCACATGTCTTCTCTTTCTTTACTGCTCCCCTTTGATCATCAACCACTTGTTTTTCACATGTCTTCTCTCCCCCTTTGACATCAATGGCAAAGGACTCATACTTGCAACTTTAACACATTAGAATCATACCAGCTGCTCCCCCTGAGTAGTAGCTCCCCATCATCAATCCGGATCACAAGATATGATTGTGATATCCACCAGACTGATGCACATCAGTGCATCCTAGTTCATCACTGGAGGGGTAATAACTCCTAACTTCTCCCTGAAATACTCAAAAGAGTCCTTGGGAAGAGGTTTAGTAAAAATATCTGCAAGCTGGTCCTTGGAGGGCACATACTCCAATCTGACTTCACCCTTGTTCACTTGCTCTCTCAGAAAGTGAAATTTGATAGATATATGCTTGGTCTTAGAATGCAACACCAGATTCTTAGAAATATTTATTGCACTTGAATTATCATAGAAAATTGTGATAGGCTCCTCATATTCTACTTGAATATCTCTTAGCATCTGCTTCATCCACAAAAGTTGAGTGCAACTTCTTGCTGCTACAATGTATTCTGCTTTAGTTGTAGACAGGGATATTGCGTCTTGTTTCTTGCTTAGCCAAGAAACCAACCTTTTTCCCAAAAAGAATGCTCCTCCACTTGTACTCTTCCTATCATCCACATCTCCTGCCCAATCTGCATTTGTATAAGAATGAAGAGAAAAATCATGATCTCTAGGATACCATAGGCCATACTCAATTGTTCCTTTTAAGTACCTAAAAATTCTTTTGATTGCCATGACATGAGATTCTCTGGGATCAGCCTGGAATCTCACCACAAGACTAACAGCCTGCATTATATCTGGTCTAGTCTAAGTGAGATACAACAATCCTTCAATCATTGATCTATACTTGGTCTGATCTATCTTAGGAGAGTCATCATCTTTGCTCAACTTACATCCGGTTGCCATGGGAGTGTTCATTGGCTTTGAATCTTCCATTCCAAATTTCCTCAACAATTCTTTTACATATTTGGTCTAAGAGATAAAGATTCCTTTCTTTGTCTAAGTAATTTGTAGACCCAAGAAGAAATTCATTTCACTGAGCATTGACATTTCAAACTCACTTTTCATTTGATTTGCAAAGGTTTTACACATACTGTCTCTTCCTCCAAAGATGATATCATCAACAAATACTTCAACAATCAAGATATTTTCATGATCAATTTTGAAATATAGGTTGCTATTAGCAGTACCTTTGTTGAAACCAATCTTGAAAAGATGTTTGTCCAGCCTCTCATACCATGCCCTTGGGGCTTGCTTTAGACCATACAGTGCCTTCTTTAATTTGCAGACCATATCACCATGCTTAGATAACTGAAATCCATCCGGTTGTTCAATGTACACTTCTTCTTCTAAGTCACCATTTAGGAAAGCAGATTTGACATCCATCTGATACACTTTGAAATCTTTGAAGGCAGCAAATGCAAGAAATAGTTTGACTACTTCAATTCTTGCCACCAGAGCAAAGGTTTCTTCAAAATCAATCCCTTCTATTTGAGAGTAGCCTTTGCAGACTAATCTGGCTTTATTTCTGATTACTTCACCAACTTCATTTAGTTTGTTCTGGAAGACCCATTTGGTTCCAATCACATTCTTGTTTCTAGGTTTAGAAACAAGATCCCAAGTGTGATTTTTTTCAATTTGCATCAACTCTTGCTCCATTGCTTTGGTCTGATTTTCATCATTGCAGGCTTCATTTATTGTTTTAGGTTCAATCTTTGAAATCAAACAACATTCATCTGAATTTTGAGCAATTTTCCTTCTAGTTTGCACACCTTTGCTTTTGTCACCTATGATCTGATCTTCAGAGTGGTTCAGTCTTACATACCTTGGAACTTTGGGAGTTTTTTGTACTTATGCTTCTTGATCAGGCTCATTCAAGCCTATCTCTTCCTCCTGATTTACCGGATCAGTCTGATTCAGACTTTCAGAAGAGGATTGAGTTCCTTGAACCAAAGAACCATTCTGATCATCTTCATCATATTCATAAAACCTTGAGGGCTTCTCAATTCCTTCATCAACCTTCACATTTGTACTTTCTATCATCTTTCTCAGTCTCTTATTGTAACACCAGTATGCTTTGCTTTGAGTGGAGTAACCCAAGAAAATTCCTTCATCACTTCTAGCATCAAACTTTCCTAGATCTTCATCTCTTTTAATGTAACATTTGCTATCAAATACTTTGAAATATATCATAGTAGGAGTGATACCCAACCAAAGTTCATAAGGAGTCTTACTGGTATTGCTTCTGATTTGAACTCGATTGAGAGTATAGACTGTAGTGCTGACAGCTTCTCTCCAAAACATCTGGGGAACATTTTCTTCCATCATCATTGTCCTAGATGCTTCCTGGATGGTCTGGTTCTTTCTCTCTACTACTCCATTCTGCTGTGGAGTCCTAGGAGTAGATAACTATCTCTTTATACCATGCTTCTCACAAAAATTTATGAATTCACTGGATGTGAATTTATGAATTCACTAGATGTGAATTCACCACCTCTATCAGACCTCAGACATTTCAGTTTTAATCTGGTTTGATTCTCTACCATAGCCTTGAAAATTTTAAACTTCTCAAAAGCTTCTGATTTCTCTTTCAGAAAGGTAACCCACATCATCCGGGAATGGTCATCAATCAGTAACATGAAATATCTATCACCTTGCATACTCTTGATTCTTGTCGGACCACATAGATCAGTATAAACTAATTCCAATAATTTGGTAGAGGACTGATCCTTGCTTTTGAATGAGACTCTGCTCTGTTTACCCAGTTGACATTCTTTGCACAAACTATTTGTAGGTTTTACCAACTTTGGAAGATCTCTTACAACTTGAGTATTGCTTATCTTGATGATGTTATCAAAATTTACATGACACATCCTTCTATGCCATAACCAACTCTGATCAACTTGAACAAACAGACAACTTTTATTAGTACCAACTAGATGGAAGATATTACCTTTTGTTTGAGTACCGGATGCAATCTCAGTTCCGGAGCTTTTAAAGATCTTGCATCTTCCATTCTTGAACCATAGATCATAGCCTTTGTCCACCAACTGTCCAACACTGAGAAGATTGTGCTTCAATCCTTCAACATACAGTACATTACCAGTTTTGTTCTTTCCATCAAAAGAGATAGTTCCCCTACCTCTGATTCTACCAGCAGAATTATCACCAAACTTTACCATTCCTCCTTCATACCTTTCCAAATCTAAGAACTTGTTCTTGTCACCTGTCATGGTGAGAGCGTCCACTGTCAATAACCCAATCATCCTTTTCTTTAACTTGGGCAGCCAAAGCTCTTTCTACAACCTTATGATTGATAGATTCAGAGGATATTGGATCTTCTTCCTTGATGGCAATAAACACCCATTCATTTCTGGATTTGTCTCTTATCTCTGATTCATCATCTGTTACTCCTTCATTATCAACTCTTCATGAACATAATAACAATTCTTTTGGAACCTTTGTTTGTTAGAATTTGACCTTGTAGATCTTTCCGGACATCTTGAGGCAAAATGACCAATCTTATTGTAGTTGAAGCACTTAAAGGGTAATTTTCCTTCATACTTACCAGATCCTCTTGGCAGTCTTTTTGCAATGAGGGCTTCAAGTTGAGTTGTTTCTACTTCTTCCTCTTCCATGTCTCTTCTTGCTTGATCATACCATGATAGCTTCCTTGAAGAGTTTTCTCCCAGAACAAATCTTTGTTTGCCTTTCACAGAGGCACTGGCTTTGAATGCAGATTCAGTCTTGGGGGGATCATCTCCAACTTGGTCATTTCAAATGTAGCTAGTTTGCTAGCCAATTGGTCTCTTGTGACAGTTGTATGGGCTCTAAATTCATCAATGGCAGCAACCTTGATTTTGTAGACAACAGAAAGGGATCTGAGAATTTTTCCAATAATCTCATTTTCATCCAAAACTCCACCAGCATTCCAAATTCCACACACCATCTCATTTACTCTTGGCATAAAGGTAGTAATATTTTCATCATCTCTCATCTTCAATCTTTCAAATTTCCCTTTGAGACTCTGTAGCCTTGCACTCTTAACATACTCATCTCCTTCATGCAAAATTTATAGTTTAATCCAGATCTCATAGGCAGTTGGTAGGTCAATAACATTTGAGAGTTTTGAGTCAGTTAATGTGCTTAGAAGAGCCTCTTTGGTCCGCAGATTGTTTTCAGCATCTGTGATTTCATTTCGAGTTGTCAGACCACCCTGTGGAGGTGTATAAGCTTTTGTGACCATGGACTAGTACGCCTTTCCCATACACTGCAGGTGACATTTCATGCGACCTTTCCAAAGAGAGAAGTTGGTTCCATCAAACTTCAGACTATCCTTCTTATATGACAACATCCTGGATCTCCTCAAGCGGTTAAGCTCCTTTTAGAGGAACTTAGCTCTGATACCCATTGTTAGATTTAGGGCACACAACTAAGAGGGGGGTGAATCAGTTGTACAAAACTTGCTTATAATTCAAACACTTAAATCCTCTTTGTTATTTAGTAGCATATCAATTAATCACATATGAAAGCATAAAGCATAAACACCAGAGCAGATACACATCAACACATGAGACACCAAGATTTTGACGTGGAAAACCTGGTCAAGGGAAAAACCACGGGGTGATTAATCCCAAGGATTATTCTCTACTAGAAGAATAAGAAAAATAGATGGCACATGCCAATTAGGGCTCACTGCCCGAGCACACTGCTCACAAGAGGCACACTGCCTACAAGAGACACACTGTCTACAAAGTAACAAGTATCACAAACTTGAACTAGAGATTGACATCTTTACCATGCCTGGATTAGTTCCATTTAAGCCCAAAAACTCCTGCTCTTCCTTTCGCTCTTCTTCTTCGCTATATCACACTCATCCGCTTCTAGACACACACACAAAATGAATTCACAATCCCTTATTTATACAAGGCATCGACTTAGGAACAATCATCTAAGTCGGTAAACACCTATAAGATCATTTGCAAGACGTGTAATACATCCGGTTGGCCAGTCTGAAGAGGAACACCAATATCTGTGGTTATTCTTTAAATGCAAACTCTAACTTCAATACAGACTACCAATAAGAATTGTACATGATCCAAAGATCACCAAAACCTTTCCTGAGTCATCAAGAACATCTGCACTTTATCATCTTACTGGAATTCTTCTCTTCTTCATCCGGAACTTCAAGAACACAGTCTGTCATCATTGTCATAATGAAAAAGGTGCTTCTAGACCTCCAAACCATGAATAGATCTAGTTGTAACTTCACATGAACTTCTTCAACACTATCTCCAATCCACAGAATGAGATAATGCAATTCCGGAGCTCACCGGACCAATCTGTGACACTCTGTCACCACTAAACACCTGCCGGAACCGGTTCTTCTTAAGTGACCATAACTTCTTCAGATCTTCATGCGGACCTCTGAAATCTTGACTAGAGCATCTCAAGACTCATATATACAAACCCTTTAAACCACATCCTTTGATTTTCATCTTATCTTGGACTTTTACCTTAATGTCATCACTGTTCTTCACTGTTCCTGATTGAGACTAATTTCCTCAATATCCTTAGCACACAGCTCATCCAATCCTTCTCATTAATGCAATATGAGTATGTTGACATCTATGACAACACTAGTTATCCTCATACTTGCAACACACTTTTCATATATAGCAGTTCAGAAGGACTTGGCTTTAGCCCGTTACCACTTGGGTCATATCCCTTCTCACACCGGGAAGGCAGGCCCTCTAAAGATAATAACAAGTTCTCATACACCCAAGATCCATTTGATAGGCAAGGGGAGAGGGTACTTTTGTTATTAAATTTGGGTTACAATCAAGTACATGCAAGCAATCAAAAAAGATAAATCAAACACGGAGCAAGCAATGATTCTTTTTAAGCACCAAACCCAAATGTTCCTAATTTAGTGAAAAACCAAAAGTCTTAGACCAATCAAAGATGTAACAGATATGTTAGTAGTTTGATAACCTCATTTTATTGGACAATCGATAAGATGTTGCACAAATACCCAATTAGTAGCCAAGAAAACCAAACTACAAATAATAAGGACTGAAAATGATATTATTTACCAGAGGCGATCAACTGTTGATCGAAAGTGAACTATATTCTACCATAGGTGAAATATTACAGATCAGAAGCAATGCTGATAACGCCAAATGTGGATTGATAAAGCTCATAAGCAATGCAAAAAAGCAAGAAGCGATTGGTTACGAGTCATAACCGACTCAAATCTGCAAGAAAAATAGAATGCAACAAAAATCCTAGTTTCGCAATAAGCGATTCAGATAGCTAAAGGTGATCACTGTTAGATTAAAAGTGATTCAAATAAAGGCATAAGTGACCACTGTTAGCTTATAAGCGATGCAAAATAGACAGTAAGCAACTACTATTTGCTCATAAGCAATCCAGGGATGCTAAAAGTGGTAGGTTTCAGCTCAGAAGCGATGCGTATATTCAAACAACAACTAGTTTTCACTCAAAAGCGACTAGAACTTGCCGTAAGTGCTCAGAAAATCTAATCTTCACAAAAACAACTTCAAATAGAAAAGTTAATCAAGGATGTGGGTCCCATCGAGTGTGCCAAAATGTGATAGGTAAAAAATTAGGTTAATAAGATCAAGCATAGTCATGAAAACCTAATCCTACCATCATCAAAGAATCTAATCCAAATGAAATCAAAAGCATGCAATTCAAAGAACAATATCACCTATATTGTATTATTCCTTGTTTATGATGTGGATTGCTTCTTCAATAATGAACAATTATGAAGATAAAAGTTGCCATGATGGATGGATGATAAAAACTAATATGCTAGATGGATGCTAAAGTGCTCAATATGCTCAAAATGATAATGTAGATGCTATATGAATGCTGGATTAGGTGTAGTATGGAATTAGAGGATGTTTATATAGAACTTAGCCAAAATCAATCAACGGTGGAGATTCAGTGGCTATGTGAATGGCTAATATTGAATGATAGACATAGGTGAATGTGAAGATGACAAGTGGAGGGAAGATAAGGCTTATGTGTGCTTATGTACATAAAAAGTACTACATGTGAAAGATATTAAATAAAAGATGTAGTACCACTTATCTTTTTTTTTAAATGAAAGAGGCACACATGTTGGCTCATGAGATGAATGATAAGAGGAATTAAATAAATAAATAAAATTCATTTAATTAATTGGAAAGTGGGTTTATGAAAGGAATTTTTAATTAAATAAATAAAATTTATTTAATTAAAAATAGAAGAATAAAGATAATTAAATAATTAAAGATTGTTTAATTATAGCTTAGAGGAAATAGAAGAAATAGATTTGTTAGCAATATTTGTCAAGTGTGTTAGACAAATGCAGATGATGGATAATGCAATGTTTGAATGCTAATGATAATGAGTTAATTTTGGGTGTCTACAAGTATATCCGCAAAAGTAGTCTTCAGCTGTACAAACTCTGTGGCCCAGCTTTGCTTCATTCTATCCAAAATGGAGATGTGACCACTCAACAAAAATGCATATGCTTCTGCCCTTCTTAAATTTGCTGGATCACTGGTCTGAGCTGTGGTCTGAGCATCTGTCAAGGCCTCATGCATTGCCTCTAGCTTAGGGATAATTATCCCTCTGAGTTCACCCATTCTGTTCATTATGTTCTTCTTTTCTTTGTCCAGTCTCTTTATTTCATTTATGATAACAATAGCCTGGCATTGTTGATTCATTAGAGGGGTAGTAAGGGGATCAAAATCATGAGATAAACTTGATAGTTTTCCTTCTTATTCTTTCACTTTCTTCTCAATGTCCTCTGTCACTTTGGGCCAAGATAAACATAATTTGTATATGTCCCCACCATCTTTAAGAGCATTTTCAAGGCTCTTTATTCCAATGTCTAGGGTCCTCCTATCATTAGCAATAAGTCCTTGCACTTTAGTGAATCTTTTTCCCAGAAACTCCTTCCAGACCTTTGCTTCTGCTGATTTCTCTAGAGATTCAAAATGAGTGTTAACAAAATTTACTAAGTTTTTCAAGTTACCGGATGGTGAGACCAAAGGATCCTTTTGATAGGATGGCATGATCTTCTCCAGCATCCCAAATGCAATCTCCAATAGTTCACAGTCCTCCATGTGAGATTTCAAGAGTTTTTCTTTTGCTTTGGCTTGAGCAAAAGATGCTATTTTCATTGTCTAAACTGGGGAGAGAGTCAAAATTCAGTGGTCCTTGAAATAGCTCAGGTTCATCTATCTCCATCATTTCTTTGTTTAAGAAGTTCTTCACTGTCTCTGCAGTGTCTCTTACTGGTGATTGAGTCTTCTTTTCTTTTGGGATATCAGAACAGTCATCATTAGTCTTTTCTACTTGTTCTTCTTTTCCCTTAACCCCTTCTTCTTGAATCACTTTCTCCTCTCTTCTACCTTCTTCAGCTTCAGAATCTAGAATGTCTGTAGTGGGATCTAGAGGAGAGATGTCACCTATGTTTACTGCTTCATGAACTTCCTCTTCTGGAATAGAGGAGTCTAAGTCCTCAGACTTCTCTTCATCTATTTTCTTTAATCCTTCGACATCCTTGTCAGAAAATTCTTCATTGATTACATTTAATCCTTCAACATCCATCATAGAAGGTTCTTCATCTGTTTCCTCTACAATAGGAAGATTGAATCTCTTCAAGGCATTCTGGAGGATATCTTTTGTTTCACTTGATACTTGGTTAGTTTCTCCAAGCATAAGTTTATTCATTCTTTCCTTACTCCAGAACTCATCCTTACAGTCCTTGAAAATCATGTCCATTTGTTTTGAAGTGATAGAAGGATAAAGTTGAATTTCTATCTACTCCTGAATCTCTAAGTCTTTTGCCTTTGCATTCCTTTTTCTTAGTTCAAGTACCTTTTCTAGACTTTTAGGAATTAATGATATAATTTCAATGAAAGCTTTATTGTAAATGTTCAAGTACCTGACAGTAGCTTCTTCCAAAATTCTCTTGTCAACATCACTATATTCATCATAGCATTCTGTCACTGGCTGTAGGTTCCCATCCACAGTAACTGCCTTGATGATGTCATCAATGGAAAGAGTGGGCTTTTCAACAAATTCCTCTACCTTTTCTTCCTAATTTTTACTAGCAGAAAATTTCCCAAATGTTTTCTTCTTCTTCATTTTCTTGATTTCCTCATCAAATTCTGTTTCTTCACCATCTTTAAGGCTTGTATATGACCTTGTAGCTTTGGTCTTCATCCTCTTTTCTCCTTTTCTGGATGTCTTGACTTTCAGTTTGGTAGCCTTTGAGCTTTTAGGAGTGGCAGGTGCAGAGCTCTTGGAAGATCTAGTCCGAGAGGAGGCTTGCACCGGAACATTTTCTTTCTTTGCTTCTTGTTTCTCTTTCTCAACCTTCTCCATTTTCTCTCTATTTGCATCTAGAAACCTCCTTTGATATGCCAAATCTTTTGGAAATTTCTTTAACTTCCCTTCTTACTTTCCTCTTTATCTCAAGATGTCTTAACCCAACATGTATTTTTACACTTAGCTCTTGAAAGGTCCCAAACCTTTCTTCTTTAGTGTCCTTGGGCTAGTTCAACAGGTGTTGAATATGTAGCTCCAAGATTTTTTCATTGACTTCATATCCCATAAGCATTATCCACATAGTTCTTGGCTCAACTGCCTCCATTAGGCATTGATCAGTGTCAACCATAAAGCAAACTGTGTCCTTGTATTTCTCAACTATGGACTGAGGTATTCTCTCTCTGGCTTGCACCATGCTTTTGAAGTTCTTAAAGTAACCCCAGAGGGCTGTGTTTTGGGCTTGAGCATCACCAAGTCCATACATATAATCTCTGATCTGAATTGCAACCAGATTATCATTTTGCCAAACCCAACCACTTGATCCAGGTAGCTCATTCATATAATAGAAGAATAGACACAGTATTAGACAACCATATTTAAAGGAATTCTTCTTATCCTTTTTGATCTTCTACAGGTTTTCCAATAGTTGATTTAGAAGAAGCTCACACAAGTCATAATCTGCATCTTCCCTCAACATCTGATATGCTGCATAGATTGTTGTGCCAGACACATAATTCTCCCTGCTCAAATGATAGATTTTGTAGCCAATTATCATTGAGGCAAACTTGACATCTGGATCTGTGATGTCATCTATGGTCATTGCTCTTTTGTCAAATTTAGATCTGGTGGCTTCAGTTATTGTTTGGTTCTTCACAGATTTAAGTGCAGGTAACCACTGGATGAATGCAGTCCAGTCACTACCCTGATAGCATATTTAGTTATTTTGAAGGGTTTCATTAGCCACATGAAATTATCATACATCCTTCTTAGAACATACCAGACCCAATCATCTTCTGCAAAACATGGAAAATGTATGCAATGTCCGAAGTGTTTATCCTGGAGGGCCTTGAATTTAGGTTTGAGTTCAAAATTCTCATCTATTAGCTATTTGTGATAAATGTCCATCAATTTTGAATCTCCAAATTCTTCAATGTTGGCATGGATATAAACCCTAACATCTTCTACATGCAATACTCTGTGCGGAATGCTCAAAAATGTGCCCAAAGGATCAACTTCTAGGGATTTATAAGGGTGTTTCTTGAATTTAGGTAGCAGCCTATCGGAGATCTTGACAACCATTGGAGTAGCCATTTTACAAGAGATTCAGAGAAAGAATTTCAAAATGGAAGTACCTTTTCACACTTTAGGGTTTGAAGCAGGAGCCAGAACAAATCGTTGGTTGAATTCATTTTTCTTTTGATCTTGAGTGAATTGTAGAATTTTCTTTGCAGAGCTCTTCTATTCTTCTTTGTGAGTGCAAGTGTGTAAATAATGAGTGAAAGAATCTTTTTATCCTTGCGCAAACCCTAATTTCCTTTTGTAATAAATGTACAACTTAAGTTATTCGGTTGCCCTATTTTAAGAGAGATCTTCTTGAATCACTACGCCAAACTTAGAATCATTGTCAGTGAGGATTGACAACATATCTTCTTTTCTTCAATCATGCCATGGGTCCATAGATCAAAGTATTTCAATTTTGAATCATACCAGATCTGTCTGTGAAATTTTGCTTTACCGGATAGCTGTCAGAACTGGATTAACTTGAGTGGTTAGAAATCTTGCAAAACTCTGTGTGGATCTTTCATATTTTGACTAAAGGTTATTTAGATGTTTTTCTGAGAACCCTTTAATTTGCAGCATCAGATGTTTACGTAATGTGCCAATTTTAGGAACTAGCTGACTGGCTGGGGGAAATTATTTTTCTCTGTGACTCCCCCTGAGCCAGAGCTCACCTTTTTAGTTTCCGGAAGGAATATCAACACTGGATTCTGATGCGGATCCATCCCCAATATTTTCAGTACTCTTCTTTACCCAAATCTTGCTCATTTCCTTTTGAACTTCATCCGCATTCACTTTACCTTTGGCCTTATCTTGTTTCTGATTATGTTCCACCGGACCTTTTCTATCCTGATTTCTGCTTTTGCAAAATTTGGTAATATGATTAGATCTATTGCAATTGTAACATACAACATTTCTTTGCTTATTTGATTGATATCCTCTTGATCTACATTGATTAGTCATATGTCCCATTCTATTGCATGCAAAGCATCTACCATTGAATGAATTGTTTATTTACATATTTCTACATTCATGAGATTTGTGACCATACCTTTTGCAGTTGAAACATTGTACAGAGAAGGATGGATTATTTTGAATCATTCTCCTCCTGCACTGAGTTGCTTTATGACTAAAATTGTTGCAATTGAAGCAGTATCCATTGAAGGATGGATATCTTTAAGCATTTGGTTGCCTTATTGGAGGTCTTCTAGGCCTGTTTCTTTGATTTCCTGATCCAAAGTTCTTCTGACTAGATCCGGAGCTTTTACCTTTCTCATATCCCAAGTCACACTTATCATCTACCCTCTTTTGGCTTTCAAGAAGAACTTCAAGTTGGGCTAAGATTATCTTGAATTTCTCTTTGTATTCATTTGTTGTTTGAAGATCTTGTTTAAGAGTGTCTATCTGATTCTCGAGTTGTTCTTCATTGTCTCTAGCTTCTTCAAGATTAGATTCAAGATGCCTGATTATTTTGTCCATTTTGTGGCAGTCCTCTATTTTCTCCTTGAGGGATTGTTTTAGATTATCTTCAATCTTTCTTTTTTCTTCAATTTCTTGGGTGAATCTCATAACCCCTGATTCCATTTCATGCCTTACCATAATGATTTCTTTTGACAACTTCTCACATAGCTTGTTTTTTTCTATTAGATCTTCATTAGTATCATTGACTTCACTCTGATTGGATAATTTTTTAAGTAGTTCCTTTCTTTTTTTCACAGAAATACTAAGTTTTTCTTTTAGCTCATTTATGAATTCATCAGCTTGTTTTAGTCTTTCTCTCAAATTATTGACTTCAGAGTGGGATTGTTCAAGATCATCTAGGGCAGACTGAAGTTGTTCCTTCATACCATATGCATCCATTGAGATTCCCAGATCTTCCTCAAGATGTTAGGCTTTGTTCAGAGGAACCTTGCTCTAATACCAATTGTTGGAAACAAGGTAGATAACTAAGAGGGGGGGGTGAATCAGTTATCTCAAATTTTCCTTGACTTTCTTTTCTTTTGTTATATTAATATTCAGTTTTGTATCAAAACATGAAAGCATATGTAATCATTAGAATAGAAATAAAATCAACACACATAACACTAGGATTTTTACATGGAAACCTTGTTAAGGGAAAAACCACGAGGTGACTAACCCAAGATTGTATTCTTTGTTAAAAGAATAAGGAGTACAAAAATGGCACTTACCAGTTAGGGCTCACTACCTGAGCACATTGCTCACAAGAGGCACACTGCCTACAAGAGACTCACTATCTACAAATCTTACAGAAGATAATCAAGTGTTTGAACTGATGAGAGGCATCTACAAATGCAAGAGTTCAGTTCCAGTTTAGGCACAATATACTAATCTGATGCACTTCATTCTTCCTCTGTTTAATGTTGTTGTTCTGTCACATACTGGACTTGAATTGCTACTCTCACACTTATCCCTGCTTTTCTTTGCACTTTATTTCATCACTTGTTCACCACCCTCACTTACATGCTGAAATCTATCTGGTATATATATCTGCATCAAGGATTTTTATCAACTTTCTAGTCAGTAACAAGAACACTGCAAGTAATTAATCTGTCAGCTAAATCCATGCTTGATTTGTGATGCGTATCAAAAACATAGGCATAAAAGTCATTAATCATGTCGGCCAACAATGTATAATCCCACAAATTGCATGATCAACACCTTTTACTCATCCAGATTGAAGTCTGATACTCTGCCAGTCAGTTCTTCCTCTATCTGCTCTGCCTGACTGGAACCCAACACTCATATGGTCATATCTTTTTCTTGATTTATCGTTGGAAGCTAAATCTTTGGAATATAGTAGTCATGATACCCCTCTTGACTTGTCCAAGTCCACAAATTACTGAGTTACACCATCTGAGAGATCCAGACCTGATTGTTAGACCTGGTTACATACTCTATTCTTGTTCACCAGACCAAAATAGTCTTCAATCTGACTTCTAGTATAGGCATACTAAGTACTACAGATGTATGGGATAGACTTTGTTTCCATCAATGACAACACTTATGAAGCCACATAGTGTCTCTTGCCAACATACCAAACTATGTAGAATGACATGCATGGCCTTCGATAATCTATATCTACGTCTAAATTCTCAAAGCCCAAATTTTTATAGGTGGCAGATACTTACATATTTGAATCATCCTAAAAATTATTTATAGTTTAATATAAGTGGGGATTTATGTGCCTTTGTACGTGGATTTGAGATACCAATGCACCATTGTAAGATGGTCAGGTGCTCTATTAGACAAGTACCTATTAGAAAGGAAGATTTTGATGACATTGTTGAATCTGTTAGTAATAATTTGAAGGAAATTGCAAGCAATCTTTCAACAGAGATTTATAATTGATTCCCTCGAGAATAAATACTTGAAGCCATGTCTATTGTGTGTCCTCAATTTTGGGTTCAAGGCCACCGAGATAGCCCAATCTTTTTTTATCAAAAAGTAACTACCTTGACCGCATACTTTTTGAAAAGTGCAGAATGCAATGGACATACAATAGAAGGAATTATGGATGGAAATAAGCTTAGAGGACAATGTAGTCAATTTGCAAGAAGTATGATAGACCAGTTTAATGCCATGGAGAATCCCTTTGAAGCGGGATCAATAACAAAGGCTTGGCAAAACTTGGGTCAGAGTGAAATATTATGTGATTCAATATCAGAATATTTCAAACTTGTTGATTTATGTCAAACATGATATTGGGTTGGTGGAAGATGAGAGAGTTTTCAATGCATTGGGGTTTTTGAAATCAAAGATAAGAAACAAACTAGACAAGAATTTGGAAAATTGCTTGAGGATGTTAGGAAGTGCGTATGATGTCAAAAATTTTCCTTATGAAAGGGCACTCACAATCTGAAAGTCCATATGTGAAAGAAGAGGGTTGTGCAACACTTCAAGTTCAAATGCTAGTGGTGGTAGGACAAATGACAGTGACATAATGACTGATGAATTTGAGACTCAGAATCAAGATGAAGAAAATGAAGACCAGACTTAGAATCAAGATGACTCTTTTACTTTATATGAACATTAGTTTGAGGACCCTAACTTGATTTGGGAAATGGAAGTGAATTAGCAATTTTTAGGTATTTATACTACATTTCATGAATCATATTCCAAAACTGTAGTTGATAATATTTTATATTGTATTCCTTGAAATTGTGAATCAAATTGAATACATTAACATATTATTAATTATTTCATATTTTAATTGTGTCATACTGATAAGTTTTACATGTACTCAGTGATTTAGCATTCAACTCAATGCTTTATATTTCCTTGCTAAAGTTGATTTGTGTATAAAACATAAAAAAAAATTAAGTAAAGTAGAATTTTGGTTTTAGATTTGATATGTGATTCTGCATCATTTTTCACAGTTTATGAATTATTTTAATCAGTGCCTTATCTGCAACTGTGTCAGAAAATGAAATATACTCCTACAATAGACTATTTGATCCGTTGGTTAGGGTTTTAGGTTTAGGGTTTAGGGTTTGTCTTCATTTCATACATAAACCTAACCTTTTAGCCTTTTGCATTATAATTTTAAGTTGACTTGTTACCGTTGGTTCCCAATCATCCAAGTTCACACTTAAGCCATCAAACCTGTCAGTATTACTGGCCCCTTTGCCTTGTCTCATCGGTCATCACTTGGTTGGGAACATTATGCATTAAAATGTTTAAAGGGGTTAAATATTTCATCTTTTATCTTAAGTCTTGACCCCCAAAGTTTTATGTGAATTATGTCCCTTTGTCCCGTCAACCTAGGGATGTCCGCTTTTAAGTCACAAACAATTCACATGTGCATATTTGAACACTAATGGGAGCTGCTAGATCTCACAAATTGAATCTTGACCACTTCCCGCCATCCCGCTTGAATAAAATAATGTTTTAAGAAATCCAGAGGGATAGCGGGCTAGTGACACCTATTGCCTGTCAAAGTGGGACCCATCGTCCCCTATAGGCATTGCAAAGCATTGAAAATCAACATCTTTAGAGTTAATTTGGGTCGTTCCTTGTTAGCCTACAGGGGGCCCACCAAAAGCTTTCATCTCTTAGAGAGATAGCGGGGAGATGACGCATGTCTTCATCTAGACCGTTGAAGAGACTTTAGAAGACATGACATGAAATTTTTTGAAATATTTCGAAGGAGTTGCATTGGGTAACGAGTTTTAAATAGTGAGCTACTTAAAGGAATTATAAAGAACATGGGAAAATATGTAGTAAGATGTTTTAATCTTAACCATCTGATGATAAAAAAGTTAAGCTGCTAGACGGATGACTAAGGAAGTTAAATAGTATGCAAGTTGATGGGCCCAAACTTAATCTGGACCGTTCCCCACTACCTCGCTGTTGTAGATCTAAACACTACTGAAGCCAGAGGGATAGCAGGCAGTCTCAATGGCATGTGAATAAAACATTTGAAATGATAAATAACATTAGCTTAACATATTAACAATAGTAGCATATAGAATAATGAACATCAGCAATCACTGAATGTGTATCTAGTAGTTGAAACCAGAGTTTTTATTCAATTGATAAAATAAATAATACAGATAATTAAACATCAACACATTATTGAATTTGAGTTTTCTATTGATTTTCAAATGAAGGAATTCATAGAGGCAATGTAAAATCTTGCTCAAAGACAACTCTGCACAGAGCTGAGTTGGAACTTAGAAACTCATATTATCAATATCAAATCATTCTAACATCTTTTTTTAGCAAATTCCACTATTTAGGTGGTGGAATTGTCATTTCTTTTAGATGATGTTGTTTGACTTGAATTTTTGTTAACAATGTATGATCAAATTTCTATTTGGATCCTAACTTGAATGTTTCAGCCAAAGATACATTCAAGATTATCAGTGGTTTGATGCAATCCAAAAAGTTTGCCTCATTTGGGTTTTGAGGAAACTGGTTCAAATCAATCTTCCTTGCATCCTCCATCTTCTTTCTAAAATTATCCTTTCCAATGAATCGCTCATTTGTGTCAAAAGCCTGTGGCAAACCAAGCTTTGTCAAGTTCCTTACCTTTTCATCCTCCTTAATCTTTGTTGTAGCCTCAATCACAAATTCTACTATTTCATGCATTCTTGAACACTTTTGAATGATAGATGTCACCTTCATTGAGGCTTCAATCTGATTTGTAATGCCTTTTGAAATCAATTCATTGTCACTGGCTTTGTAGATTGTTTCTAGAACTTGATTTGCATATTTCTCTTATGCCTGCAGTTGCACATTTTTGTTGTCCATTAAATATTTGCTCAGTTTCTTATGATGTAGTCTCATGGCATCAATCAATTGAAACAATTCACACAAATGATCAATCCTCTGCATTATTTCCTCCTAGATCTTTTGTTTCATGTGCCTCATTGTTTGTCTACAAAATTCAGTTAACTTATTTTGACAAGATTTTATTTCATTTTTTGCTTCCATAAGCTTTGCGGCTAATGTTTCATTTTTTTCTTTCTTTCTCCAATTTTTGTTCCCACTTGTAATGCCCCGCACGAACACCTTAGAGAACAACACATCTATGCTATGAAAAAAATAGAATTTTTTTTTTTTTTAAAGAATAAAGTAACAAAGTAATGTTTAACACATCACTACACATCAATAAACTATCAACTAGTCCTCTAAGATATCATGGGAGCATTACTTGTCAAATCAAACAACATAATATGACATACATCCTTATCTAACATTAATAGATCATTCTGAGCTTTAAATCAATAAACATTTACATTTCCATAACATCAGATAAATAATCATCAGGATCTAGTATGTAGTTACAATTTCTTTTCACACATGAGTACATCATTGCATTGTTACATAACACCTTCTGATCACATACATTATAAATCAACTGATACATAGACAAGTACATGAATACAAATCACTTACTTCATACCTGATACAAGATCTGACGGTTGATACACATGATACAACATCCTCGCACACGAGCAATAGCAAGGAAAAAACCAATGGATAAAAGCTCTTCCACCCGACCATGTGGAACCCTAAGGTTCACCCCCCAAGCTAGGAGTTAACATAAGGTTCCCACTACAACATACAGTCAGGTAGACAGCAGACTATAAGAACAAGACAACACATAACTCCAACAACACAAGTCATTAACACAAACAACTTAACAACACTTCCAGAGGCAACCACATAACGAATGGGGAGAGTACAACTAGGGAATGCTAGGCTATAGTAGGGAGGAGTGTCATCACATGGCTTGTCATGGGTTGTCCTGGCAAGCCTTCCTAGGCCCCGGCCCCTATCTTGGGTTGTCCTGGTAGCCTCTCCCGACTCCCGGTCCCCATACAATGCTCATGTAGAAATCAACATACCTTTCATGAGGACAGGGTAGTTGATCTTGCCATTCCAGGCCTTCTCAGCTCATCTCAAGCCTAAACGAGCACTTGAGCCATGAGTGAGGCATCCACTCACCTTTATTTATGTGTGATTAACTACCCAACCCCCTAATTCATTACTTAGGTTATCACTAAGTTAACAAACTCCCACATGGGTTGTCCTGGACGCCACTTTGGGCTCCGGCCCCCATTGAGAGCCACTCCCCTACCTGCAACTAGAAAACCCTACTCAACAAAACATCATCATGACAACGATGGTACATGAACCGTGCAAGGCATTATCCATCTTGCATAATAATTATCCTCATATCAAGGTATATATATAATAATGCAAGGAATTATCCATCTTGCATATCAACTTATTCACAAGGACAATTAACAAAACCTTGTCCATATCAATACATAAACATTACTCCTATTATAGTACACAATGTCTCCCCATTTCAAAATCTAACACAAATCTCAATATAAGATAATTACAATCAATACATCCACAAGGGGATTATCACCTCCTCATTATGCATTCACGACATCGAATATTCATCATACCACATTATCAAACAAGCGGCAACATATATTTACAACTTCATGGTCTCGAGACACTTATCAACACGTCTCATGAAATCAAAACACAAACAACCTATGCCTCTGGAACTAACCACTCGGGTACATGCAATGACATAGGGTCCATGAAGACATATTTAATTTACTATTGTACACCAAGTTTTTGTAACCTTAATATATATAAGCAAATTGCTTTCCTCAACATCTACCCAAATTATAAATAATTTTACGTTTATTTTACAATTAACAACATTACTTAAATAAATTAGATTTAAACATAACTTACAATTCTTTTCTTTTAATTTAGGACAAATTACTTCTATGTTAGTTACACACTAAAAATTATAACACGATATAATCATAATTAATAAAATTACGAGAAAATAAATATAATTACATATCAAATCCATAATAATAACAACACTAGAATTAAATATCTACCTCTAATTTAAATCTCAACCTTAATAATAACCTCATTCTATGTTTCATTTCCGAGAAGAAATAATATAATTTAAAAAAAAGACATAATTTAATTCTCACATAAGAGAAAACCCTAAAAAAACTATTATTTAATCCACTCACTTAAACACATTACTATAATCCTCTATGCAAATGTTTACTGCCAGATATTCGTGGAATCAAAAATGGAAACTTTCTAAGAAGACTTCATTTCTACTTTTCCTATCTGCAATTCTAAAAGACTCTTGCTAATTCAGTCACAGACATAAATGATATTATTGCAGTTGATGCATTTAAGCCAGAGAGAAGGCAACCAAAAGAAGTTTTTAGAGGTTGTTCACTGCAACAATGGCGTATGGCCTGACAGGAAGATTACAAATTGTAGAACAGTGGAAATGTGGGGACGTCACTTACCAACAAGATTATATGATATATGAAATGATTACTATTAATGCACTTTCAAGTTGTAAGCTGATGCCGTGCTCATGCAATAAGCACCCGCATCATGGACCACCAGTCCTGCTCCCTTGGATGGTGTTGGCAGTTGTCTGTCCTTGCCTAAAAAGTCTGCAGAATCGCAGACAGGCCCAACAATATCAAAAGTTGAAATTTTGACATTTTGTGGAGGTGGAGAAATTAGTTCAATATGTTGGTAAGCTCCATAAAGGCTGGGACGAATAAGCTCTGCCATGCTACCATCAGCCATAATGAAATTGTTTTGCTACCATTTGTTTTGACTCCGATTACTCGATTTACAAGAGCACAGGAGCTTGCAACAAGAGGTCTTCCAGGCTCAATGATGAGTGTAAGGTTTCCAAATAACACTAACTCCCTTACAGTATTAATGAGATCCATAGGGGTAGGAAGCACTGCACCAGTATGATGGTAATCGATTCCCAAACCTCCTCCAAAATTTAGGTACTTAATTTCAAAACCTTGAGATCGTATTTCAGCAATAAATTGAATCATTAAAATTGCAGCATCCCTAAATATGTCCACCTTTGTTATTGTTGATCCGAGATGGCAATGTGCACCAACGCAGAGATAGTTAAGGTTTTTAAAAAAAGTCTCAGGTAAAAGAGTCCAAATGAATTCCTTTTTCTTTTAATATGAAATTTGCACAGTTTATATTAATCGATTGGTGGTCATCTATCGATAGTTGGGTTTAAAAGAATGCAAAGTCAAACCCTATGTCGCCCAACCGGAAGCACTCTATCTAAATTTGTTTTTTTTTTTAAAAATAAAAGCCTTAGGCAAAGTTGCCCCAAGCGGCCGATCAAAAAGGCATAGAATAGGATACACAAACCATTAAATGGCAGTCTATTGACAGATGAAAACATTGCAGAGAAACCATTGAATTTAACAAAAGGCCAAATAGATGGGAAGTATTCGCAGGATAAATCTACTGATAGAATCCTCAGTTTGGATTAAGAAAGACAAATCAATTACAGTAAATGTGCTTCGTCTCAAGACATTCACACCTTAAGATAGTCGGCTATGTTGACAACAAAGGAAGAAGGTATGGGCTTCACATTCAATCACTTCCCTTCACTGGATCAGATACGGGCTTCACATTCATTGTATTGGTAAAGGATCGTAAAGCAAGTGATATCGGTATGTGCAAACAGAGTATTTTCTTCCTCTGTCGATTTTCCGTCAGAGAAATAGTGGTTTATACACATGTATGCTGCGCAGTCTTGGCAATCAGACTGGTAGAAAGTCTTGACGTCTCACTGTCAAAAGGAAAGTAAGGGTTACAAAATCTTCAATAACGGTTATATTATCATTTTTAGAACTTTGTAACAGAGTGATATATATATACTGGTATTATAGGGAAGTTCTAAGCTTAAATTTTTATCACTCATCAGTAATTGATGATAATACCGAAACAGACAACCCAAGCACAATGAGAAGGAACTGTATAAGAAAGCTACGGTTATTCAGATTTTACTAACTAAAATACAAAGCGGTTGAAATATTGCAGTCTCAGGGTTCATGACAATCACTAAATTACGGTGAATTCACATGCCAAGAGATCAAATTACATTGAGCATAAACAAATATTTTTAAAACTCTGCGCATTATATGACTTCAATATTAAAATTGATTTTCATAGGTTAAAGTGTCTTGCCCGCTGTATATGGCCTCCTAAAATGGGAGCTTTAGAATAGGAATAAACATCCATCAAACACAAACTTTCAAGCAAATGCACTCGGCAGGAATGAATTAGCTCTGACAGAATTCAGAATATAATGTCTACAGAATATCCTAAAAAAAATGATTTAAATGAGTAGAGGAATGCGCAGAAAAGAATTTCATTAAGGAAACCCTAGGTATAATCCTCTAAAGCAGAATGAGAAAATAACGTTAACACAATTGAAAGAACCTGTATACGCTGCAATGTCCTCAATCTGTTCTTCGCAGCTCCGTCTTTCTTCTCGGATCTCCAATTCCCGTTCCTTCTCCCCTCCTTCTCTTCTTCTCTCCGCCTATTATATAGAATCACCTACCCTAATTGCTTGTACTCCACCTTTAGGGAACACACGATCCCATGCCAACCGACAAAGAAAATACAGCCTACATTCATTTAATTTTTTAATAACCTTACAATATAACCCCGATTCTTTTATTTACTCAAGGGTAACTTTCATTTAATAAAATACAACTTTAAATTTTTACTTTATCTAATTTAGTATTTTATACAAATATTTAATATACAACAACTCATAAATATTTATTACTTTATTTAATCATTTATTTACTTGGCCACATATCATTACTTTCATGTTGATTTTATTAATTATAGAACAATTCCACAACTATAATGACACTTTATAACTAATTTATCTCCTTAATTATTTATTTTTTATTTATTTATTATTTAATATATAACAACCAATGATTATTTATAAATCTATTTAATAAACATTATTCAAATTTATCTATTTGTATACCACAATTAACCAATCATAATCATGCGATTACTCGACTATCAAGCATGTAGAGAAAGCAAGATGACAACCCAATGAACAAACAAAACTGAGAACAATGACCAGCCGCAAAACTAAAGACTTATCCTCTACAAGGATGACGGATAACCTAGGGAACCTTATGCTAACTCCCATCAACAATTCCATTGGCTAGGGCACGCTCAGACCTGCTAGTTCAGGTGGAGTCAATGCCCGGTACCTACATCCTGCAGCAAACCTCAAAGTTAAACATATATATACAACATGAAGACATGCACACAGTAAACAGAAATCACAGCATGGCAGGGTACTCGGACATGAGTAATGCAACACCATTCTGTTCACATAATTACATCAACAATTAAGTATTCAGTTGTCTACAAGAAAATAGAATAATCAATAACAATACGATCTAGTATAACAATTATTGTTAAAGCATCATAACCCTAATTAGATATCAAATTAAACTCAGAAATAACATTAATCCATTATATCAAACATGTCCATCAAACTATGAAACATATCAATAGTCTAATATCATCAATCGTCATCATAGAAATAGGTCCATAACAACTCAACATAACAACAAAGAATCCATGTCATGATATCTAATCCTACTAGGAGTACTATCAGTCTGACGGAAGCAAGGTGAGGGGCACTACACCACTATTCGTTTTCTTTCCCAATGCTTTGTCTTAATTTTTTTGAAGTGGATTTTTCCTCATCATATTTCTTTTTTCTCTTATCTAACCTTTGCTTCATTCCATTCAATTCCACCTCTATTTGTTTATCCTCTTTGCTTGTTGATGTAGAGGTCAATTTTTTTATGCTTTTTTCTAATTCATTGCTCTTGTTATCTGCTGCTTTCCTCTTTTCTTTCTCATTTGCTAAGTCTGCCTGTAATTTTTCTATATGATTCTGCAACTTTTTTTCTCTCTATCATGCTTTAGCAATGATGTGTACACCAATTCATTACTCTTCTTTGATATATTAATTTTTTTAGTATTTTTTAATCCAGGAAAATCAAATTGCAAACTACTCACCTAAAATTTAGATCGATCCATATGATTTTTTGGTTTATTTTGAGCTGTGGGAACAACAATTGTGTACTCCATGATTTCTAAATTTGTGTCAAATGTGGGTAATATCATGGTTGTTGCAGGCTTTGAAGTTACAATAGACACACTCTCCATCAATTGCTTCTTTTCTTTTTTATACAATTTTGATTTCTTTTTAAACTCTTGAATGTAATCAAAACCTGGGGACATAGGAATAAGGGAATGCTTGAATGGTAAAGGAATATGAGTACTTGCAATTTCTATTGCAACCACACTAACTGGGGGAGTGCCTGGAAATAACTCCTTTGTGGTGGAACTGGTAGTTGGACTTGGACCTATCATAATCCTTTGTCTCTTCTATATCCCTTGATCACTGAGTGTTTGTGTGGTATCTTGTATTGGTGTCCTCTTGTATGTAATTTTTTGTTGGACCTATTGTTGTAGCACATGTCGAATAAGTTCTCCACTAGTGGCAGTGCCAGTTGCACTAGGCTCTCCACCATGGGCATGTCCAAGTTGTGATTGCATCTGACCATGAGGATTAGGATTTGAAACTATAACAAAATGAATTCTTTCAGTTGTACTTGTATGCCCTTGGTCTATTTTATCAGCTAATTCAGCTCTAAGGGCCTGTTTATCAACTGGTTTTCTGGTGACTAAATCTATTGGGTTCTAAATTCCTTGTCCTTGGGACCCCAAACCACCACCATGATAACCCATATTTTCAGCTATGGCTACTCCTGAAGTATATGCTTCTTTTGTGGCCTAACTTCAACCAGGTTTGAAATTGCCTTGTTCATCCCTATCATCACCAGGTTCATTATCAGTTTCATCTTCACGTTCATAGGGATTCTCTATATTCCACAATTTGCTAAACTCATCATCTTCATCGATTTCTCTAAACTCTGCAATAGTTCTTGGTTCACCTAGCTCTTTCCTCATAGACCAAAGACAATAATTTTTTTATCATGACCAATTTTTTCTTGTAACAAACATATCTAGAGATTCTAGCATTTTTACTCTAATAGATGGTTTATCACTTTTTTCATAAAAAATTTTGTACCTCTTGATTTGATTCTCTACTAGTGCTCCTATTTTTTGGTGCAATGCCATAATTTTTGCTGACAATTGTTCAAAAGAAATACATTTCTCAGTAGTAGTTTTCTCCATTGCTATTTTGAAATCATCCCAAGAATCCTTGTTTCTCAGGTTTTCAAGCAAGGGTTTACTTTGATGTTGAATTCTACTTGCAACATTCCTATTGGCCACAATCATTATTTTAATGGCGTCACATGGATCATACTTCTAGTGACAGACATCATCAAAATTAAAAAATTTCAAAAGATCATGTACCACCTTAAATGTTTTTCTCTCTAATGTGAACCCTCCACATGAAATAGGTAAAGAAGGAAATAAGGTTTTCTTTTGCTGACCGGTAAAGTGTAGTTCATCAGTACTTTGCATCTGCCTTACATATTCCAATGCAAAAACCCTTTCTGTCACATGTATTGGAAGTTTGTATGGCTCTACTCCTGATCCATAAAATCTTAGCACAATATATTCTTCCAATAAGTACAAATCAGCCAATTGTATTTCTTTTCCTAGTTGAATGAAATCTCTACATGATATAGGCAATCTAGGCATTGGACTATTTGTAATTGCTTGATGCAATGGAGCCAAAAAGTAGTCTACAAAATGATTGTAGTTCCTTCGAGAATCATTCATCCTTATCTTAGTGGTCCAATCATATACTGGAGCCATTTTATTTTCCTCGGCATTACTATAGGGCTTAATCTGAAACTTGTTGGTTTGAAACATTCCACTAAATTTGAATAGAAAAAATAGCACAAGTAGGTTGTGAACCTAAATGTCTTGGTCGAACATCCTTTAATCATTAAAAATTGTTTATGCATGGATTCTACAATGTGCTCAATAAAGTTATATTTGACATGTACACCAATACCATAATGGATATTATATACCATTTCAAGGAGGATTGCATCCACTTCCCAATTGCTATCCAGTTTGAGGCAAAATGCTAGCATGGAAATAGTATCCTGAGCCCATGATTTAAAAATTTCCAAAGGATAAGGAGGCTTATGGTTACCTTTCAACTTGTTTCTTTCTTGAACTATTTTATTTAGGAAAACATTTTTGTCCTTTTCATCCGCTACTTCATAATCACTAGCAAGCTTTTCTAGGTCAATGTGTGTTGGTAGGTGGCGACTGATTAGGAAAGTACTGTACACTAGCCATGTATCCTCGCCGGGGTTTTTTAGGGCCGACTTCAAAAATCCTATTTTTTATGACCGACATAAGAAAACCCTAATTTTTGTAACCGACAAAAAGGCTTGATAAAAAGCGGCTAAGGGTTAGGGTTTGAGTATTTTTAGTATTGTAGCATTTGCAGCGGTATTGAGTTGCAGGGATTGCTGATTGTAATCGGTTTGATTTACTGGATAATAATATTGGACTCTCTGTTTGGTGGATGTAGCCCGAGTTTGGGTGAACCACGTTAAATCTTGTCTCTCACTGTTATTAATTCTATGTATTTCCATTTCTCTATTTAATCTTTATTTGCATTTAATTGATATCTTCTGCCGGCTAACCCTAACAATGTGGACGTCTCCAAATTCTTCGGTTGTAAACCCCAACACTTGTCCAAATTCTTCTTCATTAATGGATAAAATTTCTTCTTTGGTATTTTTATTTACAATTGTTCTTTTGTTATCATCATAATTGTGGGCACAGACCATGATAAATTCTGGACAAGGGAAAACCTCATGTAACATCATGCGCCCTAATTCAGTTACCCACGGTGCATTGATACTATTAACTTGCTTTTGGTTTGTAGCCTTATTCTCACATGAAAATCTAAGTTCTTTGGTAAGTTTACCATAGATTTTAGGATCATAAATATCATGGTATTCATCAGTCAAACCTGAGGTTTTAAGCAATCCAGAATAATCTATTTTTCTACCCAAACTTGCTCTACCTTTCCCAAAAACTTTGTCTGGTCTACTAGTGGTGGTAGACATGCTCGTACAGTGTGAAATTATGAATTCCCTCTTAAATCCTCCTTAATTTTTCTTAAGTCTCTCAACCCTAAACCCAAAGTTTGACAAAATAAGATTTTAAGAAAAAAGTTTGACAAAATAAAATTTTAAGAAATGATGAAACGTAGCCTAGGAATTATGTCTTTTATCTTACCTGCTTTGTTGGAAGTAGTACTGTAATGAGCAATCTGAAATCTCCCTGGTGCACTATAATGAACAATCTGAAATCTCCCCATGTGCTAACCCTCTCACTTAAAAATAAAATCACTTAGCAGTAGAAAGTTTGCTTTTTTTATAAAGTGAATTTTTTTTACGAACATTAAAGTGAATGAAATGTCAAGTCAACGTGTTGCTTCTGGACTACACAATTAGTACATGGCTGACAATTGTCCTGCATTGACAGCTCATAACAAATTCTAAACCGTTGATCTTTGTAAATCTAACAGTTATAGGGTGATTCTAGAGATTTAAGTTTGCAAGCCTAGCGCTCTGTGCATTTCATTCTGAAATGTAGCTACAACCATCCATCAAATGTTCATCAAACGGTCGAGTAATTTATGATATAAATATTTTATAATGTAATTTGTCAATTTGCTAGCAACTTTATTTTTTCATTTATATTGATTTATGTTTTAAATCTGCATGCAAATATTTTTTATGTTTTAAATTTGTAAAGTGGCCCACAAGGCTTAAATTTGATAGTCGACCTTGCCTGTCAAGCAATTTTCTTATGACAGAAATCTATTCAATGTTGCCTTTAAAATACTATGGCATACATTAGTATAGGTAGATTATATAGAAACTAAATATATATATAAGCATAATCCTATATAAATTTTGACAGTTTGTCCAAAATCTCTCCTTTCATATGATACAATCTTTTTAAAATTTTGATTGTATTTTACAACAAAAAGGCCTAAATACAGCTATACAACTGTCAAATTTAAGCCTTGAAAGTGAGTATTCAATTGATATTAATTCAAAAAATCTTACAGTTGGGGGATAGCTACACCCCTGGCATATTATTACAAAAAATTCCCATGTATTACATATATTACATCAAAATTACATAGTAAAAATCAAAACACTGGCTAAGGGAAATCATAGAAATCACCTATTTCCACCAACTCTATGAAGCGCAGCATTGATTCTAGATTTGGCTCCATGTCAAGAGCTCGAGTGCACCTTAGAAAATTCTGACTGATGGTGGCCTAGTGACGGTGGTGAGCGAGAGCCCCATCTGTCATGTTGAGAAGAAAGGGAAGCCACAGAACCACCACACCCATCTCTACTCCAAAAAACACCAATGATAGGTTAGAAGATCACGGAATCCCCACACCCATCTCTTCCCCAATTACCACCTCCAAATCATTACCCAGAAAATCTAACTTAAAAATTTCTCGCAACAAGACGAGAATATCCACCTTCGCACCTCCAAGGTCTAGCAATGATGCCAAGAACCAAGAAGCTATGTTGGAATTCACTCTGTATCTATTCCTATCTATTAAGAAATCCCTCCCAAGCAACATTTTCATGGCTTCCAACTCCAGGAAGCGCAAACAGGTAATTCTATGAGGCTTTCTTATCGCTTTAAGCCTCGAGTTTGTGATGAATCCCAAGAAAGCAATTTCCCTTTGCAGCGCTATAAGGCAAATTGGCGTATCCATTTTCTTTGTTAATCTAGCTTCAATCTCTGGTATGAGAAAGCATTGTTGGGCTCCGTTAAATAGAGCCAGGCTTCATTAATGGCACTCAACTTCAAAGATTTGGGATATCTTTCCAAGCGTGCCAATATTTAAGTGATATGATGTATCTATTCAAGTGAATTTAATCTGCATGCAAATATTTATACTTGATTTGACTTAAGTATATAGATAATACTTAATATAGTTCCAAACTATGTTCCATGTATGCAATCCATGACACATGTTACCAATTTTGAATTAAAAGGAGCACAATATTTGTAAATTGATATGTAAGATCTAACCAGTTTTATATACAATAAACTACTAATAAATACTATAAAAAGAGGGAGTAATTTTTTTTTTTCTAATTTCAACAAAATTATCTCAGATCAAATATATTCAATAAATGAATAATAGAATAATTACCAAAATATTAACATTTACATATACTTCAGCACTTTAGAAATCTAAAGTGTTAACATAGTTGGACCTCCATAGCTGATACTCCTCCTCTGTTGACCAAATGAAATTGACAAGTTCGTCTGCTTTTGTCCTATAGGGTGTGTACTTGATAACCACTTGATTAGCTTCCTTGTCAAATTCCTCTAAGAAAATGCCAGTGTGAATTAGTTTATCCATGTTGCTTCTCAACATATCTAAATCAACATTGTCACAGATGAGCTTAACTTGAGCAGATATTTTTTTTTTTCCTGGACCTTCCACAATTGTAGAGGTTTAACCCCACCATTTTCACTCAAAATAATAGGAAGCAAATTGAAATTCCATTCATTAAACTTTTTGACAAGCTCCCTGATATTTATTTCCAAAGGACCTAACAACCCCTGAAAATCCTTAGTTGAATTTACAAGCCTGAGAGTTGGGACAATGTTAGGAGGTGCATCCTTGACATGCTTGGTTGCAATTGCTATGTCTCGTAATGTTTGGGCTCTAGGGATCCATGTATCAATTAATGATGTTACAACATCCTTATTCTTATCAAAATCCTTTATGGCATCAAACATAGAAGAATAATTTGAATGAATGCTAATTAATCTCCTATCAATCCCTTTATTCAAGTGTTCAAGAACTATAGTTACAATCTTCATATTACTTGAATAAATTGATTCATTGACCTGTGACAATAATTTCTTGTATGCCTCAATTTGATCCAATAATTCCTCTTTAGTAGGCTCACTTGATGGAGCTGCACTTGATGTGCTTGGCTCCTCAACTGCAAGGGGTCCATCTCCAAGATTGTATGGAATGATTTCCATTGAAACTTCTAGAAGGATAGCATAGTCAGTCTGTGTTGGGGCATGAGCATGCATATTTTGCAATTGTTGCTTTAACAATGTCACTTCAGTTTCCAACTTGGCAATCTTTTACTAACTCTCATTATACTCTACAACCATCTCATTATACTTGGTTCTATATTGATCTCTTTCCTTAGTGATATTCTCTCCTATTGCCTTTGTGAATTTGGCAACATTCACTGACATGTTTGCTGCCTCAATTTCTAGGGTATCAGACACTCTCTTAATAATTAGCCCTCCACTTATGTTTGGAGCAGGCTCAACAACTGTAGGTTTCCTTGCACCTGGGGCCAATGCCCAAATAGCAAGTGTTTCCCATTCTTCACTGAAAGCACACCCCTATAAAGCCAATTTTGCTTCCTCCTATGTTTGATACAATGGTTTGTCATGCCTCCACACTATGTCAAAAGCAATTACTGAGGCTAAATCCCACTCTGGCAGCAATAAAATATCACTTTCCTTCACCAACTCTCTGTCTTTTTCAGCTGTTATCTTCTAAAACTATTCTTTCATTTCCTTTCTAACCTCAGCCTGAATAACTACTTCTGGTAGTTCATGGTGCAAGCTTCTCTTTTTGGAAACATTATCAACATATTCATCTCTCTTTACCCTTTAAGCAAACTCTCTAAAAGTAGGGGTCTAGACAAATGAATCATCTATCATGAAGGTCTTGCAAGCTTCCTCCATAAGGTCATCTGTGTTGTTCATCCCCCTAAGGTCTACCTTGCCCAACCTGAGGCTGCTTTTTGGTTCTATTATCTCCCTAGGGGGAGAGGGCATTCCCTATCTCATATCCTCCTTAGTGACAATGATATCATCATCTGAGTCATCTGGATAATCCACCAAGATGCTTTGTTCAAACTTTTACTTCTTTGGTAGTGGTTGTCTTGGAGGTGAATCCACCTCAATCACTTGTGGAGCTGCTTGCCTTGGGGGGAGACAATGGTTGCATTTCATACAATGGTGAGGAAGCTCTTGACCCCTCAGGCTTAGAATCCTCAAATGTAGTTGGGGTGCCAATAGATTGTTGCTTCCTCACAATACCTTTTCTCCTTGCAAAGACTCTGATCTTTTGTGGTGGTTGGTAGGTAGGCCTTTCCTCCAACATTGGGGCCTTCCCCTTATCCTTTTCCTATTCTTCCCCAACCACAACCTTTCATTTGTTAGCAACCAATATCTCTGCTTTCATCCTACCAACCACTTGCTCAAAATTTTGGAGCATATATTCAACTTTTTGCAATTCATTTTTGAATTGAGGCAGCCGCAGGGGGTCATATTGGGGATCAGACTTCCATTTTTCCCTTACCGTCATATCATAGGTGATCCATTTTGCCTTCTTGTCCTCTTGTATTTGGTAATTGAAGATGTTCCTAATAACATCTTCAGAGAAATATAAGTTATGTATGAATTGGCTGCTTCTAATCCTCACTTTCAATGCAGCCATGAAACCTTCAGGATCTTGATTTCTTGGGCGCATTCTCCTCATGTTGTATGGTTCAAACAATTCATCCATTTTTCTCCACCCTCCACCAGTCATCACAAAGTCTGCAAAAATTGTCCATGTTGGGAAAAAAGTTCCTTTCCTCATGTTTAACAAGTGGCAATCTTCAACATTACCCAACTGCCAAATGACCTCAAGGAATCCAATTCTCAGTGGCACATCTCTTGGGAGAACATGTGGTCTAATTGTAGTGCCATATACTCTGAGAATTTTACAATATGGATAGGGGATGACATCTCCCTAGTTGTGATCAATTTTTAAATCAAACCTCCTTTCTTTTGGCTTGAGAAAATCATGTAGTTCAGTTGGAATCCTTGGTGGATTCAGGATTAGGTCATTCCTCAACTTTGATGCAATGGCATTCTCAAACACCACAAAATCAAACTTCATATCATCCTTGTCTAGAATTCTTGTCCAACATTGGACAGGTAGCTCAACACCATCCTCCTCCTTTTCCAACTTCATATCATTCCCAAAGAATTTTACCCTTTTGAATAAAAACATGTGCATTAACAATGAGTACCACCAAAACTTAACCCAATTTTTACCATTCTTTAATTATAATAAACCTTCATGAATGTTATCTACCAGGTAGGAAGCAAAGTCATATACTATGTTGTAAACAGGGTGTTGGATATGAGTAGCCATATACATGAAACCCATTGGCATGCCGAAGAAGGATCAAACCCCAGGATTTGACACAAAGAATAGAAGGTTTTCTAAAAATATGGAGCAAAATACTTTATTGGGAAGGGTTCCTTATTTGATGGACCAATAACAATTCTCCCCTTTACCTTTCCAGCTGATGCTAGATGATTTGGCAGCATTTTGATTTTAAAGATGTGTCTTGTCTTCTCGTATTCACTCCTAAAGGATTTCAAATCATTTTTTACCAAATCCTCATTCCACTCATGAAGTTGAAAAACTTCAGCAATCTCTTCCCTGCTGATCTTTACCATTTCGATCCCATTATACATCCTGACAACTCTGGAGATAGGATCATATCTGGCTAGCATAGCTTTTAACAAGTCCACATCCATGTGGCATTTGGGACAACCAATTTCCCCATGTCCAATCTCCAGGGGTTACACATAGGAGCACTCAAATTCCTGTTCCCAAACCATTTCTTGAACAATGACCATCCTGTAAGTGGCATGGTGGCATCCTTGATATGGATATGTTTATCTATGAGGCATTCTTTAATTTTGAAACCCTGGAACAAAAGTGGACCTTTTACTTTTTCATTAGTGGAGGGCTTTAATTGATCAAGAAGGTCCTGGACTATGGGCCTTTTTGTCTCTCCAGAGCTTGAGGTTTGGGCTTGTGGGGGTACCATTATGGTGAGAATTTTGCAAATTAGGCTTTTAGTTTAGCAAGAATTGTAGGTTCACAACTAGGGTTTCGACTTAAAGAAACAATAAAGCTCAAATTTTGTAGTTCAACAATCTAAGAAGGTAAAACCCTAAAAGAAATGAAAATTTACTAGTAATTCCTATTGACAGAACCACGATAGTGAGCACAAGTAGCGAATTTTAGAAGGCGATATTTTAACTTACAGCTTTGAAGGCTTTGAAAATCCTAGTTTTGATCACCAAGAGATTGAAATTGCGTTGAGAGATTCAAATTACCTCAAGATATTGAAATTGCCTCGAGATGCTTTAAAACACTTAGATGGATTTCAATTATGCAAAAAGACTGCTTTTATGGTGTTAAAACTGTCATTACTACTCTCTCGCGTGAAGTAGAATGACTCCCATGGCCACTTTCTCAATTTCAAACTCTAGCTGTTGATCTCTTAATGAGATGGAATGATGGACGGCTGTGATGAAGTTTTCTACCACACATAATTGCTTACTCATCTTTCGACGGACCCCACCTTCTCTTCAGGCTACGAAGTCTACTACATGGCATTCTCCCATTAGCCCATTGGGTTTATCGCTCGTGCATCTTCTAACAATGGGCTAGTAGGGAACAATTAGGATTAACCTAGGCCCTCCCACCTGCTCGCACATTAACTTCTCAAGCCATCCATTGTCTACTTAAATTCTTCCACATTGGATGACTAAGATCAAAACATCTTGCCAAGGAATTTCCCATGTGTCTTATTTAAACCTTTAATAGCTCACCCTTTAAGTCTCTTAAGGCTACTTCAAAATATTTGCTAAAATATTTCAAACTCTAGCTGTTGAACTCTTGATGAGATGGCAAGATGGACAACCATGATGCATTTTCTACCACACGGAATTGCTTACTCATCTTTCGACAGACCCCATCTTCTCTTCAGGCTGCGAAGTCTACTACATGGTGTTTGCCCGTTAGCCCGTTGGGTTTATCACCCGTGCATCTTCTGACAATGGGCTAGAGGGGACCAATTCGGATTAACCTGGGCCCTCCAACCTACTCTCACATTAGCTTACCAAGCCATCCGCTATCTGCTTAAATTCTTCAACATTGGATAGCTAAGATTAAAACATCTTGCTGAGGAATTTCACATGTGTCTTATTTAAACCTTTAATAGCTCACCCTTTAAGTCTCTTAAGGCTACTTCAAAATATTTGCTAAAATATTTCCTATTCTTCTATAGTTAGCAAATTAGCATTTAAAAAGTGGACCCTGCTAGGTTAATGTAGACACCCAAATTTGTCCCAACTTTGTCCATGTCTTGCAACACCTTGTTAAAATATTATCCTAGACATCATGTAGCATTTTGTCCTAAATCCCACTCTTAATCCCATTTATCCATTAGCCAATTAATTAAATAAATTTTATTTATTTAATTAATTCCACATCATATCCTAATCATATCCTATCCTCATCCCAATTAATTAAATAAATTTTATTTATTTATTTAATTTCCACGTCATATCTTATCTCATCCTATTCATCTATCCAATTAATTAAATAAATTTTATTTATTTAATTAATTTCCAACTCATATCACAACAAATTCAAATATTTTATTTGAATTAAGTCCTCATCTTTTATCACATTCCAACACTTGTCCAGTCAATCATGTGTTACAACTTTTATCTTTCACATGCACAACTAATGGGATCTAATTTTAGTATTTATCTACACAAGTACACCTAAGCCTTATCTTCCCTTGCCACATGTCAATTGACTACAATTTCTTAATGTGCAAGGAAACCTAACTTAATCCTATCCATCCATTTCACCTAAAGCCCTAATTGATCCTAGCCATCCATTTGAATTAAGCTTTTCCTATAAATCAACCCCCTCATAAGCCATTAGCATGCATTGATCCTCAAGTATCCACATGCTGTTGAAATATCATTAGAGCCTTTGCATCCTTCATCTATCATTCATTCTAGCATCTTCATCTTAATGTTATGCTGCAGAAGTGAGCACCCAACATTCTTCCAACAATAATCCTTCAAAATCTTGCATGTTCATGCGAGGTGGAGAAGAGCAATGGAGATAAATCAAGCATAGCGTGGAGATCGGTTTGCATTTACATTTGTTATTTTGATTTTCATGTTGTCTTGTGCTTCATTGTGCACTGCTAGGGTTTTTATCATTGATGTTTATTCATTTGCCCTAATTTGCAATTTTACCCTAACTATAGTTAACATCGAGACTTAGACAATAGATTAAATATTTTGACCTGTTCCCCACCGAGTGGTGACCAACAAGACTAGGTATAAGGGGACGGTAAACAACATGGTTTTGATGGCTCAGTTTTCAACTTAGACAGCTGACAACTAGAGGTAGCAAGTCAACATAAGATTACATAGAGGTTTAAAAGCTAGGTTTCTCATATGACATGTCAACCATTTATATTTGGAAATCTAACGGTTCAAGTGTTATTCCAAAGGTTTGAAGTCGCAGGTCTAGTGTTTCAGACATTTTCTTCCAGAATTTAACTACAGTCGTCCATCAAAAATTCATCAAACGGACATTGGTTTTATTAATTTATATTGACATCTTGCTTCAGACATAATAAATATGTTGACACTTGTCCCCATTAGACGAACACTTTATGAAGGAATTTGGATGTGTGGAAAATTTGTCCCAAAATAGAACAATATTTGATATTTTCACCACACACGATATGATTTTTTATTGGCATAACAGTTTATTTCACCAATTAATTTTTTATTGGTTTGAAACTATATTTAATTCCCCAATGATATTTTTTATTGGTTTAATTCACCAATGAAAATATTTTTTTGGGTTTGAAAATAGATTTTAATCACCCACAAAAATATTTTTTATTTATAAAATAGGTTTAATTCACCCATGGAAATATTTTATTGGTTTGAAAATAGGTTTTAATTCACCAATGAAAATATTTTATTGGTTTGAAAATAGGTTTTAATCACCAAAGAAAATATTTTATTGGTTTTTAAAAAATTACAATTCACCAGGATTTTCCACAGACCTCTAGCGATTACAAAAGATTTTCTAATTAAGATTATTTTTTTCCCATAAAAATGAAAAAAATTGCCAATAAAATTAATATTTTTCTCAGGAAGTATACACGATTCGCTAGGTTTATACACCTTCTCTGAGGGGGGGCTCTTAAAGTTATCCCTGATGCTATATATACATATCAAAAAGATGTAATAAGGGTTCATCATATAACCAATTTTTGTTTATAAGTGTCTCAAGTAGGTTCTAAGGTATCAAATGATGAATGTATAGCTCTATAAATGCTAAAGCATGTTTGTAAATTAGGGGAAGAGGTAGTCTAGTAAGGTTTTGTCTATAAATTTATGTCTCCATGATAGGCTATAGTATTTTAAGAGGGGATTTGAACCTAGTTATTGTTTCTCACTTGCCACATTTGTTGGCATGATTATAACAAGATTTGATTAATGTATGACATACATTCTAAAGCATTGCAAACTCTTTTATAATGGCCTTCTTTTGTTTCATGTGGGGTATTGTTGATCTACAAGGGATAACTACACATGTTCATTTAGGGTTGTGTATATATAATCTTTGTTCCATTTTCTAATTGACAAACATGTTCTTATTCTCTTTGCAAGTTGAGACTATGTTACCCAATTGAGTAGGCACCAGTCTAATTGGTGAAGGGCCAAACACCTTTTATTATAATCATCTCTCTTATTAGTTATAGGAGTAATTTAGGTTTCATTGTGCTTGCATGATGCAATATTATAAACTGTGACATTTCTTGTGTTGTTTTAAAATTGAAAAATTATTGGAGGATCATACTAGAATGTTCTCCCTCTTACCCATGTGTATGCAATGTTAAGAGGATTTATTTGTTAAGGAATAATATAGTTTTTATCTTATGATGCATGGTAAGAGTGATTTCTTATCTTCCTATTGGGGGTCTTGTAGTTTATATGTAGTCAATGTTAACATGAACCTAGTGACAAATATTGGGGTTCATAGCATTTTGGATATGGCTACTTAAGGGCCTTGAGTCTAAATTGTTTATTTCTCTTTAATTGTCATATTATTGAGTCCTCAAGGAAAACCCCCCTTGGCCTTGTAGAGCCTAAATATAAAGGTGAGTTTACCCACTCACAATAATTGGTCCTATCATGCCCGTGACGAGCCCTCTTGTATGTCACCATACAAGAGGGCTAAAAAGATGGGAAAATATTTTTTTTAAAGGTTTAAATGCAAAAAATAATAATTTGTAAGGGAAGGTTTACCTATAGTTTCACTGATGTCAACAAAACTCTCGACAAGATAAGACGAAGTTGACTTTTGTCGCAATAACCTAATGGTTCAATGAAGGGTTAGAATACTTAACGTAATTTTGATAATCTTAATTGCTTAAACAATTGAAAGTCATTGTTATAATTAATAACCTTTATACCATTATTTGATATGTTTAATAAAACAAACTAACTATAACTTAATTAAAAATTACACCTTATAATGAATTCCTCAGTTTGCAGATTAGATTAAATCATCTAAATTAAAATATCATTTTTCTCAAAGTTAGCATCTCAACTGAAATGAAATAATAAAATATAAATTATAAACTTCTAGCTTGACAATTCTAATAACTATCCATTTTTTATATTAAAAAAAACTCAATAAAACTAAATGTTATATTTTATTTTTCTAATGAAACCTTAAACATAGGAATTGCTTTTCCCATAAAATAAAATCTAATTTATTTCTAAGAATCAACTTCTTTTTCTAGTATAACTGATTTTCCCCTTCTAAAGTATTAACTCAATAAAATCTCATTTTCTACAATCCAAATCCAATGTTGCTTTATGGGTTTATTTTCTAAAATTTAAAACCATTTTTTCTAATTTAAATCTTCTTTTTTCCATTATGAAAATAATAAAATAAACATATAATTCTTTTTCAACTAAGAAACTTACTTTGCTTTTTCTTATTCCAATAATCTAACATGCTTTCTTTTTTCATTTATAGGAAGTCCAAATCGGTTGTTATCCCATGCTCTTAAAATAGTAAATCAAAAAGACATCTAAGCAAAATTCTTATTATAGAATCGATGTTTTTATTAACGGTTTTGTCTTGTTTTTTTATTTATCAATAACTAATTTATCAAAATTATACATTATATATATGACCAACCTTTGTGTATATGCTTGTAGGGAAATACAAATTATAGCAGTGAACATATTGAGTTTCAAAGTGTTTCCAAGTTTAAGGAGCTTATATTGCTGGGGTGGTGGATTTGAAGAGAGGTAGCGATTAGAGTATATGTAATAATAGAGAATAGAGTTTTACATTTTAGCAGAGATTAAATGGGTATA
Organism: Cunninghamia lanceolata; assembly: GCA_027924645.1. Taxonomy (NCBI): domain Eukaryota; kingdom Viridiplantae; phylum Streptophyta; class Pinopsida; order Cupressales; family Cupressaceae; genus Cunninghamia; species Cunninghamia lanceolata. The sequence continues at coordinate 1,004,904 of BSBN01000327.1, read as the reverse complement.
ATATAAAGGTGAGTAATAAAGGATAATAGAGATCATTCAACAGAGAAAGGTTTTAAGTTTATGTGGACAGCGATGTACAAGCATTGGCAGAAATATAAACCATTGCCATAGTATTAAAAAATCATTAAAAGTATAGGAAAAGTGACAAGGGGCATTTGAAAATGGAAACAGCGAAGTAGTTTATCATAGAGTTTAAAAGCATTTAGATGATAACAACATATATGGTTATTGATAGAACCGTGAATATCATTTAGAGCAACCTGTGGAAGTTTTCTTTTTAAGTCCTTTGTAGGGTTTATAGGGCAGCAATGGTGTTAAGGAGAAACAACGAATGGAATTTATAATTTTAACATAGATTAAAATCTCAGATGACACATAAAATTATAAGTGTTAATAAAAAAATGAATCGGTAATTATCGTTTAAAGTTCCAATGAGAAAGGAAAGAAAGGTTTGATGGGGCACTACCCCCTTTTTGGGATGGCCTAGCATAGAGTACCGGAGGGAGTCCACGAGCCTCGCCCTCTATCAAAGGCAAAATAAAACTTCAACAACATTTTATATTTGAGATTATTGAATATCATTCGATCCATAAGTGAAGCTTTCACAATATAAAAATAAATACAATTTATCTCTGTTGTAATACAATAGTTCAACCATTCAATATATATACAACACAATTATACCTATACATATATATATATATATATATATATATATATATATATATATATATATATATATATATATATATATATATATATATATATATATATATATATATATATATATTTATATATAGTATGCAAATTTAATTAACATGAAGTTCTCACAATAATATATAGATTCATAACAAATATAGGAACTCACAACAGTAAGTAGAATATCAAGAAAGTTTAAGCAGTAAATCATAATGATATATATATTTTCATTCCTAGATTGAATTAAAATACCCAATAACACAATTATGTATAAATTAGGGAACCTGTTCCTTTTTTTTTTCAGCTATAATAGAAATGTAACCAAATAGCAATTTTCCTTTCTCATTGACTATGTCAAGTAGCATCACAACACACACAAAATTTAGTTGAATCAAGGAGTAGTTTTCAGATTTGACCACATGCATACAATGAACAAAAAGGGGTTTTCTCTCACCCACAATACAATTTTCTCACAACTCTTTGATACACAACAACGGATTTGAATGAAGATCACATCGAGGGCACTTTTTCCAATCTGCAACACATAGTAATCTTCATAACACAATATTCCTTTTTTTGAAACCCTCATGGAGACTTTTATCCATTTCAACATTTACAAATGCATGTTTTCAACCCGCACACAAACAAAGGCCAAAATAGGTGGCCAAGTCCTACTCTCCACCCTACCATAGGGATTGCCTGAGCACATCCCACCCCTGATTAGGAGAAATCCATAAACTAGGAGACACTCAAACAAATATTACAAAACATAACAATCAAAGATGATCACACAATTAACATCCCTTGGTCAACTCACACACGAGGATCTTTTCTGAGATCCAAAAAGGAGGAGAAAGGGGATAACATCCCTCTTGGGGAAATAAACCAAAACATAATCATAATAAATACCATCCTCTATTACTCCACAAAACACAAAACTCCCATACAACACCACATCCATATCTCCACATAAATACATACTCCCACATCCAATAACAACATCATATACCCATTCTTCCAATTTAACAACCACATACTTTTTCACAGATAACCTCTATTACTCCACAAAACACAAAAACTCCCACATCCAATAACAACATCATATACCCATTCTTCCAATTTAACAATGACATATTTTTTTCAAAAATAACTTCAACTCCTCTGTCTAAATACATAAGCCAGAAATACTTTCCCCAAGACAGGCTCCACACCTCTCTCTACCCTAGCACATGGGAGGCTCTCACCTAGATGGAGGGCTGCTCCCATAACAACCCAATCCCAACAAAATACAACAACACACACAAAGACCCAACACTCATAAGAATTATCTTTCACAACACAAGATTTTACCAGATACAGAAAATAAAAATTTTCAAGAAATTACCTCAGCTCTCCAAATTAGGGCGAGCCCAAAAATTTAAAGTAGAAACCACTTCCAAATTTCCTCTCATGGAACCAATCCAAAACTTCTTCCAATTCTAAAACCAAAATCTTTGTTTCTCTCAATTCTCCCCTCTTCCAAAAAATAAACTCAACATGAAAATAAGAAATAAAAAATAAAGGTATCAAAACCCTCTCCAAACTTCCTCATAAATAAAAACTCCAAAAACTTCCAAACAGAAGGAAAGCAGAAAGAAAGCAACTTTCTTTTTTTCTCTTCCCATAAAACTCATCTTTTTCTAAAAAATAAAACAAGGGGATAAATCTTCTCCAAATTTTAAAATATTTATCCTCATCCCACAAGTAAAATAAATTAAAATAAAATAAATATGACTTTTTCCCCACAAGACTAATTTAAATAAAAATGAATAAAATAAAATAACATTATCCACAAAATATTATTATAAGATAAAACAAATAATTTAAAATAACACTCTCATAAATGAAATAATTAAAAAATTGTAAAATAATTAACTATCATAACTAATCAAAAATTAAAACAAAAGACAAACCATAACATTACATCACAAATTAGCCTTAACCCCTTTCCCTAGGTTAGGCTAGGCTTAACTGGGCTGACCTAAGGTTTACATAGTCTCTAAATTCCACTTAAGGGAACTTGACCACCCAACTGCACATCTCAAGTTCAAACATCAGTTCATCATGACAATAATAGTCAAAGCAACATAATGTATAACAAAATTATTTAAATAATCAACTTTTATCAAAATCACATGATTAACAATTTAAAATAATTTATTTAATTCACTAGCATAAAAATATTCACTACATCCAATCCCTTTCTTTCTCACATAAAATAAGTCTGAAAAAAATAATTTAATTAACTTAATCAAAATATAGTCCAACCACCTTAATCATAAAATATGATCATGTCCAAAGGTTCATCAAACATAATGTCTAATAAAATAGCATAAGTGTCCAAAATTATCCAAAACCATTATGTAATCCATCTAGCATAGTCCAATAGTCTAAGTCATGATAAACAAAGCAATGTAAAAAAGGATGGCCTTACATCCTCCCCTCCTTGTATTAGGCTTTCTCCTGGAAGCCCTCAAAGAGGTGAGGGTACAAGGACCTCATCTGAGCAGTCTCCTCCCAAGTAGCAGTGGCCTCATCTAGCTGATCCCATTGGACCTTGACTTGGTCCAACATTCGTCCTCGGAGGGCCAAAGTTTGATGATCCAATATTCGAATGGGCTCCATAGACATTTGCCTGTCCTGTGTGACCTAGAGGGCACCCCAATCCAAAACATGAGAACAATCAGACATATATTTCCTAAGAACAGAAACGTGGAAAACATCATGAATGCGTGACAGGTTGGGTGGCAATGCTAGATGGTAGGCAATCGGGCCAATCCTCTCAAGAATCTCGAAGCGTCCAAAAAAATCTGGGTGCAAGTTTAGAACCCTTTCTATAGCAAATCGGGCTCTTGTGTGTCCAAACTCTTAGAAAAACCTTGTCACCAACCTCAAAGGTCTTATCTATCCTCTTGGCATCCAAAAACTGCTTCTGCCTATCCTGAGCTATCTATAACTGTTCTTGAATTCAGGTTACTTGTCTTTCCATTTCCTGTACTAGGTCTAGATCTACTACCACTATGTCTTCTATCCTGTCCCAACTGAAGGGCCTCGAAAGGGGCCATGCCCAAGGAGCTATGATGGTGATTGTTATATGCAAATTCTACTAAATAGAGGTAATCTTCCCATTTCGGCTGCTGGTCCATCACATACATCCTTAGCATATCCTTAAGAACCTGATTTACTGTCTTGGTCTAACCATCAGTCTCCAGGTGGTATACAGTGATAAAATTGAGTTGTGTGCCTAGAGCCTACTGCAGGGCTCTCCAAAAAGATGAAGTGAAAATTGGGTCTCTATCAGAAATAATTTTTTGAGGAATACCATGCACTCTAACAATGTCATCAAGGAAAACTTTATCTACGGAGGCTGCATTATAAGAGGATCTCATCGGAGAGAAACTTGTGCTACCTTAGCCAATTTGTCCACAGTAACCATAATTACATCGTGCCTATGAGATGACATCGGAAGGCCCACAATGAAATTCATTGATATTACGTCCCATTTCCACTTGGGAATGGCTTGAGGATATAACATCCCTATCGGATGCTAGTGCTTAGCCTTAAACCAATGACATTTGAGGCATTTATCTACAAACTCCACTATATCCTTTCGCATTTCAGCCCAAAAGTACAATTTCTGGAGGTTGGCGTGCATTTTCTTAACCTTCAGGTGAGCTGCATAGGGAGCTCTATGGGCCTCTACTAACACCAAAGCTCTAAGATACCCCACATGAGGAACATAAATACGACCACAATGTCACAATAAACCATCTGTATCAAGGGAGTAACCCTAAAATTTGTCCTTCAAGGACCCATTTGATCTAGACTCCTGAACTACTTCATTGTACCACAGATCCTAAGGCAAAACATCTAAGATACGTCCCTACAAATCAGTCTGCAAAACCAAAGAGGACACTCCATGCTTCCTTTTACTCAAAGCATCTACTACAACATTTTCCTTGCCCTTGATATACTGAACATCAAAATCATACTCGCAGAGGAACTCCATCCATTTTAATTGCCTTGCATTAAGATTTGGCTGAGTGAATATATACTGTAGGCTTCAGTAATCAGAGTGAAGTTTGAACTAGTGACCTAAAGGGAAATGTTGCCACCTCATCAGATCATGAATGATAGCCGCTAACTCCAAATCATGAGTCAGGTAATTAAGCTCGTGCACTTTCAATTTGCATGACTCGTATGCTATAACACGTCCTTCTTGCATAAGGACAGTACCCAAACCTTCGATAGAAGCATCAGTGCTCACTACAAAATCTGATGTAGGGTAAGGTATGGCTAAGATGGGAGCAATAGTTAGCTTCTCTTTCAGGAACTGAAAAGCCCTTTCACACTGTTCTGTCGAAGCAAACTTCTTTCCCTTTTTCTGAAAAGAAGTAATCAGATGAGAAATTCTTGAAAAACCCTCTACAAACCTCCTATAGTACCTAGCCAACTCCATGAAACTCCTAACCTTAGTTGCATTCATTGGAGCAGGCCATTCCAAAATAGCCTTGAGTTTAGTCGGGTCTACTGCAATACCATCACCTGATATGATATGACCTAAGTATTGAATCTCCCTTTGAAAGAAGTCACATTTTGCTACGTTTTCATACAACTGATTATCCCTTAAACACTTGAATACCATCCTCAAGTTCTCTTCGTGCTCTTCCTCTATGCGTGAATAGATTAATATGTCATCGAGGAAAATAACTATGAACTTGTCAAGGAAAGTTTGGAACACCCCATTCATGTGGTTCATAAATACTGTCGGGGTATTGGTAAGCCCAAAGGCTACTACTATGAATTCATAATGGCCATAATGGGTCTGGAAAGTAGTCTTATGTATATCTGCTTCTGTAATCTTTAGCTAATGGTAACCTGATTTTAGATCAATCTTGGAAAATACCTTGGCTCCCTAAATTTGATTGAACAAATCATCTATCCTAGGCAGAGGATAAAAATTCTTAATTGTAAGCTTCTTCAATTGTCTATAGTCAATGCAAAGGTAGAGTGACCCATCCTTTTTCTTAACAAAGATGACATGTGCACCCCAAGGTGAGATGCTAGGGCATATATGGCCCTTCTCCAAAAGTTCTTCTAACTGGACTTTGAGCTCCTGAAGCTCGTGTGTGGTCATGCGATATGGGGCCTTAGAAACAGGTTGAGCTCCTAGCATGAGATCTATATGAAAGTCTATTTCTCACTTAGTCAGCATTCCTGTAAGCTATGAGGGGAACATGTCAGCAAAATCTCATAAGATGGGATGATCATCTAAGGTGGTATCTGATTTTTCCTCTGATCTATCACTAATAGATATGGCACACATCTGGTAACCTTTGCACATGCTACACTTAAGTTGCTTTGCAGAAATCATTCTTAATGAAACCGGCCTCTGAATCCCTGAAATACTAACCGGATTACCCTCACTGTCAAGATAGTCAATCACCTTAGTTTGACAATCCAACTTGGCACTATGTGCATTGAGCCAATCCATGCCCAGAACAATATCATAAGATCCCAATAAAAGGACTCGAAGGTCCACCATAGTAGTGGAAGCTCCAATCTCTATCTGACAACCCTAAACTAAAGAATTAACTGACATCTTGGCTCCTATGGCCAACTCTACATCCCAATCATCCTACTGCCTAGTTGCCACCAAACCACATCGCTTCACTATAGGAGGGGATACGAAAGAATTCGTTGCCCTAGAATTAAAAAGTATAGAAATAGGAATGTCACCAATTTTACCTTGGGTTTCAATTACCATAGCCTGGTGCTTTGCTCGACAGTTATCAACCACAGTGAAAACCCTGTGGGATTTACCCACATCCCCAACTATCGGTTCTGAATAAGCTAGCTATTGAGCTCCTGTTGAGGAGCGATTATGAGGACAATCTTGTGCAATGTGACCCATGCCACCACAAGTGTAGAAAGGGCCTCTAGTGGGAACTTGAGACTGCTGCTGAAAGGGTGGTCTACTAGAGCTAGCTTGACTTCCTCTTAAGTTCTGCTGAGTACGGGCTAGTCCCGCATTATGAGTCTAAGGCCTCTGGTCTCTACATTGAGGTTGAGGTTGCCATGTCCTAGATTGTGTCCACTGATTACCCTTATTGATCCTATTTTTCTGTCCTTGATTATGTTATTTTTGCTGCTATTGTTGTCGAGGGGGTCTAGGAGGTAAAGCATTATTCCTATAACCACCTCCCTAGGGTGCATGTGGCCTAGAAATTTTTTTCTTTTGTTGGTTTTTCTCATTGTTTCTGTACTTCTCACGGTTACCCTAATTCCTAGGGAGGATTTCTTCTGCAATAAGAGCTTTTTCTATAGATTCCTGTATAGTCTTAGGTTCTACTAGGCATACAGGTCCTGCTATGCCATGATTCAGTCCTCTGACAAACCTATTAACCATTAATTTCTCATCCTGAATGTAATCAACATAAGGGAGTAACTCTAGAAATTTATTCTCATATTGTGTAACTGTAAGCCCCCTCTATTGTAGGTCATGAAATTCATCTATCGTTTTCTATCTAAAATGTTTAGAGATATATCTTTTCCTGAACTTTTCTACAAAGGTTTCCCAACCCAATGTGTCAACTAGAATATGGCTCTTTCTTTCTTCTTGTCATCACCAAGTGGTAGCAGCTCCTCCTAGTAGGTGAATGGCCAACCTCACATTGAGATTGCTGCGATAAAATTTGAGTTTAAAACAATCTTCAAGATTTAGTAACCAGGACTCTACTTCTATGCCATCGGTTGTACTAGAAAAGCGCGGGGGCTGTAGGTGAAGGAATTCTCTAATCTACCTATTTGTGTCAAACTGTTCTCTGGGTGGCCCAAAGTTTTCTTGTCGACTAACATGAGGAGGGACATGGTGTCCTGATTCTTCCATCCCTTCCTCACGATGTTCCTCTCTATTCATGGTGGGGCTCCTACTACACTCTGCGAGCTGAACCATGCTCCTCAGAATGAGGATGAGACGGGTGTTCAGGCGGTGGTGGAGGTAACCGTGTCTAAATTACATCCACTAGTTGTTGTAACACTCACAAAATTTGGGTGCCCTGATCCATGGGTATGTCTTGATGAACTAACTCTGACTGAGCACCCGAATCAGTGCATTTGCATCTAGATGACATCCTAATAAACCAAACAGTTACAAAGATTTTAGTTTCACATGTTACAAATCCCTAGAGTTTTAAAAGTGTGGAAACCTAGCTCTGATACCAAATGTCATGCCCGTGACAAGCCCTCCTATATGTCACCATACAAGAGGGCCAAAAAGATGGGAAAATATTTTTTTTAAAGGTTTAAATACAAAAAAAAAAATTTGTAAGGGAAGGTTTACCTATAGTTTCACTGATGTCAACAAAACTCTTGACAAGATAAGACGAAGTTGACTTTTGTCACAATGACCTAATGGTTCAATGAAGGGTTATAATACTTAACGTAATTTTGATAATCTTAATTACTTAAACAATTGAAAGTCATTGTTATAATTAATAACCTTTATACCATTATTTGATATGTTTATTAAAACCAACTAACTATAACTTAATTAAAAATTACACTTTATAATGAATTCCTCAATTTGCACATTAGATTAAACCATCTAAATTAAAATATCATTTTTCTCAAAATTAGCATCTCAATTGAAATTAAATAATAAAATATAAATTATAAACTTCTAGTTTAACAATTTTAATAACTATCCCTTTTTTTAATATAAAAGAAAAACTCAATAGAACTAAATGTTATATTTTTTTTCTAATGAAACCTTAAACATAGAAATTGCTTTTTCCATAAAATCAAATCTAATTTATTTCTAAGAATCAACTTCTTTTTCTAGTATAACTGATTTTTCCCTTCTAAAGTATTAACTCAATAAAATCTCATTTTCTACATTCCAAATCCAATGTTGCTTTATGGGTTTATTTTCTAAAATTTAAAACTATTTTTTCTAATTTAAATCTTCTTTTTCCATTATGAAAATAATAAAATAAACATATAATTATTTTCCAAATAAGAAACTTACTTTTCTTTTTCTTATTCGAATAATCTATCATGCTTTCTTTTTTCATTTATAGGAAGTCCAAACTGATTGTTATCCCATGCTATTAAAAAAATAAATCAAAAAGACATCTAAGCAAAATTCTTATTATAGAATCGATGTTTTTATTAATGGATTTTTTTTTTAAAATTTATCGATAACTAATTTATCAAAATTATACATTATATATATGACCAACCTTTATGTATATGCCTATAGGGAAATACAAATTACAACAGTGAACGTATTGAGTTTCAAAGTGTTTCCAAGTTTAAGGAGCTTATATTGCTGGGGCGATGGATTTGAAGAGAGTCAGCGATTAGAGTATATGTAATAATAGAGAATAGAGTTTTATGTTTTAGCAAAGATTAAATGGGTATAATACAGAGGTGAGTAATAAAGGATAACATAGATCATTCAACAGAGAAAGGTTTTAAGTTTATGTGGACAGCGATGTACAAGCATTGGTAGAAATATAAACCACTGCCATAGTATTAAAAACTCATTAAAAGTATAGAAAAAGTGACAAGGGGAGTTTGAAAATGGAAACAACGAAGTAGTTTATCATAGAGTTTAAAAGCATTTAGATGATAACAACATATATGGTTATTGATAGAACCGTAAATATCTTTTAGAGAAGCCTGTGCAAGTTTTCTTTTTTAAGTCATTTGTAGGGTTTATAGAATGGCGATGGTGTTAAGGAGAAACAGTGAATGAAATTTATAATTTTAACAGAGATTAAAATCTCGGATGACACAAAAGATTATAAGTGTTAATAAAAAAATGAATCAGTAATTATCATATAAAGTTCCAATGAGAAATAAAAGAAAAGTTTGAAGGGGCGGTGCCCCTTTTTGAGATGGCCTAGAATAGGGCACCGTGGGGAGTCCATGAGCCTCGCCCTCTATCAAAGGCAAAACAAAACTTCAAAAACATTTTATATTTGAGATTTATTGAATATCATTCAATCCATAAGTGAAGCTTTCACAGTATAAAAATAAATATAGTTTATCTCTATTGTAATACAATAGATCAACCATTCAATATATATACAACACAAGTATACCCATATATATATACTATGTGAATTTAATTAACATGAAGTTCTCATAGTAATATATAGATTCATAGCAAATATAGGAACTCACAACAGTAAGTAGAATATCAAGAAAGTTTAAGCATCAAATCATAATGATATATATATTTTCTTTCCCAAATTGAATTAAAATACCCAATAACACAATTATGAATAAATTAGGGAACTTGATCCTTTTCTTTTCTAGCTATAATAGAAATGTAACCAAATGGCGATTTTCCTTTCTCATTGACTATGTCAAGTAGCATCACAACACACATAGAAATTAGTTGAATCAAGGAGTAGTTTTTAGATTTGACCACATGCATACAATGAACAAAAAGGGGTTTTCTCTCACCCACAATACAATTTTCTCACAACTCTTTGACACACAACAAAGGATTTCAATGGAGATCACATCAAGGGCACTTTTACCAATCTACAACACATAGTAATCTTCATAACACAAGATTCCTTTTTTCTAAACCCTCATGGAGACTTTTATCCATTTCAACATTTACAAATGCATCTTTTCAACCTGCACACAAACAAAGGCCAAAATAGGTGGCCAAGTCCTGCTCTCCACCCTACCATAGGGATTACCTGAGCACATCCCACCCCTGAGCAGGAGAACTTCATAAACTGGGAGACACTCAAACAAATCTTACAAAACATAACAATCAAAGTTGATCACACAATTAACATCCCTTGGTCAACTCACACACGAGGATCTTTTTCAAGATCCAAAAAGGAGGAGAAAGGGGATAACATCCCTCTTGGGTAAATAAACCAAAACATAATCATAATAAATACATCCTCTGTTACTCCACAAAAAACAAAACTCCCATACAACACCACATCCATATCTCCACATAAATACAGACTCCTACATCCAATAACAACATCATATACCCATTCTTCCAATTTAACAAACACATACTTTTTCACAGATAACCTTTGTTACTCCACAAAACACAAAAACTCCCACATCCAATAAGAACGTGATATACCCATTACTCCAATTTAACAACCACATATTTTTTTCATAGATAACTTCAAATCCTCAATCTGAATACATAAGCCAGAAATACTTTCCCCAAGAGAGGCTCCACACCTCTCTCTACTCCAACACATGGGAGGCTCTCATCTAGATGGAGGGCCACTCCCATAACAACCCAATCCCAAAAAAATACAACAACACACACAAAGACCCAACACTCATAAGAATTATCTTTCACAACACAAGATTTTACCAGATACAAAAAATAAAAATTCAGAGGAAATTACCTCAACTCCCCAAGTTAGGGCGAGCCCAAAAATTGAAACAAGAAACCACTTCCAAATTTCCTCTCATGGACCCAATCCAGAACTTCTTCCAATTCTAAAACCAAAGTCTTAGTTTCTCTCAATTCTCCCCTCTTCCAGAAAACAAACTCAACATGAAAATAAGAAATAAAAAATAAAGGTATTAAAACCCTCTCCAAACTTCCTCATAAATAAAAACTTCAAAAACTTCTAAAAAGAAGGAAAGCTGAAAAGAAAGAAACTTTTTTTTTTCTCTTCCCATAAAACTCATCTTTTTCTAAAAATAAAATAAGGGGATAAATCTTCTCCAAATTTTAAAATATTAAAATATAAAATTAAAATATTTATCCTCATCCCACAAGTAAATAAATTAAAATAAAATAAATATGACTTTTTTTCCACAAGACTAATTTAAATAAAAATGAATAAAATAAAATAACATTATCCACAAAATACTATTATAAGATAAAACAAATAATTTAAAATAACACTCTCATAAATGAAATAATTAAAAATTTGTAAAATAATTAACTATCATAACCAATCAAAAATTAAAACAAAAGACAAACCATAACATTACATCACAAATTAGCCTTAACCCCTTTCCTTGGGTTAGGCTAGGCTTAACTGGGCTAACCTAAGGTTTATGGAGTCCCTGAATTCCACTTAAGGGAACTTAACCACCCACCTGCACATCTCAAGTTCAAATATTAGTTCATCATGATAATAATAGCCAAAGCAACATAATGTATAACAAAATTATTTAAATAATCAACTTTTATCAAAATCACATGATTAACAATTTAAAATAATTTATTTAATTCACTAGCATAAAAACATTCACTACTTCCAATCCATTTCTTTCTCACATAAAATAAGTCTGAAAAAAATCATTTAATTAACTTGATCAAAACATAGTCCAACCACCTTAATCATAAAATATGATCATGTCCAAAGGTTCATCAAACATAATGTCTAATAAAATAGCATAAGTGTCCAAAATTATCCAAAACCATTATGTAATCCATCTAGCATAGTCCAATAGTCTAAGTCATGAAAACCAAAGCAATGTAAAAAAGGATGGCCTCACATCCTCCCCCTCTTGTATTAGGCTTCCTCCGAGAAGCCCTCATAGAGGTGAGGGTACAAGGACCTCATCTAAGTAGTCTCCTCCTAGGTAGCAGTGGCCTCATCTAGTCAGTCCCATTGGAGCTTGACTTGGTCCAGCATTCTCCCTCGGAGAGCCAAAGTTTGATGATCCAATATTCAAATGGGCTCCACAAACATTTGCAGACATATATTTTCTAAGAACATAAACTTGAAATACATCATGAATGTGCACAGGCTGGGTGGCAACACTAGATGGTAGACAACCAGGCCAATCCTCTCAAGAATCTCGAAGGGTCCAACAAATTTGGGTGCAAGTTTAGAACCCTTTCTATAGCGAATCAGGCTCTTATGTGGCCAAACTCTCAGAAAAACCTTGTTACTGACCTCAAAGGTCTTATCTATCCTCTTGGCATCTGCAAACTACTGCTGCCTGTCCTAAGCTATCTCTAACTATTCTTGAATTCAAGTTACTTGTCTTTCCATTTCTTGTACTAGGTTTGGACCTACTGCCACTCTGTCTTCTATCCTATCCCAACTCAAGGGTGTTCTGTAAGGTCTACCATAAAGGGCCTTGAAAGGGGCCATGCCCGACGAGCTATGATGGCCATTGTTATATACAAATTCTACTAAATAGAGGTAATCTTCCCATTTGGAATGCTGGTCCATCACATAAATCCTTAGCATATCCTCAAGAACCTGATTTACTCTCTCAGTCTAACCATCGGTCTCCGAGTGGTATGTGGTGCTAAAATTGAGTTGTGTACCTAGAGCCTACTGTAGGGCTCTCCAAAAAGATGAAGTGAAAATTGGGTCTCTATCAGAAATGATTTTCTGAGGAATACCGTGCAATCTAACAATGTCATCAAGGAAAACTTTTTCTATGGAGGCTGCATTATAAGAGGATCTCATCGAAGAGAAGTGTACTACCTTAGTCAATTTATCCATAGTAACCATAATTGCATCATGCCTACGAGATGACATTGGAAGGCCCACAATGAAATCCATTGATATTACGTCCCATTTCCACTCAAGAATGGCATGAGGATATAACATCCCCATCAGATGCTGGTGCTCGCCATTAACCTACTAACATTTGAGGCATTTGGCTACAAAATCCACTATATATTTTTGCATTCCAGCCCAAAAGTACAATTTTCAGAGGTCGGTGTGCATCTTCTTAACCCCTGGGTAAGCTGCATAGGGAGCTCTATGGGCCTCTACTAACACTAAAGCTCTAAGATCCCCCATAGGAGGAACATAAATATGACCATAATGTCGCAATAAACCATCTGTATCAAGGGAGTAACCTCAAATTTGTCCTTCAAGGACCCATGTGATCTAGACTCCTGAACTACCTCATTGTACCATGGATCCTAAGGAAAAACATCTAAGATACATCCCTACAAATCATTCTGCAAAACCAAAGAGGGCACTCTATGCTTCCTTCTACTCAAAGCATCTGCTACAACATTTTCCTTGCCCTTGATATACTGAACATCAAAATCATACTCGCAGAGGAACTCCATCCATTGTCGTTGCCTTGCATTAAGATTTGGGTGAGTGAATATATACTGTAGGCTTCAGTGATTAGAGTGAAGTTCGAATCGGTGACCTAAAAGGAAATGTCACCACCTCATCAGAGCATGAACGACAGTCGCTAACTCCAAATCATGAGTCGGGTAATTAAGCTCATGCACTTTCAATTTGCATGACTCGTATGCTATAACACATCCTTCTTGCATAAGGACAACACCCAAATCTTTGATAGAAGCGTTGGTACTCACTAAAAAATTTGTTGTAGGATTAGGTATGGCTAAGATGGGAGCACCGGTTAGCTTCTCTTTCAAGAACTGAAAAGCCCTTTCACATTGTTTTGTCCAAACAAACTTCTTTCCCTTTTTTTGAAGGGAAGTAATCAGATGAACAATTCTTGAAAAACCCTTTACAAACCTCCTATAGTACCCAACCAACCCCATGAAACTCTTAACCTCAGTTACATTCATTGGAGTAGGCCATTCCAAAATAGCCTAGATTTTAGCTAAGTCCATTGCAATACCATCACCTGATATGATATGACCTAAGTATTGAATCTCCCTTTAAAAGAAGTCACATTTTGTTAGGTTTGCATACAACTGATTATCCCTTAAACACTGCAATACCATCCTCAAGTGCTCTTCTTCTGTGTGTGAATAGATCAATATGTCATCAAGGAAAATAATTATGAACTTGTCAAGGAAATTTCGGAACACACCATTCATGAGGCTCATAAATACTACCGGGGCATTGGTAATCCCGAAGGGAACTACTATGAATTAATAATGGCCATAATGGGTCCAAAAAGTAGTCTTATGTATATCTGCTTCTACAATTCTTAGCTGATGGTAACCTGATTTTAGATCAATCTTGGAAAATACCTTGGCTCACTGAATTTGATTGAACAAATAATCTATCCTAGGCAGAGGATAATGATTCTTAACTATAAGCTTGTTTAGTTGTCTGTAGTCAATGCAAAGGTGGAGTGACCCATCCTTGTTCTTAACAAAGATGACAGGTGCACCCCAAGGTGAGATGCTAGGGTGTATATGGTCCTTCTCCAAAAGTTCTTTTAACTAGACTTTGAGCTCCTAAAGCTCCTATGTAGTCATGCAATATGGGGCCTTAGAAATAGGTTGAGCTCCTAGCATGAGATCTATATGAAAGTCTATTTCTCACTTAGGTGGAATTCCTGTAAGCTATGAGGGGAACACGTAGGCAAACTCTCATAAGATGGGATGATCATCTAAGGTGGTGTCTGATTTTTCCTCTGATCTGTCACTAATAGATATGACAAACATTTGGCAACCTTTGCGCATTCTACGCTTAAGTTGCTTTGCAGAAATCATTCTTAATGACACTAGCCTCTGAATCCTTGATATACTAACCAGATTACCCTCACTGTCAAGACAGTCAATCACCTTAGTTCGACAATCCAACTTGGCACTATGTGCATTGAGCCAATCCATGCCTAGAATAATATCATAAGATCCCAACGGAAGGACTTGAAGGTCCGCCATAGTAGTGAAAGCTCCAATCTCTAACTGACATCTTGGCTCCTATCACCAACTCTACATCCCAATCATCTTGTTGCCTAGCTGCCACCAAACCACATTGCTTCACTATAGGAGGGGATACGAAAGAATCCATTGCCCCAAAATCAAAAAGTATACAAACAGGAATGTCACCAATTTTACCTTGGGGTTTCAATTACCATAGCCTAGTGCTCTGCCTGGCGGTTATCAATCATAGCAAAAACCCTGTGGGATTTACTCACATCCCCAATTGTTAGTTCTGAATAAGTTGGCTGCTGAGCTCTTGCTGAGGAACGATTATGAGGACAATCTCGTGCAATGTGACCCATGCCACCACAAGTATAGCAAGGGCCTCTAGTGGGAGGTTGAGACTACTACTAAAAGGGTGGTCTACTAGAGCTAGCTTGACTGCCCCTGAAGTTCTGTTGTCTATGGGCTAGTCCCGCATTCTGAGTCTAAGGCCTCTAGTCTCTATGTTGAGGTTGAGGCTGCCATGTCCTAGATTGTGTCCCCTGATTACCCTAATTGATCCTATTTTTATGTCCCTAATTATGTTATTGTTTTTGTTGTTTTTGTCGAGGGGGTCTAGGAGGTAAAGCATTATTCCTGTAACCGCCTCCCTGGGGTGCATGTGGCCTAGAAAAGTTTATGTTCTGTTGGTTTTTCTCATTGTTTCTATACTGCTCACGGTTACCCAGATTCCTAGGGAGGATTTCTTCTACAATAAGAGTCTTTTGTACAGCTTCATGTATAGTCTTAGGTTTTGCTAGGTGTACAGGTCCTACTATGCCATGATTCAGTCCTCTGACAAACCTATTAACCATGAATTTCTCATCCTAAACATAATCAACATAAGGGAGTAACTCTAGAAATTTATTCTCATAGTGTGCAACTGTAAGCCCCCTCTGTTGCAGGTCATGAAATTCATCTATCTTTTTCTATCTAAAATGTTCAAAGATATATCTTTTCTTGAACTTTTCTACAAAGGTCTCCTAACCCAACATGTCAACTGAAATATGGCTCTTTCTTTCTTCCTGTCGCCACCAAGTGGTAGCAGCTCCTGCTAGTAGGTGAATGGCCAACCTCGCCTTGAGATTGCTACGATAAAATTTGAGTTTAAAACAATCTTCAAGCTTTAATAACTAGGAATCTACTTCTACACCATCAGTAGTACCAGAAAATTACAGGGGCTATAGGTGAAGGAATTCTCTAATCTACCTATCTGTGTCAAACTGTTCTCTGGGTGGCCCAAATTTTTCTTGTTGACTAACATGAGGAGGGACATGGTGTCCCGATTCTCCCATCCCTTCCTCACAATGTTCCTCTCTATTCACAGTGGGGCTCCTACTATGCTCTGTGAGCTGAACCATGCTCATCAGAATGAGGATGAGACAGATGTTCAGGTGGTGGTGGAGGTAACCGGGTCTGAACTACATCCACTAATTGATGTAACACTTGCAAAATTTGGGGACCCTGATCCCTGAGTATGTCCTGATGAACTGACTCTAACTGAGTACCAAAATGAGTGCATCTGTATCTAGTCGACATCCTAATAAACCAAACAGTTACAAAGATTTTAGTTTCACATATTACAAATCCCCAGAGTTCCTAAAGTGTGGAAACCTAGCTCTGATACCAAATGTCATGCCCGTGATGAGCCTTCCTATATGTCACCAGACAAGAGGGCTAAAAAGATGGGAAATTATTTTTTTAAAGGTTTAAATGCAAAAAAAAAAATTTGTAAGGGAAGGCTTACCTATAGTTTCACTGATGTCAACAAAACTCTCAACAAGATAAGACAAAGTTGACTTTTGTCGCAATGACCTAATGGTTCAATGAAGGGTTACAATACTTAACGTAATTTTGATAATCTTAATTGCTTAAACAATTGAAAGTCATTGTGATAATTAATAACCTTTATACCATTATTTGATATGTTTAATAAAACCAACTAACTATAACGTAATTAAAAATTACACTTTATAATGAATTTCTCAATTTGTACTTTAGATTAAACCATCTAAACTAAAATATCATTTTTCTCAAAATTAGCATTTCAATTGAAATGAAATAATAAAATATAAATTATAAACATCTAGCTTAACAATTCTAATAACTATCCCTTTTTTTATATAAAAAAAAATCAATAAAACTAAATGTTATATTCTTTTTCTAATGAAACCTTAAACATAGGAATTGCTTTTTCCATAAAATAAAATCTAATTTATTTCTAAGAATCAACTTCTTTTTCCAGTATAACTGATTTTTCCCTTCTAAAGTATTAACTCAATAAAATCTCATTTTCTATAATGTAAATCCAATGTTGCTTTATGGGTTTATTTTCTAAAATTTAAAGCTATTTTTTCTAATTTAAATCTTCTTTTTTCTGTTATGAAAATAATAAAATAAACATATAATTCTTTTCCAACTAAGAAACTTACTTTTCTTTTTCTTATTCCAATAATCTATCATGCTTTCTTTTTTCATTTATGGGAAGTCCAAACCGATTGTTATCCCATGCTCTTAAAACAATAAATCAAAAAGACATCTAAGCAAAATTTTTATTATAGAATCGATGTTTTTATTAATGGTTTTTTTAAAAAAATTTATCTATAACTAATTTATCAAAATTATACATTATATATATGACCAACCTTTATGTATATGCCTGTAGGGAAATACAAATTACAATAGTGAACGTATTGAGTTTTAAAGTGTTTCCAAGTTTAAGGAGATTATATTGCTGGGGCTGTAGATTTGAAGAGGGGCAACAATTAGAGTATATGTAATAACAGAGAATAGAGTTTTATGTTTTAGCAGAGATTAAATGGGTATAATACAGAGGCGAGTAATAAAGGATAACACAGATAATTCAACAGAGAAAGGTTTTAAGTTTATGTGGACAACGATGTACAAGCATTCGCAGAAATATAAACCGCTGCCATAGTATTAAAAACTCATTAAAAGTATAGGAAAAGTGACAAGGGGCATTTGAAAATAGAAACAGGGAAGTAGTTTATCACAGAGTTTAAAAGCATTTAGATGATAACAACATATATGGTTATTGATAGAACCACGAATATCATTTAGAGCAGCCTATGGAAGTTTTGTTTTTAAGTCATTTGCAGGGTTTATAGGGCGGTGATGGTGTTAAGGAGAAATAGCTAATAAAATTTATAATTTTAATAGAGATTAAAATCTCAGACAATAGAGAAGATTATAAGCGTTCATAAAAAAATGAATCAGTAATTATCGTTTAAAGTTCCAATGAGAAATAAAAGAAAGGTTTGAAGGGGCACTGCCCCCTTTATGGGGTGGCCTAGCATAGGGCACCGTACGGAGTCCATGGGCCTCGCCCTCTATCAAAGGCAAAACAAAACTTCAACAACATTTTATGTTTGAGATTTATTAAATATCATTCGATCCATAAGTGAAGCTTGCACAGTATAAAAATAAATACAGTTTATCTCTGTTGTAATACAGTAGTTCAACCATTCAATATATATACAATGCAAGTATACCTATACCTATACATATATATATATATATATATATATATATATATATATATATATATATATATATATATATATATACTATATGAATTTAATTAACATGAAGTTCTCACAATAATATATAGATTCATAGCAAATATAGGAACTCACAACAGTAAGTAGAATATCAAGAAAGTTTAAGCAGCAAATCATAATGATATATATATTTTCATTCCCAGATTGAAGATTGAATTAAAATATCCAATAACACAATTATGCATAAATTAGGGAACTTGTTCCTTTTCTTTTCCAACTATAATAGAAATGTAACCAAATAGCAATTTTCCTTTCTCATTGTCTATGTCAAGTAGCATCAAAAGACACATAGAATTTAGTTGAATCAAGGAGTAGTTTTCAGATTTGACCACATGCATACAATGAACAAAAAGGGGTTTTCTCTCACCCACAATACAATTTGCTCACAACTCTTTGACATACAACAATGAATTTCAATGGAGATCACATCCAAGGCACTTTTTCCTTCTGCAACACATAGTAATCTTCCCTTATGAAGACTTTTATCCATTTCAACATTTACAAATGCATCTTTTCAACCTACACACAAACAAAGGCCAAAATAGGTGGCCAAGTCCTGCTCTCCACCCTACCATAGGGATTGCCTGAGCACATCCCACCCTCGAGTAGGAGAACTCTATAAACTGGGAGACACTCAAACAAATCTTACAAAATATAACAATCAAAGATGATCACACAATTAACATCCCTTGGTCGAATCAAACACGAGGATCTTTTCTGAGATCCAAAAAGGTGGAGAAAGGGGATAACATCCCTCTTGGGGAAATAAACCAAAACATAATCATAATAAATACCATCCTCTATTACCCCACAAAACACAAAATTCCCATAAAACACCACATCCATATCTCCACATAAATACATACTCCCACATCCAATAACAACATCATATACCCATTCTTCTAGTTTAACAATCACATACTTTTTTATAGATAACCTCTATTACTCCACAAAACACAAAAACTCCCACATCCAATAAAAACATCATATACCCATTCTTCCAATTTAACAACCACATATTTTTTTCACAGATAACTTCAAATCCTTTGTCTGAATACATAAGAAAAAAATACTTTCCCCAAGAGAGGCTCCATGCCTCTCTCTACCCCAGCACATGGGAGGCTCTCATCTAGATGGAGGGTCACTCCCATAACAACCCAATCCCAACAAAATACAAAAACACACTAAAAGACCCAACACTCATAAGAATTACCTCCCACTACCGTGGAAACCCACACCCCCCTTCGCTCCACTTCCCATCACCCGGCGCCCCTATCTCTGCCGAAGTCCCCACTCCCGCCTCCTTAGAACCTTCCGGCGCCGTTCATCCAATGCGCCCACTTTGCTAGGTTAAAACACAGCAAGATAAGAATTATTTGCTAACTTAAAACCCTCGTTATTGATTCTTAATATATATATATATATATATATATATATATATATATATATTCGACCCTCCTCTTGGCTCAAAAGAAAAGAAGGCATCTTATCTCTGGTTTGTTTTAAAAAAAAATAGTGAGTATATATATTGTATGATACAAAAAAATGTATATATTAATTTTATATACCTCTGTGGACGGAGTTCATTGAAGCCTCTCTTAACCTGCTACATCAAAACAAAAAAAATGAAGAGATTGAGAGAAATGGAGAGAAGAAGAAAAATGAGGAAGAACAATGGAGGCTAGGGTTTGTCTTGTTTCTCCATAACGAAACTAATTGTTTATTGAGAGGAATTTTAGGGCTTGGTAGTTTAAAATTGGCTTTTATTAATTCCCTCACTTTCCTTTGATTTCTTTTATTGTTTTACCTCTTTTTTTTTTTTGAAAAAGGAATTAGAGGTAAATTAAATAAAGGGGTAACTTTAATTGTGATATTTTAATTGTTTGGTGATAGACTTGTTTTGGAAAGGTAATGAGATGGTAGGAGGATTAATTTATTGGTTAGATAGATTTTTTTAAACTTAATTGAGCTAGTGGGGCTAATTCCCTAATTAATTTTATTAAAGTTTTACTTTAACTTTATTTTAAACTCAGTCTACCATGCAATTTTAATTTAACCTTATTCTCTCATGAGACCATTTTAGTTAAATTATTTTTATGGTTAATTCTTTATGAACTAGGTCTATAATCAATTAATTTAACCTTGCGTTTGATCAGGGACCCTTAGATAAATTTTATTCCTAGTGCATTAATTTTTTCCATCCAACTTAGCAAACCTAGTATACCTTGACTAAAATTATTTAATTAAACTAAACCCTATTCACGCCCGTGAGGCATTATGCTGCCAGATTTTTCTGGAACCTGGAATTAGGCAATTTATCTCTTTTAAAACATGCATAGAGCTAAATTACCATTTCCGCAACATAATGATATTTAAATTAGATCATTAATTATTTTCATGGTTTGGAATTTGACTTTTGATTTTGACTATGTCAAAATCCCATCATCGACTTAGCTTAACCTAGGGTTTTGATCCTCGATCCTAACCCTATTAGCGATGTTATTTCATGTCATATCAACCCCCTAGTTGGCCTTCATTAAGTAGGGGAGATGCGCATGTGGTCACATTACCCCGCATTTGACTGTCATGTTTACGCCTTATGCGTATTGCCAACAAGTACGCTTACGCATACGAGGGGGTTTCTAGGGAAGCGTGGGAAAAAATTTTGTTATTCTGTGTCATGACCACATGACAAGTGTGGACATGACACATGTGTTGCATGTCATGGACGCATGGGAAATGTGGGCATGACATTTAGTATCAAAGCCAAGTTTAAACACTAGGCTTGTTTGGGCACGTTACTTATTCCGCACTTTCAATTAATTAGTGATTACCTTGTTGTTGTAGGATGCCTCCCTGGTGAGTTCGGTGAGCGCATTCACACCACACTGCGTCTGTCAAGGTGCACAGTGATTCTTCAGGTAAGGGTCAGGCACCACTGACACCACAGGTCCTACCTATACCAAATATTGGACCATAGATACTTTAGGCACTACAGGCAATGTTAGATAGGCTACCATTGGCCGCAGTTGCACCATGCATAGAGCCACGTGATGAGCCCCGCGTTGATCCACGAGAGGAGCCACATGTGGAGCCATGAGCAGAGTCACATGTGGAACCACATGTGGAGCGCCACATCAAGCTACAAGAGGCACCTTGTGTGGAGCCATATGTTGAGATACTAGATACGATGGTGAAGGAGGTTGGGTCGGCCTATAGGGCCCATAGCAGGAGCCCTCCACATCATGCCAGGCTTGAGGAGATAGTGCATGTGGAGAAGATTTTTCATGGGCCATATGATTATTATGCAGATGAGCCCATTACAGGGCACAGAGACCAAGGAGACCCCATCAGGAATTTGTTGAGGCTGAATCCTCCTACTTTCACCGGGACTACAGAGGGAGCCGAAGTTGAGGCTTGGCTCATTAGTCTAGACAGATGCTTCATGTTGCATCCTTACGAGGGCAACAAGAAGGCACGTGTGGTAGTCCACCCGTTGCGAGATGCAGAAACTAATTGGTGGCGCACTGAGGAGTGCAAGTGCCATCTATCATTAGACACACTCTCTTGGGATACTTTCTTTGAGTGCTTCAATGTGCAGTATTTATCAGATCACTACAGATAGGATCGCATAGACAAGTTTCATGACCTTCATTAGAGAGGGCTTACTGTTGCTCAATATGAGGGTAGATTCACTGAGTTGTCTCGATATGCAAAGTACCTCCATGATGAGAAACTCCTAGTTCATAAGTTTATCAGAGGATTGAAGCATAGCATAGTAGTGCCTATACACATGGCAGACCCTCAGACATTGAGTGATGCTACCGAGAAGGCATACATAGCTGGGGAGATACAGGGATGAGAGTAGGGTTCACGCCCCCAGTTTCAGGATCGTGGGCAGCAGCATCATTAGCAGAGTTACTACAGACCACCACTACCACCATAGAGAGGAGGATTTAGTTCTCCATCATTACCTCCTAGACCTCCATAGCAGTAGAATTAGCAGAGGTCAAGACCCTAGCAGAGGGCACAGGGAGGGCAAAATCAAGTTTGGCAGTAATAGGGCTCGCGTAGAGATCAGAGGTAGTAGGGACCACCTGCGGGACCCGCAAGGTCACAATAATCATACAAGGGTTCACAGGGGTCTGTAGGTAGATCTGGATAACAGCAGTTAGGTAGGACTCAGACTGGACAGGTACAGGCTTGGGGCCCATGCTATGTGTGTGGTGGAGCGGGACATCTAGCTAGAGAGTGCCCATAGGGCTTTATGGCAGGGGACAATCCCGTTCAGGAGGGTCAAAGCAGACTGTAGGAGATGTGGGCAAGTCCCACCACATGTTCACAGTGGTTGATAACCGCCAGGCTGATTTTCAAGCATCAGTGATTGAGACATCAGGTATAATCGAGGGTGCCCCCATTTCTATTCTTTTTGACTTTGGAGCTATTGATTCCTTTCTATCTACATCGTTAGTGGAGCATTGTAGGCTAGTGGCTTCTAGGCAGGACATTAAGTGGGAGGTTAAGTTGGCCACTGGGGCCAGGATGCCAGTAGATGCCTTGGTTTGGAATTGTGAGATCTCTTTGGGGTCCTTCACTACATCTTGTGACCTTAGAGTTATGCCATTAGGATCCTATGATGTGGTTTTTGGTATGGACTGGCTTGCGGCTCATAGAGCCAAGCTAGATTATCGCCGAAAGGTGATTACCTTCTTAGATGATCATGGTACATCAGTTGAGATAGTGGGCATTCAGAAGCCCATAATAGTTCATATGATAGCCACTCAGCAACTTAAGTGTTGTATGCAGAAGGCATGCCATATGATCGCTATTATAGTTAATGATAGATCAGAGGATGAGCCTGAGGAATCATTAGATGACCATCCCATCTTGAGAGAGTTTGCCGATGTGTTTCCAGCAGAGTTACCATGGATGCCACCCTGTCGTGAGGTAGACTTTCATATTGATTTAGTGCAGGGTGCTGAGCCAGTGTCTCATGCACCCTACAGGATGACCATTCATGAGATCACAGAGCTCAAGTTGCAGCTTGAAGACTTTCTTGAGAAGGGGCACATCTGACTGAGCATTTCACCTTGGGCCACTCCGGTCATCTTTGTGAAAAAGAAGGATGGGTCACTTCGGTTTTGCATGGATTATAGGCAGTTGAATAAGGTGATGGTGAAGAACCATTACCCTCTGCCTAGGATTGATGATCTCTTCAACCAAATGTAGGGAGCTAGGGTGTTCTCTAAGATTGAACTGAAGTCCAGTTACTATCAGTTGTGTATCACAGAGGCAGATATTCATAAGATCGCTTTCCAGACTAGATACGGCCACTATGAGTTCACTGTGGTCCCCTTTGGTTTGATGAACACCCCTGTAGTGTTCATGAGTCTCATGAATGGGGTGTTCCATACCTACTTGGATTGGTTTGTGATTATTTTTCTTGATGACATATTGATTTATTCGCAGACTGAGGAGGAACATGAGGAGTACGTACGTCAGGTTTTGCAGTGCTTGAGAGAGCAGTAGCTTTATCACAACTTGGCAAAGTGTGCCTTTTTCAGGATAGAGGTACAGTACTTGGGGCACATCCTATCAGGTAATGGCATCTCTATAGATCCATCGAATATCAGAGCTATCAAAGATTGGCCAGCACCCACCAATGTGATAAAGGTCAGGAGTTTCATGGGATTAGTCAGTTACTACCGCAGATTTGTAGAGGACGTTTCTAGGATAGTGCACCCCATTACTTCCCTTTAGTGGAAAGGGAAGTGTTTCACTTAGACCAAGTAGTGCGAGAGGGCCTTTGGCATCCTCAAGGAGTGTCTTATCAACACACCCATTTTAACGGTTCCTAATTCTATAGAGGATTTTGTAGTTTGTATAGATGCATCACTTGAGGGTTTGGGAGCCTTGCTTATGCAGGGTGGTAGAGCGATTGCATATGAGTTGTGTAAGCTCAAGACACATGAGATGAACTACCCTACTCACAATTTAGAGCTCGCAGCAGTGGTACATGCTCTTGTTTGTTGGAGAAACTTTCTTTTGGGTCGTGGCTTTGAGGTTCATTCGGATCACCATAGTTTGCAGTACATATTCACACAGCCAAATTTGAATGCCCACCATCGTCGTTGGATGGAGTTTCTATGCGAGTACAACTTTGATGTCCACTACATCAAAAGGAAGGAGAACGTGGTCATTGACGCTTTGAGTCGGAGGTGTTACAAGATCTTGACCTTGACCTTGAGTGTGGACTTGAGAGAGCACATCATTCAGCATCTACCTGAGGATGAGTAGTTTTTTGAGGTGTAGCAGGAGATCCAGTCATAGAGGGCCCTTAAGGGCAAATTTGTAAGATATTCCCTTGAGTCAGATGGGTTTCTTAGACATCAATAGTGCATCTATGTACCCCATGTGAGTGACCTTCGTACGATAGTTCTTTCAGAGGCTCATATGGCACCTTATGCAGCACACCTAGGGGTGAAGAAGATGCATGCCGACTTGCGATAGTTATACCATTGGGCAGGTATGACATGGGATATTGCAGAGTATGTTGCTTGTTGCCTTGAGTACCAGAGGGTCAAGGTTAAGCATCGGCATCGAGCAGGTCTTTTATGTTAGATTTAGGGCAGACAACTGAGAGGGGGGGTGAATTAGTTGTCCAAAACTTTCTTCCAATTAAGCACTTAAATCTACTTTGTGATTCAACAGCATAATAATAAATTAATCATGAAAACATAATGCATTAAATCAAGAGCAAAAACATATTAACAAATAAGACATCAAGATTTTGACGTGGAAAACCTGGTTAAGGGAAAAACACGAGGTGATTAACCTAAGATTGTAGTCTCTGTTAGAAGAATAGAAAGAACAAAATAGCACATGCCAATTAGGGCTCACTACCTGAGCACAGTGCTCACAAGAGGCCCACTGCCTATAAGAATAATAAGTATCACCTACTTGAACTGGAGAATAGCATCTTCACCATGCTTGAATCAGTTCCATTTAAGCCCAATACTTTTGCTCTACTTTTTCGCTCCTCTGCTCTTTACCACACTCTCATCTCCCTGAGATCCACTTTGGAATGACTTTGCAATTCCTTATTTATACAAGACATCAACTTAGGAATAATCATCTAAGTCGGTAAACATCTACAAGAACATTTGCAAGATGTATAACTCATCCGGTTGGCCAGACTTAGGAAGAACACCATCATCCGGAAGTAATTCTTTACTTACAAGCTCAAACTCTAATACAAACCACCAATACAAACTGGACACGATCCAAAGACCTCCACAAGCTTGCCTGAATCACCAAGAACATCCACACTTCATCTACTTACTGAAATCCTTCTCTCCTTTATTCAGAACCTCAAGAACACAGTTTGTCATCATTGTCATGATGGAAAAGATGCTTACGGACCTCCAGACCATGAACTAATCAAGTTGTCAATTCACATGGACTTCCTAAACACTCCACCAAATCCACAGAATGAGATAAGACATTTTCAAATCTCACTGGACCTATCTATATGACTCTATCACCTCTGAACACCTGCCGGAACCAATTTTACTTGAGCGGCCACAACCTCTTCAGATCTTCATGCGGACCTCTGAAATCTTTACTGGATCATCTTAGGACACATATCTCTAAACCCTTTGAACTGCATCCTCTGATCTTCATCTTAGCTAGGATCTTTAGCTTACTGTCTTCACTATTATTCTTTGTTCCTTATCATTAAGCAATAGGAGTATGTTGACATCAATGACAACACCGGTTAGACCCATACTTACAACAATCTCCCCCTTTGTCATTGATGGCAACATATGATGTGCAAAACTATTTTGACCATCAACACAAGAGCTTCTCCTTACTGTCATAGCTCCCCCTATCAACAACAACCATTCACAGGTCTTCTCTTCTTGTACTGCTCCCCCTTTGATCAACAACCATTTGTTTTTCACATGTCTTCTCTCCCCCTTGACATCAATGGCAAAGGGCACATACTTGCAACTTCAACACTTTAGAATCATACCAGCTGCTTCCCCTGAGTAGCAGCTCTCCATCATCAATCTGGATCACAAAATATGACTATGATATCCACCAAACTGATGCACATCAGTGCACCTTAGTTCATCACCGGAGGGGAAATAACCCCTAACTTCTCCCTGAGATACTCAAAAGAGTCCTTAGGTAGAGGTTTAGTAAAGATATCTGCAATCTGATCCTTCAAAGGCACAAACTCCAATCTAACTTCATTCTTGTTCACTTGCTCTCTCAAAAAGTGAAACCTGATGGATATACATTTGGTCTTTGAATGTAATACTAGATTCTTAGATATATTTATTACACTTGAATTATCATAGAAGATTGTGATAGGCTCCTCATACTCCACTCTTATGTCTCTTAGCATTTGCTTCATCCACATAACCTGAGTACAACTACCTACTACAGCAATATATTCTACTTCTGCAGTGGACAGAGATATTGCCTCTTGTTTCTTGCTCAGCCAAGAAACCAATATCTTCCCCTGAAAAGAATGCTCCACCACTGGTACTCTTCTGGTCATCCACATCTCCTACCCAATCCGCATCTATATATGCATGAAGAGAAAAATCATGATCTTTGGGATACCACAATCCATACTCAACTGTCCCTTTTAGATATCTAAAAATCCTCTTGATTGCCATGAGATGAGATTCTCTAGGATCAGCTTGAAATCTAGCAACAAGACCAACAACATTCATAATGTTAGGTCTATTTTGAGTAAGATACAACAATCCACCAATCATTGACCTGTACTTTTTCTGATCAGCCTTAGGAGAGTCATCATCCTTTCTCAATTTACATCTGGTTGCCATGGGAGTATTCATTGGTTTTGAGTCTTCCATTCCAAATTTCTTCAACAATTCTTTCACATATTTGGTCTGAGAAATGAAGATTCCTTTCTTAGTTTGAATGATTTGCAGACCCAAGAAGAAATTCATTTCCCCAAGAATGGACATCTCAAATTCACTTTTCATTTGATTTGCAAAAGTTTTGCACATATTATCTCTTCCACCAAAAATGATGTCATCAACAAACACTTCAACAATCAAGATGTTTTCATAATCAATTTTGAAATACAAATTACTGTCAACAGTACCTTTGTTAAAACCAATCTTCAAAAGATGCTTGTCCAATCTTTCATACCAGGCTCTTGGGGCTTGCTTTAGTCCATATAGTGCTTTCTTCAACTTGTAGACCATATCACCATGATCAGACAATTGAAATCCATCTGGTTACTCAATGTATACTTCTTCTAAATCTCCATTTAGAAAGGCAGTCTTGACATCCATTTGATAGACTTTGAAGTCCTTGAAGGAAACAAAGGCAAGAAATAATCTGACTGCTTCAATTCTTGCCACTGGAGTAAAAGTTTCTTCAAAATCAACTCCTATTTGAGAGTAACCCTTGTAGACCAATCTGGCTTTATTTCTAATTACTTCACCAACTTCATTCAGTTTGTTTCAGAAGACCCATTTGGTTCTAATCACATTCTTGTTTCTAGGTTTGGGAACAAGATCCCAAGTGTGATTTTTATCAATTTGCATTAGTTCTTCCTCCATTGCTTTAGTCCAATTTTCATCATTGGAAGCTTCATTCACTGTCTTAGGTTCAATCTTTAAAATCAGACAATACTCTTCTGAATCTTGAGCAATCTTTCTCCTTGTTTGTACACCTTTGCTTTTATCACCTATGATTTGATCTTCAGAGGGGTTCAGTCTTACATACCTGGAAACTTTGGGAGTTTCTTGCACTTCTGATTCTTGATTAGGCTCATTAAAACTCATCTCTTCTTCCTAATTTACCGGATCAATTTGAATCTAAATTTTAGAAGGGGATTGAGCTCCTTGAATTAGAACACCATTCTGATCATCTTCATCATATTCATAAAATGTTGAAGGTTTTTTAATTCCTTCATCAACCTTCACATTTGTACTTTCTATAATCTTTCTCAGTCTCTTGTTATAACACCGGTATGCTTTGCTTTGAGTAGAGTAGCCCAAGAATATTCCTTCATCACTTCTAGGATCAAACTTGCCTAGATATTCATCTCTTTTAATGTAACATTTGCTACCAAAGACTCTGAAATACATCACAGTAGGAGTGATGCCAAACCAAAGTTCATAAGGAGTCTTACCAGTATTGCTTCTGATTTGTACTTAATTGAGAGTATAGACTGCAGTGCTGACGACTTCTCTCCAATAGATCTGAGGAACATTTGCTTCCATCATCATGGTCCTAGATGCTTCCTAGATGGTCTGGTTCTTTCTCTCCACTACTCCATTCTGCTATGGAGTCCTAGGAGTAGACAACTATCTTTTTATTCCATGTTTCTCACAGAATTCTATGAATTCACCGGATGTGAATTCTCCACCTCTATCAGACCTTAGACATTTCAATTTTAATCTGGTTTCATTCTCTACCATAGCCTTGAATATTTTGAATTTCTCAAGAGCTTTTGATTTCTCTTTCAAAAAAGTTACCCACATCATCCTAGAGTAGTCATCAATTAATAGCATGAAATATCTATCAACTTGCACACTTCTAATCCTTGCGGGCCCACATAGATCAGTATGAACTAAGTCCAATAATCTAGTAGAAGATTGTTCCTTGATTTTGAATGAGACTCTACTTTGTTTACCCAACTGACATTCTTTGCACAAACTATTTATAGGTTTCACCAATTTTGGAAGATCTCTTACAACTTGAGTGTTACTTATCTTGATGATATTATCAAAATCCACATGACACATCCTCTTATGCCATAACCAACTCTGATCAATTTGAACAAATAAGCAACTTTTACCAGTACCAACCAAGTGGAAGATATTACCTTTAGTTTGAGTACCAGATGCAATCTCTATTCCAGAAATTTCAAAGATCTTGCATTTTCCATTCTTGAATCAGAGATCATAGCCTTTGTCCACCAACTATCCAACACTAAGAAGATTGTGCTTCAATCCTTCAACATACAATACATTACCAGTTTTGTTCTTTCCATCAAAAGAAATAGTTCCTCTACCTTTGATTCTACCAGTAGAATTATCACCAAACTTTACCACTCCTCCTTCATACCTTTCCAAATCTATGAACTTACTTTTGTCACCTGTCATATGGTGAGAGCATCCACTGTCAATGACTCAATCATCCTTTCCTTCAACTTGGGAAGCCAGAGCTCTTTCTACAACAGATTCAGAGGACATTGAACCTTCTTCCTTGATGGCAATGAACACCCAGTCACTTCTGGATTTGTTTACTATTTTTGATTCATCATCTATTACTCCTTTATTATCATCATCTTCATGAACTTAGTAACAATTCTTTTGGAACCTTGATCTGTTAGGATTTGGCCTTGAAAATCTTTCCGGATACCTTGAGGCAAAATGACCAATCTTATTGCATTTAAAACACTTAAAAGGCAATTTCCCTTCATACTTACTAGATCCTCTTGGCAGTCTTTTTGCAATAAGGGCTTCAAGTTGAGCAATTTCTGCTTCTTCTTCTTCAAGGTCTTTTCTTGCTTTTTCATACCATGATAGTTTCCTTAAAGAGTTCTCTCCCAGATCAAACCTTTGTTTACCTTTCACAGAGGCACTAGCTTTGAATGCAGATTCATTCTTGGGAGGGGCATCTCCAAACTCGGTCATTTCAAAAGCAGCCAATTTGCCAACCAATTGATCTCTTGTGATAGCTAAATGGGCTCTGAATTCTTCAATGGCAGCAACCTTGATTTTATAAGAAGCAGGAAGGGATCTGAGAACTTTGCCAACAATCTCATCTTGATCCAAGACTCCACCAGCACATCTAATGCCACAAACAAGCTCATTTACTCTTGGCATAAAAGTACTGATATTTTCATCTTCTCTCATCTTCAAATTTTCAAATTTTCCTTTCAGACTCTGTAGCCTTGCACATTTAACATACTTGTCCCCTTCATGCAAAAGTTCCAGTTTTTCCCAAATCTCAAAAGCAGTTTGTAGATCAACAACATTTGTCAGCTTTGAATCAGACAATGCACTTAGAAGAGCTTCTTTAGTCTGCAGATTGTTTTCAACATCTGTGATTTCATTTGGGGATTTCACGCCACCCTGTGGAGGAGTATATTTCGTTGAATCCATGGTCCAATACTGCATTCCCATACATTGCAATGACATTGCATGTGACTTTTCCAAAGATTAAAATTGGTTCCATCAAACTTAGGACTAGCCTTCTTGTAGGATGACATCCTGGATCTCCTCAAGTGGTTAAGCTCTTTTAGAGGAACTTAGCTCTGATACCAATTGTTAGATTTAGGGCAGACAACTAAGAGGGGGGTGAATCAGTTATCCAAAACTTTCTTCCAATTAAGCACTTAAATCTACTTTGTGATTCAACAGCATAATAATAAATTAACCATGAAAACATAATGCATTAAATTAAGAGCAGAAACATATTAACACGTAAGACACCAAGATTTTGACATGGAAAACCTGGTTAAGGGAAAAACCATGGGGTGATTAACCCAAGATTGTATTCTCTATAGAAGAATAGAAAGAACAAAATGGCACATGCCAATTAGGGCTCACTGACCGAGCACACTACTCACAAGAGGCCCACTACCTACAAGAGACACACTATCTACAGAATAATAAGTATCACCTACTTGAACTGGAGAATAGCATCTTCACCATGCTTGAATCAGTTCCATTTAAGCCCAATACTTTTGCTCTACTTTTCACTCCTCTGCTCTTTACCACACTCTCATCTCCCTGAGATCCACTTTGGAATGACTTTGTAATTCCTTATTTATACAAGACATCAACTTAGGAATAATCATCTAAGTCGGCAAACATCTACAAGAACATTTGCAGGATGTATAACTCATCCGGTCGGCTAGACTTAGGAAGAACACCATCATCCGGAAGTGATTCTTTACTTGCGAGCTCAAACTCTAATGTGGACCACCAATACCAACTGGACATGATCCAAAGACCTCCACAAGCTTGCCTAAATCACCAAGAACATCCACACTTCATCTGCTTACTGAAATCCTTCTCTCCTTTATCTGAAACCTCAAGAACATAGTCTGTCATCACTGTGATGATGGAAAAGATGCTTGTGGACCTCCAGACCACAAACCAATCGAGTTTTCACTTCACATGGACTTCCTAAACACTCCACCAAATCCGTAGAACAGGATAAGGCATTTCCAAATCTCACTGGACCTATCTGTATCACTCTGTCACCTTTGAACACCTGCCAGAACCAGTTTTACTTGAGTGGCCACAACTTCTTCAGATCTTCATGCGGACCTCTGAAATCTTTACTGGATTATCTTAAGACACATATCTTTGAATCCTTTGAACCCTTTGAACCGCATCCTCTGATCTTCATCTTAGCTAGGATCTTTAGCTTACTGTCTTCACTATTCTTCTCTATTCCTTATCATTAATGCAACAGGAGTATGTTGACATCAATGACAACACTGGTTAGACCCATACTTGCAACATTTTATACCCTCACGTGATACCTAAGTGGAAATGGGACACCATTTCCATGGACTTCATTGTTGGTCTTCCTATGTCATCACGCTGCCATGATGCCATCATGGTGACGGTTGACAAGTTGACCAAGGTGGCACATTTCTCACCTATACGCACAACATACAATGCACCATCTGTGGTGAGAGTATTCTTGGATCAGATTGTTAGACTACATGGGGTACCTCACCATATCATTTCTGATAGGGATTCAGTGTTCACATCAGCCTTTTGGAGGGCATTGCAGCAAGCGTTGGGCACACAGCTCAACTTCAGTTCCGCTTATCATCCTTTGACAAACGATCAGACAGAGAGGGTTAATCAGGTTCTTGAGGATATGCTTTGTATGTATGTCATGGATCACCAAAGTAGATGGGAGGAGTATCTGTATCTAGTTGATTTTTCCTACAATAATGGGCATCACAGCTTGTTGGGTATGCCTCCTTTTCAGGCCTTGTACGACAGACCTTACAGGACACCTTTGAGTTGGGACTATATTGAGGACAGGGTTGCATTAGGGCCAAAGTTGGTTCAGGCTATGGAGCAGTAGGTGACCTTGATTAGGAAAAGACTTCAGAAGGCACAGGATCGATAGAAGAAGTATGCCGATGCTAAGAGGGTAGATCAAAGCTTCTCAGTTGGGGACAAAGTATTCTTGAGAGTGCGATCGCACAAGAGTCCAATCCATTATGGAAAGGGCTCTAAGCTCGCACCTCATTTTGTTGGGCCTTTTGAGATCTAGAAGCAGATAGGACCCATAGCCTATCATCTAGCCTTGCCACCTAGCCTGTCGCGCATCCACAATGTTTTTCATGTTTCTATTTTATGGCATTACATATCTGATTTATCTCATGTATTGGATTGAAGTGCTCTTTAGGTAGAGGTGGATGACCAGTTGGCTTTGGAGCTAGTTCACACATTGGCTTGTTGGACACTGGGCCTTTCAGGTTGAGAGCTAGACCAGGTTAGGGTCCAGTAGGAGATGTACGATGAGGCCACGATGACATGGGAGGATGCAACGAGATTGAGGGCCCTTTATCCTCACCTCTTTGATGCCTTCTAGGAGGAAGTACAATCTTAGGGGGGGAGGATGTCAGGCCTGCCATTTCATTCCCTTATATTTGACTACTTTATTTTACTGTTGGTGATACATGTTAGACTTATGGGACTATTGATCCTGAATTACAGGATTATTAGACATTATGCTTTATGTGGATTTATTATGTTTAGTGTAGACACCCTAAAATGACCAAGTTGTCACATCACTGGCATTTCATAATCTGTCTAATCACCTGCATTTCAATGTTAATTAAATAATCTAATTATTTAATTAATTTCACCAAATTCTTCTAAATCACATACTTTCGACATTAATTAAATAAATTCTCTTTAATTAATTAATTAAATTAAATTCCTCTGTTATTCTTCCAAAATTAAATAATTTTAATTATTTAATCAAATCATCATCCTTTTTTCAAAATTCAAGTCTACATTAATTAAATAAATCCAATTATTTAATTAATTCATCACAATTCTATCTTATCTACAATTAAATAACTTACATTATTTAATTAAATCAATTGTTCTTTTAAATTTAAATAAATCATGCAAATTTATTTAAATTATCTCAATCCTCTAAAAATAAATAAAATCAAATATTTTATTTATAATCTTCTGTTCTTTCAAAATCATGCACAAATAATTAAATAAATTTATTTATTTAATTTGCTTTCAAATCTTCTAAATTAAATAATTCTAATTATTTAATTATTTCTTCCAATAATATCTTCTCTAAATTTAAATAAATCAAATATTTATTTAAGTTGCTTTTTCTTCTAAATTGAGTTATCTCTAATATAACTCAAGCTTTCTATATTTAATAAAGCTAAATATCTTCTTATTCTCATGCAAATCTCTTCTTCTTGTTTTAAATCACTTAACTGATCATTACATTCTATTAATTGCTTTAACTCATTCTTCTATTCTTGATAACTCCTCTCATGCAAAAGAAAGCAAGACACATGTCTTCTTCTTATTCGTTGCACGTTCCTCAACTGTTCTCCTTCGTTGATTCTTTTGAATTATCTGGACCATTGATCAATCTTCATTGAAACCTATATAAACCCCCCTCATCTCCTTCATTAGCTCTCTCTTCGATCGTATTCTCAGGCATACTTAACAGAGCTTTGAGCATACAAAACGCGTCGATTGAGTAACCTTATGATCTCTTAACATTGATCTTTGAGCACATTGAGCACACTACTTGCTTGTTGCAACTATGGTTTTCACAACTTGATTGAGCAATCCACACATCTCTAAAAAGAAACAATACAGATTTTGGTAAGAGCTTTCATTTGTCTTTTAATTTTATGATAATGGCTTTTATTTAGATTGGTTCGCTTTATGTGATTGGTTTTTGGTTTTATTAGTTTAGATTAAATCAATTTTTCCTCATACACATTCTGGCACGTCCGGTGGGACCCACTAATCCCTCTTTTTCTTTGAGAAATTGTTTTTTTTTAAGTCACAGTATGGTACAGTGCAAACAACATTGCAAAGCGCTTCTGGAAGTATTATTAAGCGCTATTGGAGGCACATTAAAGTGCCCTTGGGGGCACTGCGGTGCTTTTGGTAGCACAGAGCAGCGCTTTCGGTATCATAGAACAGCACTTCCGGTAGCATCATTCATCGCTTTAGGATAAATTAGGTTTTGACTTTGTTTTGTGTTCTTGCAGGGTTCTCTCGTTACTTATCTTTTTTATTTGTTTGACAAGCTGTTGTATTTGTCTTTCAAACCTACTTTTTGATACTTCCTAAGCTGATTTATTTAGGGGTATCTTCGGTATTTGCATTAATCTATTGTGTTGATACATTTTCTAAGTTTTTTGGATTTCACGATTCAGATCTATCAGATATTATTGCTCAAAACAGTAGATCAACCATGAAATCCCATTTTGACCTAGTTATTTTGACAAAAGCTAATATTTTTTTGATCTGAGACCATGCAGCGCATCTGGTATAATATTATCGCGCTTTTGGATACACAGTAAGGTGCTTCAGGATATGTTTCAATGCTTCTGGTAGTATCCTTCAATGCTTCTGGTGAACATTGTAGCGCTTTTGGCATAACAGTATCGCACTTCTGGATGCACAGTAGAGTGCCTCTGGATATTGTTCAGCACTTCTGGTAATATTCTCC
Source organism: Cunninghamia lanceolata (assembly GCA_027924645.1). Lineage (NCBI taxonomy): Eukaryota > Viridiplantae > Streptophyta > Pinopsida > Cupressales > Cupressaceae > Cunninghamia > Cunninghamia lanceolata. The sequence continues at coordinate 969,210 of BSBN01000327.1, read as the reverse complement.
GACGCTTCGGGTCTATGTTACAGCGCTTTTGGAAATACAATAAGTCACCTCCGGTAAGATAGTGTAGCGCTTTTGGTCAAGTTGATTTGTCTTTTACTAACTTGTGAAGTTTTGGTTGAACTAACTGACTTGTTGCAGCTTCTTATTACTCACACAGAGCAAATAGGTGTTCGTAACATGTTCATGCAGGATGAGCATTGAAGAACTTTTGATTTATCTCACTAAGTCTTAGAAACACATTGCATGCTTAAAAGGATAATTGAACAAAACATTTTCTTTGCAATTTAAGTCTTAGGAACATACTACTTTTCTTAAGGGACAATGGACATGTATGAGAAAACAACTCAATTTTTTAAGGGACAATGGACATGAATGCCAAACACTTCATTTTCATAAGGGACAATTGACAACTACAACTGTGTGTGTGCCTAATTTAGTTGCACATTATTTTTCTTATAACGGGACAATTGAACCTTTGTTTGATGTGCTTGCTCTTACATTTTCTGTACTTCCTTTGGAAGGGCCTGCTTTTGGATTGCACTTCATCCAAAAGGGATGACCCTAAGCAGAATTTTCCTTTGAACCGCTATATAAGAGGGATAAGGTGAAAGCCAAGTCCTAACCGACGTCAGCCTTACCTTGTGGTGCCAAACTGAAAAGAGGTGTACTAGCTCTTTGTGGAAATGATTTTCACATTGAGCAAAGTGTTTGATACTCTTAGTAGGATTGGTTAAAGCTTTTAGTAGCTTGTCACATTGCTCATAAGGCATTGGTCCCTCAAAGTCACTAAGAACCATTCTAGATAGAGACTACCTGACCTACCTCCGAACAGTGCGGTAATCATCAGTGCAAGGGGAATCGTTTTAAGCCCTTAAGATACTCACCATTGGCTCCCTTGAGAAGAGATAGTATTCCCTTGGACATAAAGCTCTTGTGACCTACTTGAGCTTTCCGAGGGGAGGGTGAGATATCCCTACCTATCGTCTCTCGCAAAGATACTAAATAGCCGACACCTTTATGGAATGATATTTTTATCGACGGAGTATTAAGCTGTGAGCTGATCTACTGTAATGAAACCTTGTCTCTAGGGATAAAAAGTGCTTGTTATTGATTGCAATTGTCTTATACCTATGGAAACATTGGGCTTGTTTGGAGCCTCGAACATACACTATCTATTGTGTCAGTCCCTTGTTTGTGCCAAAATTGTTTGCTGTGTTTTCTCTTGCCAAACAAATCCAATCAGAAACAGAAACAATCTATCAAAATTTCACCTTTTAGAAACATCAGACACTACTTTAGCGCCCCTGGTATTACAGCAGCTCGCCTTTGGTAGTACAGTAGATCGCCTTTGGCATAACAGTAACTCGCCTCTGGCAAAACTCTACTTTAGCGCCCTTGGTATAATAGTAGCTCGCTTTTGGTCACTGTAGCTCGCCTTTGGCATCACAGTAGTTCACTTTTGGTCACATAGTCCTACGCCTTTGGTCAAACAGTATGGCGCTTTTGGTCCAGTACTTTATGCATCAGAGTTTGTCTGTTTCTCAAAGCACCTCATAGAATCCCAGCATTACCTTTTGTCCTAGTGTATCCCATGGTAACCACTAGGCTCCAACAAACTATGAAGTCTAAGCAAGTTGGCCCTAGGAAGCATAAATCACCTCCTCGCACACCACAATCAGGTCGTCTCAACATTACTCCCAAGGTTACTCCTCGTACACCCACGGCAAAACCAATTAGCTCTCTGAACATGCCACACATTGACCACCCTAGCACTCCTCAAGAAGGTAGGGTCCCTTTGGTAAGTACCCCCCAATACACCACCAGCTTGCCTCTGGATTTTGTCCTACAAGGTTATACTATAGATCTAGCCCCATCTAAAGAAGAGCGACACTTTGAAATAGGTCAATCCTCTCAAGCAGATGAGCAAGATCTTGACGAATTCATACAAGAGCCTAGAGTCGTGGCCGCCTTTGACAAAATCCTTAGTGATAACCAAGATCATTTCTTTCGCTTGCTTGCAGAGCAAGGCGCCAAGTTACCTCAAGATTTTGATTTATCCTCTCTCAAGGAGACAAACAACACATTGAGTGCCATACAAGCGGTGCAAACCATGTCCACGGTGACTACGCCCTTACCTACACAAGGCTCGCAGTATCGGAATCCCCTTTTTCAAAACTCAACAGGAGAGAGGGCCATATCACTGCTTCTGACTCCTATGGAGATCTATAACAACCAACAAGAAACTCTCCAACGTCAAGTAGAGTTAGCTAAGCAAGCCACCTTAGCTCGATCGAATATGTAACCACCTCCTAAAGTGTCCACCCCAATCGCAAGTGGAATCTTGGTTACCCCATCACGGATAGGTTTCCCACCAAATTACAATCTGGGGAACAATTATGTAGCCATGCAACAAGGGTCTCAACAAATTCCACCTCCTATATCATCAAACCTTCATGTCTCTCAACCAATTAGAGTCATGCAACCCCAACCACAACATTCTTCTACTCTCATCCTCAATCAACCCCAACCACAACATTCTTTTACTCTCATCCTCAATCAACCCCAACCTTCGCAGATCACTTCTACCTATGCCCCTCCTCCACAACGTTCATCCTCGCTCAACTTCTTTCACACATTGCCTAGCCACTCTCAACATTCCCAACATCAAGTTTACCAAAGCTATGTGCTGCCATCACAACCTAATCAAACACACTTTAGCTTTCCTCCACCCAACTCTTTTCTTCAACCATCACAAAGCCAACATTCTTACCTAGCACCACCTCCACCTCTGCTAAATCAAAACCTCCAATTCCAACCCAATCTGAACCAAACGTACAACCTGTATGATCCCAATCAATCTTACGACCCTTATAACACCAGTGTGCATGGCTTACATCATAATCTTCCATATGGGCAGCACCAACCACTTTTTGGACAACAGGAGATGTTACCAACCCCTCCCATGACTATGGAGCTAAAGATCGCAGAAGTTCAACAGCAGCTATCTGATCTTACATTTGGCCACACCAAGAAGACCTCTTTAGAAGAAGTGTGTCCTTATCCTTTTGATCGGTCATTACCAATGATCCCTTTTCCTCAAAATTTCACTATTCCCAAGTTCGATAAATACAAAGGAAAAGGTGACCCAAAAGACCATCTTAGGGAATTCTATCTTGCTTGCTTCGAGGTCTCACATAATGACACATATCTTATGCATCTCTTTCCTCACAGTCTTGGAGGTCAAGCTATAGAATGGTTCTCACACTTACCCATGGGTATCAAGTCTTTCAATTAGCTAGCAGAGAAGTTTGCCACCCATTTTTCTTACAATGCAGAGCATGAGATTTCCATGACTGATCTATGCAACAATAAAGAGAAAAATGGTGAAACTTTCATTTCTTTCCTTCAACAATGGAGACAAATGGCTAGCAAATTCCCTTTCAAGATTCCAAAGAAACAGCTTGTTAGCATATTTGTGCAGAACCTCAACCAAGAGTTAGGTTTCCATTTGCAAATTCTTAGTGCTACAACCTTCGATGAAATCACATATAAGGGAATCAACATTAAAAAGGCCCTCATTGCTAAGGGTGTGGTCAAAATCTTTAAAGAAACGAAAGATAGCGCTCCTCATCAATAATCGAATGATAAGCCCAAATATTGGAACAAAAACAAAAATTTGGTCAACGATGGGGTGGTCGATACTAAACATGTCCTAACGTTGCCAACACCACTGCAACTCTCTAAACCAAGTCAAGCTCCACCTCAACAACAGTAGCAACAAAGGCAGCCTTATCAAAACCAACAGCAATGACAACAAGAGCGGCCTCAACAAGATTACCCTCCGCGACGTCAATTCACTCCCTTGGGAGTGCCCATCGAATCAGTCTTACAGCAAGCTTTGCAGAAAGGGCTCATCACCTTACCTGATGCTCCCCCATATGGTGAGCCTATTTACAAAATTGCATGTTACAGAGACAATGAATATTGTGAGTTCCATAGGAGCAAAGGGCATCGAACCGCATCTTGCATGAAACTTAAGCACCTCATCCAAAACCTCATCGAAGGTAATCAAATCACTTTTGAGAATGAATCACCAGTTCAACACATGAACAAGCATCTCGATATGTACAAGGAACCATTCCCTCATCACGGTCCACCTCCTCCTCAGGATAGAGGTAAAGGTATCAATCATGCTTCCACGTCCTTCGATTCCATTGTAGGTCGTTTTGAAGAGAGTTGAGTGTCTACCCTCACAATCAAAGGCAAATCTACGGATTGTGTTGTTACTACTCGTCGTGGTCATGTCACCATTCATGGTCCTACACCTAGGCTTCCGGTTCAATCTAATTATAATCTTGTCGAACATCTAGGGAGAACACCAGCATAGAACTCTATTTTGGACCTTCTACGGTCATCACCTGCACATAGAGTGGTGCTAGAAAAAGCCCTCCAAGAGTCTTCCGTTCCTAACAACATAGTGGTTGCGGATTTCCAAGCTATAGTAGGTAACATTGCTTCACCCTACAATGTGGTCTTCTCTAAGAAAGACCTCCCCTCCCATGATCCATGTCATAATGATGCCTTGCATATTGAAGTTCTCATCCATAAATGCAAAATCAAACGTATACTCATAGACGGTGGTGCTGGTCTCAACATATGTTCTTTAAAGTTACTAAAGCAATTGGGATACTCTGAGGATCACGTCAACACTGATCATAGTATTACAATCAAGGGGTATGATGATGTTGAACGCCGCTCAGAAGGTGTTATCCACTTGCCTATACAACTAGGCCCTGTCATGTTTGAAACTTGGTGTCAAGTCCTTGATATTGAGCTGCCTTACAACATTATCCTAGGCCGCCCATGGATCCATGCAATGAAAGTTGTTCCCTCCACGTACCATCAGTCTCTAAAGTTCCCATACAATGGTATAGAGATCACTATCCCAGGAGACCCTAATCCTTTTGAATTCTGTCATGTCTTACAAGGAAGCTATAAAAATTGCAACCAAGTGCCTAAAAATGACAAAGCCCTTGAATCCCCACTCTATGTTGATCTTGAAACTCTGACGCAACCCTCTACAAGTGAATCTACACCCCTCCCCAAAATCATAGCTCACATCCGAGATATAGGCTTTGGCACTTACGATATCTCATAATCTTGTTGTGTAGGGCGGATGCCTTTATCTCCAAAATCTTACGGCCAACCACCCATTGCCAAAGTAACCAAAAAAGTAGCTATTCCTCCCCCAACATTCCTAACCCAATTCCAACATGGACGGTTATTGGAAGAGGAAACTATTGAGGACATTTCTTCTTGGCTCTATAAGGAGAAAGAACCAGTCACAATACTAGTCAAGCAATATGGCAATGGTTTAAGGATAGTAAAAAATATGGGCTATAAAGGCAAAGGTGGCCTTGGGAAATAGAATCAAGGAACTATGGAACTCATTGTTGTAACAAAGAAGCTAGACAAGAAGGGATTAGGATTTGGTAAGAAGGTACCACACGCCTTGGACATCAAGTATATCCTCGACGAGGTAGCTGACACTTTTCCCGCTGATTCGACGTCTATAGAGGATATCATCGATGACTCGTCCCTCCATATGACCAACCTATTTGTAGAATCCTCCATTTTTATGCTATCCTCCGTATCCTTAACTTCCACCACCAGCACCCAGAATGTCACACTTGTCTACCCTGAACTTATCGATTAGGACCAACAAGGGTCCCCCGTTATAGATGTATTTCAGAATGATGAAGCTTTAGCTGAGTTCATGGGACTTTGGGAAGGTATCCCTCTTGGCGATCATAAAGCAGGTTTTGTAATGGAACTAGAGCCAACGACTTATTTTGGTGAGAATGCCAAATCCTCCAGTCGCAAAAGTACAAATAAAGAAAGATCTCTAGGTGAAAACCACACTGTGGCACCTCCCGATCACAAAATAGTAAAAACAAAGGACGTATCCAAAGGTGAAAACCAAACTATGGCACCTAAGGATGGAGGATTTGACCTTCCCCTACCATCTAAGTATCAAGAGAAATCAGCTCTCCTAGTGGAAGATTCTACAGAAATAAACCTTGGCACAGAACAAAATCCAAAGACCACATTCCTAGCAACATCATTATCAGAAACAGAGCACAAGAACCTTAACACATTCTTCTTACAGAGAACCATCAACTTTGCATGGACCTATGCTGATATGCCAGGGCTAGACCCTAAGCTAGTAGTTCATTATCTCATAGTTGATCCCCAAGTGAAACCAGTCAAACAAAAGTTGAGAAAGATGCACCCACAGATCGCTCTCTTGGTAAAGGTGGAAATACAAAAGCTATTAGATGCAAAGTTCATACGACCAATCGACTATTCAGATTGGGTCTCAAACATTGTACCTATGTCTAATCCTAATGGGTGCATCCGCATGTGTAATGATTTCAGAGATCTCAACAAGGCATGTCTCAAAGACGAATTTCCACTACCAAACATTGACATTATAGGAGACTTGACAGCAGGTCACGAGATGCTTTCTCTCATGGACGGATTCTCTGGCTACAATTAGATAAGGATAGCAGAGGAAGATCAACATAAAACAACCTTTACTTGTCCTTGGGGCAACTATTGTTGGTGTGTCATGCCGTTTGGTATGAAGAATGCAAGAGCAACCTAACAGAGAGCAATGACGGTGATCTTCCACAATCTCTTTCATCACATCATGGAAGACTATGTTGATGATATACTGGCTAAATCTTCTAGGGTGGATCACATATAGGTTCTAGGACAGATCTTCGACAGGCTCGAAAAATACCAAGTAAGACTCAATCCAAAGAAGTGTGTATTCGGTGTAACATCAGGGAAGTTGTTGGGATACATTGTATCTCATAGAGGCATCGAAGTCGATCCAACGAAAGTCAAGGCTATAGTGGAGATGCCTCCACCAAAGAACCTTAAAGCATTAAGGAGCCTTCAGGGAAGGTTGCAGTCCATTCAGCATTTCATAGCACAGCTAGCAGATAAATGTAAACCCTTTCAACACTTGCTCCGAAAGGATGTCTCATTTCGATGGGACAACAAGTGTCAGGCAGTGTTTGATCAACTTAAAGAGTATCTAGCTACACCTCCTGTATTGGTTCCACTAGTTGCAGACAAACCTTTGATATTATATATCTCCACTACAAATTCAGCCCTGGGGGCCCTGCTAGCACAAAATAATGAATCAAGAAAGGAGCATGCAATTTATTATATCAGTAGAACCTTGGTGGGATATGAGCTCAATTATTCACCAATGGAAAGGGCTTGTTTAGCAGTAGTGTTCGCCTCCCAAAAGTTGCGGCATTACATGTTGAACCAACACACAATTCTTATAGCTAAAATTGATCCCTTGAAGTATCTACTAGCAAAAGTAGCTCTTATAGGCAGACTAGCTAAATGGGTCATGATCCTTAGTTAGTTCGACATTGAATATATGGATCATAAAGCAATCAAAGGACAAGCTCTAGCAGATCAACTAGCAGAAGCACCTATGCAAGATACACACCCTATGGTAGTAGACTTTCTGGATGAGAATCTATTCACACTGTCCAACTCAATAATGTGGAAGTTATACTTTGATGGCTCTTACACATAGCATGGATCAAGGGCCGGCATCTTATTTGTTACACCTCAAAATGACTATATTCCTAAGTCGTATCAGCTAGCATTTCCTTGCACCAACAACATAGCCGAGTATGAAGCACTCCTCATAGGTCTCAATACAGCAGTTCAATGGGACATCACATAATTACAAGTATATGGAGACTCACAGTTAGTCATTCGCCAAGTCACAGATGAGTACCAAACAAAAGATGAAAAGTTGGTCCCCTACAAGCAACTAGTGGACTCTTACAAACCACATTTTTCTAGCATCACATTTGAGCAAATTCCAAGAGAGCATAACAATGCTGCGGATTCTATGGCTTCTGTAGGGTCACTGATTGACATGCCTGCAAATACATAGAAGTGTGAATTCTTGATCGAGCAATTGTTGATACCAGCCGTCAATGTTCTTGTTACTGAAATCATCTGCGAACTTGTTGGTCCCAATTCCCCATGGTATGAAGATATCTATGAGTACCTCAAGAACAAAACCTTTCCCCCTGACCTATCATCCACCAACGCAAAACCTTTATCTGTCGATCCTCCCATTACATCATTCTGGGTGATACACTATATCACCGGAGTCTCGATGGTATCCTCTTACGATGTCTTAATGCGGAAGAAGCTGAAGCTACCTTACAAGACATACACGAAGGTGTCTGTGGTGCACTCTACCAGTCCTAATCTTGCTAAGAAGATACTCAGAACAGGTTATTACTGGCCTACAATAGAGCAAGATGCTGCACAGTTTGCTAAGAAGTGTCTACAATGCCAGCAGCATGGAGATTTGATTCACGCACTAGCCCATGAATTACAACCTATGACAACTCCATGGCCTTTTTCCCAATGGGGTCTCGAACTCGTAGGACAAATCCACCCTTCCTCCTCAAATGGCCACAAGTTTATCATTACCGCCACTGAGTATTTCACGAAGTGGGTGGAAACCATTCCTATGACCTATATCACCAACAAGCAAATAGCCAAGTTTATCCTAAACTACCTCATATGTCAGTATGGTATTCCCCAAGCCATTGTCACTAATAATGGGAGACCATTCAAGAACTAAGATGTCAATGCCTTGTGCACACAATACAATATCCAACATCGCTTTTCCACTCCCTACTATCCACAGAGTAATGGCCAAGCTGAGGCTTCCAATAAAACCATTCTCAAAATACTCAAGAAAATAATCAATGAAGCTAGTCATGATTGGCACTTACAACTCAATCCCACCCTATGGGCCTACCGCACTAGTATCAGAACACCAACTGGTGCCACACCCTATGCCTTGGTCTTTGGCTCTGAAGCCATCCTACCTATAGAGGTCAAGATCCAATCCCTCAGAGTATCTATGCAAGACCTGATTAATGCAGAGGAGTATCGTACCTCCAGATTAGCTGAGCTTGAACTACTGGATGAGAGGCACCTTGCCACACTTAATCATCTCCATGTCTATCAAAACCATCTCGGGCGTAATTACAACAAAAAGATCAAAGAAAGATAGTTTCAAGTTGGTGATCTTGTACTTAAGGAGAATCAGAGAAATCAAGCAGATCAAAAAAAGAAGGGCAAGTTTGAGCCTAACTAGTTAGGTCCCTTTATTGTGACATCAGCATATGGATCAGGAGCTTATACTTTAGCTACACCTGGCGGCATTCCTCTAGATGAGCCACTTAACAGTGTCCATCTCAAGAAGTTCTATACCTGATCCTCAGAGTATTTCGAACAAAAAAAAACAACAAAAAAATAAAAAAACAAAAAAAATCCAAAAAAAATCCGTCCTCTGGTGAAAACCTGGCAAACAGGTGCCTTGGATAAGTACCATAGTGAAAACCTAGAAAACAAGCGCTATGTGTAGAGTCAGCATCCATCGTCTATCGAGTCCTGTCCACACCATGTCTAGTGCACAAAGCACGCCTTTCCATCCATCCATAATAAAACAATTGACCTTGTTTGCATTTCCATCTCCCTATCTAGTATAGCTTAGAAATTTGTCAATGTCCATCATCGTCTCCCCATGTCTTGTCTGTGTCTATAGTTAACACTGTCTTGTCCTAGGTCAAGTCTTTCTGTGTCTTCTTCAGCAATCACCCCTACAGTTTCCTCTACTAGAATGGGGGCAACTCTTTCCTTAACTTAGGTCTAGGGGAGGTTCCTTGTTCGTGGTTCGTAGTGCATACTTCAATCTTTTCTCATTTCCATAGGTAACACCCTTTAACGGACACATCGCTCCTACAATAAGGCTGTTATCTTCTCAACACTTTTTCTACATCATCACCTCCAACCCAAACTACATATTATCTCTTCTCAGTCTTAAGGTACCTTGATCCCATGGATATGGGTATGTAGGCAGTCTGGAATATGAAGGAAGCTTCCAGTACTTAGGTACATAAGATCCCCTCTTCTCAACCCTTTTCCCACATCATCACATCAACTAGAACTACATATCCTTTCTTCTCAATATTAAGATACCTTGATCCCATGGATATGGGTATGTAGGCAGTCTGGAATACGAAGGAAGTTTCCAGTACTTAGGTACATAAGATCTCCCCCTTCCACCTTGACCCATTTCATCACTCAACCAGAACTACATATTTATCATTTCTCATCTTTCATTGTCATGTGCCTTGATCCCGTGGATATAGGGTATGTAGGCAGTCTGGAATACGAAGGATGTATCCAGTACTCAAGCACACACGATCCATCATTCTCCACCCACCTCAATCCATTAGCATTGTCATCCTTCTAGTCTTCCGTTTATCAAAATCCATTTCACCTCGACTTGACTAACTCAAGCAGCAAGCTAGCGTATCCTTTCAAAGAAAAAGTCCTTAACAAACCTGAAGCAAAGAAGCTTCCTTCCAGAGTCATCTACTGTCTTGCATACCGATTGTCAACATCAGCTAACTATCGCTTAAACCAAGCCCTAGATCAACAAGCTTGTCTTCTGCGAAGTGTTCCATTGTCGAGACCAACACACGCGTCTCCTGTGACATGTGGCATTTCCTGCAAGTGAGACATTGTCTTTTTAGGTAGATAGCCCCCTTTAACGGACACAGAGTTCCTACGATAAGGCTGTTATCTTTCCTATCCAATCTATCCTGAGCAACCTCTTTGGCAAGAGAATATGTTGGTTGTATGTTTACTTTGTAAGTCAGTCAATTTGTGTTATGGTTTATCTTTTGTTCCTTATCCATTACCTACTCAAGACTACCTTGATTTATCTGTAATCTTGGTATGTTGCGATGCAGTATGGATTGGGGGCATAGTCATTGCTTTTGTGTGCCGTGTTTGAGGAATGATCTTTAGTATCTTTTCTTAACATTATATTTATCTTGTGTGTGTTACGACCTAGCATCTTATATATTAATATTCTTCTTGCATTTACATGTATTGAAGTTTATTTTATGTTCAAGACTCTGGTTCACTCACATATTCCAACAAGGTTATATTATCTCTAAAGGATCTAAGTTCAAACCACTTGCTTGCAGAGTCAACGTCCACGCACTCAGATATTATTGCACCTTGGTCTTTTATACATTGGTGGCGAACTATCCACGTGCTATATCAAAATAAGGATTGCTCTTTATATACAAATGTGAAACCATTGCAACAAGCTCATTCATCCATTCCCACAACCTTTATATCGTTTTCATTGCAGTAATCGATCAACAGTCTCTGTCTCCGTCTCCTCCTGTTCTCCCCTCTGGTGCATATCTGTAAAACCCACATGTCAGATATCACTAGTCATCACATCTATATCATCGTACATCTCTATCATCATACAACTATAAGCATCATATAAGCAACATATGTCATCACCTGAATCCATCATCCTACATACATATCATCACATCCCTGACATCAAGGAATGCATATACAAAAGCATGAACAATAGTGAGCCGAATAGCTCATCATATATATCATGTAATGGTCATCATAATACAAAATGTCTGTGTCTACATCAATAATACAAAATGTGTATACATCCAAATATACATCAAAATCGTACATCAAGGCTATCAAGGGCCCGCAAAATATACATTAGAATGCATGCAGGCATCTGTCCAAAATGATACAAATGGTACAATGTACAAGTGTCCATCGTGATACGAGTATGGTACAAATATGATACAGTATACAAATGTGCATGCCCTAGTGAGTAGAGCTGCCCCCTACTATGGCCCCTGTCCTCCCCCTGTGCTCGGTGGAGGTCCCCCTGCTGGTCCTCCTCCTCCCCCTGGTGGCAAGAATGGTCCTCTCACTGAGGACACTGACTGCCCTGTCCTACGGGATCTGGATGCCCCAGATCTACTCCTATCTCTATAACTCAGCTCTCGCTATGCTACTGGCACCGCGCCCACATACACACCCCTGTAGTACTTTGCCTCCCTGCCGGCTGATACTAGCTCTCCCTGCACCCAGACGAGCTTGCTATATAGAGTCCTCTGATCTGCACCTAGTGAACGACATGCTTCATCTCTCTCCCGCCTCAGTCTAAACAGTGTGGCCTCTGCTGTCAATCGTAGTTGTATCTCTGCGTATCTCTCTATCTTGGCTTGTGCTAGCTGCTCAGTGTCTGCTGCTGGTGTAGCTGGTGGCTGCACCTGTACCTATGCCTATGCCTGTACCTAGTCCTATAGCTGTGTGTATGCTTGCACTTGGGCCTGTAGCTGTGCCTATACCTGTGCCAGGGTTGTCTGTGTTGCGGAGGTTGCCTGTGTCTATGCCTGGGCGGTGACCTCAGCCTGTCTCGCCTCAGCTCGTGTTGCATCCCTATCCCTCCTCAATCGTACCATCCAAAGCTCTAATCGAGTCCTCCGAGCTATCTCCTCCTGCAGCAGTCGCTCGGCTCTCTGCAAATCGGTCTCTATGACCGGACCCACTACCTCCGCCATCTCCACATCGGCCTGCTAGCCACTACCCTCTCCACCTGCCTGCTGCCTGGCTACTCGGGCCTGTCGTCTCATCCTAACCTCCCCTCTGAGGACTAGTACCTCCCCCACTACCCCTGCTACACCTGGTGTAGTCAATCTGATCGGCCTGTGTGTCTGCCAATACTGATCATACTCTGGCAGTGTCCCTGGGTCTACCAGCCCAGAGTCCCAATCCCATCTCATGGGGACAAGTCCCTGTACCTCTGCCAAAGCTGTCACCACTGGGATCTCTGCATCCCAGTCTCTAACCTCCCTCCGCATCCTGGCATGTGTGGCCTCCCCCGCTGGTAGTCCCTGTGGCAATCCGAACTGCCTGAGTACCCGCTCTGGTAGGTACCTCTCTATCATATCTGTCCGTCTCCCGAATAGGTACCATGCCTGTCTACAAAACATGAGCTACTCATGCTCATCATCCCACTCCTCACATAGTAGCCAGGGCCTCCATATGAACAGGTCCATCTCATCAATCTGCCGCGTCCAATGGCTAATCGACCCCATCCTCCGGTGTGTGATCACTCCATCATATAAGAACGCATAGGGCTCGCCTCTGTCTCGAGGGCGCTGTGCCATGGGTCGGATCACTAGAATATGCTCCCACGCCCATACCTGTAATAAGGTCACCCTTGCTGAGAGGCTCCTGCCTCTCCTGTACACGTAATGGTGCATGTCATGATACAATTGTCCCAACACACAGGGGCCCCACGCATACTGTCTGCCATGTGTAAACATCCCTGATAGTACTGTGCCCCATCCAACCGATAGTCCTCTGGATCTCTTGTCAGGACACAAGAAGCTACCAATTATTGACACCACTATCCATCTGATCTTGTCGCAGAGTCTCGGGACGTCTGCCCATCGAATCTCCCCATCATCTATCCAAAGGTCATCTGTACAGAAGACCTCCACCAAGCCTGCCTCACCCTGTGCCGGGTCAAAGTCCACTATATCACCATCAATCTGAATCTGCAGGATCTGGTACACGTCCTCCAGTGTCACTGTCGCCTCCCCCGTCGGAAAGTGAAATAACGAGGTCTCGCTGTGATATCTCTCTACCACTGCTGTCACTAGGGCGAGGTTCACCCTAATGTGTGTCAAGTGGGCCACATGCCACAGTCTCACATGCTCCAGGAATGCGTCCTCCTCCCATGTCAACTGTACTACCTCATGTGCAATCACGTGGTGTCGCTCTCATGAAATCAGCGGTGGAAAAATCCTCCGCATCCATAAACAAACCACTTGTTAGTTCTTCTATACCATATCACCCAAATTCCTATCTACTTATATTCTTCTCTATGCCATGCAACCCCCAACCATCCCTTTCCCCTTTTGCAACCTAGGATAGGCATCCCTGTTACTTAAACCCTAATTTTTCTTCTATTTTACCAAACATGCTTTGTTATATACAAATGCGTTGTACCTCCCTACCAAACGCACCACACTGTTTATCTAGATGCGCTGTGCTTTTTCTACCAAATGTGCCTTGTTTTCCACAAGCGCTGCACCCACCTACCAACCGCGTCATTCTACACTACCAAAGGCAACTCAATTTTCTTTCTTCCCTACCAATCACGCTAGCTTACCCTACCAAGTGCGCTATACCACTATACCAAATGCACTGTAGCATTTTGCCAATTGCGCTGCGGTGCTAATCCAAATTACCAACAACGCATTGATTTTACCAACCACGCTGCACTCGCCTACCATATGCGCTGCGGCATGCCAAAAGTGCCTAAACTGACTACCAAACGTGTCGCGCAATGCTAAAGTACTTTTGGCTGACATGCAAACTCTCCCTAGACCTAGCCCTAATCTACCCTCCAACAACACATTCAAAGGGGGTTTTTGGTCACTTACCACTGCCGGAGCTCCTGCTAGCCTCCTGTACGTCTGCACGAGCTCCACCCAATGTCTATGCGCTGGAATCGGCATCTCTCCTCGCTGTCTGCTCCTTCCACTCAACCTAGTTTGGAAGCTCTCCTCTCTAAATTTAGCAACTCCTAGGGTGCAAATGAGGATTGTGGTCCCCATGGGACCTATTTATAGCATCCCTTCCTCATGTTTTCTTCTCTCCCCACCCCTTTCTACTTTTTCTCCTACCTGGTCATGCACTTTTCTAGTCAAGCGTCAACACCGTTCCTCTGTCGCTTCCCTGTCTTCCCGCTCGAGGGGGCATACGTTGGGGCAACTACCTACACTGGGGCATCAAAAAATTGTATCACATCTTCAACAATCATTTTATTTGACACAACGCTACACACTGCATTGCATCAAAGAGGGGCAAAATATAGACACCCTAAAATGACCAAGTTGTCACATCACTGGCATTTCATAATCTGTCTAATCACCTGCATTTCAACGTTAATTAAATAATCTAATTATTTAATTAATTTCACCAAATTCTTCTAAATCACATACTTTCGACATTAATTAAATAAATTCTTTTTATTTAATTAATTAAATTAAATTCTTCTGTTATTCTTTCAAAATTGAATAATTTTAATTATTTAATCAAATCATCATCCTTTTTTCAAAATTCAAGTCTACATTAATTAAATAAATCCAATTATTTAATTAATTCATCACAATTCTATCTTATCTACAATTAAATAATTTACATTATTTAATTAAATCAATTGTTCTTTTAAATTTAAATAAATCATGCAAATTTATTTAAATTATCTCAATCCTCTAAAAATAAATAAAATCAAATATTTTATTTATAATCTTCTATTCTTTCAAAATCATGCACAAACAATTAAATAAATTTATTTATTTAATTTGCTTTCAAATCTTCTAAATTAAATAATTCCAATTATTTAATTATTTCTTCCAATAATATCTTCTCTAAATTTAAATAAATCAAATATTTATTTAAGTTGCTTTTTCTTCTAAATTGAGTTATCTCTAATATAACTCAAACTTTCTATATTTAATAAAGCCAAATATCTTCTTATTCTCATGCAAATCTCTTCTTCTTGTTTTAAATCATTTAATTGATCATTACATTCTGTTAATTGCTTTAACTCATTCTTCTATTCTTGATAACTCCTCTCATGCAAAAGAAAGCAAGACACATGTTTTCTTCTTATTCGTTGCACGTTCCTCAACTGTTCTCCTCCGTTGATTCTTCTGAATTATCTAGACTGTTGATCGATTTTCATTGAAACCTATATAAACCCCCCTCATCTCCTTCATTAGCTCTCTCTTCAATCGTATTCTCAGGCATACTTAACAAAGCTTTGAGCATACAAAATACATCGATTGAGCAACCTTACAATCTCTTAACATTGATCTTTGAGCACATTGAGCACACTACTTGCTTGTTGCAACTATGGTTTTTGTAACTTGATTGAGCAATCCACACATCTCTAAAAGGGAACAATATAGATTTTGGTAAGAGCTTTCATTTGTCTTTTGATTTTATGATAATGGCTTTTATTTAGATTGGTTTGCTTTATGTGATTGGTTTTTGGTTTTATTAGTTTAGATTAAATCAATTTTTCCTCATACACATTTAGCATGATTACGATGTGATTAGACCTTGATATTGATTCACTGATGATGTTAGACATATGATTTACATTATGATGTTATTGGGATATTATTCATGTGATTTTAGTTAGAAATTTATTATGTGATTCTATCTTGTGATGGATTTTTGAAATGCAAAATTTAGAATTTAATTATGATGTGATTCTTTGATGTTTATATGATCATGTGATGATGTGAGTGTATGTTTCACTTTGCTTTGGCTATTATGTACATGTGGGATTCATATTTTATTTGAGTGCACAGGTGTTTCTAACGAAGCCATGGATATTCGGAGATCATCCCACACACTATGTTGTTTCCCGAGTAAAGCCGATCTAGTTCCAAGAGGAACCAAGATCAACTATGTGATGTATGATGAATTTTTGTATTTTTGTTGTGTGATGTTAGTTGGGTTAGGTCCACCCCTTCTTTTATTTGATTTTTGATTGGTGTTGTAAGTTGTAATATCATTTGAATTTTATTTTGATTTTTAATTTTTTGAGACCCCTTTTTATGTGTTTTTACTCAACCTATGGTACTCAAAATGGGTTAAAATTGACCCTAGGTTGTACCCCTAGGGTCTAGGGGTCATTTGAACTTGTATAACCTTAGGTAAACTCCCATTTTGTCACTTTAAGTTCACCCTAAAGTAAAGTGGCGAAAATGGAAGTTTGGGAGGGAGAGGATGAGTGGGTCAAACACTCAACCTCTTCCTTTCCTCTTTCCTAGGTTGGGGGAGTCTTCAAGACCCCCTAATTGTGGAGGACTCAACTCTAAGCCTCTCTCACAATTGGCGAGGGTACCTTGGGGTTGTGTGGGCTTTCTTAGGAGATGATTGGGGCACATGTGGTACCCACTCCTCTTTTGGCTCCACCTTTCTCTTCCACATATGTGAGAGAGAGCAAGTGGATGGGAGAAAGACTTGGTGGAATGGGTGGATGACATGTATCACCACCCCATTCCAAGAGTCTTGCAAGTGGTTGGGTAGAGGAGTGAGGAGGTGACATGTGTCACCTCCCCATTCCTCAAGGCTCATGAGAAGAGCCTATTTTAATCCCTCTTGAAGAGGAGGAGGAGGTTGTTGAATCTTTTTCAATTTTTGAATTTTAGTTGTTTTTTGGGGAAAAAGTTAGAGGAAAAAGGTTGGAGACTAAACTTGGAGGAGGAGATAGAGGAGCTCTACTCAAATATCTTCCATTTGGGCTTTATAAGGTTGGACTCAAGGCAAATGCCTTTCCTTATGCATTTTCTTTATTTGTATGATATGTGTGTGAGTTCCATTTTGTTGGTTTTTACTTTGTTGTTGTGGGAAAATTGGGTATGGGAGTTGTGAGAGCCTCTCCATTTGGAGAGAATGCTCAACATGTGTGGGATGGGGGAGGAGTGAACCTCCTCGGGGTCACATCCTTATTTTTGTGGGATTTTAGCCTTGAGGGCAATATGTGTATATGATCTTTTTGTGAAATGGCTTGAGAGCTAAGAGAAAAACTTGTGAAAATATGGTTTAAAGAGTTGGCTTGAGGCCTTGAAAAGAAATTGTTTTTGGGAAGTTTGTTGGAGTGGCATTCTTGAGTTGAGTTATGCCCACTCCCCTACCCCATTAAACTCACCTTGGGTGAGTTTTGTTATATGAAAGCCATAGGAGTATTTGTTTTTGGTGTTGTATGCATTGTTGTGTTGTGATGTGAGCTTACCTTGTGTGAGGATGACCTCCTAGCTCGAGGGTGACTCATGAGTGAGTCAATGGTAGGGAGGAGAGCAATTCGGTTGTGGCTTCTTTCCCTTTTTTTGTGTCATTGCAGGATTTTTGAAACTATGGGATGTTGGAGAAAAAAAACAATACCTATCTCCTTATGTAGTTATTTTGAGCTCTTGAGAGAGCATGGCCAAGATAGGTCTTATGTAATTGTTTTAGTTTCAAGTAAGAAGATCTTTTCTCTCTTGAGATGTTTTGAATATATGTTCAAACTTGAGTGTATTAAACTTATTTACATTGTGAAATAAAATCTATAGATGTTGTTTTACAATGTTTAATATAAAAAAATTATATATATATAGTTTTGTAAGTAAGAAAATCATGTGCAACTTTTGGTATAGATTTATGTTTTAAATTCAAAGGGAATTAGTTGCTATTATTTTGGTATTTGTAGCAAAAGTGAAAATGCCTTTTCTCTTAGAAGAAAAAAAAAATTTATGTTGTTGTTTATTTAAAAAAAAAAAAAGTTCACAAGGCATTTGTTTCAATTCAAAAGATATATGAATAATATAAATTAGTTGTTTTGTGTTGACTGTACCAATTTTAAATACCAATTTTAATATTTGGAGAAATTTCCATTCCGTCATATGCATATATATATGTTCTACATTTAATGTGACACTGTTTGCTTTAAGGTATATATTCATTAATATACATACACAAATATATAAACTTATATATATGTATGTATATAGATATTTATATAAATATACATTCCTTGCCTATGTTATCAAATGAAAATCTCTGGAATTTAGAATGGCCTACATATATATATATATATATATATATATATGAATATATATATAGAAATATATATATACATATTTAAATATAAAACATTTTTAATACTGTTATTTTTTTTAACAAAACAAGTTTGTGTATACTTCAGTGTATATATATATATATATATATATATATATATTCTACCTCATATATATAATAATAAAATGAAACTGTGTTAATATAAAGTAGATCCGTGTTTGTTTTTTTTACCCAAAAAAAAATAGTGATGAAGTTGCTTGTTTAAGGTGGGGGTTTCAAACCCCACCGCCGCCGTAGATTTGAGCCTGGGTGTGGGGAGGGGGCAGAGCCCCACCCACACCCCACCATAGTGGGATGTGGGTGGGGCTCGACCCCCTCCCCACATCCCCTCCTCCCGCTATTGTGGAAACCCACACCCCCCTTTGCTCCACTTCCCATCACCCGGTGCCCCTATCTCTGCTGCAGTCCCCACTCCCGCCTCCTTAGAACCTTCCAGCACCGTTCATCCAATGCGCCCACTTCACTGGGTTAAAACACAACAAGATAAGAATTATTTGCTAACTTAAAACCCTCATTATTGATTCTTAATAAATATATATATATATATATATATATATTATTTATTAAGAATCAATATATATATATATATATAAAATATATATATATATAAATAATTTGACCCTCCTCTTGGCTCAAAAGAAAAAGAAGGCATCTTATCTCTGGTTTGTTTTAAAAAAAAAAATAGTGAGTATATATATTGTATGATACAAACAAAAATGTATATATTAATTTTATATACCTCTGTGGGAGGAGTTCATTGAAGCCCTCTCTTAACCTACTACATCAAAACAAAAAAAATGAAGAGATTGAGAGAAATGGAGAGAAGAAGAAAAATGAGGAAGAACAATGGAGACTAGGGTTTGTCTTGTTTCTCCATAAGGAAACTAATTTTTTATTGAGAGGAATTTTAGGGCTTGGTAGTTTAAAATTGGCTTTTATTAATTCCCTCACTTTCCTTTGATTTCTTTTTTTTAATCTCTTTTGTTTTTTTTTTAATTTTGAGAAAGGAATTAGAGGTAAATTAAATAAAGGGGTAACTTTAATTGTGATATTTTAATTATTTGGTGATATATTTGTTTTGGCAAGGTAATGAGATGGTAGGAGGATTAATTTATTGGTTAGATAGATTTTTTTTAACTTAATTGAGCTAGTGGGGCTAATGCCCTAGTTAATTTTATTAAAGTTTTACTTTAACTTTATTTTAAACTCAGTCTACCATGCAATTTTAATTTAACCTTATTCTCTCATGAGACCATTTTAGTTAAATTATTTTTATGGTTAATTCTTTATGAACTAGGTCTATAATCAATTAATTTAACCTTGCGTTTGATCGAGGAACCTTAGTGAGATAAATTTTATTCCTAGTGCATTAAATTTTTCCATTCAACTTAGCAAACTTAGTATACCTTGACTAAAATTATTTAATTAAACTAAACCCTATTCACGCCCATGGGGTGTTATGCTACCGGATTTTTCCAGAATCTGGGATTAGTCAATTTATCTCTTTTAAACCTTGCGTAGAGCTAAATTACTGTTTCCGCAACATAATGATATTTAAATTAGATCATTAATTATTTTCATGCTTTGGAATTTGACTTTTGATTTTGACTATGTCAAAATCCCATCATCCACTTAGGTTAACCTAGGGTTTTGATCCTCGATCCTAACCCTATTAGCGATGTTATTTCACATCACATCGACCCCCTTGTTGGCCTTCATTGAGTGGGGGAAATGCGCATGTGGTCGCATTACCCCACATTTGATTGTCATGTTTACGCCTTATGCATATTACCACCGAGTACACTTATGCATGCGAGGGGGTTTTTAGGGAATCGTGGGAAAATTTTTTGTTACTCCATGTCATGACTACATGACAAGTGTGGACATGACACGTGTGTTGCATGTCATGACCACATGGGAAATGTGGGCATGACAACTTTGAGCTCTTGAAGCTCCTGTCTAGTCATGTGATATGGGGCCTTAGAAATAGGTTGAGCTCCTGGCACGAGATCTATATGAAAGTTTATTTCTCTCTTAGGCATCATTCCTGTAAGCTCTGAGGAGAACACGTCGGGCAAACTCTCCTAAGATGGGATGATCATCTAAGGTGGTATCTAATTTTTCCTCTGATATGTCACTAATAGATATCGCAAACATCTAGCAACCTTTGCGCATGCTACACTTAAGTTGTTTTGTAGAAATCATTCTTAATGACACTGGCCTCTAAATCCCTAAAATACTAACCAGATTACCCTCACTGTCAAGACAGTCAATCACCTTAGTTCGATAATCCAGCTTGGTACTATGTGCATTGAGCCAATCCATGCCTAAAATAATATCATAAGATCCCAACGGAAGGACTCAAAGGTCCACCATAGTAGTGACAGCTCCAATCTCTAACTGACAACCCTGAACTAAGGAATTAACTAACATCTTGGCTCATATGGCCAACTCTACATCCCAATCATCCTGCTACCTAGTTGCCACCAAACCACATCGCTTCACTATAGGAGGGGATACAAAAGAATCTGTTGCCCCAGAATTAAAAAGTATAGAAATAGGAATGTCACCAATTTTACCTTGGGTTTCAATTACCATAGCCTGGTACTCTGGCTAGCGGTTATCAACCATAGAAAAAACTTTGTGGGATTTACCCACATCCCCAAATGTCAGTTCTGAATAAGCTGGTTGCTAAGCTCCTGCTGAGGATCGATTATGAGGACAATCTTGTGCAATGTGACCCATGCCACCACAAGTGTAGAAAGGGCCTCTAGAGGGAGGCTGAGACTACTACTCAAAGGGTGGTCTACTGGAGCTAGCTTGACTGCCCCTAAAGTTCTGCTAAGTATGGGCTGGTCCCGCATTCTGAGTCTGAGGCCTCTGGTCTCTACGTTGAGTTTGAGGCTGCCATGTGCTAGATTGTCTCCCCTAATTACCCTGATTGATCCTATTTTCTATCCCTAATTATGTTTTTGTTGTTGTTATTGTTGAGGGGGTCTAGGAGGTAAAGCATTATTCCTGTAACTGCCTCCCTGGGGTACATGTGGCCTAGAAAAGTTTCTATTATGTTAGTTTTGCTCATTATTTCTGTACTGCTCATGGTTACCCCGACTCCTAGGGAGGATTTCTTCTACAATAAGATCCTTTTCTATAGCTTCTTGTATAGTCTTAGGTTCTTCTTGTTGAATTAGGTCTGGACAATTGAGAGGGGGGTTGAATCAGTTGTCACACAATTTTAACAATTTCTTTCTCTGAATCATCTTTTATAACTTATAATCAAAACATTTAAGCATTAATCAATAAAACATGATAATAAATAAAAATAGTACACTTGACACCAAGATTTTTGACGTGGAAACCCGGTTAAGGGAAAAACTATGGTGGGGGTTAACCCACAAAGATTATACTCTGTTAAAAGTATTAGAATGGGGAATGCACATGCATTCGGGCTCACTAACCAGAGGTCACTGCTCAAAAAAAGGCTCACTACCTACAAGAAAGAAGAGGTACAATAAATTTGAATTGATATTTGGCATCTATCAATGTTGGAGTTCAGTTCCAGTTAAGCATAGAAAATTGACTTGATACACTTCATCTTTATTCTCCTTCTCTTACTACTCTTCTAGCATCTGAACTTTGATCTCTGCTTCCTTTCACAATTACTCCATTGTCACCACACACACATACTTCAAAATCATCCAATTCCATCGGATATATATATCCGTAACATGATCTACAATCATTTTATCAGTCAGCTTCAACAACACTTAGAACTTTTATGAATGCTCTACTCTATCAGCTAGATCTATGCATAACTTAAGGTGTGGACCAAAACTTGCTCTTGAAAAACATCACTCATGTTGGCCACTATCACTGATCATCACCATTTGTCCAACAAACAACTTACATACATCCGGAATCAAGATCTTCTACAAGGTCGGCCTGTTCTTCTTATGTTTGTTCTGTTGAACTGAAACCCAATACTCAAAAGATAATATCTTTTGAGTCCTTCATCTCTAGAAGACGAGACTCTAGATTTAGAATCTCTTGTCAATGCTTAAAACTACATCAGATCCATAGCAAACCATGCCTTTCCATTGGAGAGATCCAGACTAAGATACCAGACCCTGTCACCTGCTCTATTCTGGACTGCCTGAACTTAGACAAATTCTGATTCTGACTTCCAGTGTGAACAAATTGTGTTATGCGGATGATTGGGATGATTTTAGTTGCCATCAATGATAGCACTTATCATGCCTAGTAGTGTCTCTTGCCAACAATCTCCCCCTTTGGCATTGATGGCAACACTTAGTGAAAATGACTAAGTGTTGGAATAGATCCCCCTTAGCTTGTGCTCCATACTATTGTTCATACTGCTTTCTGGTACTCCCTCTTAGCTTAATTCCTCATTTTTCATTGATCTTCACTCCCCCTTTGACATTACTGGCAAAGGGTGGGGTCCACAAGCCAAATTTTTTAATAATTTGTATATAGGACCACATATGTACAACTAATCATTAATATCCATTCACATGAACTTGAGAATATCTGCAAAACTATTTTTCAATTGTACAACTTCAGAGGCCCAAGTTCCCTTTATTCCATCCAAAATTGAGATGTGTCCACTCAACAAAATGCATATGCTTCTGCCTTTGTCAAATCTGAAAGATTACTTGTCTGAAGTGCAGTTTGAGCTTATGATAAGGCATTAAACATGGTTTCTAACTTGGGGGCAATCAATTCCCAGAGCTCGCACATTCTCTTCATAATGTTACTTTTTTCTTTACTAAGCCTCTTTATCTCATCTGTCAAGCTAATTACTTGACATTCCTAACTTATAGGTGAAATTGTTAGAGGGTCAAAAATTTGAGAAAGATTTGACAATTTTTGTTCTTGCTCCTTTATCTTCTTCTCAATATCCTCACTAATTTTATACCATGATAGACATAATTTGTACATATCTCTTCCATCAATTAAAGCATTCTAAATACTCCTTAAGTTAATGTTGAGTATCATCCTATCATTTCCTATTAGATTCTATACTTCACTAAATTTCTTATCCAAAAATTCTTTCCAGACCTTTGCATCTACAGATTTTTTAAAGGATTCAAAATGAGTATTTACAGAACTTACCAGATTTTTCAAATGTCTGGAGGGGGAAACAAATGGACTCTTCTAGTAGGAAGGCATTAAATTCTCCAAAATATTGGTTGTGAGCCCTAGTAGCTCATTGTCCTCCATATGGGAGAGAGAGCATCTGGATTGGTTAGACTTTGGAGTAGTTCAGGCTCATCAAGCTCAATCATCTCCTTTTCAAGAAGAATTTTCACTACATCTGCAGTGTCTCTTGCAACATTTTCTGAATCATTCATTTGATCATCAAAATTTTTAGCATCTATTTTAGGTGCTTCAACATTTGCACCATCTTCTTTTGCTTTTTCTTCTTGGTTTTCTTCCTTCTCTTCCTCTACTTTATCATTTCTTGTATCACTTGTAGGTGAAATTTTTTCCCTGTCTTCACTACTCACTGCCTGATCCAGAGGGGTCTATATAGCAGAAATATCCTCTTCTTTTCTAGAAAGATCAGGTGGAAGAGTTTCTTCTGCATCAATTATTTTCTCTATCTTTTCTATGTCCTCCTGACTGACTTGTTCCTCTTCTGGAACAGAGGCTTCACCAAACTTAGATTGTTGCTTAGAGATATTCTTTTCCTAAACTTCTCCAACATTTAGATTTAATGAATCAAATCCAACATTAGTCTCTTTATAGATTAACTCCGGAGGATCTAAATTAACACCTTGGTCATCAATTCTCTTGTCAATCTCTTCATCTAGAGCTTCCAGTTCTGGAACTAGAGAATTGTTATCTTCAACTTGTTTCTCTGAAATAATAAAATATTTATCCTTGTCTATGGCCTTTCTCAAATTTTCCTCTGTTTCTTTTGCAATTTCCTTAGTTTCACCAAGCATAAGTTTGTTCATCCGGACTTTCCTTCAAAATTTATCTTTAACTTCTCTGAGGATTTTGTCTACTTCTCTTCTAGTCATCATAGGGCACAAAGTGGAGAGAACATACTCTCTGAGTTCCATGTCTTTATCCTTAGTTGCTTCTTTCCTCATTTCCAATACTTTCCTTAAGCTTTTAGGGAGTTCTTGTAGAATTTCCAACAGGGCTCTATTGAATTTATTCAAATATGTGATAATGGCATCTTCCAAGATTTTCTTATTTGATTGATCAAAATTATCATAGTAGACTCTGATAGGTTTTAAATTTCCATCAACAGTGATTGTTTTTACAATTTCATCAATAGTCATAGCGACCTTACCAGTTACTTGCTCTTTACTAGCCTTATTTCTTCCAGAAGGCTGGTCTTCATAATTCTTTGAAGTTCTGGCCTTCTTGGATCTTATTTGTTTCACTTCTTCATCTGTCTATCTCCTCATCATCTTTTTTGCTCATGTGGGTTCTTGTGGCCTTGGTTTTCTTTCTTTTCCCTTCATCACCAGATGGAGTGGCTTCTTATTTCTTAGTGGAAGTGGACTTGAGTTGCTCAGCAAGAGTTACAGAACTCCTTGTCTTCCTTGAGGAGCTTGGTGGGACTTTCAGAGTGATTGCTGGCTCACTTTCTATTTTTTCATCTATAGTCTGCTCAGTACTTTTCTTCATCTTTTCAATTCTTTCTCTGTTCTTCTTTACTGCCTCCTTGGTTAGGCCAATACTCTCATCATACCTTTCAACTTGTCTATGCACTTTCCTCTTGGTTTTTGGCTGGCTAAGCTCTACATGCAATTTTAGACTTAGTTCCTTGTAGGTTCCAAACTTTTCCATAGAGGTATCTTTAGGTGTGCTCAGAAGATGCTGAGCATACATATCCAAAACTCTTTCATC
This sequence comes from Cunninghamia lanceolata, assembly GCA_027924645.1. NCBI lineage: Eukaryota > Viridiplantae > Streptophyta > Pinopsida > Cupressales > Cupressaceae > Cunninghamia > Cunninghamia lanceolata. Next base: position 943,644 of record BSBN01000327.1, on the reverse strand, counting down.
CACTTCATAACCCATAGGTATTATCCAAACTATCCTTGGTTCTATAGATTCCATCAAGAACCGATATGTGTCAACCATGAAACATATGTCATTTCCATACTTCTCCATAATTGATTTAGGGATTCTCTCCCTTGGTTGCATTAAACTCTGGAAGTTTTTGAAGTAGCCCCTAATGGCAGTCTTTTGGGCTTGGGAGTGACCAAGGCTGAGAAGGTGATCTCTTATTTGCCATGCCTGCAGTTGTCTAATGCACACCTTGAATTCTAGGTACTTCATTCATAAAATAGAACAAGCATATAATCAAGGAACCATATTTGAAGGTATTTTTCATATCTTTCTTTATTTTACTCATATTCTCAATGAACTGATTCTGTAGTAGCTCATGAAGATCATAGTCAGCATTTTCTTTTACCATTTGATAGGCTGCATATATTGCAGTTCTAGAGATAGAATTTTCCCTGCTGGAATAGTAAATCTCGTACCCAATCACCATGGAGGCAAATTTGACATCAGGTTCTATGATATCATTGATGGTCATTGCCCTTTTGTCAAACTTGGCACTAGTAGCTTCAGTCACTATCTAGTTTTTCATGGCTTTCAGCATGGGTGATCCACTAGAGGAATTTAGCCCAGTAACAGTCTTGATAATATCCTTTGTAATCTTAAATGGTTTCAATAGCCACATGAACTTATTTTGTATTTGGCTTAATACATACTGAACCCATTCATTTTCATCAAATATCAGAAACCTAATGACTTGCAGAAAGTGTTTTCTTTATAGGGCTTTGTATTCCAATTTCAATTTATGGCTATCATCAGTTAAGTAGTTGTTGAGCAAATCCAAGAGTTTTAGGTTTCCAAATTCATCCATGTTACAGTTGATGTATGCCCTAATGTCTTCAACATGTAAAACCCCATATGGAACACCTGAAAAGGCACCTAGCAATTCAACTTCAATAGATTTGTAAGGATGCTTCTTAAATTCAGGACAGGGACTTTCAGTGACATCAACAACTAAAGGTGTAGCCATTTGCAGAGATTGAGAATTCAAGAGATTTCACAGAAAATAGAAATACCTTGTTCCGCAGGTTAGGGTTTTGCTTAAGGATCCTCTTCGCACTTTGATTCTTGAGAATTCTCATCTTAGAGCTTGTTCACATCTCAACTTAGTGCTTTCTTAAAGTGATCTGACTGGGGAATGAATGACCCTTTAATGCTCCGTAGCACTTAATTTGTCTTTGTAATAAATGCTTTGCCCTAGTACATCCAGTTACTCTATTGTTGAACAGTTTCTCATGAATTATTCCACAATTTGTCATATCCACTATTTTTCTTTCAAAAATACTTTCAAATGATCTAAAACAATCCAAGATCTCTTTTCTCACTATGCCAGATTTAGGCACTTGCTTACTGGCTGGGGGATTTTGATTTTTTATTGCAGTTCCCCCTGAGCCAGTGCTCCTAATTTAATTTCCTAAAGAATTATCTGCACCAGATTCTGGTGCAGACCCATCACCATGGTTCACAATTTCTTTCTTCACCCATGTCTCACTTGTTTCATTCTAGATCTCATTCTCTTCAATTTTTCTTTTGCCTTTGTCTTGTCTCTACTCATCTGGTTTTCTGTTTACCGTACCTCTTCCTTCATTGGTCCTACTTCTGTAGAATCTTGCAAAATGATCTGAAACAATCCAATATCTCTTTTCTCACTATGCCAGATTCAGGCACTTGCTTACTGGCTGGGGGATTTTGATTTTTTATTGCAGCTCCCCCTGAGCCAGAGCTCCTAATTTAATTTCCTAAAGAATTATCTGCACCGGATTCTGGTGTAGACCCATCACTATGGTTCACAATTGCTTTCTTCACCCATGTCTCACTTGTTTCATTCTAGATCTCATTCTCTTCAATTTTTCTTTTGCCTTTGTCTTGTCTCTGCTCATTTGGTTTTCTATTTACCGTACCTCTTCCTTCATTGGTCCTACTTCTGTAGAATCTTGCAAAATGACCAGATTTGCCATATATCCAAATCTATTGCATGCAAAACATTTGCCATTGAAAGATTTCCTATTTCCTCTATTTGATGAGTCATTCATTATCATACCTCTACATTCATTGGATTTATGACCATACCTCTTACAATTGAAGCATTGTTCGAAGAAGGATGGATTATTTTGATTTACTCTACTTCTGCATTGAGTGGCTTTATGACCAAATTTATTGCACTTGAAACAATTTCCATTGAAAGATGGATACCTTTGAGCATTAGGCTATCTTATCAGAGGTCTTCTAGGTCTGTTTCTCTCATTCCTTGGTTGAAAGTTTCTTTGTCCAGATCTGGAGCTTTCACCTTTTTCATATCCAAGACCATGCTTGTGTTCAGCCTTTTTTTTAACCCTCAAGTATTGCTTCAAGTTTAGCTGAGCTTATCTTGAACTTCTCCTTGTATTCATTTGCAACTTCTAGATCATGTCTAAGAATGACAATTTGTCTTTCAAGATCTCTTTCATTGTCTTTGCTTTCTTGTAGATCAAATTTTAGATGACCAACAATACTATCCAATCTGTAGCATTCATCAGTTCTTTCTCTTAGAGTTTGATTTAAATCTTCTCCAATCTTCTTCCTTTGCTCAATTTGTTTGGTAAACCTCATTACCCCAGATTCCATCCCAACTTTTAGAACAACTTATTTTGACAGCTTATCACACTCCTTTGTTTTTTCTTCTAAGGCTTCATTCATACTATTTTCTTCAATTAAATTGGATAATTACAGAAGTAGCTCCTTATTCCTTCCCAAAGACTTCTTTAATTTATCTTTTAACATTTCAATGGTATCATTAGCATCCTTAATTTCATCTTTCAAATTATATATTTCTGCTTTGGACTGATCAAGATCTTTTAGAGCCAACTAAATTTGATCCTTAAGTGAACCCATTGAAAAACTTCTTCCAAGATCTTTCCTCAAGTTGTTAAGATTCTTTTAAGGAACCTTGCTCTGATACCAATTATTGAATTAGGTCCGGACAATTGAAAGGGGGGTGAATCAGTTGTCACACAATTTTAACAATTTCTTTCTCTTAATCTTCTTTTATAACTTATAATCAAAAAATTTCAGCATTAATCAATAACACATGAGTAGAAATGAAAATAGTACACTTGACACAAAGATTTTTGATGTGGAAACCTGGTTAAGGGAAAAACCATGGTGGGGGTTAACCCACAAAGATTATACTATGTTAAAAGTATTACAATGGGGAATGGACATGCATTCGGGCTCACTGCCTAGAGCTCACTTCTCAAAAGAAGGCTCACTGCCTACAAGAAAGAAGAGTTACAATAAATTTGAACTACTATTTGGCATCTATCAATGCTAGAGTTTAGTTCCAGTTAAGCATAGAAAACTGACTTGATACATTTCATCTTTATTCTCCTTCTCTTACTACTCTGCTAGCATCTAAACTTTGATCTCTGCTTCCTTTCACAATTACTCCATTGTCGCCACACACACACAATTCAAAATCATCCAATTCCATCAGATATATATATCTACAACATGATCTATAGTCATTTTATCAGTCGGCTTCAACAACACTTAGAACTTTTATGAATGCTCTACTTTGTCTACTAGATCTATGCATAACTTAAGGTGCGGACCAAAAATTTCTCTTGAAAAACATCACTCATGTCAGCCACTATCACTGATCATCACCATTTGTCCAATAAACAACTTCCATACATCTGGAATCAAGATCTTCTGCAAGGTCCACCTGTTCTTCTTCTGTTTGTTATGTCGAACTAAAACCCAATACTTAGAAGCTAATATCTTTTGAGTCCATCTCTAGAGGATGAGACTCTAGATTTATAATGTCTTGTTAATTCTTACAACTACCTCAGATCCACAACAAACCATACCTTTCCACGGGAGAGATCCAGACCAAGATACTGGAACCTGTCACTTGCTCTATTCCTAAATGCCCGGACTTAGACAAATTTTGATTCTAACTTCCAGTGTGAACAAATTTTGTTATGCAGATGATTGGGATGATTTTAGTTGCCATCAATGACAACACTTATCATGTCTAGCAGTGTCTCTTGTCAACACTGCTAGGTGTATAGGTCCTGCTATGCCATGATTCATCCTCTGACAAACCTATTAACCATTAATTTCTCATCCTGAATGTAATCAACATAAGGGAGTAACTCTAGAAATTTATTCTCATATTATCCAACTGTAAGCCCCCTCTATTGTAGGTCATGAAATTCATCTATCTTTTTCTGTCTAAAATGTTTAGAGATATATCTTTTCCTAAACTTTTATACAAGGGTCTCCCAACCCAATGTGTCAACTAAAATATGGCTCTTTCTTTCTTCCTATCACCACCAAGTGGTAGCATCTCCTCCTAGTAGGTGAATTGCCAAGCTCGCCTTGAGATTGCTGCCATAAAATTTGAGTTTAAAACAATCTTCAAGCTTTAGTAACCAGGAATCTACTTCTATGCCATCGGTAGTACAAGAAAAGCATGGGGGCTATAGGTCAAGGAATTCTCTAATCTGCCTAGCTGTGTCAAACTATTCTTCGGGAGGCCCAAAGTTTTCTTGTCGATTGACATGAGGAGGGACATGGTGTCCCGATTCTCCCATCCCTTCCTCACGATGTTCCTCTCTATTCATGGTGGGGCTCCTACTATGCTCTGTGAGCTGAACCATGCTCCTCAAAATGAGGATCAGATGGATGTTCAGGTGGTGGTGGAGGTAACCGGGTCTGAACTACATCCACTAGCTATTGTAACACTTGCAGAATTTGGGGCCTTGATCCCCAGGTATGTCTTGATGAACTAACTCTGACTGAGCACCTGAATGAGTGCATCTGCATCTAGGTAGCATCCTAATAAATCAAATAGTTACAAAGATTTTAGTTTCACATGTTACAAAACCCCAGAGTTCCCAAAGTGTGGAAACCTAGCTTTGATACCAAATGTCATGCCCGTGACAAGCCCTCCTATATGTCACCATACAACAGGGCTAAAAATATGGGAAAATATTTTTTTTTTAGTTTTAAATGCAAAAAATAATAATTTGTAAGGGAAGGTTTACCTATAGTTTCACTGATGTCAACAAAACTCTCGAAAAGATAAGACGAAGTTGAGTTTTGTCGCAATGACCTAATGGTTCAATGAAGGGTTACAATACTTAACGTAATTTTAATAATCTTAATTGCTTAAACAATTGAAAGTCATTGTTATAATTAATAACCTTTATACCATTATTTGATATGTTTAATAAAACCAACTAACTATAACTTAATTAAAAATTACACTTTATACTAAATTCCTTAGTTTGCACATTAGATTAAACCATTTAAATTAAAATGTCATTTTTCTAAAAATTAGCATCTCAATTGAAATGAAATAATAAAATATAAATTATAAACTTCTAGCTTAACAATTCTAATAACTATCCCTTTTTATATATAAAAAAAAACTCAATAAAACTAAATGTTATATTTTTTTTTTCTAATGAAACCTTAAACATAGGAATTGCTTTTTCCATAAAATCAAATCTAATTTATTTCTAAGAATCAACTTGTTTTTCCAGTATAACTGATTTTTCCCCTCTAAAGTATTAACTCAATAAAATCTCATTTTCTACAATCCAAATCCAATCTTGCTTTATGGGTTTATTTTCTAAAATTTAAAACTATTTTTTCTAATTTAAATCTTCTTTTTTCCATTATGAAAATAATAAAATAAACATATAATTCTTTTCCAACTAAGAAACTTACTTTTCTTTTTCTTATTCCAATAATCTATCATGCTTTCTTTTTTCATTTATAGGAAGTCCAAACTGATTGTTATCCCATGCTCTTAAAACAATAAATCAAAAAGATATCTAAGCAAAATTCTTATTATAGAATCAATGTTTTTATTAACGGTTTTTTTTAAAAAAAATTTATCGATAACTAATTTATCAAAATTATACATTATATATATGACCAACCTTTATGTATATGCCTATAGGGAAATACAAATTACAATAGTGAACATATTGAGTTTCAAAGTGTTTCCAAGTTTAAGGAGCTTATATTGCTAGGGTGGTGGATTTGAAGAGAGGCAGTGATTAGAGTATATGTAATAACAAAGAATAGAGTTTTATTTTTTAGCAGAGATTAAATGGGTATAATACAGAGGTGAGCAATAAACGATAACAGAGATCATTCAACAGCAAAAGGTTTTAATTTTATGTGGACAACGATGTACAAGCATTGGCTGAAATATGAACCACTGTCATAGTATTAAAAACTCATTAAAAGTATAGGAAAAGTGACAAGGGGCGTTTGAAAATAGAAACAGTGAAGTAGTTTATCACAGAGTTTAAAAGCATTTAGATGATAACAACATATATGGTTATTGATAGAACCATGAATATCATTTAGAGTAGCCTGTGGAAGTTTTCTTTTTAAGTCGTTTGCAGGGTTTATAGGGCGGCGACAGTGTTAAGGAGAAATAGTGAATGAAATTTATAATTTTAACATAGATTAAAATCTCAGACGGCATAGAAGATTATAAGTGTTAATAAAAAAATGAATCGGTAATTATCGTTTAAAGTTCCAATGAGAAATAAAAGAAAGGTTTGAAGGGGCCCTACCCCTTTTTTGGGATGGCCTGGCAAAGGACACTGTCAGGAGTCCACAGGCCTCGCCCTCTATCAAAGGCAAAACAAAACTTCAACAACATTTTATAAATTTGAGATTTATTGAATATCATTTGATCCATAAGTGAAGCTTTCACAGTATAAAAATAAATACAATTTATCTCTATTGTAATACAATAGTTCAACCATTCAATATATATACAATGCAAGTATACCTATACATATATATACTATGCAAATTTAATTAACATGAATTTCTCACAATAACATATAGATTCATAACAAATATAGGAACTCACAAAAGTAAGTAGAATATCAAGAAAGTTTAAGCAGCAAATCATAATGATATATATATATATATATATAGATATTCATTCCTAGATTGAATTAAAATACCCAATAACACAATTATGCATAAATTAGGGAACCTGTTCCTTTTCTGTTCCAGCTATAATAGAAATGTAACCAAATAGCGATTTTCCTTTCTCATTGACTATGTCATGTAGCATCACAACACACACAAAATTTAGTTGAATCAAGGAGTAGTTTTCAGATTTGACCACATGCATACAATGAACAAAAAGGGGTTTTCTCTCACCCACAATACAATTTTCTCACTTCCCTTTGACACACAACAACAGATTTCAATGGCGATCACATCGAGGGTACTTTTTCCAATCTGCAACACATAGTAATCTTCATAACACAATATTCCTTTTTTTGAAACCCTCATGGAGACTTTTATCCATTTCAATATTTACAAATGCATCTTTTTGACTTGCACACAAACAAAGGCCAAAATAGGTGGCTAAGTCCTACTCTCCACCCTACCATAGGGATTTCCTGAGCACATCCCACCCCCGAGTAGGAGAACTCCATAAACTAGGAGACACTCAAACAAATCTTACAAAACATAATAATCAAAGATGATCACACAATTAACATCCCTTGGTCGACTCACACACAAGGATCTTTTCTGAGATCCAAAAAGGGCGAGAAAGGGGATAAAATCCCTCTTGGGGAAATAAACAAAAACATAATCATAATAAATACCATCCTCTGTTACTCCACAAAACACAAAACTCCTATACAACACCACATCCATATCTCCACAGAAATACATACTCCCACATCCAATAACAGCATCATATACCCATTCTTCCAATTTAACAACCACATACTTTTTCACAGATAACCTCTATTACTCCACAAAACACAAAAACTCTCACATCTAATAAAATCATATACCCATTCTTCTAATTTAACAATCACATATTTTTTTCACAGATAACTTCTAATAAGCTAGTTACTGAACTCCTGCTAAGGAGTGATTACGAGGACAATCTCGTGCAATGTGACCCATGCCACCACAAGTGTAGCAAGGGCCTCTAGTGGGAGCCTAAGACTGCTGCTGAAAGGGTGGTCTATTAGAGCTAGTATGACTGCCCCTGAAGTTCTACTGAGTACAAGTTGGTCCCACATTCTGAGTTTGAGGCCTCTGGTCTCTTTGCTGAGGTTGAGGCTACCATGTCGTAGGTTGTGTCCCCTGATTACCCTGATTGATCCTATTTTTCTATCCCTGATTATGTTGTTGTTGCTGCTATTGCTGTCGAGGGGGTTTAGGAGGTAAAGCATTATTCCTATAACTGTCTCCCTAGGGTGCATGTGGTCTAGAAAAGTTTCTATTCTGTTGGTTTTTCTCATTATTTCTATACTACTCATGGTTACCCTAATTCCTAGGGAGGATTTCTTCTACAACAAGAGCCTTTTCTACAACTTCCTGTATAGTCTTAGGTACTGCTAGGTGTACAGGTCCTGCTAGGTGTACAGGTCCTGCTATGCCATGATTCAGTCCTCTAACAAACCTATTAACCATTAATTGCTCATCATGAATGTAATCAACATAAGGGAGTAACTCTAGAAATTTATTCTCATTTTGTGCAACTGTAAGCCCCCTCTATTGTAGGCCATGAAATTCATCTATCATTTTCAATCTAAAATGTTTAGAGATATATCTTTTCCTAAACTTTTCTACAAAGGTCTCCCAACTCAATGTGTCAACTGAAATATGGCTCTTTCTTTCTTCATGTCATCACCAAGTGGTAGCAGCTCCTCCTAGTAGGTGAATGGCCAACCTCAGCTTGAGATTGCTTCCATAAAATTTTAGTTTAAAACAATCATCAAGCTTTAGTAACCAGGACTCTACTTCTATGCCATCAGTAGTACTGGAAAAGTGCGGGGGTTGTAGGTGAAGGAATTCTCTAATCTACCTATCTGTGTCAAACTGGTCTCTGGGTGGCCCAAAGTTTTCTTGTTGACTAACATGAGGAGGGACATGGTGTCCCAATTCTCCCATCCCTTCCTCATGATGTTCCTCTCTATTCATGGTGGGGCTCCTACTGTGCTCTGTGAGCTGAACCATGCTCCTCAGAATGAGGATGAGATAGATGTTCAGGTGGTGGTGGAGGTAACTGGGTCTGAACTACATCCACTAGTTCTTGTAACATGCAAAATTTTGGGGCCCTGATCCCCAAGTATGTCTTGATGAACTAACTCTGACTGAGCACCCAAATGAGTGCATCTGCATCTAGATGGCATCCTAATAAACCAAACAGTTACAAAAAATTTAGTTTCACATGTTACAAAACCCCATAGTTCTGAAAGTGTGGAAACCTGGCTTTGATACCAAATGTCATGCCTGTGATGAGCTCTCCTGTATGTCACCATACAAGAGGGATAAAAAGATGGGAAAATATTTTTTTAAAGGTTTAAATGCAAAAAATAATAATTTGTAGGGGAAGGTTTACCTATAGTTTCATTGATGTCGACAAAACTCTCGACAAGATAAGACGAAGTTGACTTTTGTCGCAATGACCTAATGGTTCAATGAAGGGTTAGAATACTTAACGTAATTTTGATAATCTTAATTGCTTAAACAATTGAAAGTCATTGTTATAATTAATAACCTTTATACCATTATTTGATATGTTTAATAAAACCAACTAACTATAACTTAATTAAAAATTACACTTTATAATGAATTCCTCAGTTTGTACATTAGATTAAACCATCTAAATTAAAATATCATTTTTCTCAAAATTAGCATCTGAATCGAAATGAAATAATAAAATATAAATTATAAACTTCTAGCTTAACAATTTTAATAACTATCCCTTATATATATATATATATATATATATATATATATATATATATATATATATATATATATATATATATATATATATATATATATAAACTTAATAAAACTAAATGTTATATTTTTTTTTTCTAATGAAACCTTAAACATAGGAATTACTTTTTCCATAAAATCAAATCTAATTTATTTCTAAGAATCAACTTCTTTTTCCAGTATAATTGATTTTTCCCTTCTAAAGTATTAACTCAATAAAATCTCATTTTCTACAATCCAAATCCAATGTTGCTTTATGGATTTATTTTCTAAAATTTAAAACTATTTTTTCTAATTTAAATCTTCTTTTTTCCATTATGAAAATATTAAAATAAACATATAATTCTTTTCCAACTAAGAAACTTACTTTTCTTTTTCTTGTTCCAATAATCTATCATTCTTTCTTTTTTTATTTATAGGAAGTCCAAACCAATTGTTATCCCATGCTCTTAAAACAATAAATCAGAAAGACATCTAAGCAAAATTCTTATTATAAAATCGATGTTTTTATTAACGGTTTAAAAAAAAAAACAAATTTATCGATAACTAATTTATCAAAGTTATACATTATATATATGACCAACTTTATGTATATGCCTATAGGGAAATACAAATTACAGTAGTGACTGTATTGAGTTTCAAAGTGTTTCCAAGTTTAAGGAGCTTATATTACTAGGGTGGTGGATTTGAAGAGAGGCAGCGATTAGAGTATATGTAATAACAGAGAATAGAGTTTTATGTTTAACAGATATTAAATGGGTATAATATAGAGGTGAGTAATAAAGGATAACCGAGATCATTCAACAGTGAAAGGTTTTAAGTTTATTTGGAAAGCGATGTACAAGCATTTGCAAAAATATAAACCATTGCCATAGTATTAAAAACTCATTAAAAGTATACGAAAAGTGACAAGGGGCGTTTGAAAATGGAAACAACGAAGTAGTTTATCATAGAGTTTAAAAGCATTTAGATGATAACAACATATATGGTTATTGATAGAACCACGAATATCATTTAGAGAAGCCTATGGAAGTTTTCTTTTTATGTTGTTTCCAGGGTTTATAGGGCGGCGATGGTGTTAAGGAGAACCAATGAATGAAATTTATAAATTTAATAGAGATTAAAATCTCAGACGACACAGAAGATTATAAGTGTTAATAAAAAAATGAATCGGTAATTATTGTTGAAAGTTCCAATGAGAAATAAAAGAAAGGTTTGAAGGGGCGCTGCCCCCTTTTTGGGATGGCCTAGCATAGGGCACCGTGTAGAGTCCACGGGCCTTGCCCTCTATCAAAGGCAAAACAAAACTTCAACAACATTTTATATTTGAGATTTATTGAATATCATTCAATCCATAAGTGAAGCTTTTACAGTATAAAAATAAATACAGTTTATCTTTGTTGTAATACAATAGTTCAACCATTCAATATATATACAATGCAAGTATATATATACTATGCGAATTTAATTAACATGAAGTTCTCACAGTAATATATAGATTCATAACAAATATAGGAACTCACAATAGTAAGTAGAATATAAAGAAATTTTAAGCAGCAAATCATAATGATATATACATTTTGATTCCCAGATTGAATTAAAATACCCAATAACACAATTATGCATAAATTAGGGAACCTATTCCTTTTCTTTTCCAGCTATAATAGAAATGTAACCAAATAGTGATTTTCCTTTCTCATTGACTATGTCAAGTAGCATCACAATACACAAAATTTAGTTGAATCAAGGAGTAGTTTTCAGATTTGACCACATGCATACAATGAACAAAAAGGGGTTTTCTCTCACCCACATTACAATTTTCTCACAACTCTTTGACACACAACAACAGATTTCAATGGAGATCACATCAAGGGCACTTTTGCCAATCTTCAACAAATAGTAATCTTCATAACACAGTATTCCTTTTTTTGAAACCCTCATGGAGACTTTTATCCATTTCAACATTTACAAATGCATCTTTTCAACCTGCACACAAACAAAGGCCAAAATAGGTGGCCAAGTCCTGCTCTCCACTCTACCATAGGGGTTGCCTAAGCACATCCCACCCTTGAGCAGGAGAACTCCATAAACTGGGAGACACTCAAACAAATCTTAAAAAACATAATAATCGAAGATGATCACACAATTAACATCCCTTCGTCGACTCACACACGAGGATCTTTTTTGAGATCCAAAAAGGGGGAGAAAGGGGATATCATCCCTCTTGGGGAAATAAACCAGAACATAATCATAATAAATACCATCCTCTGTTACTCCACAAAACACAAAACTCCCATACATCACCACATCCATATCTCCACATAAATACATACTCCCACATCCAATAACAACATCATATACCCATTCTTCCAATTTAAAAACCACATACTTTTTCACAGATAACCTCTATTACTCCACAAAACACAAAAACTCCCACATCCAATAACAACATCATATACCCATTCTTCCAATTTAATAACCACATATTTTTTTCACAGATAACTTTAAATCCTCTATCTGAATCCATAAGCCAGAAATACTTTCCCCATGAGAGGCTCCATAGCTCTCTCTACCCCAGCATGTGGGAGGCTCTCATCTAGATGGAGGGCTGCTCCCATAACAACCCAATCCCAACAAAATACAACAACACACACAAAGACCCAACACTCATAAGAATTATCTTTCAAAACACAAGATTTTACTAGATACAGAAAATAAAAATTCGTAGGAAATTACCTCAGCTCCCCAAGTTAGGGCGAGCCCAAAAATTGAAACTAGAAACCACTTCCAAATTTCCTCTCATGGAACCAATCCTGAACTTCTTCCAATTCTAAAACCAAAATCTTTGTTTCTCTCAATTCTCCCCTCTTCCAGAAAACAAACTCAACATGAAAATAAGAAATAAAAAATAAAGTTATCAAAACCCTCTCCAAACTTCCTCATAAATAAAAACTCCAAAAACATCCAAAAAGAAGGAAAGCAGAAAAGAAAGCAACTTTCTTTTTTTCTCTTCCCATAAAACTCATCTTTTTCTAAAAATAAAAAAGGGGATAAATCTTCTCCAAATTTTAAAATATTAAAATATAAAATTAAAATATTTATCCTCATCCCTCAAGTAAATAAATTAAAATAAAATAAATATGACTTTTTCCCCACAAGACTAATTTAAATAAAAATGAATAAAATAAAATAACATTATCCACAAAATACTATTATAAGATAAAACAAATAATTTAAAATAACACTCTCAAAAATGAAATAATTAAAAAGTTGTAAAATACTATTAATATTTTCTAAAATAATTAACTATCATAACCAATCAAAAATTAAAACAAAAGACAAACCATAACATTACATCAAAAATTAACATTAACCCCTTTCCATGGGTTAGGCTAGGCTTAACTAGGTTGGCCTAAGGTTTATGGAGTCTCTGAATTCCACTTAAGGGAACTTGACCACCCACCTGCACATCTCAAGTTCAAATATCAGTTCATCATGATAATAATAGCTGAAGCAACATAATGTATAAAAAAATTATTTAAATAATCAACTTTTATCAAAATCACATGATTAACAATTTAAAATAATTTATTTAATTCACTAGCATAAAAATATTCACTACATCCAATCCCTTTCTTTCTCACATAAAATAAGTCTGAAAAAAATCATTTAATTAACTTAATCAAAATATAATCTAACCACCTTAATCATAAAATATGATCGTGTCCAAAGGTTCATCAAACATAATGTCTAATAAAATATCATAAGTGTCCAAAATTATCCAAAACCATTATGTAATCCATCTAGCATAGTCCAATAGTCTAAGTCATGATAACCAAAGCAATCTAAAAAAGGATGGCCTCAGAGGTCCATTCATGGCATTTCCTAAGCATAAGTCTTATTGACCACCTTTATTGACATATCCCCGGCCTTAGGTTATGGTGCAAGTCTTTAGAATTTGTGGAGATGCATGTTTTAAAACCAAAGTTGCAATGACAATTGCTTCAATATCTCATATCATTATAATGCTTCTTTATTTACTTAATCTTACCATTAATTATTGAATTGTTTAGTAATTTGGATTGAAAACACTATTTTTGTTGAGGCATCCTACTTATTTTTGCAATGACAATTGCTTTGATGTGTTATATTGTTGTAATGATTCTTTAATTACTGAATCTTATTATTTATTGTTGAATTGTTTGCTACTTGTGGATTGAAAATTACACCTTTTATTATTGTGATAATTATATAATTGTTTATCGGTTGATTTATTACTATGAAACTCTTGTCAAGTTTAGCACTATAGTGTTTTTTTGAAGTCAAGATGCTTCTTTATATAGTTGTTGAGTCCTCACAGAAAACCCCCTTGGCCTTGTAGAGCCTAAATCTAAAGGTGAGTTTACCCACTCACAATACTTGGTCCATTCATGGCATTTCTTGAGCATACGTCTTGCCAACACCTTTATTGACATATCCCTAGCCTTAGGTTATGGTGCAAGTCTATAGGATTTGTGGAGATGCATGTTTGAGCACCAACAAGTGCAATGAGAATTGCTTCGATATCTCATATCATTGTAATGCTTATTTATTTACTTAATCTTACCATTAATTGTTGAATTGTTTAGTACTTTTGATTGAAAACACTATTTATTGTTGAGGCATCCTACTTATTGTTGCAATGACAATTGCTTTCATGTGTCATATTGTTGTAATGATTCTTTAATTACTAAATAGGTTATTATTTATTGTTGAATTGTTTACTACTTATGGATTGAAAATTACACCTTTTATTTTTGTGATAATTATATAATTGTTTATCGGTTGATTTATTACTATGAAACTCTTGTTGAGTTTAGTGCTATAGTGTTTTGTTGATTTATTACTATAGATTGTGCTGATTTTGATATTTATGATCACTTGTAATGCATATTTGAAGGGAGTGATTGTTGTTTCCTTTATTTTTGTGAACTTAAATTTTATATTTTGGAAAGGTCTACTATGGGGAGATTGATTATCCCATGGATAGGTGTATGAAATAATTGAAATGTGTAGAACATTATATTGGTTATCAATCTTGCTTGCCATCAAATGAGTTACTTGTCATGTTGTGATCTATGTGTGTGGTTCTATTTGTTGATGAAAAACGTATGTTGGTATTTTATGATTAATTGTGGGGTTAGCTACTCATGGGGTTGGATCATTTAACATTCGATTAATATTTGGAGGAAAATTATAAATAAATTTACATAATCAAAGAGAAGAGTCTAATAGTATTTTGAATAGGAACTTCCAAACCTAACAACCATTGGGAAAAGTATTTCAACTCTATAAAATATATTCTCTTATTAATTTAATCTAAAAATTTATACTCTAACTAATTACTTCCCACTCCTTATTTACATTGCATTACAGAAATTATTGCATGACAATGTGCAATAAATATAATTTCCAGTGGATGTTTTTAATGACATAAAGTACATAATATGACTTTCTTAGACATAATTGACCAAATTAATGTGATCATAAGAGGTGCCACTTCACAATACATAAACATCAATCAATAAAGTAGAATGTTAAGCCAATACCTTATCCATTGCACAAGAAAGTCTATTAAAATTATGTACTACTAAAATAAATGTATAAACTAAAGATTATGTTGCATGACTTATTTTGAAATAGCATCCATTAAGGATGAGTTGACCATAATGATAAATAATAAGATATTTTTTAGATGGATCTTATACATGGAAAAGCCATAAACCCAAGCATGAGAATAGAAAAATATATTTTCCAAACTTGTAAAATCCCTATGATTGCTTTGAAATATAGCAATTAGGAGCAATATATCTATTTATGAAAATACTAGTTACCAAGGTTTTGATGAATTTGATAAGAAAAAAGTAGTGATGACTCAATTGCAAAGTGTGTTGTTGATGTTATATTTTCTAGTCAAGAATAAAGATAAACAATGCAACAACAAAGCATGAAACTATTGTAGTTGAATGAATCTGATTAGGCACAAGGAGCAATATTTAATTATAAATCATGTTGTTGATGTGGGTCAATGACTTTGAATAGGCGCAAGTAGCAATTGCAACACTACAAAACATGCTTCTAATGTATTATCTACTAATTATGTGTTCTACTTACGTTTATTTTTGTCAAGAATTAAAGATAAAACTTCATCTTTATATCAACTCAAAGACATTGGTCATGTTTTGAAGCTTGGTCTCATTTATCTATGTTATTTTTGTTGTCTTTGTTCCTTATTTTTATAGGAATAATGAATAGAAACTTCCAAGTGCATTCTTCATGATGAAGAATGCTGGTCAAACATGTGTTTTAAGGTAAAAACTATGATTCATGTAAAACATATGTCTTAGGCATGCCCATAGGTATGTCAAGTATGGAGCTTAGCCTTCATCGTAATCCTCTTCTCTATTAAGTTGATTAATTTGAAACACAGTGTGTTTTTCAACCTCATTTTTATAAATGATCAACTTGTAAGAAAGAATTTAGAACTCAAAAGAGAAAACAAATTTGAATGAAATGCTTCCTATTCTAAATTCATGCAAACCTCAAATAAAGTGGATGATAGACTGCAAATAACAAAATTCAAACATGAACAAAGTTATGTAATGTAGACTCTATGATACGTGGATTTGCTCTATAGATTGTAATGTTCCCTTCCTAAGCATCCGATAGTTAGTAACGGTTAGCCTATCACTTGGGTTCCCATAGGCTAACATGGTGGTTAGGGGACTCCTTCCAAGGGGGTTGATAACATGATAGTTCAACCATTTGGGTTTTTTCATAGGTTGAATTGAGCTCAAAGATGTCAAGAGATTCACGGTGATTCTTTCCAAGGTATTTTTGGACACTAGGTCCGCACTTACTATTTTTAGCAGGGGCACTTTCTGACACTGACCTTGCCACATGGCATTGATTATGTTCTAGACTAGTTGGGTCCTTCATCATATGCCATTGGTGTCCGTTTGAGCAAAAATGGTTTATTTTAATTAATGTTAATGTTATTAAGTTAAATTAAAGATTTAACTTAATGTTAATTAATTAATAAAGGTGACTTTAATATTTAATTTGGAGCACTCAAACTTGCTAAGATATTTTGTTATAAAATAAATTTATATTAATCTCCTTGGTGGCATCCAACTTAAGGGAGATATAAGGATGGAAAATAACGTAAATATTTTGTCTTTTCCAAGAAGGGCCTGAGGGTTTTGGAGGTTTTTAAAAGAAAAAAGAAAGATCATTTGGACGGGTTGTTAGGGTTAGACAGTAGAAGATATCAATTAAATGCAAATAAAGATTAAATAGAGGAATGAAAATACACAGAAGTAATAATAGTGAGAGACAAGTTTTAACATGGTTCACCCAAATTTGGGCTACATCCACCAATAGAGAGTCCAATATTATTATCCAATAAATCAACTGATTACAACCAGCAATCCCTGCAACTCAATACCGTTGCAAATACTACAATACAATATCCACCAAAACCCTAACCCTTAGCCGCTTTTATCAAGCCTTATGTTGGTTACAAAAATAGGGTTTTTTTTAATGAGGATACATAACTAGTGTATAGTACTTGCATGATCAGTTGCCACCTACCAAGAATCTCCCACTTGGAGATTGATCAAGGTCCACACCAAACAATCTCCCACTTGGAGATTGGTCCTGGACAACACCGTTGCATGTGCAGCTCCCTCTGGAAATAAGCACCCTGGACTTTGTTGTTTTGATTTTATTGTTTCAGTCTTGAAGACCAACCGAAGCTAAAGAGGAGCTCAACTTCTCCCTTGTCACTACTTTGTAAACATATCCGCTGGATTTTCATTTGTATGTATCTTTTCCAGCCTTAATTGTCCATCATCCAACACTAACCAAATAAAGTGATACCTCAACTGTATGTGTTTGGTCTTTGAATGCAAGGCATAATTCTTTGCAATATGTATGGCACTCTGATTGTCTATATACAAAGAACTATTAGCTTGTTGTTTGCCCAATTCTTCCATGAAAGATTGTAGCCATATCATCTCCTTGCTTGCCTCTGTTGCAGCTACATACTCTGCCTTTATGGTGGATAAAGCAACCACATTTTGCAATCGTGAGATCCAACTCACTATTGTCCCACCTATAGTAAAGACATAACCTGTAGTACTCTGCCTGATATCAATATCCCCTGCCAAATCTGAGTCTACATAGCTTGCTAAATCAATATTAGAGCCCCCAAAACATAAATGTGTATTAAATGTACCTCTCAAATATCTAAGAATCTATTTTACTGCATTCCAATGCTCCAATCCGGGATGACTCATATACCTACTTACGACTCTTACAGCATGTGCAATATCTGGTCTCATTCATACCATGGCATAAATAAAACTTCCTATAGCTGAAGCATATGGTACCTTGGACATTTTTTCTTCCTCCTCTTGTATCTTTGGACACGTCTCCTTAGTCAATTTCAAATGACTAGGCAAAGGTGTGCTGACAGCTTTTGCATTCTCCATATGGAATCTTTGCAACACCTTTTCAATATAAGAAACCTAAGATAGAGTCAATTTTCTGTGCTACCTATCTCTGTAAATTTTCATACCAAGGATTTATTTTTCTGCCCCAAATCCTTCATAGCAAATGACTATGCTAACTGTTGTTTTAACTCTCTTATGTGATCCATGTTAGACCCAGCTACAAGCATGTCATCAACATATAAACATAAAATAATGTAGTTGTCATTATCCAACCTCTTAAAATAAACACAATGGTCAGAATTACATTGACTGTAGCCTTGCTTAGCCATAAAACTATCAAATTTCAAATACTGTTGCCAAGGTGCTTGTTTCAGGCCATATAAACTCTTCTTCAATCTGCACACCAATTTCTCCTTATCTTTGACCTCAAATCCTTGTGGTTGTTCCATATATATCTCCTCCTCCAAATCACCATGGAGAAAGGTAGTTTTTACATCTAGCTATTCCAAATGCAAATCTTCAGCAACCATAATACTTAAAACAATATGAATAGAAGTCATCTTAACAAATGGAGAAAAAATCTCATCAAAATCAATGCCCTTTTTCTGTGCAAATCCTTTTACAACTAACCTGGCTTTAAATATTTTCTTACCTCCATCTTCCTCTTTCATCCTATAAACCCATTTGTTTGGTAAAGCCTTTTTACCTGCAAGCAACTTACATAATTCCCAAGTCTGATTTTTTCAGCAAGGAGTCCATTTCTTTTTTCATTGCAAGCTCCCACTGAACCTTTGTATCCACCTGCATAGATTCATCATACTCTTCTGGTTCACTAGCATCTATTAATAAAATAGAATACAAAGAGGGAGAAAACCTTTCAGGAGGTCTACTTAGCCTTGTTGACCGTCTAACATTCACTGGAGTTTGTGGTATTTCTTGTTGTTATTGTGGAGCATGAGGAACCACTGGAACATCACTATTTGGAGTATCATCTAGCACCACATAATCATTTTCTTTCTTCTCATGCTGCTGTAATTGATCTTTGTACAACACCTTCTCATTAAATACAACATCCCTGCTTCTCACAATTTTTTGATTTTCAAAATCCCAAAGCCTATAACCAAATTCATCAATACCATATCCAACGAAGGTACACTTTTTTTATTTTGCATCCAGCTTGGTTCTATTTTCAAAATCTACATGTGCAAATGCTTCACATCCAAAGGTTTTGAGAAAAGAATAACTCACCTTCTTACCTATCCATGCTTCCTCTGGAATACCACAGCCCAAAGGAACTAAAGGACCTCTGTTAATTAAACATACAGTAGTGTTGACAGCATCTACCCACATATTTAAAGGCAGCCCAACATGCAATCTCATGGTCCTTGCATGCTTGTCCTATTCATGCATTCAACCACTCCATTCTCCTATGGAGTCCCTGGAATTATTTTCTGCCTACGGATTCCATTAAAGGAACAATAATCCTCAAATTCTTTACTGCAATACTCACCACCATTATCAGATCTGAGACATTTTAATCTTTTACCTGTCTCATTCTCAACCAAGCTTCTCCATTTCTTAAATGTTTCAAATACATCAGATTTCTACTTAAGGAAATAAATCCAAACCTTCCTAGTTGCATCATCTATGAATGTAACATAATACCAAGAGCCACCAAGAGAAGATACCTGAGCCGGTCCCCATACATCTATATGCACAAGCTCCAACTTTTCATCTTTCTTTTGCTTCTGATCCTTGAGAAAACTAACTCTCTTTTGTTTGCCATACACACGAATTTCACAGAAATCCATATTAATACATTCCAGACCTGGTAAAACTTTCTTAGAATGAAGTACCTTCATACCTTTTTCACTCATATGCCCAAGTTTGTTATGCCACAGTGTTGTTTCATAACCTACAGCAACTATTTTAGTCTCTTCCTGCGAACCTGCAACAACTGTTCCTGAACCTGTTTACTTTTTCTCTGCAACAACTAAAGTAGAAGGAATAGTATGACCTATACAAAGATATAAGGTGCCTACTTTCACACCTTTTGCTACTATTAAGGAACCTTTTGAAATCTTTCAATTTTTATCACTAAAAGTAACTATGCAACCTTTATCAGCCAGCTGCCCTACTGAAATTAAATTCCTACTCAACCTTGGAATGTGCCTTACCTCTTGTAGTAGCCAATGATTCCCATTTTGCAACTTAATCTTGATTCTTCCCTTTCCAACAATCTGACAGGGTTCATTATCTCCCAAATAAACTAGCCCAAAATCCCCTTGGACATAATCAAGAAAATAACTTCTATGGGGCATAGCATGAAATGAGGCCCCTGAATCTAAAACCCATGAATCATCAGCATTATCTAGGGAAAGAATCAAAGCATCATCTTTAGATTTATTACTTACCACATTTGCCTCCTTATTGCCTTCTTGTTTGTTTCCTTCTTTATTTTTCTGAGACTAGCAATCTTTCTTTAGATAACCTAGTTTCCCATAGTACTAGCAATCCTTCTGTCCTCTAGTTTGGGATCTCTTATCCTCTGATTTTCCTCATGAATTCCCATGACCTCTAGAACCTTTTCCTCTCTCCTTTGATCTTCCCCTACTTTCTGCATTCAAAACACTGCCTGATGTGGATCCACCTAAGCTTTTCCTATGAATTTCCTCACTTAGAATAACACCAACAACATCATCAAATTTTAGGGTATTTGAACCAAAAACAGAGTTACTAACCACCATTACCAAACTATTCCAACTTTTAGGAAAAGAACATAATATTAAGAGAGATCTAACGTCTTCATCAAATTTTACATTTACAGAAGTCAATTGACTAGTAATTGTATTAAATTAATTTAAATGATTTATCACAGATCCACCTTCAATCATTTTCAAATTAAACAAATGCTTCATGAGAAATACCTTATTTGAGGCTGAGGGTTTTTCATACAATTTAGCTAAAGCTTTCATCAGACCATCTATTGTCTTCACTTCCGTTATATTGAATGCCACCGATGGTGTCAGGCACAACCGAATGGTTTCCAGTGCCTTTTTGTCAAGAAGATTCCAATCCTCATCAGTCATTGTTGCCAGTTTCTTGGCTACTCCTTCCAATGACATCCATAAATCCTTTTGATATAGATAATCTTGCATCTACATCTTCTATAACTAATAGTTCTGCCCATTGAATTTGTCTACCTTTAATTTACCCTCGTCCACCATTGCTCCCACTCAACCGTGAGACTCCCACTCAACGGTGAGACTTTCCTGTAGACGATAATGAAATGCAACCTGCTCTGATACCACTTGTTAGGGTTAGATGGTAGAAGATATCAATTAAATGCAAATAAAGATTAAACTGAGGAATAAAAATACACAGAAATAATAATAGTGAGAGACAAGTTTTAACGTGGTTCACCCAAACTCGAGCTACATCCACCAACAGAGAGTCCAATATTATTATCCAGTAAATCAAACCAATTACAACCAGCAATCCATGAAACTCAATACTGTTGCAAATGCTACAATACAATATCCACAAAAACCCTAACCCTTAGCCGCTTTTATCAAGCCTTACGTCGGTTACAAAAATAGGGTTTTTTTATGAGGATACATAACTAGTGTACAACACTTAGATGATTAGTCACCACCTATCAACACGGGTATGGTTGGATATTATTCTATAGGTTATTGTGGTTGAACTTGGTTCTTCTTTGGATTTATGAGGATGAAATCCCTCATGAGGATCAACAACTACAGGATTGGAAGACATCCCAAGGTTGGTTGCTAATAGTTTCATATAGGGGCTATGTTGGAATACATTGTTGTAGATTTCTAGAATTTTAAACAAGGGTTTGATTGTAGATTTTAAATACAATCTTTGGAAGAGTATGGCATTGTGATTGAAGGTAGTTTTTGGGAAGTTCAAGATAGGTTTCAGTTTGTTGTAGGGTCGTATCATTCCCACTAGTAGGTTATACCATTTGGTGACCCTCTTGGCTTTGTTCTTCAAGTTTCCTTCACATTTCTTGGCATTGAATTTTGGGATTTTGATTGTAGAAGGGAAAATAGTATATGGTGAGCAGATTTAAGGCAGTTTACACGTGATTTAATGTTGATGTACCTTAATAGACCATGTTGTACCAGTCAAGGGACAAAATGTGGTCTCCCTAGGTCAAAGTGCTTAGGGTTTGTAGTTTATTCCTTCATCATTTGAGGTGCCTTGGGTTTCTATACTATTGTGTAGCAATTTCAAGGAGGAGAACAAAGGGATTGCCTAATTTTGGTACTAATTTAGGGTTTTAGCTTTCTATAATATTTTATATCAGACCTGCAATATACAAAACAACAAATGGGTATGTTCACATTTTGATATTTAAGTAAATTCTTCATTTGGGTATTTGTTAGTTTGATGTTATTAATGTTTCCCACATAAATAAGCATCTCGATATCATAGATTGCTTTATATTTGAATGTATGTCATATGCAATGCAAAACAAATGCAAAACCTGAACAAACAAATACATCACTGAACATAAAACACAAGGAAAAAACTAGGGTGAGACATTACAGTGGTATTAGAGCACAAATTTTCCTTGCCATCATGTGTGGTTGAAGTGGTGAACATGCAGTGACTTTCTTGAGTAATGTAGCTTAACACTCATCAATACTATTTGAGAAGAAACAGATCAAAGCTAAACCTTGAAGCCCGAGCACATATAGACCCTTTTGTAGGTGTTGATAGGGTTGAGGTAAATATGGGTGATAGAGATCACGGTGAACCGAGCACAAGGGATATCTTAAATGATCTTGCTAGGGGACAACGAGAGTTGCAATAGAATATGAATCAACTTTGTACCCTTTTCGCTTAACAGATTATGGGAAATAACAATAACAATAACAATGGTTATGGTAATGGCAATGGAAGACATGGTGATGGTAATGGAAATGGAAGGAATGGTAAAAATGGGGATTGTTCAATCAACAATAGGGCTACAAATCAACATTCTATGGTTGGAACGTCAAACACTAGGCCTCATATGACTACCTTTCCTCCATGGGATAACCCTCCAGTTGTTAATGAACCCACACATCATGAGTTGCAGGATCAAATAATGAGGGATTGGAGGGATTTAGGGGTAGAATTTAAGGTTGAGATGTCATTATGTGATTATATGGATATTAGATTGAGGCATACACCCCATAGAGGTGGGGGTGGTAGACTCAGGAATTATAGAAGAAGGTTAGTAAGTTATCTATTCCTTACTTTGATGGCTCAGGAAAGACTACAACTAGAGCTTTGGTACACAAGCTAGATAACTATTTTCAACTCAGTCCTATGCCTGAGGATGAAGCCATTACATATGCAGCTCTTGATTTAGATGGTAGTGCCCATGAGTGTTGGCACCATGGGATGGTCAGCTTGGGCCATGATCATATTACTTCTTACATAGAGTTTATTGAGAGGTTGGTGGATAGATCTGACAAAAGGGATCCTGAGATGCAATTTAAGGAGTTGGCACAATTGAAACTGTGGGGTTCAGCACGGATACTTACATTTCTAAATTCCAAAATTTATCTATGATGGTGACTAATATTTCTAAGAGGAGATTGACTATTCTATTTATCAATGGTCTTGTTGGTTCCCAAAATCACTGCAACCCGAAACTCTAAAACATTTCACAATTGCCAAGGCCAAGGGTGTCATCAAGGTGATTGAAAGAGGTTTATCAACAAGTTGAGGGTGATTTTTGCTAACTGACAGGAGTGGGTATGCTCCTCTGTACTTTAGGGTCACCTAGACCTAGGAAGGATATTCCTAGAGGCATGAAATAGAACACAAACAAATAAACACAACCATACCCAATGTACACTTGACCCCCAAAGTTGTCACTAAGTCAAGACAAACTGGCTGCATAGGCCTCTAATTAAGTTGATCCCTGCACTATGCATTTGCACCCAAACATGGAAATATCATACTCCTTGAGATGAATCCACTTAACTTCTCATACATAAGATACACAATGCAGGCATACATGTACATGATTCACCAATGATTAAAATAGTCTTGCATCACTTCAGGTTTATCCCTAGTTACTAATTGAATCATGGACAACATGTAGAACCCTAAACTAAATCTACTCCTACTCCTATAGCTAATAGGATGAAGGTTTGATTAAAATGGTGATTGATCCATCTCCAATATGGACCGGTGCCTACTCCATTGGGAAACTGAGTCATAAAAAACAAATGAAAGAAGCACACCCACCAAAAAATCAACAAAATCATGAGTTGCAGACATACAACTCTGAAATATAATTCATCTGATGGACATATTTATTTATCCCAAATACAACTACAACAATCCACATATAATAGAAGAAAGACCCCCACACAAATGGGGTTTGCAAGATTTAAATGATGTCACACATTATTTGACTTTTGTTAGATTCATACCAGCAAATGTGGCAAAGGAGAATACAAAACTATGATTCAATATCCCCCTGAATCATTACAAAGCACCCTAGAGACATACCGTGATATGAGGATATTCAATGAAACATTTCCTCCCTTCTGTTGGACACATTCCTTCATCTCCTGTTCAGACATTATTCTCTACTTCATGCCCTACAATCTCCCTTAGGGTTTCCTGACTAGGCAATTGGTTCGGTGACCAACCTCCAAAACATCTTTTGAATATGCATATATAGCTTTTTTCATTCACTGTGCAGCCCTAGGTGTTGAAACTCAATCAATAGGTACATCCATGATGCATTAAAACTAGCCCATGGCCCTGTTAGAAAATATGTATGATTGGAAGAATACCCATACCTTGGCATGTCTAAAAAGACAGAAGAAGATTGCCCACACATTTTAGGTACCTGGAGTATTAATGAGGGAAGGTTGAATCCATATCCCGGTACCTACAATATCTATTTCATCCACTTTGTCCTCCTTGTGTATTAGCGCATTGTAGACCTTCACTTTTTCAACCACCTGCATGGCCTTGACCTACAAAATAATAATTGATGGGTACCAATCCACCTATTCAATCTTGTAATCATGGTGCATTCTTAGGTATTTAGGAAACCACACCCTTTGGAGTCTTTTACAACACTATAAATATGTTGTCTTTTAAAGTTACTTTGGCACCTGGGCATTGCTGTCAACCTTTTTGCCTTATCGGCTTGATCTGTGAAATCAGTGAACTTGAAGGTTCCTGAACCTCATTATCACTTCTTTTCTCCACCTTCTTCCTTTCATCTTCACTATCGGCTAATATTCCCTGTGGTGAACCTCATCCTTGTTTCATCTTGTTTCTGTTTGTTCTCCTTTGTCAAAAACTTTCTCCCATGGTGAATCTTCTATTGGTGAACCCAACGATTCAAAGACCATCCATTTTGCCACAAAGACACTTGTTTCTTTTCTCTTTACATTTCTCTTTGTCAACAATTTTTTTTCATGAAATATGAAATTACCTTCCTTTTCTTCCTTCGCCACCTTGTCTTCATCCATCAATCCCTTTTGCCTTATCGGCAAAAAGTTAAGTTGGCGAACCATCCACTTCACCTCTTCTTTCTTCTTCCTTGTCTTTTTTTTCTCTCCTTGGTAGATCTTCTTTCTATTAGTGAACTATCCTGGTGGTGAACCACCTTGTCAGTGAACCTTATGGTTCATGAACCATCTATATTTTCAACAAATTCTTGCCTTCTCTTTTTTTCTCTTTCTCTTTCATTGTAGGAGAAAATTCTTGTTGACGAACCCTTTGTCAGCAAACCATCTCGTTAGCGAACCCAATGGTTCATGAACCACCCCTTTTTCCAACAAAGGCTTTGTTGCCTTATATTTTTCTCTCCTTTTTTTTTTGCTCGTTCTTTCTTCTATCAGCAACTTTCTTTACCTTATCGACGAATCTGCCAACCAGAAAACTTGGCGATCGAAGAACTTTTCAATTCATGAACCTCCAAATTCACTGAAAACACTTAGCACTTCCTTTCATTCCTTAGTAACTGTAGACACCCAAAATTTACTCATTATCATTAGCATTCAAATATCGCATTAGCTACCATTTGCATTTGTCTAACACACTTCAGCAATATCCCTAACACATCTATTTCTTCTATTAATTAAATAAATTTATATTTATTTAATTAATTCATTAGCTATTTCCTCTAAGCCATAATTAAACAATCTTTAATTATTTAATTATCTTCATTCTATCTATTTTAATTAAATAAATCTTATTTATTTAATTAAAAATCCTTTCATAAGCCCACTTTCCAATTAATTAAATAAATTTTATTTATTTAATTAAGTTCTCTTATCATTTATCTCATGAGCCGACCTGTGTGCCTCTTTCATTTAAAAAAAGATAAATGGTACTACATCTTTTATTTAATAGCTTTTACATGTAGTAATTTTTATGTACATGATCACACATAAACCTTATCTTCCCTTCACTTGTCATCTTCACATTCACTTATGTCTATCATTTAATCTTAACCATTCACATAGCCACCAAATCTCCACCGTTGATTGATTTTGGTTGAGTTCTATATAAACACCCTCTCATTCCATACTACATAGATCCATCATTCATGTAGCGTCTACATTATCATCTTGAACATATTGAGCACTTTCGCATCCATCTAGCATATTAGTTTTATCATCCATCCATCATGGTAGCTTTTATCTTCATATTTGTTCATTGTTGAAGAAGAAATCCACATCATAAACAAGGAATCATACAATCTAGGTGATACTATTCTTGAATTGCATACTTTTGATTTCATTTGGATTAGATTCTTTGATGATGGTAGGGTTAGGTTTTCATGGCTATGCTTGATCTTATTAACCTGCTTTTTTTACCTATCACATTTCGGCATGCTTGGTTGGACTCATGTCCTTGATTAACTTTTCTATTTGAAGTTGTTTTTATGAAGATCATATTTTCTGAGCGCTTATAGCAAGTTCCAGTTGCTTTTGAGTGAAAACTAGTTGCTGTCTAAATATATGCATCGCTTCTGAGCCAAAACCTGTCGCTTTTAGCATTTCTGGATCACTTCTGAGCAAACAGTAGTCACTTACTGCCTGTTTCGCACCATTTACAAGCTAATAGTGGTCGCTTATGCCTTTATGTGAATCTCTTTTAACCTAATAGTGATCACCTTTATCTATCTGGATCGCTTTTTGTGAAACTAGGGTTTTTGTTACATTCTATTTTTCTCGCAAATCTAAGTCGCTTATGACCCTTAACCAGTTGCCTGCTACTTTTTTGCATCACTTATGAGCTTTATCATTCTGTATCCAACATTACTAGCATCACTACTGATCTGTAACATTTCACCTGCGGCAGAATACAATTTGCTTTTGATCAACAGTTGATCGCCTCTGGTAAACTATGTCATTTTCAGTCCTTATCATTTGTAGTTTGGTTTTCTTGGCTACAAATTGGATATTTGTGCAACATCTTATCAATTGTCCAAGAAAAGGAGGTTATCAAACTACTAACATATCTGTTGCAGCTTTGATCGGTCCAAGACTTGTGGTTTTTCACTAAATTAGGAACATTTGGGCTTAGTGCTTCAAAAGAATCATTGCTTGCTCCATGCTTGATTTATCTTTCTTGATTTCTTGCATGTGCTTGATTGTAACCCAAATTTAATAGCAAAAGTATCCTCTCCCCTGGTTTTTCACTAAATTAGGAACATTTGGGCTTAGTGCTTAAAAAAAATCATTGCTTGCTCCATGCTTGATTTATCTTTCTTGATTGCTTGCATGTGCTTGATTGTAACCCAAATTTAATAGCAAAAGTATCCTCTCCCCTTGCCTATCAAATGGATCTTGGGTGTATGAGAACTTGTTATTATCTTTAGAGGGCCTGCCTTCCTAGTGTGAGAAGGGACATGACCCAAGCGGCAATGGGCTAAAGCCAAGTCCTTCTGAACCGCTATATAAGAAAAGTGATTGTGTTGAAAGCCACAAACAATGGGTGTTATTGTGTTATATCGACAGCCAACCTTCCCCAAAACCCTCCAAGGTGTAACCCTTGAAGGTTGGGAGACTCCATAATGGAGAGTAGAGCTACCGTACGTATAGCCACCCGAACAAATGCCCTTATTAGCAACATTGTGTAGTAGCCAAAAACCTTCTATTTGTTGATGCAAAAGGTGGGACCTTTGAAACCGCCCTAATTCACGTGGTTCTTAGAAGAGATAGCAGGGACAATCCTAAGGTTTGGTGGGGGGACAAGCCTTGGGAAACCCAGATCTTGGTATGCATGAGAGGTGTTTGCCGTGGAGAGGAGCCGATGCTACCAAGATCCTAAAGTTATCCTCTTTGAATAAGCACGGCCAAGGGACTCAACAAATACAGTCCTTTCCTAGCCTAGGTTGTACAAGTTTATGATTGTTGTGAGTGTGAGTGACTGCAATTACTCATTTCTTGTCAAAAAACACAATTCAGACATATTTCCTAACAGACACAGTCACTTTTGAGCTTAAACTGCCTACATACAGACAACTGGATCACTTTTAAACAACAGTCAGTCACTTTTTACCTAAACTGGATCACTTTTGAACAATAGTCAGTCAATTTTTTCCTAAACTGGATCGCTTCTAAACAATAGTTAGCCACCTCTGGTCTAAACTACGTCACCTTTGATCAACAATAAATTGCTTTTGAGTTAATATTGATTACCTGTAGCAAATTGGCTTGCCTCTGGTTAACACTATAGCCTATTATCTGAACCAAAACTAGATCACCTTTAAGCTATCACCAGTCACTTTTGGCCTTTTCTGAGTCACATATGAGCTATTACCTATCACTTATGGTCAATTACCAGCAAATCTTGTTGACTCAGCCGAATTAGCTACACTTCCAGCTTGCTTAGCCTCAGTATTAGCTTTCAGACCTGTCTCTAATCATTAACAAATACCTGGACTTTGTCTCCTTCTTTGAGTTTACCAACCAATTAAACTTTGTGAGCTTTTCATCTTTTTGAGATCCCAAACCAACAAGCCAAAAATCAAATCAATCAACCCGATCAATCAACAAAACATCATCTTTTGGCTTTAGCTTTAGCAACATCAGAAAAATAGCAACCTTAGAAAACAACTTTTCCCTTGAGTGTGTGAGCTATTCTCTCGGGAAGTCCAACTGACAACAAAACAACCAAGCAACCTAACAACAAAAGCAACCAGCAACCAAACAACTAGCAAACTATCATCTTTTTGGGTCTCAAAACCTTGACAAGCTAAAGTTCAATTTTTAACATCCATCATCATGCCTCAAACTAGGAGTCAATATAGAGCTGAAATGGAAGCCAAATTGCAATCTAAGATGGAAGCTAAGATGCAACAATCTAGATCAACACCTCTTAGAGACGCAACTCAATTTACGACTGGTATGCCTCCTCATATGTTTGTGCCCCATGGGTACACCATTGGAGAGTCATCTTCACAAAAAGTACAACCTCACACATTTTTAGAGACTTATGAAGAACAATCCCAAGAAGACTTATCAAAATTTCAAGATACACATGTATGGGATCACTTTGAGAGACTTGTTTTATCTGATCCTAATTGCTACTTCTTGCAACTTGCCCGCATGGGAGCGAAATTACCAGGAGATTTTGACATATCCACTATTAGAGAGCACAATCCAAACACTCCCGCTATTGTTGCAAAGGGACCATCCACTATAGTCACACCATCCCATACCATATTACAAACTTCATCTTCCAACCCATCTCTTTCATTGCCTATTGTTACTTCATTTTATCAACCACGCTCGGAGTACACTTTAGAACCTTTGATAACTCCAACTACTGTACTCCCTTTTATTTCACAAAATCTAAACATTCCACCTTTCCATGTTCCCCAACATACTCCTTCTCCCACCATGACCATTTCTATGCCTCAAGTAACACAAGTTGTCCATGTGGCCCAAGTGCAAACTCCTCAAACATCACAAGCTATCCCCATATCCCATATTCTATAAGCTTCTCAAGCTATCCAAACAACACCAACGGTCCAAGCTTCACAACCATCGTAATCCACTACATTACATGTGGACACCACATCTCATATTCCTACTGCTGCTAATATGATCTCCACTATCTCCACTAATCCATCCAATACATCATACAATCCCAATGTTAGTCTTATTGACATGAGTGACCCGCCTATTGTTTCTCAAGCTAATCCTAGGACTATAGTCACTTACGTTGATCAACTTACATCCATTCCGCCATCTTCTTATAATCCTTCACAAACCATCAATCCATCTTATACTACCCAAGGTTTGCCTATTGCCACCCAACACATGACATACACCAATCCTCATGTTGTCCAAAATACAAACCCAAGTGTCCATCCTTCTTTCGTATCCACCAATCCTTCCATCACTTACCATGTCACAAATCCAACTCCAAATTCACAACCATTAACTAATGCCAATCCATCTTCCACTTCTCATGTGATGCAAAATCTTGGTGCTAATTCGTCACAATATACCCAACAACCGCTTGTGTCTCAAGGACAGCAATCTTCAACCACATATGTGTTACATACCAATCCTTTGACATACATTGTGAGTACACAACCTCAACAAATGGTCATGGCTTCATATACCCCACAATAGCAACCTCAATATACATCATACCATGTTTCACCCCCTTTGCAACAACAACAATTATCTCTAGTGGATGTTCAACAAATGATTAACCAAGCGGTAGGACAAAGCAAGAAGACATTTTCCTTAGCAAACATATGCGCTTATCCATTTGACAAGTCACTTCGTATGACACCTTTTCTGCCACACTTTGAAATTCCACAATTTGATAAGTACAAAGGAAAAGGAAATCCGGAAGACCATCTTAGAGCATTCTTTGTGGCATGTCTCAATGTTTCTCATGACGATACATATCTTTTGAGACTATTTCCTCGAAGCTTAGCAGGACAAGCTCTTGAATGGTTCTCTCATTTACCTCTGGGAATTAAGTCTTTTGCAGAGTTAGCAAATAAGTTTCGATCACACTTTGCTTTTAACATAGAACATGAGGTAAACATGAATGACCTTGTCAACAATAAACAACACAATGGTGAATCCTTTTCTTCATTTAATCAACGATGGCATAATATGGCTAGCAAACTATCATGGGAAATACCTGAAAAACAACAGTTTGATATCTTTGTTCAAAATCTCCATCCCAAGCTGTCATTCCAACTACAATTGCAAAGTGCTAGCACTTTTGATGAACTTGTTTCCAAAGGAACCATCATTGAATGAGCTTTAATTGCTAAAGGCACTATCAAGATTTTTTGCGATAACAAAGACTATCCTCAAAACTCCAACGATAAGTCTCACTTTTGGAACAAAAACAAGAATGTTGTCAACGAAGGTGTTGTGGATGCAAAGAACATACAAACTATGAAAGATCCCATTAACATTCAAGCTGCATCTACAACAACTCAACCTTTTCAATGAACTCGACAACAACAAACTTCTAATCCTCGCCGACAACTTATACCATTAGTAGAACCTATGGAAGTTGTCTTTCGAAAGATTCTCCAAGTAGGCGATATTATGTGACTGGATGTGCCACCCAACGGTGAACCACTCTTCAAAGATCCTTGGTATAAAGAAAATGAGTATTGCGACTACCATAGAGTTAAAGAACACAAAATAAATGGTTGTATGTGCTTAAAGCATGTTATCCAAGATTGCATCGATCAAGGTTTAATCAAAATTACACCTTTAACCACTCAACTTGCACAGCAACCGACATCGAACTATGATCTAGATGCTTTCAAGAATCCACTTCCATCTCATGACAAACCAAGTAACCTCATGCTGGGAATATCATTCAGTACAACTATGAATCATCTATTATTGGTTGCATTGACCATGCTCGCATTTCTACCATTACTATCCAAGGCAAAGTAACTGACTACACTATAACTACTCAAAGAGGTCATGTTACCATTCAAGGAGAACCTATCCATCCCCCTCGACCATCCCCTAACTATAATATCCTTGATCACCTTGGTAAAACACCTGCGCATTTTTCCATTCTTGAGTTGCTTTGTATATCCCCTGCTCACAAATCTATCCTTAATAAAGCCTTACAAGAATCTTCGATGCCTAACAATATTGATATCACACAATTCCAATCTATGGTCACTAGCATTGCAACTCCTTGTCATTTAACCTTTTCTGACAAAGATCTTCAGCCCTCCATTCATCCTTCACACAATGAAGCCCTTCACATTGAATTATTTGTCAAACAATGCCATATCAAACGAATCTTGGTGGATGTGGAGCTAGTCTTAATATATGTTCCTTGAAATTAATAAAACAATTGGGATATTCTGAGAAAGATGTTGACACCTCCAAGGTCATTACTATCAGAGCATATGATGATGCCGAGAGAGATACTGAAGGGATTATTTACTTGCTTATCCAAGTTGGGCCGGTCACTACTGAAACCCATTGTCAAGTTCCTAATATTGAGCTTCCTTATAACATCATCCTTGGCCGTCCGTGGATACATGCCCTCAAGGCAGTTCCTTCTACATACCATCAATGTCTTAAATTTCCACATAATGGTGTTGAGATTACTATCCATGTTGATCCCAATCCATTTGAATTTTGTCGTGCCTTTCAAGCTAAATACCAGAGTCCAAACTGCATTCCTATCAACACTGAGGCATATCCATCTTAATCATATGTAGATCCATCTGATCTATTGAAGCCATCATCTAGCAAAGCCGCTTCCAATCTCCATATCAAATACATCGAACACGACCCTGGTGAATACACATTGCAAGAATCTTGTTGTGTGGGCACCCTTCCCTTGTCTCCCAAATCTCATGGTAAACCTTCTACATACAAGCCACTTCATCCCCAACTATTATCAAAGCCCCACCCACAGTATTCATTAAAGGTGGATTCCTAGATGATGAAGACATTGATGATATCAACTCTTGGATATTCTTTGATGAAAATGACCAAGTCCAACTTGAAGTGGAGAGATATTACAATGGGTTCTGCATCATAAAGAACATGGGCTACAAAGGGCATGGTGGATTGGGATCATAGGAACAAGGACCTATTGAACCCATTATTGTGTCTAATAAGTTTAATAAGCAAGGCCTTGGCTATCAGCCAGAGGTACCGCGTTCGAAAGACATTAAGTGTATTTCTGATATGGATGCTGGACCTTCCTCAGTAGGAGAGACTTCTAGTTCAGAAACCGTCGATGAATCCTCCCTTTATATTACTAACCTTTTTCAAGAAAACTCCATCTTCATGATTTCCACAACCTCCTCTAGCCATAACCCTTCGTCTGTTACCCTTTCACTCGTATATCCTGACCTCATCGATTGGGACCAATAGTGGGCACTGATATTAGATACATTCAAGAATGATGAAGCTATTACAGAATTCATGGGCTTATGACAAGGCATTCCATTAGGTGATCATAAAGTAGGTTTCATGATGGATCTACCTAAACTAGCATATTTTGGTAGAAGTATCAAATCCTTCAGTTGCAAAAGTGAAATAAACAAAATCAAACAAAATAGGTCACTAGGTGAAAACCGAAAGGCACCTCTTGACCATGAAAAAGTAAAAATAAAGGACATATCTGAAGGTGAAAACCTCTCTGAGGGGCCTGAGGATGGGGGATTTGACATTCCTATTGCCACTGACTATCATGAGAAATCAACAGTGCTAGTTGAATAATCACAAGACATGAACTTGGGTACAAAGCAGAATCCAAAGATCACTTTTTTGGCAACATCACTATCAGAGCAAGAAAGAAGAGACTTCACAGCATTTTTTATAAAAAAGAGCTATAAATTTTGCATGGACTTATGCTGACATGCTGGGTCTAGATCCATCACTTGTGGTACATCATCTAGCAGTATCTCCTAATACAAAACCTGTTAAACAAAAATTGTACAAAATGCATCCGCAAGTAGCTTTATTGGTCAAAGCAGAGATTTAGAAGCTGTTAGAAGCAAAGTTCATAAAGCCTATTGATTATCCAGAATAGGTTTCAAACTTGGTACCTGTAGCAAAACATGATGGATGAGTTCGTTGTTGCACAGACTTTAGAGATCTTAATAAAGCATGTCCTAAGGATGACTTTCCATTACCAAGCATAAACAACATTGTAGATCTCACAGCTAGACATGAAATGCTATCTTTGATAGATGGATTTTCAGATATAACCAAATCAGAATAGCAGAGGAAGATCAAGAAAAAACATCATTCATTTGTCCATGGGGCACATACTACTAGGTTGTAATGTCTTTTGGTCTCAAGAATGCTGGAGCTACTTATCAACGAACTGTGACAGTTATTTCTCATGACCTTTTTCACACTATCATGGAAGACTATATTGATGATATCCTAGGAAAATCTAAGACAAGAGAAGGACATCTACAGGTATTAGCATAAATCTTTGATCGATTAGAGAAGTATCATGTCAGACTGAACCGAAAGAAATGTGTATTTGGTGTAACATCTGGAAAACTGTTGGGATACATTGTGTCATGACAAGGGATAGAAGTGGACCCAGCTAAAGTAAAAGCTATCATGGAAATGCTTTATCCAAAAAATCTCAAGCAGCTCCGTAGTATACAAGGAAGGTTACAGTCCATCTGCAGATTTATATCACAACTAGTTTACAAATGTCATCCTTTCTAACATCTTCTTCATAAGGGTGAGCCTTTTAAGTGGGATGAAAAATGTTAATAGGCCTTTGACAAAATAAAGGAATATCTGGCAACACATCTTGTGTTAGTACCTCCTGTGCTTGATCGCCCATTATTGCTCTACATATCATCAACAACAGCAGCATTAGGTGCCCTTCTAGCTCAACATGATGATTCAGGGAAAGAATGAACCATCTACCACATCAGCAAAACTCTTGTGGGATATGAAATTAATTATTCATCTATGGAAAAAATATGTTTAGCATAAGTGTTTGCTACCCAAAAGTTGCAACACTATATGTTGAACCAAATGACAAAGCTCATATCTAATGTTGATCCACTCAAATATCTTCTCTCTAAAGCAATCCTTATGGGAAGATTAGCAAAATGGGTTATGATCTTAAGTGAATTTGACATACAATATGTGGATCAAAAATCCATAAAAGGACAAGTCATCGTTGATCAATTAGCTGCAGCACCCATCACAGATATTCACCCAATATATCTAGAATTCCCTGATGAAGGGTTGTTCAATTTAACTTCCCCAACATGGTGGCAGCTATATTCTAATGGATCTTACACACAACATGGATCAGGAGTAAGGATATTATTTGTTAACCCTCAAGGAGATTGTAAACCCAAATCATACAGAATTGCATTTCTGTGTACCAATAACATAGCAGAGTATGAAGCTTTAATCACAGGATTACGCATGGCAATACAATGGGCTATCAAACAGTTATGAGTCTTTGGCAATTCTCAACTGGTTATCAAACAAGTCTTAGATGAATATCAAACAAAAGATGAGAAGCTTCTTCCATACAAGGTAATGGTTGATGATTTTAAAAAGTACTTTGACAATATTACCCTTGAACAAATCCCAAGGCTACAGACCAGAGCAGTAGATGCCATGGCTATGATTGGGTCTCTTCTAGACATGCCATCTAATACACATAAATGTGAGTTTCTAGTTGAACAGCTTTTGATTCCAACATTTGAAGTACCACAGTCTGAGCTTATATGTGAAATTGTTGGTCTCAATTCGCTGCGGTATGAGGACTTATACGAGTATCTCTGTAATCAAACCTTTCCATTCCAACTATCTAACACCTAATGCAAAACCTTTATCCGTCGAGCCACTCATTACACTATCTTGGGAGACACCCTTTGTCACCGGAGTCTTGATGGTATCCTTCTTAGATGTCTTGATCTTGAGGAAGCAAAAGTGGCCTTACGTGATGTACATGAAGGTGTATGTGGCTCGCATTCCATTGGCCTGGCCTTGTTAAGAAACTTCTACGAGAAGGATACTATTGGCCAACCATGGAAAACGATGCACAACAATTCACAAAGAGATGTCTACAATGTTAGAAACATGGAGATTTAATACATGCACCAGCACATGAGCTTCAGCCTATCATTACTCCATGGCCCTTCTCGCAGTGGGGACTTGATCTCATAGGTAAAATCCATCCTACTTCATCAAATGGTCATAAGTTTGTTATCACCACCACTGAATATTTCACAAAGTGGGTGGAAGCCATACCAATGACTTATATCACCGGCAAGCAAATATCCAAGTTCATCCTACACTATATCATTTGCTGCTATGGAGTTCCTCAAGCTATTGTCATTGATAATGGTCATCCCTTCAAGAACCAAGAGGTTAGAGATCTTTGCAACAAGTTCCATATCCAACATTGATTCTATACCCCTTACTATCCTCAGAGCAATGGCCAAGCTAAGGCTTCTAACAAAATAATCATCAAGATTCTCAAAAAGATAGTTAATGAAGCTGGTCATGAGTGGCATTTACAACTTCATCCTACATTATGGGCATATAGAACAAGTATTAGAACTCCCACTCGAGCTACACCTTATGCTCTTGTGTATGGCACTGAAGCTATCTTACCTATTGAGGTCGAGATCCCCTCATTGCGTGTATCTATACAACATACCATCTCAGAGGAAGAATATCAAGTAGCCAGACTCCATGATCTTGACCTACTAGATGAACGACGTCTTGCAACACTCAACCATCTCCAAGTCTATCAAAACCATCTACGCCGCAGCTACAACAAAAAAATTAGAGAACACATATTTCAAGTTGGAGATCTTGTCCTTAAAGAGAATCAAAGGAATCAGTAACATTGTGAGAAATAGGGCAAGTTTGAACCAAATTGGCTTGGTCCTTTTATCATCATGGTAGTTTATGGATTAGGTGCATACACTCTCTCAACACCTGAAGGCATTCCATTGGATGAACCAGTCAACAGCATCCATCTCAAGAAGTTTTATCCATGAATCTCAGCTATCCTAAAAAATAAATAAATAAATAAAAAATCCATCCAATAGTGAAAACCACTTTGTGGTGCTTTGAATAACAAAAAAATAATAGAATAAGATAAATAATCCATCCTCTGGTGAAAACCTAGTAAATAGGCACCTTGGATAAGTACCATAGTGAAAACCTGGCAAATAGGCGCTATGTGTAGTGACCAGCTTCTATTATATGCTTAGTTTGTTTGATCACCACTCTTCCTAAGCATACTTCACCATCTTATCCCATATAATCCATATCATAATCTGCCTTTCATCATAATAAACAATTTTTCCATCTTCACCTCTATCAATTCTAGCTATCATACTTTGGACATTGTTGTGATAACTATATCTTTTTGGCACCTTAGCATCTTGACTGCACACATGTCCTCCATTATCGCTTCTCCACAATAAACCTCATCCCGCAGTAGGGGCACTTGTTGAGCCTTATTTGGAAGTGGATACTGCTAACTCTAGCTCATAACATAGCAAACACCTTAGCTCACAACACAACAAACTTTCAACTTCAACCATAGTGTTCATCCAAGTCAAACATGGCAAACATTTGCAACTAGGATTCATATCTTTGCAATCAATTCAAGCTCAACCAACATTCAAAAACATCAAAAACATCACCAACGCAAACATCCAAGCAATAAAGTTGATTCTTTCAATATCACTCATCAGTGTAATAAGCAAGAACTACATCCCAGCTCTATCGTTAAAGCCTTGATCTTGTGGATATAGGGTATGTAGGTAATCTAAGATGTGAAGGAAGCACTCTGATTCAGGCAAAGATGATAGCCTCTCTTTTCATCATCCCTCTTTAATCTTTCTTCTGATCATCCTCGAATCTTTCATTTCCCTTTCTTCTATCTTTCATCACTTACATCATCAATAAACCCAGAACTACATATTCCTCATGTCTCATCATCATCATAAATGTGCTTTGATCTTGTGGATACAGGGTATGTAGGTAGTCTAGAATACGAAGGAAGTTTCTAGTACTCAAGCACAGATGATCCACCCCATCTTCTTCATCTTCTCTCATCTTCCATCTTCTCTTTTATTAGCTCAAGCAAGAAGCAGACTACGTGTATACTGAAAGCTTAAGCATTTTAACCAATCAAGAATAAGCCAGAAGCTATTTGCCTGCATGCCTTAAGCCAATATTTGCTATAACATTTTATCAACATCTTTAGCCTTCAATAGGATGCAACTTTCCTCTTAACAAGGCCCCAACTTAAATCCAACTAAGAGCACTTAAATTTGGCAAGAGAACGTGATGACAATATCTTTTGTTTTATCTTTTGATTTATCTTTTGTTCCTTTCCTATGCCTAATCAAGACTGCCTTGATTTATCTATATCTTGGTATGTTACGATGAAGTATGGAATGGGGCATGGTCATATTGCTTTCGTATGCCGTGTCTGCAGGATGATCTTATTCTATTCCTAAGCATATTGGTATCTTGTACGTGTTGGGATTAGCATCTTACATATCAATATCTCTAGCATCTGAGAAGCTAATAGTCTCTTATTCCCTTGAGACTATTCTATGTCAAGACTAGCTCCATACATATAACCAACAAGGTGTCACTATGCGTAGTGGAGATAAGCTCAAATCATTGCTTGTAGCATCAAAGTCCATCTCAAAACATTAGCTACTATTCATATCTTGTGTATGTTGGCTCAACATGTTGACCTCATGCATTCAGACAAGATTGTAGCATGCTAGTTTTGCATTGGATATCTCGACACCTTGGTCTTCTATACCCTAGTGCATAACATCCACATGCTATATCAAACATAAGGATTGCATTTCTTTTCATTTTTGAGAAATTACTTTTAAAGCTACCCATCATACCATCTATTCATCCCATTATTCATCTATATAGTCCTCAACCAAGATCAATCATTTCCATCATCGTTCTTCCACATCTCTTATCCTACTAAACAAGTGTGTTAGGCATATAGAGGTCCATCACATATCATATCATTACTAGTTATCTATATGCATGAGTCCATATCATATCATTACCAATTATCTATATGCATGAGTCCATATCATATCATTACCATTTACATATTTGCATTATAATACATTTCCATTCATATCATTTGCATAAACTTCCATACATAATCCATGAAAAATACAAATACAACATGCATAACCATCATAATACCAACAGTGCATCCATTACAACATCATGTAGATAACCAACATGCCATCATATATATACATGTGTCAATATACAAGTGTCTACATATACAAGCTGAGCCATAAAGAATGTATGTACAATCAGCTCTAGGCCTCATCATGATACAATATAATATACATAAACAACATAGCCCTAGTGACTACTGGCAGCTCCCTCACCCTGACTGCCACCACTAGGTCCTTCACCTATCCCCCTATCTCTCTGTGGCCCCATCACTCATGTTACAGATCAAGATCCACCTGTCCTCCGTGAACTTGAAGCTCCTAATCTGCTCCTGAAGCTAGGCTGCCTCTGCTCTACTAGCACAACCCCATAGTACAACCCCCTATAATACTTTGCCTCACCCTATAATCTCCGTAGCTTTGCCTGTACCTGTGTCAACTATGTGGCCAAATACATCGTAGCCCCATCTGTACCCAATGTAGCTACTACTCTATCCTGCATGCCAATCATCCCATGTAGCTACTGCATAGCTATATCCCTCTCTGTCTGTAAACCATCTCTCTCAGCCCTCATCACCTGCATCTGCTGTATAGTAGTATCTCGCTCAACTCTCATCATCTGCTCACTTTGCCTAGCTACATCTCTCTCTCCTATCACCCTAGCAAGTGCACTATCATCCTGCCCATCCCCAGCCTGCACTCTAACCTGTAACTGAGCCTAGTATGTCTGAGCCTCAGCCCTAGCATGCCGTAAGACAATCACTCCCTGGTGTCTATCCAACTCCACCCTCCTCAACCTCATCTGAGCTCGCTGCCTCCATCTCCTCTCCTCTCTAATCCTCCTCCTCAACTGCTGAATCCAAACATCATCACCTCCTAATAACTATCCTTGAGGCTGTGCAAGTATCTGAGGTTGTCCCTGCACCTGTCCTTGTATCTGTATCCCTGGAGTTGCAAGTACAATAGCCTGTGCTGGTGGAGCCCGTCGTCGCCTCCTCCTGAGTGGTCTCTCTATCCCTATCTCTCCAACCCACGTCAGCCACATCGGTCTCGCTGTCACCCAGTATGCATCATAATCTGGTAGTGTGCCTAGATCTGTAGGACCCTGTCCCCACTGCCATACAACTGGCTGTAGCCCCTCTCTCTTCACCAAAACCATGTTAACCACTACCTCTGGCCCCCAATCAAACACCTCCTGTCGAGTCCTCCCAAAAATGGCATCACCAACTAGTACTACCTATGGTAACCTGAACTGTCTCAAAACCCTCTCGAGCAAATAGCACTCTATAATGTATATCTTGCATCCAAAAATATATCTCACCTGCCTAGCATAGACAATCTCAGTATCCTCCTCATCCCATCTCTCACATCCCATCCATGGCCTCCATATAAATCTATCTACCTCATCCAACATCCTCCACCAGTACACTAGTCCTTTGCGCTGCTGGTATGTCAAATCTCCTCTATATATTTTAGCATA
This sequence comes from Cunninghamia lanceolata, assembly GCA_027924645.1. Taxonomy (NCBI): domain Eukaryota; kingdom Viridiplantae; phylum Streptophyta; class Pinopsida; order Cupressales; family Cupressaceae; genus Cunninghamia; species Cunninghamia lanceolata. Next base: position 902,615 of record BSBN01000327.1, on the reverse strand, counting down.
AGGATCTCCTGCTGCTCTAACCACCCATCCATCCGATCTTGTCATTGGAATATGCTCATATGCCTACACATGCAAAACTGTAACTCCTACAGACATACTAGCCCCGAACATATATGTGCAATCATGCAGGAAATGATAAAGCTGTCCAAGCACACACTCCGCCCATGCATATCTCGTCCCATAGGAGAACATCCCCTCCATCACTGTCCCCCATCCTACTGGAAACCCTCTCGCTCGTTTGTCTCCAACTAGCCATCTGATAATAGCTACTACCACTCACTGCAGTCTCACATAGCTCCTCCATCCTCACCATAGGAATCTTTGAGCCCTTTTCTCCAATGTCTAGTGTCCCAAACAATCTCCTGAATGTAGCTGGACCCATATTAGGATCATAATCTACTTGATCCCCATCAATAGGAACACATAGAATCTGAAACACATCCTCTAGTATGATCGTAGCCTCTCCTATCGGCAAAAAGAAAGAACTATGCTCACTCATCCATCACTCCACCATTGTCGTCATCAATCCTCGATGTGCCTGCACTGGCTCCAATCTATACACATGCTCTAATTCGAGGATCTCTAACACTATCTACTCCTCTACATCCAGCAATCTCACCAACCACAAATCTCTAGGATGTGGCTCTCATGATAACAAAGGCAGTAGTATATCCTGCATCATTTCACTCATCATGTCAGTCCCTTGTGCTACATACCACTGCTACAAAATTGGACCATTTCCTACTATACCTACTTCTATCTACTACAAGTGACTCCTTTTTTTTATATGTGCTTATCTACCAATCACATGCGACCTATTTTCCTACATGCACTTATTTCTCACCTGTATGCGACCTAATGTTCATATGCAACTGCTTATTGACCAAGTGCGAGCTATATTTCTGTATGTGTATACTTTTTGCCTCTAAGCGATCTCTATTCTATAAGTGAGCATCTTTTCTTTACAAGCGAGCTAAACCTATATATGCACCTACTTTTAGCCCATAAGCAACTTGCTCTTATTTATATGCGTATTTTGCCTATATTTGTCTAAGCTGACTGGAAGCGACTTGTTGTCCCATACATGACCAAGCCACGCCTATAAGCGACCTCAACTACCTTAAGTGACTCATTTTTCTTCCTAAGCAACCTAAACTGCCTATCCTAAAGCCTAGTTGCTTATGGTGACATGTGTGCATTTATGATGCTTCTAGCCTATCAAAATCATGCTTTTAACATAAGTTTTGATACATACCAGTACGCCTGCTCCCTTTGGTCATCCCTATGTCCTAACTCGCTAGACACAATGATCTCTGCATGGAATCACCATCCTGATAGCTCTCCAACTCTCGTCGTACAACAACTCTAAGGAGCTCTGGATCCCTCAAGATTTCTGAACACAACTGAGCACAAATGAGCCTATTTTCCCTTGAAGGACCTACTTATAGCCCCTATCCAAACCCTAATTCTTCTATACCAAAGCCTATTTTCTTCTACATCATCCCATTTTTCTCCCACCCAACCCCTATTTTCTTCATCTCAACCTTGTTTCCCAGCTTTTCCTTTCATCACGAACCAACCCAGCCCTTCTTGGTTAGCCTGGATTACCTCTCGAGGGGGCATCACCTACCAATTACACTAGGGCATAGCTTTGTTTCTCAAGTGAATTATCGTATCTTCTTTGACACAACGCTCTAATGAACATTGTATCAAATGGGCAAAATGTAGACACCCAAAATTGACTCATTATCATTAGCATTCAAATATCGCATTAGCTACCATTTGCATTTGTCTAACACACTTGAGAAATATCCCTAACACATCTATTTCTTCTATTAATTAAATAAATTTATATTTATTTAATTAATTCATTAGCTATTTCCTCTAAGTCATAATTAAACAATATTTAATTATTTAATTATCTTTATTCTATCTATTTTAATTAAATAAATCTTATTTATTTAATTAAAAATCCTTTCATAAGCCCACTTTCCAATTAATTAAATAAATTTTATTTATTTAATTAAGTTCTCTTATCATTTATCTCATAAGCCGACATGTGTGCCTCTTTCATTTAAAAAAAGATAAATGGTACTACATCTTTTATTTAATATCTTTTACATGTAATACTTTTTATGTACACGGTCACACATAAGCCTTATCTTCCCTTCACTTGTCATCTTCACATTCACTTATGTCTATCCTTTAATCTTAGCCATTCACATAGCCACCAAATCTCCACCGTTGATTGATTTTGGTTGAGTTCTATATAAACACCCTTTCATTCCATACTACATAGATCCAACATTCATATATCATCTACATTATCTTCTTGAGAATATTGAGCACTTTCGCATCCATCTAGCATATTAACTTTATCATCCATCCATCATGGCAGGTTTTATCTTCATATTTGTTCATTGTTGAAGAAGCAATCCACATCATAAACAAGGAATCATATAATCTAGGTGATATTGTTCTTGAATTGCATGCTTTTGATTTCATTTGGATTAGATTCTTTGGTGATGGTAGGGTTAGGTTTTCATGGCTATGCTTGATCTTATTAACCTAATTTTTTTACCTATCACAGTAACTTTTCCTTAACCTTTTTCTTCCATAAGTAAACTGGCCAAATGATGAACCCAAGGACCCTAGTTGGCAAAATCAGTGGTTTGCAAACCAGCCGATTCACCAACAAAGGAAAAAAAGACCAACACTTAGAGAATTTTCAAAAGAAGAAAAAGCAGAATAATAAGGGGGGACTTTTACTTAAAATTTTATGAAGGGAACCCATGGAAATTATCTCAGATCGAGTAAAAATGATGGGTTAAGACTGCAAAGGTACAAAGTGGGATTTATGATGGGTTTGGGGCAAAATAATGTAAGTTTAGGAACTGGAATTTTTAGGTGCCAATACTGGCTCTGGTTGGGAATGTGTGCGAAGTAGTGGTATAGTGAGAACTAGCTATCTTTGGGTAGACCAAAAGGCAAAAAACAAATAGGGGCAACAACAAAAGATGTATTTATTAGGCACACAGTCATAGGCATGAGGGAAGAAAAGGAAAGTTGATTGTAATCAAAATTTAAACATGTTGCAAGTCAAACTTGCACTAAGTGACTGAAACTACTTGCCTCCATCAAAGACAAGTTGAATGAAGGAGTTGATCTTCCTCAAACCAAATCTACACTTCTCGCCCAGCTACAACAATTAAAGAATGCCATCTACATGTATCAATCTGCAACATACACTTGTGGAGCTAAGGAAAGCTCCACCAATGAAAACACTATTGTAGGGAAACCATAAAAAATAGGTGCTTGACCTATTCCAATCCATATCATGCAATTTCCTAATAGCATGGGGTGCAAAATCAAGAACCATTTTAGCAGCAAAAGAAATAAATGAAGAGCATCCTCCATTATCAAATGTCAAGCTATCACACCTGCTGACCTCTTCATGCAAATTGAGGGAAAATGAAAACACCTCCAATTCACACGGCAAGGAAAACTATTCCTAAATACAATGCTAATCCACAAAAGAAGACATCTCTTCTTGCAAATCAAAATGGAAAGAATCCATCTCGAGTATACCTTTAAGTTGGGCTGCCATCTGTTGAAACTTAGGCATACACATGCATTGTTGCTCATTCACATCAATGTCCCATATGGACTCAACCTCTATTGCAGAACCAACACATTTAGGAGATGGCAAACTTCCAAGATCAAAGTGGAAACATTCATATTCATTTGCAACTACACCAAGTGCTTGAACACAACTTTCACATTTGCTGCAACAACCTTCAACTTCTAAATCATACTCATGACTCAGGCTGCAATTCAAACCATCAGCACACAAATCAAGATCATGAGACACTTCAAGTGAAGAACCATGTTCTTCAAATTATCTCTCCGTTTCAAGTCCACTCTGGCAATCTGTTATGTCACACTCACTGCTGCAAATAGATTGTTGACACACTTCTTCCACATTCATTCTTATTTTATTTCCTTGTGGCTTAGATGAAGCACACTTTACATGAGGAAGATAACATACCTTGCACCAAAGAAACAAGTTTTTATATGCATCCATATGACCACCATCTTCACAATCCAGGGAAAGACCTTCACACTAAAACTCCATGCTTACACCAATAACTATCTCTGATCAGTTATCATCATGTGCAACCACATCTTCATCAACTTCACACAAGCCAATATCAATTGCTTTATCACATACAATAGGAACAAATGAGGGCAACATATCAAACAAGAAATAAGTCACTTGCTCATCCCCTATTTCACACACCTATGAACACATTGTATACTCAGCTTCACAAGCTGATCCATCTAGATGCTCATTTGTGTACATAGCATCCTCATTGTTCACTGAGCCACATACCTCAAAATTAGGCTGGAATTCATCATAGGATATGTTATTATCACTTTCAGTTGATGAGCTATCAAACCGAAGGTAAGTACATATACTATCCTCATCATCTACATCATTGTCATATGATGCACCACATTCACTTTCTACCCTTATGACTACACAATCATAATCACCTGATGTTGTGGTCATCTAATTTTTTGTATCCACATTATTGTTGTTTGGATTAGAATATTTATTACCAGCAACACATGCACTTGTGGATAACAAACCCTTTATGTAGTCATCTCTTATCTTCTCCATGGAGTCCAAGGAAAAATATGTCTACTGCATACTTTTTATTTTAAAATCTTCCTACACATGACTTGGTCCAATTTCATATGCTTCAAAAAACATATCAATGCAAGTGGGAGTGCTAGGTCTAAAATTATTTGGAATGCTGGAAAGGGTAATAGCAAACCTGTGACCAAAATCCTTACTTGACTCTCCCTCTTGTCTTTTATTTTTTTCTAGCTCTATGACAAGATCGACAGGGTCAAGACCTTTGACAAATTCATTTTCAAATGTTGCCACAAGTTTATTCTATGAGGCAAAGGACTGCTTGGGAAAACTTTGGATCCATTCTTTTGCCTTTCCATGCAAAGGCCTAACAAAGAACCTCATCCACATGTCCTCATCTTCAAACTGATGTTCTTCCATGAATTATGAAAATGCAAATACATGTGTGTCCCCTTCCCAAATATTGTACCCATAAAACTTGGGAAACTGGCTATAGACCTTGGTTAGCATACTCATCGTCTTGTAATAAACCCAAGAGAGCTCTAACTGGTTGTATACTAGATCTAAGGGAGAAGTAGGGGACTAAGTAAACTAATATTTTTGGGTAGCAGGGAGTGCATTGGACTGCATCCTATACTCTAGCAGCCTAATATGATTTTCTATATCTTCTCCTTGCTGCAACAATGACTCTAAAAGTTGTTTGGTCTTATCAATTTCACATTGTTGCATTGCTAAGTCATTCTGATTTTGCATGGGTGCACACAGGTTTGGGTTTGTATAACATGCAGAGCCATGACTAGAAAATGCATTGTCAGGATAGTCAAAAGCCAGATAGTTTCTAGGGCCTAATACATAGGAAGACTCAGATAAAGGAACAACCCTAGAATAGTCATATCCATACTAACCTTCCATGACTAAAACATCCTATAATGCAAGGAAGAAAATGAGGCATACAAACTTGTTCCTTCAACATGACGGGAACAACAATCTTCAAAGGTAGGAAGAAAAGAAACCATGTATATTTATTTTACCATTTGCTACACATTGAGATGGAGCATTCAAATCACCAATAGTAGCCAAGGGGTAACAATAACAAACTTTTGTTCTTTAACAGCAAAGTCACCACCTCTTCTAAAGAGGAATTCCTTGAAGTGTGACTGATCTTCAAGGCCACAAATTGATTTTGGGTTCAGTTCACCAGCAGAGTCTCCAAATGATTTTAACCCAGCAGTATTATTCCCCAAAAACGGTGCCAAAATTTTAGTTCCCAAAATGACTGCAACCTGAAACCCTAAAACATTTCACAATCACCAAGGCCAAGGGTGTTGTCAAGGTGATTGAAAGAGGTTTATCAATAGGTTGAGGGTGATTTTGGCCAACTGAAAGGAGTAGTATGCTCCTCTGCACTTCAGGCTCAGCTAGACCTAGGAGGGATATTCCTAGAGGCATGAAATAGAACACAAACAAACAAACACGGCCATACCCAATGTACACTTGACCCCCAAAGTTGTCACTAGGTCAAGACAAGCTAGTTGCACAAGCCTTTGATTAAGCTGATCCCTACATTGTGCATTTGCACCCAATCATGGAAATATTATACTCCTTGAGATGAATCCACTTAACTTCTCATACACAAGATACATAGTGCATGCATACATGTACATTATTCACCAATGATTAAAATGGCCTTGCATCACTTCAGGTTTATCCTTGGTTATTAGACTGAATCATGGATAGCATGTAGATCCCTAAACTAAATCTACTACTACTCCTATAGCTAACAGGATGAGGGTTTGATTAAAATGGTGATTGATCCATCCATAATAAGGATCGGTGTCTACGCCATTGGGCAACTGAGTCATGAACAACAAATGAAAGAAGTACACCCAGTAAAAAATCAACAAAAACATGAGTTATAAACATACAACTTTGAAATATATTTCATACGATGGACATACTTATTTATCCCAAATACAACTACAAAAATCCACACATAATAGAAGAAAGACCCACATAAAAAGGGTTTACAGGATTTAAATGTTGTCACACATTATCTAAATTTTGTTACATTCATATCTATAAATGTGGCAAAGGAGAATACAAAACTATGATTCAATATCCCCCTGAATCGTTATAAAGCACCCTGGAGACATACCATGATATGATAATATTCAATGAAAACTTTCCTCCCTTCTATTGGACGCATCCCTTCATCTCATGTTCAGACATTATCCTCTTATTCATGCCCTAAAATCTCCATTAAGCTTTCTTGACCATGCAATTGGTTCAATGACCAACCTCCAAAACATCTTTTGCATATGCATATATAGCTTTTTTCATTCACTGTGTAGCCCTAGGCATTGAAACTCAATCAACAAGTACATCTATGTTGCATTAAAACTAGCCCATGGCCATGTTAGAAAAGTTGTATGATTGGAAGAATGCCCATACCCTGGCAAGTCTGAAAATTGATAGAAGATGATTTCCCACATGTTTTAGATAACTATAGCATTAATGAGGGAAGGTTGAATCCATATCCTGGTACCTAAAATATTTGTTTCATCCACTTTTTCCTCCTTGTGTACTAGCGCATTGAAGACCTTCATTGTTTCAACCACCTGTATGGCCTTAACCTGCAAAATAGTAATTACTAGGTACCAATCCACATGTTCAATCCTACAATCATGGTGAATTCTTAGGTATTCAGGAAACCACACCCTTTGGAAGCTTTTACAAAACTATAAAAATGTTGTGTTTTGAAGTTACTTTAGCGCCTGAGCATTGTTGTCAGCCTTTTTGCCTTATCAGAAAACTATGAAATCAGCGAACCTAAAGGTTCATGAACCTTGTTATCATTTATTTTCTCCACCTTCTTCTTCCTTTCATCTTTACTCTTAGAAAATCTTCCCCACAATGAACCTCATCCTTGTTTCATCTTATTTCTCTTTGCTCCCCTTTGTTGGTAACTTTCTCCTGCAGAGAACCTTCTATTAGTGAACCCAACGGTTTGCAAACCATCCCTTTTTCCAATGAAGACACTTGTTTCTTTTCTTTTTACATTTCTCTTTGTCAGTGAATTTTTATTTTCATGAACCATGAAATTACCTTCCTTTTCTTCTTTCATTGCCTTGTCTTCATCCATCGGTCCCTTTTGCCTTATTGTCAAAAAATTAAGTTGGTGAACCATCCACTTCACCTCTTCTTTCTTTGTTCTTGTCTTTTTTTTCTCCCCTTAGCAAATCTTCTTTCTATCGATGAACTATCCTAGAGGTGAACCACCTTGTCAAAAAACCTTATGGTTCTCGAACCATCTATTTTTCTGACAAATGCTTGCCTTCTCCTTTTTTATCTTTATCTTCCATTGTCAGAGAAAATTCTTGTTAGGGAACCCAATGGTTCATGAACCGTCCCTTTTTCTGACAAAGGCTTGCTTGCCTTATCTTTTCTTTCCTTTTTGTCTTTGCTTTGTCTTTCTTCTATTGGCAACTTTCTTCACCTTGTCAGCAAATCTAGTAACCGACAAACTTAGTGATCGGAGAAACTTTCAATTCACAAACCTCCAAATTTGTTGACAAAAACTCGACACTTCATTTCATTCCTTAAAAACTTTTCCTTACCATTTTTTTTTCCATCAGCAAACCAACCAAATGATGAACCCAAGGACCCTAGTCGATGAAATTGGTGGTTTGAAAACAATCCATTCACCAACAAAGGCAACAAAGACCAACACTTAGAGAATTTTCAAAGGATGAAAAACATAATAATAAGGGGGGACTTTTACTTATAATTTTAGGAAGAGAACCCATGGAAATTATCTCAGATCAGGTATAAATGATGGGTTAAGACCGAAAAGGCACAAGGTAGGATTTATGATGGGTTTGGGGCAAAATAATGCAAGTTTGGGAACTGGGATTTGTAGGTGCCAACAGGTCTGTCTGATCCCTTGAGTGGTTGGATTAAGGCCCTCAATCCTTTCTTTGTAGGATGCTCTGAAGAAAGTGAGAGATATGGAGTCTTCCACTTTGACGAGAAAATTTCAGACCAATGGTTTCTTTCATAAGAAAGACAAGGACAAGAAACCATTTTAGAGAGACTCCAATCCACCTAAGAAGGGACCCTAAAGATTAGATAGTGATCATCTCAATGAACTTGGAAGAAAGAAACTATATTTTCATTGCAAGGAACCTTGGGATCCATTATATAAGTGTGTTGCCCAAGCCAAGGCTAAACGGATAGAGTACTTTTCAATGGAAGAATCAAAAGATGAAGATGCAAACCAACATGTTGATTTAGGGTAGTCAGAGAGGGAGAACTCCTCATATGAGTCTGAGAAGAAGGAAGATGTGAGACCCATATCTTAACTCTTTAGCATCCAGAAAGAGGGTTCATTTAGGATTCAGGGAGTTCTTGAGGGACAAAGAGTAGTTACTTGTCTTGACATAGGAGCCACTCATAACTTCATTGATGAGGGGCTAGTTGATAAAAGGGGACTAAAGATAGAAGAGTTTGAAGGATTCAAGGTGAGAGTAGCATATGGTTTTGTTATCACCTATAAGAGGAGGATTCCTAACTTGACTATTCAATTGAGTGATTATGAGTTCTAGGATGATTATTATGTAGTGAGCATGGGGGAGATGGATGTGGTCCTTGGCATGAGGTGGCTTCATGCTATCAGAGAATTTTACCTCAAATTTCATACCATGGAGATGAAGTTTGAGGTTGATGGGAGGAAGCATGTGCTTAGAGGAATTTTAGATGGTGGTTTACAAGTTGTGTCTCTTAGGAGAATGGAGAGACTTCTTAGACATGATCAGGTAGAGTGGGCAGCATAGTGCTTGATTATGCCCATAGATACAGAGCAACAAAAGTAGATTTACCACCCAGATATCTAGGCTTTGTTGTCCAAGCACAACAAAGTGTTTAGCAGCATTCCACCTAGGAGGCCTCCTGAGAGGGGCATTGAGCATGTGATAGAGTTGGAGGGTGCCAAGCCAATCATTATTACTCCCTAGAGGCATCCAAAGAGGTTGAAGGATGAGATTGAGAAGGCTATCAAAGAGCTTCTTGAGATGGGGCACATCAAGCCAAGTAAGAGCCCTTTTGCTTTTGTGGTAGTGTTGGTGAAGAAAAAAGATCGGATGTTGAGAATGTGTATTGACTATAGGACCCTGAACAAGAAGACAATAAAGAATAGATACCCCATCCCATGTATTGATGAGCTCATAGATGAGCTACATGGTGTTTTCTACTTCTCAAAGATAGATTTGAGATCAGGGTACCACCAAATTTGATTTAGGGAAGAAGATGTAGAGAAGACAACATTCTAATGCCATTATGCACACTTCAAGTTTCTAGTTATGCCTTTTGGCTTAACCAATGCCCTAGCTATATTTTAGTCCTACATGAACAGGGTGTTTCAGGATTAGTTGAGGAAATTTATCTTCATCTTCTTTGATGACATATTGATTTTTAGCAGGACATGGGAAGAACACCTGTAGAAAATTCATAAGGTGTTGAGCATTTTGGAGAGGGAGTCACTATATGCCAATAAGTCTAAGTGTGAGTTTGGTATGACCGAGCTCTTGTATCTTGGTCACATTATCAGCTCTAAGGGTGTTAGAGTGGATCCCAGGAGAAGATTAGAGAGATCATTGATTGGCCTCCACCTAATAATCTCTCATAGCTCAAGGGATTATTTGGTCTTTACAGATTCTATAGGAGATTCATCAAGGGGTTTTCACAGGTAGCTGCTACACTTACAGACTTGACAAAGAAGGGGGTATTTGTTTGGTCTAGTGATGCACAACAATGTTTTGATCAATTCAAATAGTTAATGAGCACTTGCCTAGTATTGGCTATTCTTGACTTCTCTAAGCCATTCAAGTTAGATTGTGATGCTTCTAGAGAGGGAATAGGTGTAGTGTTGATGCAGGATAAACATCCCATAGCATTTGAGAGTAGAAAATTGTGGGATGCCGAGAGAGGTTACAACATTTATGTTAATGAGATGTTGGCTATTATAAATGCATTAGCCAAATTTAGACCTTACTTAGTGGGGGGCAAGTTTATTGTTAAGGCAGATCACAACAGCCTAAAACATTTCCTGAATTAGAGAGATCTAAATGACAGGCAGCAGAAATGGGTGAGTAAGCTACAGGCTTACAACTTTGACATAGTTTATGTCAAGGGAAAAAAGAACGTCATTGTTGATGCTTTGTCTAGGAGACTGCATTTATGCTCCTTAGTAGAGATCACAGCTGATTGGAAAGAGTTGATTTCAGCTGAGTATGTTAAGGATCAGTGGGCCAAAGGTATTATTGAGGGTATCATTCGTCATGACAGGTACACAGTTGTGAATGATCTCATCATTTACAAGAATAGAATATTCTTGGTACCTAATTTTGAGAATAAAAAGAAGATTTTGAGAGCATTCCATGATGTTCCAATGGTAGATCACCCAGGTTACTTCAAGACTTATAGGAAGATCCAAGAGCGATTTACATGGAAAGGGCTCAAAATAGAAGTTCTTAAGTATGTTCATGAGTGTCCTACTTGCCAACAAAATAATCATGAGAATTATTATCCAGTTGGTCTTCTACATCCCCTACCTATTCTGAATCAGAAGTGGGAATGCATCTCCATGGATTTTATCATAGGTATGCCCAAGTCCCATAGTGTCACACCCCATTTGTAAACTAATGTATTTATTTTCATTATTTTTGAGAAGACAAATAGTTAGTCAGAGAAAATATTATGATTAAAGTAATGATAGAAAATGCTTTTGCTTTATATTAGTTTATATGAAAAGAATAATTGTTTATGATGTTATTTTTGATCACGTGGTTAGTGATGTAATGGATTAACTACCATCATGTGACTGAGGTGGATGTAGGAACAATGTTTTCTTCCCTCTAACATGAGGAGAGAGATTATCAACATGGAGAGGATGCTAGATCGTGTGAATGCAATGATCCTTATGCCATCTAGAAACACACACACACACACACACACACACACACACACACACACACACTTAGTAGACGATAAGTTAGATTTGGTTTAAGCCTTTATCCCTATGTCTATGATCATCTTAGAAATATTTGTGATTAGTGGAGAAGTCATATTTATTCTTGTCACTATACGTCATCGTTAAGATGAGGTTTAAAATCTTTTTTCATCGTCAAATAGAAACATGGTGTATGCCTTTGGATCCCAAGTCGATTTGAGTAATTGACTAAACACGTTTAATTTTGTTGATAAGATCCTAGTTGACTTTGCGAGAAACCCTCCGTCGATAATTGTGCTTACAAATAAGCATAATTATCTTTCGAGAGTATGCAAAAGTGACATCTATTAGATAAGTGTGTTATTGTCTATTTTCAAATTATTATTATTATTGTCTTGGTTAAAGGTCAAATCTGGCAGAGGTAAATTTTTCTCTTTATTCACCTAGGTGTACTTCCTAGATGCTTAGGGAATGGGGGAAGGAGAAGTAGCTCCATACTTCCCACTTTTTCTGCATGTGAAGGATCATGAGGGAGTGGAGAGAAATTTATGGCGATGTATTTACTATCTGCCCATAACCAAGGGTGAGTGAGATAAGTAGAGGAGAAGATAGGAATTGAGTATGTAGAGAAGGGCTCGTAGCTTAGTAGAGTAGAGGAGATATAGGAACGCAGCCCTGGTAAAGGTAGAGAGAAGGCAATGGTGAAGTTTGGCCTATATCACTATACAGGTAAGTCCACTATATTCAGTAGAATATGATAGAATATATCTACCATCCATTCGATTAAATCTGCTATTATAGAAATGAAAAGAGTTTTTATTTAGATTGTTGATTGGCAAGCAAGCTACCACGAAGCATAGTGAAAGTAAACTTGTTGTTTATCCTCAATAGAGGATTATTTTCTGTATCATTACACCATAACTGATAAGAGGAAGAGTTATATTAACTCTGTATAAATATCTATTCCTTTTCAAGTAGTAAATGCTATAGGAAATGTTATACATTTTGATATCTCTGATTTAGAGGATCACTCGGCTATGTCTTAAACATATATTTTTTCATTGTTAATGAAGCACAATAAGCTTCGCGGGTGCAACAGTCAAAAGACTATGCCAAAGCCTTATGATATTAAAACATAGGCATTATACATATTGTAACCTTAGTTTAGAAATGTAAATGTATAGGCCGATTGTTCCTAAGTATAGAGGCTGGCAGTGCCTAAGTATAGAGGTCGATTGTGCCTAATGTGTAGGTGGACTGTGTGTAATGTGTAGGCTAACTGTGCCTAGGTATAGAGGCTGACAGTGCCTAAGTGTAGAGACTGACTGTACCTAATGTGTAGACTGATTGTGCCTAAGTGTAGAGGTTGACTATGCCTAATGTGTAGACCGACTATGCCAAGAGATATAGAGGCCGACTATAAAATGGATAGGTCAACAATGTAGTGGATCAACTGCTATTAAATAAAACCATGCTTTGGTTGTAATTTTGTATGAGTTGATGATAGACTTATTGTGAGACCTAAGAGAAGGTCATTTGTCTTAAACAAAGTATTCTTCTCAAAGTAGTAGCTAACCGAGAAGGCATGGAGTGTGTTTTGAAAGCTTAAAAGGCTAGTTAATGAGTCAAAGTCATTGTGTAGGAGCACTTGACATTAGACCACTATTTCTAAGTATATGAAGAAGAACGAGTTGTTTTTAGATGCTATCTTAGAGTTATTCTAAACTATCTATATCCTAGTTTTATAGAGGAATAATCTTTAACCCAATCTTAGGCTAAGAATAGCCATAGGATTGTCGAGAGATATACTCTCTATGGCAATGAAAAGTCATGATATAGATTATTTTATTATTTTGGAAATATCTTTTGATATACATGAGGAAGTGTATTCAATTCGTAGGTTTATGAAGTTATAGTTTATCTTCGACAGATTATGAGTTGAATGATTATATTCTTAGATTAAGACAGGTAAAGTCTTTAATCATTAAAGCCTATGGCTTAAATGTTAAAATCTTGCATGTGTAGATGAACACAGATGAGCATGGAAATAGGTAGACAAGTCATTGAGTAGATCACATGATGTCATAGACCCATGATTGCAAGGATGCAAAGAGGGAATAAATGTGTGTTACATAGTCACCTAAGCTCTCACCTTAGACTGGTCAAGATGACTAGTACATAAGGGATTACGGTATGTCTTTAAGGCCAATATGGTATAAGCAAGTCGAAAAGAATTATTTCATATATATGATATTAATTGAGAAATACAAATTTGTCTCCAAGTCAAGAAAAGAGTGAGTGAACATACAATTATATATTTACATGAAACTTTGGCCAAAGTAATGCAAAAGTCACTGCTTGCATTGTTAGTTCATAGTGTACTAGATAGGTGAACAATCAGAATGGGTCATACATAGCTAGAGCTAGACTAGAGTTGTAAACCCAATTGTCATTAGCTAGGACACATCACTAGTTCTTAGATGGAATAAAGAATCAGTTGACTCTCTTTATCTACTACCCTCACGAAGGGAAGGGCCACTTCTAGTAGGAAGATTTGTGGGGGACCGCCGATCTATGGTTGGAGGAAAAGCACCAGGGTGATGCTCTATCTCTCATGCAATTGATTGCCAAAAACTTGTGAATAGGAACACATTACTTATTTTGTATATGATATTGATAAAATTGTAAGTCCTAAGAAATATGACCATTTGATATATGTGAAATTTTGTTAGTCACATGTGAAGAAACCATCTTTTGAATATATTTATTATACTTGAAATTGTAAATGTAATATCTTTGATTTTAGATAATTATAAAAAAAAAGTGAGATTTGTGCTTAATTGTGTTTAAGGATTTCTAATATTTTGGTTGGGATGTTACACATAGGAAGGATTGTATTTATGTTGTGGTTGATAGATTGATGAAATTTTCTCACTTCTTTGCTATTTCAGCCACATACACAGCATCACATGTTGCTAATTTTTTTTTTCAGAGAGGTATTCAGGCTTCATAGGTTGCCTAGAAGCATAGTAAGTGACAGGGATAGCAAGTTCCTAAGTCACTTTTGGTAGGAGCTCTTTAGGTTGAGTGAACTCACTCCTAGCACCAGTTATGACCCATAGACTGATGGCCAAATAGAAATTGTTAACAAGTGGGTGGAAGGATACCTTAGGAACTACATTATAGGGCAGCAAAAGGAATGGGTTAAGTGGCTCCACCTTGGTGAGTATTTCTACAATACCACTTACCATATGTCCATACAGATGTCACCATTTATGGCATCATATGGCTATGAGGCGCTGAACTTCCTAGACTTGTTTGGGGATAGTAGAGTTCCCAAGGGAAAGGAATTATTACAGGAGAGCCAAGATATTATGAAGTCCTTGAAGGAGAATTTACAGAAAGGAAAAAAATCAAAATATGCAGATCAACATTGTGTTGAGTGTTCCTTTGAGGTTGGTGACATGGTCTACTTGATGTTGTAGCCTTATAGATAGTCCACTCTCAAGAAGAGTGGTGCAAAGAAGTTAAAGCCATGCTATTATGGCCCATTCAAATTCTCCCATTAGATTGGGCAGGTGGCTTATGAGTTAGAGTTTCCAGTGGAGAGTAGAGTTCATAATGTCTTGGAATCTCACCTCAAGAAGGCACTTGGGCACAATGTGATCCCTTCTACTGAGCTACTACCTCTATATGAAGAAGCCAACCTAATTCTTATTCTAGAGGCCATCATAGACACTAGAGAGCATACTTTATAGAAGAGGGTCATCAGAGAATACCTTATGAAGTGGAAGAATTTGCCAGTGGAGGATGCTGTCATGCCCGCATCTCCTGTGCGGACATGACACACAAACACGCGTGTCATGACCACATTAGCCATGTGGACATGACTCAAACACCAATTTTTTTATTTTTTATTTTAAAAACATAAAGATTTCTCCTTACTACTCTAACAACCCCTAGGAAGCCCCTCGCATGCGCATGTGTGCTCAGTGGCAATACGCATAGGTGTAGACAAGACAACGTAACCGAGATGGTGAAAGCAGTCTAGGGATTATTAGACAAGTAGGAAATTGATTCTAGGGTTAGACTACTTTAATCTGATGGTTTCAAATGCAAACCCTAACGTGACTCAGAACGAAGTGATGATTAATTATAGAGACATGAAGGCGCTCGATTGAAGGTGGAATGATGGATGGAATGCAAATAAAATAATCAAACAACGCATAAAATAACCCTAAAATCTAGCAAAATTTCGGCATCATAACGCATTACGGGCATGAGTGGAAATTCATTACACTATCGCTTAACTTGGTAACGTAGTTTACCTATTTTGGTCTATCTTCTACATACTTGGTAAACCCGGTCACTTACGTAGGATTTACTATCTTAGTTGGTGACGTTTACTAGGTTTATGCTCGGTTTGATTTTCAACGTTTAATTTAATTGGAAACGATATGTCCCTAGTTAGTTCTTATAGTCTATTTCGATAATGTCTCGCAATCTATCCTCTATTTATTTATTTACTATTTAGTTTTTACCTCTGGTATTCCATTTGGAAATAGTTAAACTCTGACAATAACAATTCCTTTTTTTAGATCAGACTAAAATACATATATATTTTAGTGTAAATTACATATACCCTAATTTTTTTTTTAATTTTTTTTTTTACAATTATATATATTTTTCTTTAAATATTTTCCAAATCTCCCCCTCACAATTTATCAATAAAATAATGTGTATAAGAATAATGATATATTTACATATGTGAAAGTATATGTATATATATATATTTAAGAGTAATTATACATTTATTATCAAATAATATATATTTACAAATAATATATATATATATTATTGTTTATTTTAATATGATAAAAGATACTCCACTCATAAATTAGAGTGTATTGTTATAAACTCATGTCATTGAGTTGAATAACCCTAACCCTATTCTTTTGTTTGTGTTTGATGAAACTACTGGATGGAGAGGGCGACGGTGGCAGCAGAGATGGAGGATGGGTGGGGGACGACAGTGGTTGCAGTGGTGGCCATGGCAGAGGTAGTGTTGGCGGTGCTGTGCAGGGGGCGGTAGACAGTTGTTCGCTGGTGGAGGGCTGAGGAGACCGCGGAGGCTGCGGTGAGCAGGGCTCGTTGGAGGGTTGTGGGGGCTCCGACGGCGATGGTGGTGGGAAGCCCGTAGGGCTTTGGCAGAAACGGGGGTGTGGGGAGGGGCGGAGCCCCACGCACACCCCACTACGTGGGGTGTGGGTGGGGCTCCGTCCCTCCCCACACCCATAGTATGTAAGCTTTGGTGGGGGTTTAAACCCCCACCAACAATGTATAAATTTTGACTGTGTTTTTTTTATTTTTTTATTTTTTTTAAATTATTCAAAACTGTAACATATATACAGTATTTACATAATACTTGATTTCAAACCAAGTTTTCAGTTAAAGCATATATATATGTAAATATATATATGTATGTATATACATATATGTATTTTCTCAGATTATTCTTTTTCCCTTTTTTTTTTATATGCAAGGTCATCCAGCATTTATACATTTTCTAAAATATATATATACTCATATATATATATTTTATTTCTCTCAATGGTAAAGAACATTAAAATGGTAGCAATAGAATCTTAGATGGCTAAAGCAACCAAGTTAGGGAGGAAAGATGATGTATATATATTTTCAAATACATATATATTCTGTATATACAAGTACAAGTAACAAATTTACACATAGCCTAGCTTTCTAAGAGAACACTAATCTGTTTTAACATAGAAAAATTAGCTTTCTGTTTTAAAAGGCATCATTACAGGAGCATTTATATGTATATTTTCTTTTGTAATAACACTATAGAAAATTCCTTTTTGAACAGATTAACTACACATAAATCTACCCTTTCATTTGGTGCAACAAATAAGATGAATAAATTACAAATTTTAATTAAACTTCCAACAGCTCTTTCCTCCTAACCGCAAGTTAATAACATGAAACTTCCAATGTAACAGAAATAAAAGAACTAGGATAAATAGTCTCACTTCCTTGTATGCACTAAAACATAGACAGCAACTTATACATTATCCCTTTTCTTTTGGACAGTAGCAACAAATGTTTCTAACTTTCTCTTTCATTCACAACAAGGTTTAAAACAGCATCATAATAACATATGCCTACTTATCCCTTTTTTTTTGTTTGGAAATAGATAGTGACAACAAATGTAAATACAACTTCTCATATATTTCACAATTTTCATAGCTCCTCAAAAAAATAATAGTAAGTGAACAGCATTACAAAATTTGACTGATTGTTACATTCCATTAGCTAATACAACCAACTCCATGGTAGATATCATAGCATCTTTTACAAGAATTTTATCAAGCAACAAGGCCACTAAGGCCATGGCTAAAACAGCCACTGAATACTACAAGGGCCACACAAAAGGGCTCCATGACTACTTCACTTCTCTTCTCGCAACCTATAACAACAATACAACAAACTAGCCACTATAAAAGGAAAAGCTCTCCTCCCTACCGTAGACCTGCAAGTGGGTCACCCCTGAGCTAGGGAGGTAGGGATTTCACACAGGGTTTCATTCCACAACAAAATCAAACACTAAACACAAACACCCCATAGGTTTAACACAATACTTAACTCATAAGAAAGAGTTTGGTGCAGGTAGGGAATGGACCCCTCAAGTTACCATCCTCCAAATCACAAGTACTCCATGCCACTCTTGCCATCCAATAAATTACAAGCCATGGCCTCAAGCCAACAATCTCCATAACACCACCCTCCACAAAAATAATCCCTCAAGGCAATATTACAAACTGTGGGAGTGACCTCAAGGATGTTCCTTTCCCCTACCCATACAAGTTGAGCATTACCTCCATTGGAGGTGCTCTCACCATAACACCCATCCCAACATCACAATGCAAACAACACACAACCAAAATCTAAAACATTAAACATCATATAAGCAAAGGTAAGAAAGCAAGTAAAGAGGCCTACCTTCAAGGCCCTGACAATGGAAGTAAGATTGGTGAAGAGCTCCAAGCCTTCCCAAACCTCCAACTCCAAGAATTTCTTCCAACCTTCTCCCAACTCCTCCAAAGATAGAAAGAAAACTGAAAATTGCAAGGAAAAGGACCCCCCAAAAGGAAGAACCCCCACTCCTCTACAAGAGGAGCTATTATAGGCCATCAACTTGGCCTTGAGGGAATGAGAAGGTGACATTTGTCACCATCTCCTCCCTCCTCCAAAGCCACTTGCAAGAGTGAGAAGGTATGAGGATGACAATTGTCCTCCTCTCATTCCACCTCCATCTCCACCTCATCCACTTGTGCTTCCACACAAGTGGGAGGGGCACAAATGGTGAGTTGGATTCCCACTCACACCCCCAAGAAGACAAGGGTCTTGAATGGTGCTCCCACTCACTTGGGAGTTTGGGAGGACTCTTGGAGACCTCCCAAGTCTTCCTTGGGAATGATTCCCAAAACTTTGGGATGGGAGATGAGTTCTTCCCAAGGCAAGGCCCATCCCCCATCTTCCCTCTTTTCTAAATTCGTCACTTTTACTCAACCATGGTTTAGGGTGACCTAAGGTGAGTCAAAACTAGGGTTAGATAGTCCAAGTTGACCCTAGACTCATGGTTGACCACCTAGGGTAACTTTTGGGACCCTAGGGTTCATGAAGGGGTTAAAAATCCACATTTAAATGGCCCAAAAAATAATATAAATACCAAGTGGCATAAATCAAATGAAATTTTACAACACTTATGATTAATCAATTTTAAATAAAAAAGGGTACTAAGGCTAAAAATAAATAACATTAAATCAAGCACTACAATTCATCATTCAAATTCAAATGTGATCCTTATCCCTCTTGGGAATGGATCAGCTTTACAGGGGATAACATAGTGTGAATTCTACCTCGGATTTCCCGTGGCTAGGGAATGTAAAACTTGCACATCTCGATCAAGTGTCAGTTTTGTCATGAAAAGTGATAGCCGAAGCAACTGGAAGTTAAATTCGTGCAAACTACTGCACAACAAACCTCACTACATAAATCCAAATACACTACATTATCCAATCACATGTCAATTAATCCATATCATATAAACAACTAGAATCTCATCACAACACATCATCAAATATAAACTTGTAAATCAATTTTCCGCAAATAGCATTACTATTGTAGACACCCTAAAATGACCAAGTCACCGCACCACTTACTTTTCGTAATCTATCAAATCACCTGCATTTCACACATTAATTAAATAATCTAATTATTTAATTAATTTCACCAAATTCTTCCAAAACTCTTAAAATTTGACATTAATTAAATAAATCCTCTTTATTTAATTAATTGAATCAAATTCCTCTATTATTCTTCCACAATTAAATAATTTTAATTATTTAATTAGATCATTATCTTCTCTCCAAATCTCAAGTCCACATTAATTAAATAAACTCAATTATTTAATTAATTCAACAAATTCCCTCTTATCTACAATTAAATAATTCTTAAATTATTTAATTAAAGCAAAATCATTATTCCAAAATCATGTACAACAATTAAATAAGTTTATTTATTTAATTTTCTTTCAAATCTTTTAAATTAAATAATTCCAATTATTTAATTGTTTTCTTCCATAAATATCTTCTCTAAATTTAAATAAATCAATTATTTATTTAAATTTCTTTTTCTTCTAAATTTGAGTTATCTCTAAAATAACTCAAGCTTTCTTGCTCATGCAATTAAATATTTCTAATATTTAATAAAGCAAAATATCTTCTTATTCTCATGCAAATCTCTTCTTCTTGTTTTAAATCACTTAACTGATCATTACATTCTATTAATTGCTTTAACTCATTCTTTTATTCTTGATAACTCCTCTCATGCAAAAGAAAGCAAGACACTTGTCTTCTTCTTATTTGTTGCACGTTCCTCAACTGTTCTCCTCTGTTGATTCTTCTGAATTATCTGGACCGTTGATCGATCTTCATTGAAACCTATATAAACCCCCCTCATCTACTTCATTGAGCCTCTCTCTTCGATCTTAGTCTCAGGCATACTTAACAACGCTTTGAGCATACAAACACGTTGATTGAGCAACCTCACGATCTCTTAACATTGATCTCTTGAGCACACTACTTGCTTGTTGCAGCTATGGTTTCGCAACTTCATTGAGCAATCTACACTTCTCTAAAGGGAACAATACAAATCTCGGTAAAAGCTTTCATGTTTCATTGATTATTATTAATAGCTTTTATTTAGATAGGTTCTCTTTATGTTATTGGGTTTTTTTATTTGTTTAGTTTTAATTTAATCAATTTTTCCTCATACACATTTTGGCACACCCGGTGGGACCCACTAATCCCTCTTTTTCTTTGAGAAATTGATTCTTTTTGAAGTTACAGTACGGTACATCGCAAAAGACACAGAAAAATGCTTTTGGCAGTATCCTTAAGCGCTCTTGGAGGCACAGTACAGTGCCCTCGGGGGCACTGCGGCACTTCTAGTAACACAGAGCAACACTTTTGGTAAAATAGCACGGCGCTCCCAGTAGTATCATTAAGCGCTTTTGGCTAATTAGGTTTTCTGCCTTCGGTTAGTTTTTTTTTTCAGGGTTTATTCGTTACATATCTTTTGATTTGTTTGACAAGCTATTGTATTTGTCTTTCAACCCTCTTTTTGATACTTCCTAAGATGACTTATTTAGGTGATTTCATGATACAAACCTATCAGATATTACTTCTCAGAAGAGTAGATCAATCATGAAATCCCATTTGGATATGGTTATTTTTGACAAAAGCTAACTTTTTTTTGTGATCTGAGACGGTGCAGTGCATTTGGCTTTACAATATCACGCTTTCGGAAGCACAGTATAGCACTTCTGGATTAGGTTTGGTGCTTCTGGTAGTATTTTACGACGCTTCTGGTTTTCAACACATCGCTATTGGTATCACAGTAAGGCACTTTCAGTATAACAGTAGCTCTCTATTGGTCAAATTGATGTGTTTTTTCTAACTTGTAAATTTTTTTGGAAATAACTGACTTGTTGCAGTTTCTTACTACTCACACAGAGAAAATAGGTGTTTTTAACATGTTCATGCAGGACGAGCGTAGAAGAAATCTTGATTTATCCCACTAAGTCTTAGAAACACATTGCCTTCTTAAAGGATAATTGAACAAATCATTTTGGCAATTTAAGTCTTAGGAACATACTGCTTTTCTTAAGGGACAATAGACATGTATGCGAAAACACCTCAATCTTCTAAGGGACAATGGACATGAATGCCAAAACACTTCAATTTTATAAGGGACAATTGACAACTACAAACATGTGTGTGCCTAATTTAGTTGCACCTTATTTTTCTTATAATGGGACAATTGAACCTTTGTTTGACGTGCTTGCTCTTACATTTCAGTACTTCCTTTAGAAGGGCCTGCTTTTGGATTGCACTTCATCCAAAAGGGATGACCCTAAGTGGAGTTTTCCTTTTAACCGCTATATAAGAGGGATAAGGCGAAAGCCAAGTCCTAACCGACGTCAGCCTTACCTTGTGGTGCCAAACTGAAAAGAGGTGTACTAGCTCTTTGTGGAAATGATTTTCACATTGAGCGAAGTGTTTGATACTCTTAGTAGGATTGGTTAAAGCTTTTAGTAGCTTGTTGCATTGCTCGTAAGGTGTTGGTCCCTCAAAGTTACTAAGAACCATTTTAGTTAGTGACTACCCGACCTACCTCTGAACATTGCGGTAATCATCTGTGCAAGGGGAATCAATTTAAGCCCTTAAGACACTCACCATTGGCTTCCTTGAGAAGAGATAGTATTCCCTTGGCCATAGAGCTCTTGTGACCTACTAGAGCTTTCCAAGGGGAGGGTGAGATATCCCTACCTATCGTCTCTCGCAAAGATACTAAATATCTGACACCTTTATGGAATGATATTTTTATTGACAGAGTATTAAGCTGTGAGCTAATCTACTGCAATGAAACCTTGTCTATAGGGATAAAAAGTGCTTGATTATTTTTTTTGCAACTGTCTCATACCTATGGAAACATTGGGCTTTTTGTGAGCCTCGAACATACACTATCTATTGTGTCGGTCCTATTTTTGGTTGCCAACTATGTTTGCTATGTTTTCTCTTTCCAAAACAACCAAATCCAATCAGAAACAGAAAATTTTTGCATCAGACACTACTGCAGCGCCTTTAGTATTACAACAGCTTGCCCTTGGTGGTATAGTAGCTCACTTTTGGTCTCCATAGCTCACCTTTGGTATATCAGTACCTCACCTTTGGTAGCTCAGTCTATCGCCTTTGGTATAACAGTAGCACGCTTTTGGTTGCACAGTCTTGCGCCTCTGGTCGAACAGTATAGCGCCTTTGGTCCAGTTACTTGTGCATCAGAGTTTGTCTTTTTCTTAGAACACCAAGCAAAATCCTAGCATTACCTTTTGTCCTAGTGTATTCCATGGTAACCACTAGGCTCCAACAAACTATGAAGTCCAAGCAAGTTGTCCCTAAGAAGCACAAATCACCTCCTCCCACACCGCAATCCAGCCATCTGAACATTACTCCCAAGGTTACTCCTAGAACACCCGTGGCAAAACCAATCAGCTCTCTGAACATGCCGCAGCTTGACCACCCTAGCACTCCTCATGAGGGTAGGGTCCCTTTGGTAAGTACAGCTCACTATACCACCGGTATGCCTCAAGATTTTGTTCCACAAGGTTATACTATTGATCAAGTACCATCTCAGGAACAAGGGGTCCCTTTGGTAAGCATTCCTCACTATACTACCGGCATGCCTCAGGATTTTGTGCCACAAGGCTATACTGTAGATCTAGCTCCATCTCAAGAAGAGCGACACTTTGAGATAGGTCAATCCTCTCAAGAAGATAAGCAAGATCTTGATGAATTTATACAAGATCCTCAAGCTGTGGCCACCTTTGACAAAATTCTTAGTGAGAACCAAGATCATTTCTTTCACTTGCTAGCAGAGCAAGGAGCCAAATTACCCAAAGGTTTTGATCTATCCACGCTTAGCAAGCCTAACAACAACCAAGACACCATACAAGTGGTGCAAACCATGTCAACAGTGACCACGCCTTTGCCAGAACCAAGCTCGCAGTATAAGAATCCCCTCTTTCAAAACCCAATAGGAAAGAGGACCATTTCA
This sequence comes from Cunninghamia lanceolata, assembly GCA_027924645.1. NCBI lineage: Eukaryota > Viridiplantae > Streptophyta > Pinopsida > Cupressales > Cupressaceae > Cunninghamia > Cunninghamia lanceolata. The sequence goes on along the minus strand of BSBN01000327.1, from coordinate 878,751 downwards.
CCACTTTTGACTCCTATGGAGATCCACAAAAATCAACAAGAAACTATCCAACGTCAAGCAGAGTTAGCTAAGCAAGCCACCTTAGCTCGATCGAATATGCAACCACCTCCTAAAGTTTCCACACCAATCACAAGTGGAATCTTGGTTACCCCATCATGAATAGGTTTCCCACCAAATTACAATCCAGGGAATAACTATGTAGCCATGTAACAAGGGTCTCAACACATACCACCTCCCATATCATCAAACCTTCATGTCTTGCAACCAACTAGAGTCATGCAACCCCAACCACAACATTCTTCTACTCTCATCCTCAATCAACCCCAACCATCGCAAATCACATCTACCTATGTCCCTCCTCCACAATGTTCATCCACGCTAAATTTCTTCAACACCTTGCCTAGCCACCCTCAACTTCCCCAACATCAAGTTTCCCAAAGCTATGTGCCGCCATCGCAACCTAATCCAACGCACTTTAGCTTTCCTCCACCCATTTCTTTCCTTCAACCATCACAAAGCCAACATTCTTACCTAGCGCCACCTCCACCTCTACCAAATCAAAACATCCAATTTCAACCAAATCTCAACCCAACGTACAACGCGTATGCCGCCAACCAATCTTATGACCCTTATAACACCAGTGCTCATGGCTTACACTACAATCTTATGTATGGGCAACAACAACCACTTCTAGGACAATCGGAGATGTTTCCAACCCCTCCCACGGTGATGGAGCTAAAAATCACGGAAGTTCAGCAACAGCTATCTGATCTTACATTTGGCCACACTAAAAAGACATTCTCTTTAGAGGAAGTGTGTCCTTATCCTTTTGATTGGTCATTACCAATGATCCCTTTTCCTCAAAATTTCACTATTCCCAAGTTCGATAAATACAAAGGAAAAGGTGACCCAAAAGACCATCTCAGGGAATTCTATCTTGCTTGCTTCGAGGTCTCACATAACGACACATATCTTATGCATCTCTTTCCTCACAGTCTTGGAGGTCAAGCTATAGAATGGTTCTCACACTTACCTACGGGTATCAAATCTTTCAACGAGCTAGCAGAGAAATTTGCCACCCATTTTTCTTACAACGCAGAGCATGAGATTTCCATGACCAATCTATGCAACAATAAACAGAAAAATGGTGAAACTTTCATTTCTTTCCTCCAACGATGGAGACAAATGGCTAGCAAATTCCCTTTCAAGATTTTGGAGAAACAACTTGTTAGCATATTTGTGCAAAACCTCAACCAAGAGTTAGGTTTCCATTTGCAAATTCTTAGTGCTACAACCTTTGACAAAATCACATACAAGGGAATCAACATTGAAAAAGCCCTCATTGCTAAGGGTGTGGTCAAAATCTTCAAAGACTCGAAAGACAATGCTCCTCATCAACAATCGAACGATAAACCTAAGTTTTGGAATAAGAACAAAAATGTGGTCAACGATGGGGTGGTCGATTCTAAACATGTCCAAACGTTGCAAACACTGCTGCAGCTCTCCAAACCAAGTCAAGCTCCACCTCAACAATAGCAACAACAACAGCAACCATATCAAAATCAACAACAATGACAATAGGAGCGACCTCAACAAGATTACCCGCCACGACGCCAATTCACTTCCTTGGGAGTGCCTATAGAGTCAGTCCTACAATAGATCTTATAGAAAGGACTCATCACCTTACCAGATGCTCCCCCATATGGTGAACCTATTTACAAAACTACGCGGTATAGAGAAAATGAATACTGTGAATTCCATAGGAGCAAAAGGCATCAAACCACATCATGCATGAAGCTCAAGCACCTAATCCAAAGTCTCATCGAAGGTAACCAAATCACTTTTGAGAATGAATCACCAGTTCAACACACGAACAAAGATCTCGATATGTACAAGGAACCATTCCCTCATCATGTTTCACCTCCTCCTCAGGATAGAGGTAAAGGTATCAGTCATGCTTCCACTTCCTTTGATTCCATTGTAGGTCATTTTGAAGAGAGTCGAGTGTCTACCCTCACAATCAAAGGCAAATCTACGGATTACACTATTACAACTCACTATGGTCGTGTCACCATTCGTGGTCCTACACCCAGTCTTCTGGCTCAATCTGATTATAATCTTGTCGAACATTTATGGAAAATGCCAGCACAGATCTCTATTTTGGACCTTCTACGGTCATCACCTACACATAGAGTAGTGCTAGAAAAAGCCCTCCAAGAGTCTTCGGTTCCCAACAACATAGTAGTTGTGGATTTCTAAGCTATAGTAGGTAACATTGTTTCGCCCTACAATGTTGTCTTCTCAGAGAAAGATCTCCCATCCCATGATCCTTGTCACAATGATGCCCTTCATATTGAAGTTCTCATCCATAAGCGCAAAATCAAACATATACTCATAGATGGTGGTGCTGGTCTCAACATCTATTCTTTAAAGTTACTTAAGCAATTGGGATACTCTGAAGATCATGTCAACAATGATCAAAGTATTACAATCAAGGGATATGATGATGCAGAACATCATTCAGAAGGTGTTATCCACTTGCCTATACAACTGGGCCCTGTCATGCTTGAAACTGGGTGTCAAGTCCTTGATATTGAACTACATTACAACATTATCCTAGGCCGCCCATGGATCCATGCAATGAAAGTTGTTCCCTCCACGTATCATCAATCTCTAAAGTTCCCATACAATGGTACAGAGATCACTATCCCAGGAGATCCCAATCCTTTTAAATTCTGTCATGTCTTGCAAGGCAGTTATAAGAATTGCAACCAGGTGCCTAACAATGAAAAAGCCCTTGAATCCCCACTATATGTTGATCCTGAAACTCTGACGCAAGCCTCTACAAGTAACCCAAATCCTCTACCTGAGATCAAGGCTCACATCCATGATATAGGCTTTGGATCTTATGATATCTCAAAATCTTGTTGTGTAGGGCGGATGCCTTTATCTCCAAAATCTTATGACAAACCACCCATTTCCAAAGTAACCAAAAAAGTAGCTATTCCTCCCCCAGGATTCCTAACTCAATTCCAATAGGAACGGTTATTGGAAGAGGAAACTATTGAGGATATTTCTTCTTGGCTCTATAAGGAGAAAGAACCAGTCACAATACCAGTCAAGCAATACGGCAATGGCTTAAGAATAGTAAAAAACATGGGCTATAAAGGCAAAGGTGGCCTTGGGAAATAGAATCAAGGAACTATGGAACCCATTGTTGTGACAAAGAAGCTAGACAAGAAGGGACTAGGATTTGGTAAGAAGGTACCACACGCCTTGGACATCGAGTATATCCTCGACGAGGTAGCTGACACTTTTCCCGCTGATTCGACATCTATAGAAGATATCATCGATGACTCTTCCCTCCACATGACCAACCTATTCATAGAATCCTCCATTTTTATGCTCTCCTCCGTATCCTTAACCTCCACCACTAACACCCAGAATGTAACACTTGTCTACCCTAAACTTATCAATTGGGACCAACAAGGGTCCCCCATAATAGATGTATTTCAGAATGACAAAGCTCTAGCTGAGTTCATGGGACTTCGGGAAGGTATCCCTCTTGGTGATCATAAAGCAGGTTTTGTCATGGAACTAGAGCCAACAGCTTATTTTGGTGAGAATGCCAAATCCTCCAGTCGCAAAAGTAAAAATAAAGAAGGATCTCTAGGTGAAAACCACACTGTGGCACCTCCTAATCACAAAATAGTAAAAACAAAGGACGTATCCAAAGGTGAAAACCCAACTATGGCACCTGAGGATGGAGGATTTGACCTTCCCCTACCATCTAAGTATCAAGAGAAGTCAGCTCTCCTAGTAGAAGATTCTACAGAGATAAACCTTGGCATAGAACAAAATCTAAAGACCACATTCCTAGTAGCATCATTATCAGAAACAGAGCATAGGAATCTTAACACATTCTTCTTATAGAGAACCATCAACTTTACGTGGACCTATGCTGATATGCTAGGGTTAGACCCTAAGCTAGTTGTTCACTATCTCACAGTTGATCCAAAGGTTAAACTAGTCAAGCAAAAGTTGAGGAAGATGCACCCACAAATAGCTCTCTTAGTAAAAGTGGAAATACAAAAGTTGTTAGATGCAAAGTTCATACGACCTATTGACTATTTAGATTGGGTTTCAAACATTGTACCTGTGTCTAAACCCAATGGGCGCATCTGCATGTGTAATGATTTTAGAGATCTCAACAAAGCATGTCCCAAAGATGACTTCCCACTACCAAACATTGACATTATAGTAGACTTGATAGCAGGTCACGAGATGCTTTCCCTCATGGACAGATTCTCTGGCTACAATCGGATAAGGATAGCAGAGGAAGATTAGCATAAAACAACCTTTACTTATCCGTGGGGTAACTATTGTTGGTGTGTCATGCCGTTTGGTCTAAAGAACGCAGGAGCAACCTATCAGAGAGCAATGACAGTGATATTCCACGACCTCTTTCATCATATCATGGAGGACTATGTGGATGACATACTAGCCAAATCTTCTAGGGTAAATCACATACAAGTTCTTGGGCAGATCTTTGACAGGCTCAAGAAATATCAAGTGTGCCTCAATCCAAAGAAATGTGTCTTCGGTGTAACATCAGGGAAGCTATTGGGATACATTGTATCTCGTTGAGGTATCGAAGTAGATCCAGCAAAAGTAAAGGCTATAGTAGAGATGCCTCCACCAAAGAACCTTAAAGCATTAAGGAGCGTTCAAGGAAGGTTTCAATCCATCAGGCGTTTTATCTCATAGTTAGCAAATAAATGTCAACCATTTCAACACTTGCTCTGAAAGGATGTCTCATTTCAAAGAAATTATAAGTGTCAAGCAACATTTGATCATCTCAAAGAGTATCTAGCTACACCTCCTGTATTGGTTCCACTAGTTGCTGATAAACCTTTGATATTATACATCTCAACTACAACTTTGGCCCTAGCGGCCTTGCTAGCACAACATGATGAAACAGGGAAAGAGCATGCAATTTACTATATCAGTAGAACCTTGGTGGGATATGAACTCAATTAGTCACCAATGGAAAGAGCTTGTTTAGCAGTAGTGTTCACCTCCCAAAAGTTGTGGCATTACATGTTGAACCAACACACAATTCTTATAGCTAAAATTGATCCCTTGAAGTATCTACTAGCAAGGGCAGCTCTTACAAGTAGACTAGCTAAATGGGTCATGATCCTTAGTGAGTTCGACATTGAATACATGGATCGTAAAGCAATCAAAGGACAAGCTCTAGCAGATCAACTAGCAGAAGCACCCATGCAAGATACACACCCGATGGTAGCAGACTTTCTGGATGAAAATCTCTTCACTCTTTCCAACTCAATAATGTGGAAGTTGTACTTTGATGGTTCCTACACATAGCATGGATCAAGGGCTGGCATCTTGTTCATCACACCTCAAAATGACTACATTCCAAAGTCATATCGGCTTGCATTCCCTTGCACCAACAACATAGACGAGTATGAAGTACTCCTCATAGGTCTTAATACAATAGTTCAATGGGACATCACAGAATTACAAGTATATGGAGACTCACAGTTAGTCATTCGCCAAGTCATAGATGAGTACCAAACAAAAGATGAAAAGTTGGTCCCCTACAAGAAACTAGTGGATGCCTACAAACCACATTTTTCTAGCATCACATTTGAGCAAATTCCAAGAGAGCATAACAAAGTTGCAGATTCTATGGCTTCTGTAGGGTCACTAATTGACATGCCTACAAATACACAGAAGTGTGAATTCTTGATCGAGCAATTGTTGATACCAGCCGTCGATGTTCCTGTTACTGAAATCATCTACGAACTTGTTGGTCCCAATTCCCCATGGTACAAAGATATCTATGAATACCTCAAGAACAAAACCTTTCCCCATGACCTATCATCCACCCAACGCAAAACCTTTATCCGTCGATCCTCCCGTTACATCATTCTGGGTGATACACTATATCGCCGGAGTCTCGATGGTATCCTCTTACGATGTCTTAACGTGGAAGAAGCTGAGGCTACCTCACGAGACATACACGAAGGTGTCTGTGGCGCACATTCTACTGGTCCTAATCTTGCTAAGAAGATACTCAGAACATGTTATTACTGGCCTACAATAGAGCAAGATGCTGCACAGTTTGACAAGAAGTGTCTACAATGCCAGCAGCATGGAGATTTGATTCATGCACCAGCTCATGAATTACAACCTGTGACAACTCCATGGCCTTTTTCTCAATGGGGTCTCGACCTCGTAGGACAAATCCACCCTTCCTCCTCCAATGGCCACAAGTTTATCATTACCGCCACTGAGTATTTCACGAAGTGGGTGGAAGCCATTCCTATGACCTATATCATTGGTAAGCAAATAGCCAAGTTTATCCTAAACTACCTCATATGCCGGTATGGTATTCCCCAAGCCATTATCACTGATAATGGGAGACCATTCAAGAATCAAGATGTTCGTGCCTTGTGCACACAATACAATATCCAACATCGCTTTTCAACTCCCTACTATCCGCAGAGTAACGGCCAAGCTGAGGCTTCCAATAAAACCATTCTCAAAATCCTCAAGAAAACAATCAATGAAGCTGGTCGTGATTGGCACTTGCAACTCAATCCCGCCCTATGGGCCTACTGCACTAGAATCAGAACACCAACTGGTGCCACACCCTATGCCTTGGTCTATGGCTCTAAAGCCATCCTACCTATAGAGGTCGAGATCCCATCCCTCAGAGTATCCATGCAGGACTTGATCGGCAGAGAGGAGTATCGCACTTCCAGATTAGCTAACCTTGAACTACTAGATGAAAGGTACCATGCCGCACTTAACCATCTCCATGTCTATCAAAACCGCCTTAGGCGTAATTACAACAAAAAGATCAAAGAAAGATGATTTCAAGTTGGTGATCTTGTACTTAAAGAGAATTAGAGAAATCAAGCAGACCGAAAAAAGAAGGGCAAGTTTGAGCCTAATTGGTTAGGTCCCTTTATTGTCACAGTAGCATATGGATCAGGAGCTTATACTTTAGCTACACCTGACGGCATTCCTCTAGATGAGCCACTTAACAGTGTCCATCTCAAGAAGTTCTATGCCTGATCCTTAGAGTATTAAAAAAAAAAAAAGTCCAAAAAAAATCTGTCCTCTGGTGAAAACCTAGCAAACAAGCGCCTTGGATAAGTACCATAGTGAAAACCTGGCAAACAGGCACTATGTGTAGAGTCAACACCCATCATCTATCAAGTCTTGTCCTTTTCTCATTGTCACAATACACTTTCCATCCATCCATAATAAAACCATTGACCTTGTTTGCATTTCCATCTCCCTATCTAGTATAGCTTGGAAATTTGTCAATGTCCATCATCGTCTCCCCATGTCTTGATCTGTGTCTACAGTTAACACTGTCTTGTCCTAGGTCAAACCTTTCTACGTCTTCTTCACCAGTCACCTATGCAAATTCCTCTACCATAATGGGGGCAACTCTTTCCTTAACTTAGGTCTAGGATTGGTTCCTTGTTCATGGTTCGCAACTCACACTTCAATCTCTTTCTCATTGTTCACAGGTAACACCTTTTAACGGACACATCGCTCCTACGATAAGGCTGTTATCTTCTCAACACTTTCTTACATCATCACCTCCACCAGAACTACATATCATCTCTTCTCAATCTTAAGGTACCTTGATCCCATGGATATGGGTATGTAGACAGTCTGGAATACGAAGGAAGTTTCCAATACTTAGGTACATAAGATCTCCCCCTTCCACCTTGACCCATTTCATCACTCTATCCAGAACTACATATTTATCATTTTCATCTTTCCTTGTAATGTGCCTTGATCCCATGGATACAGGGTATGTAGGCAGTCTAGAATACGAAAGATGTATCCAGTACTCTGGCGCATATAATCCATCATTCTCCACCCACCCCAATCCATTAGTGTGTCACCTTTCTGGTCTTCCATTTTTCAAATTCCATTCACCTCAACTTGACTAACTCAAGCAACAAGCTAGCACATCCTTTCAAAGCAAAATTCCTTCACAAACCTAAAGCAAAGAGGCCTATTTCTAGAGTCATCTACTGTCCTATGTACCGATTGCCAATATCAGCTAAGTACTGCTTAACCAAAGCACTAGATCCACAGGCTTGTCTTCTGCGAAGTGTTCCATTGTCGAGACCAACACACGCCTCTCCTATGACATGTGGCATTTCCTACAGCGAGACATTATCTTTTAGGTAGATAGCCCCCTTTAACGGACACAACGTTCCTACGATAAGGTTGTTATCTTTCCTATCCAATCTATCCTGAGCAACCTCTTTGGCAAGAGAATATGTTGGCTATATGTTTACTTTGTAAGTCAGTCAATTTACTTTTTGGTTTATCTTTTTGTTCCTTTTTCCATTACCTATTCAAAGCTACCTTGATTTATCTATAATCTTGGTATGTTGCGATACAGTACGGATTGGGGGCATAGTCATTGCTTTTTGTGTGCTGTGTTTGAAGAATGATCTTTAGTATCTTTCTTAACATTCTATTTATCTTGTGTGTGTTACGACCTAGCAGTCTTACATATTAATATTTCTTCTTGCATTTACATGTATTGAATTTTATTTTATGTTCAATACTATGGCTCATTCACATGTTCCAACAAGTTTATATTATGTCTAAAGGATCTAAGTTCAAACCGCTTGCTTGCAGAGTCAATGTCCATGCACTTGGATATTACTGCACCTTGGCCTTTTCTACATTGGTGGCAAACTATCCATGTGCTATATCAAAAATAAGGATTGCTCTTTATATACAAATGTGAAACCATTGCAACAAACTCATTCATCCATTCCCACAACCTTTATATTGTTTTCATTGCAGTGATTGATCAACAGTCTCTGTCTCCCATCTCCTCTTGTTCTTCTCTCTGGTGCATATCTGCAAAAACCCACATGTCAGATATCACTAGTCATCACATCTATATCATCATACATCTCTATCATCATACATCTATAAGCATCATTTAAGCAACATATGTCATCACATGAATCCATAATCATACATACATATCATCACATCCATGACATCAAGGAATGCACACACAAAAGCATGAACAACGATGAGCTGAATAGATCATCATATATCTCATATAAAGGTCATCATAATACAAAATGTCTGTGTCTACATCAATAATCCATATGTATACATCCAAATATACATCAATATAGTACATCAAGGCTATCAAGAGCCCGCAAAATATACATCAGGATGCACGCAGGCATCTGTCCAAAATGATACAAATGGTACAATGTACAAGTGTCCATCATGATACAAGTATGGTATAAATATGATACAATATACATTTGCATGCCCTAGCAGGTAGAGCTACCCTTCTGCTGTGGCCCCTGTCCTCCACTTCTACTCGGTGCAGGTCCCTCAGATGGTCCCCCTACTGGTCCTCCTCCCCCTAGCATCATGACTGGTCCTCTAACTAAGGACAGTGACTGTCCTGTCCTGCGGGACCCAGATGCTCCAAACCTACTCCTCTCTCGATAGTTGGGTGCATGCTGTGCTGCTGGCACCGCACCCACATAAAGACCTCTATAATACTCTGCCTCTCTCCCTGCAGATACTAGCTCTCCCTGCACCTGAACGAGCTCACTGTATAAGGTCCTCTGATCGGCACCCCCTGGCCCGTTGGCGCTATGTCATGGGTCGGATCACTGGTATATGCTCCCATGCCCACACCTGTAGAAGAGTCACCCCTACTGAGAGACTCCTGCCTCTCCTGTACACGTAGTGGTGCATGTCTCGGTACAACTACCCTAGCACATAAAGGCCCCATGCATACTGAACACCGTGTGTGAACATCCCTGATAACACAGTGCCCCAACCCACTGATAATCCTCTAGATCTCCTATTAGGGCAAAGGAAGCCGCCTATCAATGAGGACACTATCCACCTAATCCTGTCGCAGAGTCTTGGGACATCTACCCATCGAATCTCTCCATCGTCTATCCTTAGGTCATCTGTGCAGAATACCTCTACCATGCTTGCCTCTCCCCGCACCAGGTCAAAGTCCACTCTCTCCCCGTCAATCTAAATCCTCAGGATGCGATACACATCCTCCAAAGTCACTGTCGCCTCCCCTATCAGAAAGTGAAACAAGCCTATCTCATTATGAAATCTCTCCACAACTGCTGTCACTAGGGCGAGATTCGCCCTAATGTGTGTCAAATGCGTGACATGCCATAAACCTACGTGCTCTAGGAACACATCCTCCTCTCGCGTTAGCTGTACAACCTCATGTGCTATCAGGTGGTGTCACTCCCATGACATCAGTGGCGGCATAATCCTCTGCATCCACAACAAACCACTTGTCAGTTCTTCTTTATCATATCCCCCAACTTCTATCTGCTTCTATTCTATCCAACCCCTATTTTTAGCTAGAGTAGTCAACCCTTCGATCAACCTTGACTAGATTCCTCTTCTCAGCCAACCAAAAGTGCTTTGTTTCACACAAAGGCACTATCTTGTTCTGCCAAAAGCACCTTACTACCTATGCAGTAGCACTGAGCTCTCTTCTACCAACCGTGACTTGATTTACAAGCACGCCTCACTCTGCTGCCAAAAGTGCCTAACTATCCTACCAACCGTGACCTATTTTTTTGCTAACCCTCCCAACTGCGCCTTACTTCCACACCAAACACGTTGCACTGTCTAACCAAAAGTACTGCGGCTTCCGACCAAACACGCTGCAGCGTGGACCGTAGAAACCAAAAGCGCGTTGATTTTACCAACCGTGCTGAACCTTCCTACCAGATGCGCTGCGGCGCACCAAAAGCGCCCTAACTGACTACCAATAGTGCTATCCTAGCCTAAAGCGCTTTTGGCTGACTTGAAAACCCTACCTAGACCTAGCCCTAATCTGCCCTAAAATGATAAATTCAAGTGAGATTTTTGAACACTTACCATTGCCGGAGCTCCTGCTGGTCTCCTGTATGTCCGCACTAACTCCGCCCGATGCCTGTGCGCTAGAATCGGTATCTCTCCTCACTGTCTGCTCCTTCCACTCAACCTAAGTTTGGAGGCTTTACTCTCTAAATTTAGAAGCTCTTATTGTGTAAATGAGGATTGTGGTCCCCATGGGACCTATTTATAGCATCCCTCCCTCATTTTCCTTTTCTTCCCACCCCATTCTGCTTTTTCCTTCTCACTTTGTCATGCAATCTTCTAGTCGAGCGTCAACCCAGTTCTTCTGTCGCTTCCCTGTCTTCCCGCTTGAGGGGGCATACGCTGCGGCAACTACCTACACTGGGGCATCAATAAATTGTATCATGTCTTCAACAATCATTTTCTTTGACGCACCGCTGTAAATTGCATCGCATCAAAGAGGGGCAAAATGTGGACACCCTAAAATGACCAAGTCACCGCACCACTTGATTTTCGTAATCTGTCAAATCACCTGCATTTCACACATTAATTAAATAATCTAATTATTTAATTAATTTCACCAAATTCTTCCAAAACACTTAAAATTTGACATTAATTAAATAAATCCTATTTATTTAATTAATTAAATCAAATTCCTCTATTATTCTTCCACAATTAAATAATTTTAATTATTTAATTAGATCATTATCTTCTGTCCAAATCTCAAGTCCACATTAATTAAATAAACCCAATTATTTAATTAATTCAACAAATTCCCTCTTATCTACAATTAAATAATTCTTAAATTATTTAATTAAAGCAAAATCATTCTTCCAAAATCATGCACAACAATTAAATAAGTTTATTTATTTAATTTGCTTTCAAATCTTCTAAATTAAATAATTCTAATTATTTAATTGTTTTCTTCCATAAATATCTTCTCTAAATTTAAATAAATCAATTATTTATTTAAATTACTTTTTCTTCTAAATTTGAGTTATCTCTAAAATAACTCAAGCTTTCTTGCTCATGCAATTAAATATTTCTAATATTTAATAAAGCAAAATATCTTCTTATTCTCATACAAATCTCTTCTTCTTGTTTTAAATCACTTAGCTGATCATTACATTCTATTAATTGCTTTAACTCATTCTTCTATTCTTGATAACTCCTCTCATACAAAAGAAAGCAAAACACTTGTCTTCTTCTTATTTGTTGCATGTTCCTCAACTGTTCTCCTCTGTTGATTCTTCTGAATTATCTGGACCGTTGATCAATCTTCATTGAAACCTATATAAACCCCCCTCATCTCCTTCATTGAGCCTCTCTCTTCAATCTTATTCTCATGCATACTTAACAGCGCTTTGAGCATACAAACACGTCGATTGAGCAACCTCACAATCTCTTAACATTGATCTCTTGAGCACACTACTTGCTTATTGCAGCTATGGTTTCGCAACTTCATTGAACAATCTACACTTCTCTAAAGGGAACAATACAAATCTTGGTAAAAGCTTTCATGTTTCATTGATTATTATTAATGGCTTTTATTTAGATTGGTTCTCTTTATGTTATTGGGTTTTTTTATTTGTTTAGTTTTGATTTAATCAATTTTTTCTCATACACAACTATGATCAAAATGAATCGCATATGTCAAATCAAAGTCCTAACATAATCAGTGGATCAAATCAAGTCTACAAAATGAAGCATAGTCACTAAGGTCTGATAGTGTCATCTACTGAATAGCATAATGATCAAAATATGGAAGGTAAAATAATCGGCCTCACATCCTCCCCCCTGAAGACTAAACTTCCTCCTAGAAGTCGTCAAACAAGTGAGGATAGAGTGCCCTCAAACTAGATGCATACTCCCAAGTTGTTGTGACCTAGTCATAACGATCCCACTGGATCCTAACCGAGTCCAGCTCTCAACCTCGAAGGTCTAGCATCCAACGAACCAAAATGCAAATTGGCTCCAAAGCCAATTGCCCGTTTGCCTTTACTCGTAGTCTCAAGGATGGGGGTCTGAAAGTTGGCCTTGCGGTTGTCAATCGCTGCCAGCATGTGGTGGGATCTACCCACATCTCCAACTGTCAACTTAGATCCTCTGGCACGAGGCTGTCCCCCTACTATAAAGCCCTGTGGACACTCTCTAGCTAGATGTCCTACTCCACCACAAACATAGCATGGTCCCCGAGCCTGAATGTGTACCGTCTGTGTCCTGCTCGATGGCTGTTACTGCGTAGGTCAGCCCGTGGAACTCTGTGATCCTCCAAAAGACTACTATGACCATGTAGGTCCTGCAGCTCATGGTTGCTATCGCTACTGCTGCTGTGGGGGCCTAGAAGGTAAGGGTGCAGAACTAAATCCTCCTCCCCTAGGTGGCGAAGGTGGCTTGCGGTGACTCTACTGATTCTGCTGCTGTTCACGATCCTGAAACTGAGGGTGTGAACTCTACCCTCATCCTTGAATCTCCTCAGCGATATATGCCTTCTCGGCAACATCACTCAAAGTCTGGGGATCTGCCATCTGAATAGGCCCTGCTATACTGTGGTTCAGTCCTCTGATAAACTTATGCACCAAGATTTTCTCGTCATGGAGATACTCTGTATATCTGGATAACTCTATAAACCTACTCTCATACTGTACCACTGTGAGTCCCCTCTACTGTAGGTCATGGAACTCGTCTATACAACGCTGTTTGTAATGGTCTGATAGGTATTGCGCATTGAAGCGCTCAATAAAGGTCTCCCATAAGAGGGTGTCTAAAGAAAGGTGGCACTTGCACTCCTCAGTGCGCCACCAGGTAGCTACTGCATCTCGTAACAAGTGTACTACCACATGGGCCTTCGTGTTGTCCTCATAGTTACACAATGCGAAGCACCTATCTAAACTGATAAGCTAGGCCTCTGCCTCGGCTCCCTCTATGGTCCCGATGAATGTAGGAGGGTTCAACCTCAATATGTCTCTAATGGGATCTCCTCTATTTCTGTGCCCCCTAGTAGGCTCATCTGCATGATAATCATAAGGCCTGTGACCAAAGTGCTCTACTTGCACTACCTCATCATGCCTAGCATGATGTGTGGGGCTCCTGCTATGGGCCCTGTCGGCTAAACCAACCTCCTCTGTCTCTAGCAACTCAACGTAAGGCTCCACACGTGGTGCCTCTCACGGCTCTACGTGGGGCTCTACACGTGGCTCTACTATAGCTGGTGGAAGCCTATCTAAGATTGCCTATAAGGCCTGTAATATCTGGGGTCCCATATCTGGTGGGGCCAGTGGTGCTTGTGGTACCTGAGGAATTGGTTGTGCCTATGGAACTGGCTGTACCTATGGAACTGTCTGTGCTTGTGGAACTGGCTGTGGCTGTAGGAGTGGCTGCTCCTGTTCCTCAGCTGAAGAGTCAGTGTGCACCATGGGGGGTGGAGTACGGCGGGACTGTATTCGCCGAACTCGTCTAGGAGGCATCCTACAAAACGAGGTAACCACCAAATCAGTACAGTTGCAGAAACAATAATGTGCCAAAAACAAGCCCAGTGTTTTAAAAACTTAGGCTCTGATACCAAATGTCATGCCCGCATCTCCCGTGCGGACACGACACACAAACGTGCGTGTCATGACCACATTAGCCATGTGGACATGACTCGAACACCAAATTTTTTTATTTTTTATTTTTAAAACATAAAGATTTCTCCTTACTACTCTAACAACCCCTAGGAAGCCCCTCGCACGTGCATGTGTGCTTGGTGGCAATACGCATAGGCGTAGACAAGACAACGTAACCAAGACGGTGAAAGCAGTCTAGGGATTATTAGACAAGTAGGAAATCGCTTCTAGGGTTAGACTACTTTAATCTGATGGTTTCAAATGCAAACCCTAACGTGACTCAGAATGAAGCGATGATTAATTATGGAGACATGAAGGCGCTCGATTGAAGGTGGAATGATGGATGGAATGTAGATAAAATAATCAAACAACACATAAAATAACCCTAAAATCTAGCAAAATTTTGGCAGCATAACGCGTTATGGGCATGAGTGGAAATTCATTACACTATCGCTTAACTTGGTAACGTAGTTTACCTATTTTGGTCTATCTTCTACATACTTGGTAAACCCGGTCACTTATGCAGGATTTACTATCTTGGTTGGTGACGTTTGCTAGGTTTATGCTCGGTTTGATTTTAAACATTCAATTTAATTGGAAACGATCTGTCCCTAGTTAGTTCTTACAGTCTATTTCGATAATGTCTCGCAATCTCTCCTCTATTTATTTATTTACTATTTTGTTTTCACCTCCTTGGTATTCCATTTGGAAATAGTTAAACTCTGACAATAACAATTCCTTTTTTCAGATCGGACTAAAATACATATATATTTTAGTGTAAATTACATATACCGTAATTTTTTTTTATTTTTTTATTTTTTATTTTTTTTACAATTATATATATTTTTCTTTAAATATTTTCTAAATCTCCCCCTCACAATTTATCAATAAAATAATATGTGTATAAGAATAATGATATATTTACATATGTGAAAGTATATGTATATATATATAAGAGTAATTATACATTTATTATCAAATAATATATATTAACAAATAATATATATATATATATATATATTATTGTTTATTTTAATATGATAAAAGATACTCCACTCATAAATTAGAGTGTATTGTTATAAACTCATGTCATTGAGTTGAATAACCCTAACACTATTTTTTTGTTTGTGTTTGATGAAACTACTGGATGGAGAGGACGACGGCGGTGACAAAGATGGAGAACAGGCAGGGGACGACAGTGGTCGTAGTGGTGGCCATGGCGGAGGCAGTTTTGGGGGCGCTATGCAGGGGGCGGTGGACAGTTGTTCGCTGGTGAAGGGCAGAGGAGACCACGGAGGCCGCGGTGAGCAGGGCTCATTGGAGGGTTGCGAGGGCTCCGGCAGTGATGGTGGTGGGAAGCCCACAGGGCTTTGGCAGAAACGGGGGTGTGGGGAGGGGCGGAGCCCCACCCACAGTATGTAAGCTTCGATGGGGGTTTAAACCCCCACCAACAATGTATAAATTTTGACTGTGTTTTTTATTTTTATTTTTTTATTTTTAAAATATTCAAAACTGTAACGTATATACAGTATTTACATAATACTTGATTTTGAACCAAGTTTTCAATTAAAGCATATATATATATATATATCCATAAATATATATATGTATGTATGTATATACATATATATATTTTCTCAGATTATTCTTTTTCCCTTTTTTTGTATATGCAAGGTCATCCAGCATTTATACATTTTCTAAAATATATATACTCATATATATATATATATATATATATATATATATATATATATATATATATATATATATATCAATGGTAAAGAACATTAAAATGATAGCAATAGAATCTTAGATGGCTAAAGCAACCAAGTTAGGGAGGAAAGATGATGTATATATATTTTCAAATACATATATATTCTATATATACAAGTACAAGTAACAAATTTACACATAGCCTAGCTTTCTAAGAGAACACTAATCTGTTTTAACATAGAAAAATTAGCTTTTTGTTTTAAAAGGCATCATTACAGGAGCATTTATATGTATATTTTCTTTTGCAACAACACTATAGAAAATTCCTTTTTGAACAGATTAACTACACATAAATCTACCCTTTCATTTGGTGCAACAAATAAGATGAGTAAATTACAAATTTTAATTGAACTTCCAACAGCTCTTTCCTCCTAACCGCAAGTTAATAACATGAAACTTCCAATGTAACAGAAATAAAAGAACTAGGATAAATAGTCTCACTTCCTTGTATGCAATAAAACATAGACAACAACTTATACATTATCCCTTTCCTTTTGGACAGTAGCAACAATGTTTCTAACTTTCTCTTTCATTCACAACAAGGTTTAAAATAGCATCATAATAACATATGCCTACTTATCCTTTTTTTTTTGTTTGGAAACAGATAGTGACAACAAATGTAAATATAGCTTCTCATATATTTCACAATTTTCATAGCTCCTCAAAAATATAATAGTAAGTGAACAGCATTACAAAATTTGACTAATTGTTACATTCCATTAGCTAATACAGCCAACTCCATGGCAGATATCATAGCACCTTTTACAAGAATTTTATCAAGCAACAAGGCCACTAAGGCCATGGCTAAAACAACAACTGAATACTACAAGGGCCACACAAAAGGGCTCCATGACTACTTCACTTCTCTTCTCACAACCTGCAACAACAAGACAACAAACTAGCCACTATAAAAGGAAAAGCTCTCCTCCCTACCATAGACCCGCAAGTGGGTCACCCCTGAGCTAGGGAGGTAGGGATTTCACACAGGGTTTCATTCCACAACAAAATCAAACACTAAACACAAACACCCCATAGGTTTAACACAATACTTAACTCATAAGAATGAGTTTGGTGCAGGTAGGGAATGGACCCCTCAACTTAAAAAGGGCTCCCAAATGATAAAAATCTCAACTCATGGCCTCAAGCCAAAATCTCCAAAACACACCATCCTCCAAATCACAAGTACTCCATGGCACTCTTGCCATCCAATAAATCACAACCCAGGGCCTCAAGCCAACAATCTCCATAATACCACCCTCCACAAAAATAAGCCCTCAAGGCAATATTACAAACTGTGGGAGTGACCTCAAGGAGGTTCCTTTCCCCTACCCATACAAGTTGAGCATTACCTCCATTGGAGGTGCTCTCACCATAACACCCATCCCAACATCACAATGCAAACAACACACAACCAAAATCTAAAACATTAAACATCATATAAGCAAAGGTAAGAAAGCAAGTAAAGAGGCCTACCTTCAAGGCCCTGACAATGAAAGTAAGATTGTGAAGAGCTCCAAGCCTTCCCAAACCTCCAACTCCAAGAATTTCTTCCAACCTTCTCCCAACTCCTCCAAAGATAGAAAGAAAACTGAAAATTGCAAGGAAAAGAACTCCCCAAAAGGAAGAACCCCCACTCCTCTACAAGAGGAGCTATTATAGGCCATCAACTTGGCCTTGAGGGAATGAGAAGGTGACATTTGTCACTATCTCCTCCCTCCTCCAAAGCCACTTGCAAGAGTGAGAAGGTATGAGGATGACAATTGTCCTCCTCTCATTCCACCTCCATCTCCACCTCATCCACTTGTTCTTCCACACAAGTGGGAGGGGGACAAATGGTGAGTTGGATTCCCACTTACACCCCTAAGAAGACAAGGGTCTTGAATGGTGCTCCCACTCACTTGGGAGTTTGGGAGGACTCTTGGAGACCTCCCAAGTCTTCCTTGGGAATGATTCCCAAAACTTTGGGATGGGAGATGAGTTCTTCCCAAGGCAAGGCCCATCCCCCATCTTCCCTCTTTTCTAAATTCGTCACTTTTACTCAACCATGGTTTAGGGTGACCTAAGGTGAGTCAAAACTAGGGTTAGATAGTCCAAGTTGACCCTAGACTCATGGTTGACCACCTAGGGTAACTTTTGGGACCCTAGGGTTCATGAAGGGGTTAAAAATCCACATTTAAATGGCCCAAAAAAAATATAAATACCAAGTGGCATAAATCAAATAAAATTTTACAACACTTATTATTAATCAATTTTAAATAAAAAAGGGTACTAAGGCTAAAAATAAATAACATTAAATCAAGCACTACAATTCATCATTCAAATTCAAACGTGATCCTTATCCCTCTTGGGAATGGATTGGCTTTACAGGGGATAACATAATGTGAATTCTACCTCAGATTTTCCATGGCTAGGGAATGTAAAACCTGCACATCTCGATCAAGTGTCAGTTCTGTCATGAAAAGTGATAGCCGAAGCAATTGGAAGTTAAATTCACGCAAACGACTACACAACAAACCTCACTACATAAATCCAAATACACTGCATTATCCAATCACATGTTAATTAATCCATATCACATAAACAACTAGAATCTCATCACAACACATCATCAAATATAAACTCGTAAATCAAATTTCCACAAATAGCATTACTATGATCAAAACGAATTGCATATGTCAAATCAAAGTCCTAGCATAATCAGTGGATCAAATCAAGTCTACAAAATGAAGCATAGTCACTAAGGTTTGATAGTGTCATCTACTGAATAGCATAACGATCAAAATATGGAAGGTAAAATAATCGGCCTCACAGATGCTACATGGGAGAATGAGCAGATTTTATAGCACCCAGAGTTGAGATTGCTTGTGGACAAGCAATTTTGGGGAGGTCAGACTATAATGTTCCCTTCCTAAGCATCTGATAGTTAGTAATGGTTAGCTTATCACTAGGGTTCCCGTAGGCTAACAAGGTGGTTAGGGGACTCCTTCCGAGGGGGTTGATGGCATGATAGTTCAGTCATTTAGTTTTTTAGAGGTTGCATTGAGCTCAAAGATGTTAGGAAATTCACAGTGATGCTTTCTGGGGCATTTTTTAGACACTGGGTCCGTAATTAATATTTTTATCAGGGGCACTTTCTGACACTGACCTTGGCACATGGCATTGATTATGTTCCGACCTAGTTGGGTTCTTCATCCTATGCCATTGGTGTTTGTTTGAGTAGAGATGGTTTATTTTAATTAACGTTAATGCTATTAAATTAAATTAAAGATTTAACTTAACGTTAATTAATTAATAAAGGTGACTTTATTATTTAATTTGGAGCACACAACCTTGCTGAGACATTTTGTTATAAAATAAAGTTATATTAACCTCCTTCTGGCATCCAACTTAAGGGAGATATAAGGATGGAAAATAAAGTAAATATTTTATCTTTTCCAAGAAGGATGTGAGGGTTTTGGAGGTTTTTAAAATAAAAAAGAGAGCTCATTTGCACAGGTATGCAGAAAAAAGAGAGCTCATTTGCATGGGTATGCAGAAAAAAGAGAGCTCATTTGCACATGTATTTGTGGCTAAACTTTGGTTGTTCTTTGGTTTTATGAGGATGAAATCCCTCATGAGGATCAACAACTACAAGATTGGAAGATATCCCAAGGTTGTTTGTTGATAGTCTCATACAGGGGCTATGTTGGAATACATTGTTGCATATTTCTAGAGTGTTAAACAAGGGTTTGATTGCAGATTTTGAATACAATCTTTGGAGGAGTATGGTATTGTGATTGAAGGTAGTTTTTGGGAAGATCAAGATAGGTTTCAGTTTGTTGCAGGGTCGTACCATTCCCACTAGCATGTCGTACCATTTGGTGACCCTCTTGGCTTTGTTCTTGAAGTTTCATTCACATTTCTTGGCATTGAAAGTTGGCATTTTGATTGTAGAAGTGAAAAGAGTGTATGGTGAGTAGATTTAAGGGAGTTTACACATGCTTTAATGTTATTGTACCTAAATAGACTAGGCGGTACCAGTCAAGGGACAAAATATGGTGTCCCTAGGTCAAAGATCTTAGGGTTTGGAGTTTATTCCTTCATCATTTGAGGCATCATGGGTGCCTATACTATTGTTTACCAATTTAGAGAAGGAGAACGAAGGGATTGCCTAATTGTGGTACCATTTTAGGGTTCATCTTGTTGTAATATTTCATATCAGACCTACAATATACAAAAAAACAAATGGGTAATGTTCACATTTTGATATTTAAGCAAATTCTTCATCTAGGTATTTGTCAGTTTGGTGTTATTAATATTTCCCACATAAATAAGCATCTGGGTATCATTAGATTGTGTTATATTTGAATGTATGTCATATGCAATGAAAAACAAATGCAAAACCCAAACAAACAAATACACCACTAAATAGAAAACATAAGGAAAGAACTAGGGTGGGACATTACATAGACCAAAATGTGGATTCCCAACGATTCATGCAAGATTTTTGCAATGTATACCGATGAAAAGATAATTGTGATAAATGATCAAAAGATTTAGATTTCAAGCTCAATGCATCCAGAATGATGTTTGAATAAATGAAAGGGATTTATAGATGTCTGGTTGAGGATGTGAACAGTCAAGATTTGATAATGAATGAATGGTGGAGATTGAATGAGAGGGAGTGGAGAATCTTCCCTAGCTAAGAATAGTCAAAAAGAGTGATGAGGTTTATGACACTATTTTAGTGGGCTCTAAAATGGGTGTGGGAAATTAGTTGTTTTTTAATTTTGACTAATTGATTGTGCATGAGTTAAAAATAAAGTGGAAACTTGGAGGGAGTTATGATAGAATGTGAATGATGTTGTGCCAAATCAATTTTTTTGCTTCATTAAGGCATTTTGTGAGAGTCTAGAAAATTTGTCGTCAAAAAAGTCAAAATTTCTAAAAATAGAAAGTTTCAATTTTTAGAAAGTTTCTAAAAATAGACGTCAAATTTAGGTTTTCTGGGTTTCTTAAGATATAGATGCTAGAAAAATTTTCTAAAAATAGAATCTCTGATTTAGGAGTCTTGCCTGATTCTGATTGGCTGATATTGCTTCACGATCAAGGTGGTCTAGACGAAATTTGCAAAAGGTCGAGTTTTCTCTATTGGGTCAATTCTACTTTTTTAGAAGGTGAAGCACGAACTCCAAGGCCATTAATGGAGGAAGCTCATCTGGCAAGGGTCAATTTCAAGATATTAGTGTTATTCAGAGGGTGAAAAACTGTTGAGCAACCGATGATGATCGACGAAGAATAGAAAATGAAGCATGATGAATCCAGAAAACAAAGAAAAGTTGAAAGAAGCCAAAATTTGGCTAAGTTTGGGTTTCCTAGGTGCCCCTAGAGGCTAGGGGTGCCCAGTCTGCCAAGAGATAAATTTTTTTGGTGTTTTTCAGAAAACGTTAAAAAGGCCTCGTTAGCCTGCTTTTAGGTGGTTAAAATCAGTCAAATTTAGTCAACAGGCTTGGAAAAGCTAGGATTCATCTCAGATATGCTTAGGCTATCTAGATCATCTCTCATTCAGCATCAGTAGTCAGCCAGATGGACAGAAACGAAGATCAAATGGGACCTGCGGCACGCAAAAAGAAGAAATGAAGGAAAAATTGAAATTTTTTAAAAAAATCTAAGGTATCAAAACCCAGGCACCCCTAGAGGCTAGGGGCTCTCAATCTTCCCAAAGTCAAATTATGTTTTCAGTATTTTTCTGGAAAATTGCAAATCTTTCTCCATCAGCTCGGTCAGATTCACAGAAAATCAGTCTGATCAAGTTTCTGAGGTAGGAATCTTGAAGGTACAATCAATTCAGTTTTCATCAGCCTTGCCTGATTGCCTGACCATTAGTCTCTATTTTATTCTAGCAAATGAGATTCAACATCTAAATAAGAGCTCATAGTCACTGGAGCACGCATGAAAAATGAAAAATAAGTAAAGTTGAAAATTATCAAAAATTAACTAAGACATGGGATGTCAGGCACCCCTGTCTAGTGAGGGTGCCTGGGTTCTCCAAAGATAGAAATTTTCATGTTTCGACGACAACACCTTCCAGCCATTTCCCGGTCTTCATCCAGCGATGGTTTCCAGAAATCAAAATTGCAGTCAAACATTGTCAGATCGTTACTTCGAGGCTGGGGATCAAATCAGAATTGATAAAACTTCAAAATGCCATGATCAGTCAACTTTTCAGTCAACGGTGATAGTTTATCGTCTTGTTGAAATCTAAGGTAGGCCACGCTGGAATCAGAACGAGTGCAAAAGTTTCAAAACGAAGGAAAATTAGCTAACACTTTTGCAACTTTGTGTGTTTGATGACATCATCAAAGAAGAAGCTTTTTATCATCCTCACACATGAGCCATAGGCAGCTATAAAATAGGGATTCATCCTATGTGAGCATATCAACTTGGACTTTTGTTCAAAGAGTTGCTATCTTCATGGATAAGCTTCAAGATTTATGCTTTCATAAAGAAAGTAGCTTTTTGTCCTAAGTTCTATAAAAATAAGCTTTTGGCCTCCATTATTCATTATTTTTGCAGGTTGCATCTAGAGGAAGAAAAACATCATTTTCTTCTCATGAAGATTTGAGAACCCAAACAGAGTTTTTTTCAATATTCTTCGTGGTTTCAGGATTGGGAAGCACAGAGGCACACTTTTCAAAGTCCATTTTTCTAGGACATCACTTTTTAGAAACAGAGCCGAAGCTTTTTCAGTTTTCATCGAAATGGGTTCATTTGGAATCACAACCTCTTGAAGATTGGAAAATTTTAGTTTTCCCAAAATCTATTTTTTTGCTACTTTTTTGGGAAATCCTCCACTTTTTTAGAATCTAACGATCTGGGTTGCTTCAAAACGAGATTGTCTATAAAACCCACGTGCCAGTTTTTATCTCAAGAGCTACTTTTTAAAATAAATCAACAAACAAATTTTAGCCTTTTGTGTAAAATATTTCCAAACATAGGCATGTTCATAGGCATTCTTAAAGTTTTTTAGTATGCAGTACTCTCCAATAGAAATCAAGCCTAAAATGGCGTTGGTTCATGATTACCTGAGAACCGTCAAGACAGATTTGCATAAGGTGCTTCCAATATTCAATTTGCATGCATTAGAAGATGCAGGAAACATTACCATCAGGAATCTAAGTCACTTAGAGTTGCTAGCAGCAGCTTCATTCCCCGTCATGGTGCAAAGCATTGAATTCGTAATTGCTTGTACTAAGCATTACAATTTAGTTACAAGGGAAATCCAATCAATAGATGGGCGTGTACTCTATAGCCTCAGGCCTGTTGACATTAAGAAATGTTTCTCAATACCATCATGGAAGGAGAACTTCGTCATTTCTATTGAAGAATGCAAGAAGGTGTGACACAATGACAAGGAAAAAATATCGGAAAAGAATTACTCAAAAGTGGCTGAAAGAGAAGAAGAATGTTATAAGAACATTGGATGTGGAGAGTTAATATATATATATATATATCAGTGGGTGATGTCACCAATGGAGCAGTGATATAGATAAGGATGGAACTAAAAAGGGGCAGTTATCTCAATGCTTTTCCAATTTAAAGCATTTGCTTTCATTCAAACTTTATCCATTCTTTAAATAAAAAAATCACTTTGTAATAGTTAGAGCTTTCTTTGCTTTAAATCAAATTGTTTTAAAGCGTGTGTTAGGAGAATCTTTTGTCTAGAATAGAAATAAAGCTTGCGAGTTGGCAAGTTAGTTAGCTAGGATCAAGGAGATATTAGGGTTCCCTACTCCTTTGATTTGTGTATAAATAAGGGTAGACTTGCCCATTGTTTAGGAATTGTAATTGTGATAGCATAATTTGTTGAGCCTATTCTTGCCTACAAATTGTTATTCAAGTACTTGTTCACCTTGAGTCATTTGTAATCCAGTGTTTGATTGCATATTGTATGCATGTCTTTGTTGCAATACTGTTGTCCTGGGGTTGTAACAACTTTTTTATATTGAGAAAGGAAATCCCACGCCTTCTATTGCTCTGATTCTCTATCTCATGTTCATTTAGTTAATGTCATATGTGTTGTTTGCATATTCTTACTTTCAGTTTACATCTTAAAAGTATAATGAGTCTTTGGATGCGATCTGGAATAAGTTTATTTGAGCTTTTGTGTTAATAAATCATTCCCTGTTTACTTTTGATTCCTAAGCTCTGAATTTACTTGGGTTGTCAAAAGCATCATTTAGTTTAGGCCTAGCTGTAGTTAGAAGTTAAAAGAAAATCCTCTATTGCAACAATAGAGTTTTATAACCTTGTGCTCATAGCTGAGAATAAAAAAGATAGGCAAATTTAGTTTATTTATCTTTAAAGCAATCATCAGCAAAGAGGGAACTTCCCCTCCTAATTCGAAGAGTAGGTTATCTGCACATAGCTATCCATTTCCAACTCGCATTCCAGAGGTACAAATTGAAATGCCAACAGTTTCCTAGCACACACCGTGGGGCATGAGGCATAAAACTTCAAGAAAGCTTAAGCTTATGTCATGGTCCAATGACTATCTGGTGTCCTACTGCTCCTGTTCAACAACCAAATCTTACACCACCTACTATTTAACTAAATCTTGTACGTGTGGAGGGAGAGCAAATGGACATCATGAGTAACCTAAGGAGTTTCATATTTGTGCAAAAGGAAAGTCCTGCTCAGTGGAGAAATGTGGCTACTATTCTTGATGAAGAAGAATGGAAAATAGATCTTGCATCTGGAAGACCAGTATTACCACCTCCCGCATGGCAATAGATAATCCTGGCTTACAGGGTTTATACAAGAAGGTGGAAAGATGGTACTATAGATCCATTCTTCTAAGATCTTCATCCTATAGAAGTTGGAGAAGCATCCAACACAGTTCCTGGAGTCCAATAGTTTTTGATGACTCTACTGGGAACAACATAAGACCTCTGTCTTATCCATTACAAATTCAAGAAGGTCTAGAGTTCACCCAATTTTTTAGTTTCAAAGAAGGCTTCCTATGGCGGATCAAGGAGGCAATCATGTCAATAATCACTCACCTCGTCCACAGGGAAATCAGATCGGCCCCTTGGCACTAGCAGAAAATCATGAGCTTCCTAAAGGATCCATCAGGGGAAATTTACATAAAAAATGGGCCTCCTGAGGATGACATCATCAGCTTTTTGAGTTATCAAAGATCAACTAAAAGATGACATCAACCGTTATGGTGACATCATCCAAAATAAAAATAAAATTATTTATTTTATAAAATTAAACTTTCTAAAATCCTATGAATTAACTCATGATAGTTAATTTAACTCTACACATCCAGTTCTATCTCATTTATCTTTCTAAATATAAAAGTTTTTTTTTATTTTTTTAGATTTATATTCTTAAGTTCTATTATAGAAATTTTTATGTTTTCCAAAAAAAAAAAAAAAAACTAAAAAAAAAAAAAAAAAAACTAATATAGAAACTAAAAAAGAAAGGATAAAGATGAAATAAAAGAAAAGATTAAAATAGAACAAACCATTAAAGCTAAAAAAAAATAAAACTAATAAATCTCAATTTATTAATGAGTTTATTAAAAAAATGATAGTTGAAACAAAAATGCTACACATTTTTTATTTAAAATGTTAATTTTATAAACATATATAAAATAGTACATATATATACAGTGTTTTAAATATATATAAATTAATAATTAAATCTGTAAAATGATAGATCTAATTACTAGATAAATATTTTAATTTCTTCCCACTTTTCCCACCAAAATTATTCTTAAAATATGAAAAAGAAAAAATATTATTTTGAGAAAGAAAAATTAAAAACTAACATATACTCATAAAAAAGTTATTGTGTGTGAATGGATTATGTTTGAACATTGGCATATTCACTTTTTGTTTATGTAAATTATGTGTGTGGGGGAAAGTTAATTTAGGCATTCACTTTGTGGTGTGTGTTTTTAAAAAATAATTTTGGTATTCATTTTGTGTGGTATATGTGTTTGAACCAACTTTGGAATTTGTTGTGTATCTATGTGAGCTTGAAAGACCTTTTACATTTAGTTTTTCTTTATTTATGAATGAGCTTAAGCTAACACATTTTGTGGAGTGAATGAACTTCAACTATCACATTTTGTGGAGTGTATGAACAAACTTTGATGTTCACTTTGTGTAGAATGCAATTGAAAGATTTGAAATTCTTTATTTTGTGTGTGTACAAATGAGCCTTGGATATCATTTTGTGTAGAGTGTATGAATGAACTTTGATGTTCACTTTATGTGGAATGTGCTTGAAAGAACTAACATTCCTTTTGTGTGTGTGTGCACGAATGAACTTTGGATATCATTTTGTGTGATGTATGAATAAACTTTGATTTTCACTTTTTGTGAAATGTGTTTACAAACAAACTTCAATGATGTTCATTGTGAGTCTTTGTGTGTTTGAATAAATTTTGACTTTCATTGTGTGTGTGTGTGTGAATAAACTTTGACATTCATTGTGTGTATGCTTGAAAGTTAACTTTGGCGTTCACTTCGTGCGTGTGTGTGTGTGTGTGTGTGTGTGTGTGTGTGTGTGTGTGTGTGTGAAAGTTATTTAGTTTTGTCATTCGGTTTGTGTGAAGTGTGTGCCTATGTATTTGAATGAAATTTGTCACACTATGTGTGTGAATGCATGTGTCTATGAATGAGCTTTGGCACTCACTCTATGTGTGTACAAAAACACTGGTATTCACTTTGTGTCAAGTGTATGTGTGTGAATTAACTATGGTTTTCATTGTGTGGGTGGGTAGGTTTGAAAGTTATCGTTGGTATTCACTGTGTGTGCACATGTTTATGTGAATGAACTTTGGCATTCACTTGATGTGTGTAAGATGTGTATAAACTAACTTTCACATTCACTTTGATAAATGTGAATTATTTGTGAACATTTCCCTTGATACACTTTCCAAAGTGGACCTAGATCAAGGGACTGTGAGGAAAGAACCCATTACATTGTTATTGATATAGTTTTAGTTCAGTAAATTATTTGTGAACATTTTCAAGGAGAATTGACTACATTGTTATATACCATTCACTAACTCTAAATTTAATTTTTTATGTATTTTTGACAATAATATTAAAGATTCAGATGCTTTAGATTCAAGGAGAATGTTTTGGTCCCAAACTTCACAATGTTTTAGTGCATTATGATCGTCTCCTACTTTATTTGTAAAGAGTCTACATAATATTTTGAATTTCATTATTTTGAACTATGTCTTCCGCCATTCCATTATTGCTTTATTTGTAAAGAGTTTGCATAATATTTTGAATCCTCAAGCACTCTTTTCAATATATAGACCCTTGCACGACATTTGGAATACTTGCATTGAATGGATAAATGAATGGTTGTGTACCATTCCCTTGCACAACATTCTTATAGATTATGCCATTTTTAGAAGCAATGCCTGCTTTCTTCAATCGGTGTGCTAGAGTTAGGTCTTAAATTAGTCTAGGCTTATCATACTTATGATTTAATTTATGCATCTTTAAGAGGTACAAAGGGTTTAGAGATAGGAAAATAATGATATTAGTAACTTACATGCATTATTTATGATTTGATATTTTTACATTGTGAAGATTTAATTTGTAGGAAGATTTGGTTTTCCACATAATTGATTTTCTATGAGCTTAAAATGGTTTAATGGTGAGTAAGAAAGTTGTACTTTTACATCATATTCATAATATATATTTACAAATACTTTAAATCACTACCTAAAATACAAATAACATTTTTCCAAACAAAATATTATTACTTTAATATTATATATTACCATTTTCACTGAGCAACATACAATTTATATAATTAAAATATTATTTTTAAAATCATAATGGTTTTAGCTTTTGTATTTGAATTTTAATGCCTACTCCAGAAATATCAATAAATAACAATAATTTAATGAATTAGTTAGAAATGATAAACAAAATATAGGAGAAAGTTCCCAAATAAAAGTTTGATAAACTTAAAACATAATTATGGCATCATATATGAATATTGTAAATTTTGTCATGAGATATATACATTTCTTAAATTACATTGTATACATTTGCAATGAATATCGTATGATCATTCTCTCACAAGAGGAGAAATACTTTCTTTACTCTGATATCTTGCACGATTGTCAGATCCGAAACTGCACAACTAAATGAAATCATTAGTTTTGGATAATCACTTAATATACGAATCAAATATCAATTACATAAAATAGCAAGCCTAAGGGGCTGACCTAATGTCTCGGGGGCTCATGATGGCCTTGCCTATGTACACGTAGTGCAGAGACTTCGTAGTTCGGGACTTGAACATGTAAACACAATATGGTATCATACCATTCGATATCAGAGTCAACATATGTAATAGTATCTTTATACCCTTCATTTCATCATTTAACACTACTAAACATTATTACCAGGAAAACAATATTAAAAGTCTAAAGCTTTCCATACTTAACTTTTTAAATGATCTTTCTAAAGATAACACATTAACACTTTGATCGTATCTCAAGCCTGTCATGCATTATCAAATTAAAGATACAAATATGGTACTATTTACGTTTATGACTATACAAAGATATTTTCCATGAGACAAAACTTATAATATTAATAACTTCCAACTCTCAACTAGGATCAACAACAACAACTTCTGAATCAATGACTTACAAGTAGTACACTCATCTAAGAATGACTTACTAAAACAAGGTAGCTTAGATAGCCTTATTCAATTTTAAAGAATGAAACCCAATATTTTGTTTTGCTAGTATAAGAAAACAATACTTACTTCGCCAAGCTTAGTTAACCATAATCTTATAACAATAATTTCTCTTCTAATAAGGTGAACTAATTCAAATATGGTACTTATGAATTCTGACAAACAAAAGAATGAAATTAGCTCGTTCTTATCTAAGGAAAATTTATTTAAACTTCAAAGATTTATAACTCACTTTAGAAGAAATATATACCGTATCATCATATTATTTAGAATATTAATAACTTTGCAAATGTCTTACATGACTTAGTCCAAATAACAAAGAAAATAGTTCTTTATTGAGATTGGAAAGGAATTGTGAAAATTTCTGTAATACTAGGTCATGATTATTTTGACTATGAACAATTTACCATGTAAGCTTATTCAACATCAATAATTGTATTCCAAAACCAATCTTATGTAACTATCAAAGAATTTGCAACTACTATGGCTAATCCCATTTGTCACATTATTGGAATAAGAGAAGCTTTGGCTACTAAGTGATAACTTGATCTCAGTAACCTTATAAGAATATCTATAAAGAAGAAGATTATTTTCTTTTAAAATATCATCATGAGGAAAACCAGAACAATCAATATTGTTAGATTAGATTCAATTTCCAAATGAAACCACAAGAGATAATTGCATATGGATTCATCCATAATGTGAGGTCATCTGATAAAAAAATAAGGGAAAGAGAAATCCTACCGAACTTTAATTAAAGTACATAAAACCTATTCTAATCTAATAGGAAAAATCAATTGTGTTCATAGCATAAGAAATATGTTTAGAAGGAAAAGCTTTAAACATTTTAACTTCTCTATTCGAAAGCTCAAGCATAATATTGCCGAGTTCTTAGGTTTAAATCTACTCATTATCTTTTGAATAAAATAGAAAAGTAGAAAGTTACTAATTAGAGAAAAAGAAGATTGTCAATCTAGAGTAATTTCTAAATTTCATTTACAAAAGGTCTTAAACAAATTACATCATCTAAAAGAGGTTTCTTTGATATTCTCTAACTCCTTATCCTATTTCTTTTAAGAACATGATCAACATAAATGCAATTGATGACAAATTTAACTATCAACACTAACTGTGTTTGGGCAGTCATTTACCCAATTGAGATTTCTCTTGATTTCTAACAATAACTACTACATATATAACATAAATGGACGGCTCAAAATTAATAAAAAGTTTTAAGAAAATAAATCTTTGATTATAATAAAGTAACTGGAGATAAATTTAGGAGCTAAAATAGAAGATGATGAATTAGAAACTATAAGGTAAGCTTGATGTGATAGATATCTTAATGAACAAATTCAGAGATTACTCCGACTGACCTATATATTGAGAATTCAAAACAATGACGGATTTACTAGCTAACTATAGATGTTAGAAAATGGAGGAGCTTATAATATCAAACCATGAAGAGATACGGGATGTGTTAAGTAGGATACTTGCGCATATATGATTTCTGGCACATAGCCATTAGATGATTCTTATGAATTAAGAAATATTCATATTATGCGGACGGACAGATAGAACTAAACAAGAAGATTTCATCATGATGAATTGATGCCTTCTTAAGAGGCATGTGAGTAATGAGTGTCTCACAACATGGAAGACAGAGTCAAGATTGTAGGACCGGGCTATGGATGTTTAGGAGAGAACTCTTCTTCACAATTGAGGTATTTTTTTTTAAGATGCAGAATCTCGAGATGGAGTTGATGGTCACGGAGGTGCTAGATACACACAAGTTTGTGGATAGGCACATCCATGACCATGATATTATAGGTTAATACCTCGAAGTGATTCCTGATCAAATACTAATGCCAATTTTTGACTGCGTACAAATTGACTACCATTTCCTTCTCATGATTTGACTTGTCTGCATTCTAAGTCTTGACATGGTGACTCTCAAAGGTTTATGTTATTCAAATAGCACCGATTTCATAAACTAAAGCATCACATTCTAACACAGTTTTCAAATGGAACCATAGAGGCTTTGATCAAATGGAACCTCTAGTTAGAGGCTCTACCAAAGGGAATTCATAGTTAGATTCGCCGACCATGACTATGATGAAGTTGGGCAAATTTCATTGTCATGCATAAGAAAAAAAAAACATTCAAATTAGAGAATAGTTTTCATGTTAGAAATTTAAAGATTGTTTCTTAATTTCTTGCTAATTTTTTCTCATCAATTGAAGCATTTGGTGAAAGAACTCCATTCTCTCTTAAGCTGATTTAAATCGTCTTTTCTAATATTTCAGGTGCAAGATGCTGAAGAACAACTGCTAATTGGACAGGCAAACCAAAAGCTATCAATAACAATCTTTTTTTTTTCTCAGAGTATAAGAAATTTGGTTTCCTCAAGAATGCAAGGATTCTAAAATAAAACCAAAACCTTATTTGGAATGTTTGCAAGGTTTTTAATCAAATACCAAAGATATATACATGTATAAATTGTTGTTCTTTCCGGCATAGAGATAGGATTCAACAATAGAGTAATTGTATCAAATTTCTTTGTTCATGCACCTGAAAATAATACGAACCGAAAACATCCAACTTACCTGAAATCTTCTGCTTCTTTGCCAACATATGGCGCCATGGTCCGTATGAGTCCCTTTTTCCTCTACGAAAATAGCTTCATTGATAAAGAAAAGGCACTCAAATCCTCCAAGTGTAAGCAACATTTTGGCAAAGGCTAGGGTTCACCTCTTTTCTTTTCCAAGATCTTCCAATTTTTAGGATGATAAGAAAACTGTATTTTTCTCTAAAGACCTGCATCTTCAAGAAATCTCCTAAAAGATTACTCTTTCAATCCTTTCTTGATCTTTTAAAACCTATACATGACTTTTCCTCTTCCAATTCTTCTAATGACTTTTCATAAATAATCAACACATTATTTTAAAATAATATTTTTTAAAATTTTAGAGAAAAAAAATTGAAGGACTATCAAAAAATAAGAACTACCAAAATTTGACAGTTACAAGATGTGTACACATATAGAATGGCCTATCGACCAAATTAAAATTTAATTTCCCTGCCGAATTATAATCACCCAATATTTTTTTATTGAAGTGTGTCGAAAATAATTCTACGCACACAGAATGAATAGGCGGGGTGCTGGTTTGATCACGTTGCATTCACTGTCACACATTGACCACAATGTGCCGTGTTTAAGCTCTTCCTTCTCACTCACTCCATATCATGTCTCATTTAGATTTTAAGTTGTTTCAAGCGGCTGAACTCTGGTTGAGACATATTAAATATATGTTATGCTGAATCTAGTTTATCTATTGTCTTTACTTAAGATTGTTTGAGTGAAATTACGGCAACCAAAAAGATTACAAGGTGCGCAGGCTGCAAGTGGCAGCAAAAAAAAAAGTTCAGTCATGTGATTATCGAATATCTTGGTGACAGTCTCATTGTTTAATTACATATTGATCAACTACTTTGACCGTCTTCTCCAGCTTGTGTGCACGATTGTACTATTGTCTTCTGCATAATGATATTTAAGTGGATGATATTTAAGTAGAATGGTTGAGAAGGGGCTACAACTTTTCATTTCAGTTTATTTGTGTTATTCCATAAGGGAGAATTAATCTCAACAACTGAATGAATGAAAAAAAAAATTTTAATGACATCCACGAGATCAAACAGTCTAAGGGACCAAGAGTCGCAGTCCTAAAACATGAGATCAAGCAGTCTAAGGGACCAAGAGTTGCAGTCCTAAAACATTTTCAAGTGTCTTTCAATATTAGATCTTCTACTATAAATCTTGACCAAAAAGCCAGAAAACCTTGTTTCCTTCGAATAAAAGATCAAATAGATACCAACCTCCCCCAATGAAATACTTGATATGGAGTTTACAGTAGAGTGACGTTGATATTGAGTTAATTACAACAGTTTCTGCAATCCATATTATGGACGAAATAAATTTTGCATGACATTTTGGAAGGAACTTTAAAAAGATGTCATAATGCTATTGCCTAAAATAATGCTAGGCGCTTCTAATATTATATATATACACGGGCAAGAGTGGCTAAATTGCGATACCCCTAAATTTGAAATTCGGAGTAGATAGGGTTTAAGGCTTTGGGGAATCAATCATCCCTTTGTTACGGTCACTATAACATATGCCGATTGTTTGTGGGAGTTGGTGTGTCAAATGTTTATGTGGGATTAAGGGTTTAAGTTGGGTCCATTATTTCTGCTTGATTCGAGTTAAAAACGCCTTTCATAATAAAATTATAGTTTTTATTTTCTAAAAACTTTTAATTATTAGTGGAACTCTTGTCGAATGTTGTCTTTTTAGATTATTTTCTAGGTTGGTTTTTTTTAATTGAGTCATAAGTCGCAATGCCCAAGATAGGAAAAACATATTTTCTCTTCAACATGTTTTTTTGTTAGTCATAATCCCACTCTAACCCATATTCAACACATCTAGAATCTTGAGCCACATCCTCCTTGTGGGATTGGTTTGATTCAATGGTGGAATAATGCCATTAAACATATACTACTGATTTTTTGCACATCTATGGTTGCCAATTGGCGTTGTTTCATTGCCGCTCATACAAGGCCACCACCTCGGAGCTCTATCATACCACCACTAAGTTAGAAGCACTTTCGTTTTCTCCTACTCTACAATTGCGTAGGGCCAAGTTTCATCATTAGAAGAAAATTGTTGATAATCATATTGCCTTGAAAGCACAAATCAAGCCCTACCTCCATTGACTCAAGATTCGAGATAAAGCTTCCATGGAATTTTTTCAATCCCTTCAAGCTTCCCAAGTTTATAATAAAATCAAGTGCATCAAAGAAGGTCTATAGCTCTTCACCAAACTCCTTGACATTCTCCAGGATTTTACCTGCCATTATCAATAAACCTTTTAATCTCAAGAGATTTCTCTTGAACATGATCAAGCCCTTCAACAACGTGAGTGTGGTCCTTTGTTGACTCTTCACTTCCCAGAGGGCCTTATGTGACAAAAAACTCACCTTAGTTGATCTTTGAGACGTAGATTTTTTTTATGGCTAATGACAAAGCTCTTGGTCTTGATGGATTCACTTGTAAATTTTAGAAAGATCTATGGGAAATAATTGACTCTAACCTTTTTCAATTCTATTAGGAAACTTTTGATATAGGTTCCTTAGGTAATATTATCAATAAAGACATTAAATTCATACATAAGGCAAGCAATCTTGAAGACATCAGTAACTAGCAACCAATCCTAGAGACATCTGTAATTGGTGGCTAATACTTCTTATAAGATCATTGCTAAGGCCCTTGCTATGTGCATTCATCATTTACTCCCACTTAATATTTGATCCATATCTCTCTATTGAGTCCAAATGTTGTTTTGGGTTACATCAATTTATCTCACCATTAATGGTCAAAAATTCTCTTCCTTTAGGCTTTTTTAGATCTATTCACCAAGGATGCCTTCTTGCTCCAATCCTCTATGTTTTGGCAGCTAAAGGTTTTATCTATTTGCTTGTTGATGTGGTTTCCCAACAAAGAGTTAAGGTATTTCTCTTCCTAATCCTAATCTCGAACTTGTCAATGGCCATGTTGCTAATGATTCTTTCTTACTCTCTTAGAAGAGGGAAGCAATCAACCCCTATCACCCAAGCCTTGCAATCTTTAAGTACTTTCAATCATACCTCTAGCTTCAACATATAGTGGTTACAAAAGACCCAATGTTATCGTTAATCTTTCTTGCCTAAACCTACCTAACTTGATTCTTTTAGCTGGAAATGGAATGACCTTAGGGAAATATTCAAATTTCTTGGCATCCCTTTTGCCAAGTTTAGTCTTCCTCTTCTACTTTTTGGTAGTCTATTCTTTTTCGTATTGAGAAGAAGTTACATTTTTGGATTGCTAAGTCTCTCTCTCCCTTACTAGGAAGTTTTAGATTTGTTCCACGGTGCTTTTTGCTATCCATGTCTACTCTTCTTCTTGGTGGCCCTCTTTTTGCTAAACATGGAGAAGATTATGATACCTTCAATGTCATCATGGAGAAGATAAGTACCTATAACAAAGGAGAACATGGATGCACAACTATGTTGAATTAGGTCCAGACAACTGAGAGGGGGGGTGAATTAGTTGTCAAACATATTAACAATTTCTTTCTCTTAATAATCAAAACATTTCAGCATTAATCAATAACACATGAGTAGAAATGAAAATAGTACACTTGACACCAAGATTTTTGACATGGAAACCCGGTTAAGAGAAAAACCATGGTGGGGGTTAACCCACAAAGATTATAATATGCTAAAAGTATTATAATGGGGAATGCACATGCATTCAGGCTCACTACTCAAAAGAAGGCTCACTGCCTACAAGAAAAAAGAGTTACAATAAAATTGAACTGATATTTGGCATCTAACAATGCTTGAGTTCAGTTCTAGTTAAGCATAGAAAACTGACTTGATACACTTCATCTTTATTCTCCTCCTCTTACTGCTCTGCTAGCATCTAAACTTTGATCTCTGCTTCCTTTCGCAATTACACCCTTGTCGCCAACACACACACTGAATCATCCAATTTCATCGGCTATATATATTTGCATTATGATCTACAATCATTCTATCAGTCGGCTTCAACAACACTTAGAACTTTTATGAATGCTCTGCTCTGTCAGCTAGATCTATGCATAGCTTAAGGTACGGACCAAAACTTGCTCTTGAAAATCATCACTCATGTCAGTCACTATCACTGATCATCACCATTTGTCCAACAAACAAATTCCATACATCTAGAATCAAGACCTTCTGCAAGGTCTGCCTAATCTTCTTTTGTCTGTTTGGTCAAATTGAGATTCGATACTCAGAAGCTGATATCTTATGAGTCCTTCATCTCCGGAGGACAAAACTCTAGATTTAGAATGTCTTGACAATGCTTATAGCTACCTCAGATCCACAGCAGATCATGCCTTTCCACCGGATAGATCCGGACCAAGATACCGGACCCTATCACATGCTCTGTTCCTGACTGCCCTGACTTAGACACATTTTGATTCTGACTTCCGGTGTGAACAAATTGTATTATGCGGATAATTGGGATGATCTTAGTTGCCATCAATGACAACACTTATCATGCCTAGCAGTGTCTCTTTCCAACAATCTCCCCCTTTGGCATTGATGGCAACACTTAGTGAAAAATAAATAAGTGTCTAGTGCAACTCCCCCTTTGTTGAATACCTCTTTTTTCACTACCCTTCACTCGCCCTTTGACATCAATGGCAAAGGGTGGGGTCCGCAAGCCAAAACTCTCCAAAAATTTTGTATATACTTTTGCATATGTACAATTAATCATTAAGTATTATTTACATGAACTTGAGAATGTCTACGAAACTAGTTTTTAGTTGCACAAGTTCGGAGGCCCAAGTACTCTTCATTCCATCCAAAATTGAGATGTGCCCACTCAACAAAAATGCATATGCTTCTGCCTTTGCCAAATCCAGAGGATCACTTGTCTGAAGTGCATTTTGGGCTTCGGATAACGCATTATGCATGGATTCCAACTTGGGGGCAATCAATCCTCGGAGTTCACACATCCTCTTCATAGTATTTTCTTTCTCTTTTACAAGTCCCTTTATTTCATTTGTCTAGATAATAACTTGACATTCCTGGCTTATAGGAGAGGCAGTTAGAGGATCAAAATTTTGAGATAGAACTGATATTTTTTGTTCTTGTTCCTTTATCTTCTTCTCAATATCCTCATTGTCTGTAGACCATGATAGGCAAAAATTATATATATCTCCTCCATCTCTTAGGGCATTCTGAATGCTCTTTATGCTAATGCCCAGTATCAATCTATCACTCCTTATCAGATTTTTAACTTGACTAAATTTCTTATTCAAGAACTCTTTCTGAACTTTTGCCTCCGCAGACTTTTCAAAAGACTCAAAATGTGAGTTTACTGAACTTACAAGATTTTTTAGATGTTCGGAGGGGGAATCATTTTGATTCTTCTGATAGGTTGGCATTAATTTCTCCAAAATTCTAGTTGCAAGCCTCAGTAGCTCATTGTCCTCCATGTGGGACTTTAGCATTTTTTCTCTAGCCTTTACTTGGGTGAATGATGCTATTTTCATCAATTGAATTGGGGAGAGAGCATCTGGATTGGCTAGGCTTTGGAGTAGCTTAGGCTCATCAAGTTCAAGCATTTCTTTTTCAAGAAGACTTTTTACTACATCTGCAGTGTCTCTTGCAACCATTTTAGAACCATCCTTTTGTTCTCCTGAATTCTCAGTATCTGCTTTAGGTGCTTCAACATTTGCACCATCTTCTTTTGCCTTATCCTTCTTTCCTTTTTCTTTCTCTTTCTTTGCTTTACTCTTCTCTGTGTTTTCTCCAGAGGGACTCTTTCCTATTTGCTCACCACTTGCTACCTGATCCAGAGGGCTCTGTGTGGTAGCAATATCCTCTTCTCTGCCAAAGTGATCAGGTGGAGGAGTTACCTCTGCATCAACTATTCTGTCTACCATTTCTAAGTCCTCCTGATTGACTTGTTCCTCTTCCTGAACTTCTCCAATATTAGGATTTGATGAATCAAGTCCATCATTGGTCTCCTCATAGATAAATTTCAGAAGATCTAGAGTAGTACTTTGGTCATTAATTCTCTTGTTAGTTTCTTCTTCAGGAGCTTCTTGTTCTGGAGAAGGAGGATTGTCTTCTTCAACTTGTTTTTCTGAAACAATGTAGTATTTATCTTTATCTAAATCCTTTCTCAGAATTTCCTCTGTTTCCTTTGCAATGTCCTCAGTCTCACCAAGCATTAGCTTGTTCATCCGGACTTTGCTTCTAATTTTTTCTTTGACTTTTTGAGAATTTTATCTTCTTCTTTATTGGTCATTACAGGACATAGTGTGGAGAGGACATACTCTCCAAGGTCTAGATCTTTAGCCTTAGCTGCTTCTTTTCTCATTTCCAGTACTCTTCTTAAACTCTTAGGAAGTTCTTGTAAAATTTCCAATAGGGCTCTATTGAATTT
Organism: Cunninghamia lanceolata; assembly: GCA_027924645.1. Lineage (NCBI taxonomy): Eukaryota > Viridiplantae > Streptophyta > Pinopsida > Cupressales > Cupressaceae > Cunninghamia > Cunninghamia lanceolata. The sequence goes on along the minus strand of BSBN01000327.1, from coordinate 840,675 downwards.
GTTCAAATACATGATGGTGGCATCTTCCAAAATTCTCTTATTCACTTGATCAAAATTGTCATAGTAAACTCTGATGGGCTTTAAATTTCCATGAACAGTGATTGTTTTTACAATTTCATCAATAGACATAGCGACCTTACCAGTTGCTTGCTTTTTACTGGCTTTATTGCTTCCGGAAGGTTGGTTTTCAAAAGTCTTTGAAGTTTTGACTTTCTTGGATCTTATTTCTTTTACTTCTTCATCTGTTCCTATCTCCTCATCATCTTGTATGCTCTTGTGGATTCTTGTGGCCTTGGTTTTCTTTCTTTTCCCTCCTACACCAAATGGAGTGGCTTCCGGTTTCTTGGTAGAAGTGGTCTTGGGTTGCTCAGTAAAATTTACATAACTCCTTGTCTTCCTTGAGGAGCTTGGTGGGACTTCTGGAGTGACTGCTGGCTTACTTTCTACTTTTTCATTTGTAGTCTGCTCAGTGCTTTTCTTCATCTTTTCAATTCTTTCTCTATTATGCTTTACTGCCTCCTTGGTTAGGCCAATGCTCTTAGCATACCTTTCAACTTGTCTCTACACTTTTCTCTTGGTTTCTGGCTGACTGAGCTCCACATGCAATTTTAGACTTAGTTCCTTGTAGGTTCCAAACCTTTCCACAGAGGTATCTTTAGGTGTGCTCAGAAGATGCTGAGCGTACATATCTAAAACTCTTCCATCCACTTCATAGCCCATAGGAATTATCCAAATTGTCCTTGGTTGTACAACTTCCATCAAGCACTGATCTGTGTCAACCATGAAACATATGTCATTTTCATACTTATCCACAATTGATTTAGGTATTCTTTCCCTTGCTTGCATTAAACTATGGAAGTTTTTGAAGTAGCCCCACATGGCAGTCTTTTGGGCTTGGGAGTCACCAAGGCTAAGAAGGCGATCTCTTATTTGCCATGCTACTAGTCTGTCAGTTGTCCAATGTACACCTTGAATTCCAGGTACTTCATTCATAAAATAGAAGAACAAGCATATAATCAAGGAACCATATTTGAAGGTATTTTTCCTATCTTTCTTTATTTTGTTCAGATTCTCAATCAACTAATTTTGTAGTAGCTTGCAAAGATCATAATCAGCATTTTCTTTTACCATTTGATAGGCTGCATATATTGTAGTTCTAGAGATAGAATTTTCCCTGCTGGAATAGTAAATCTTGTACCCAATCACCATGGAGGCAAATTTGACATCAAGTTCTATGATATCATTTATGGTCATTGCCCTTTTGTCAAACTTGGCACTGGTAGCTTCAGTCATTGTCTAGGTTTTCACGGCTTTCAGCATGGGTAATCTGCCAAAGGAATTTAACCCAGTTACCGTCTTGATAATATCCTTTGTAATTTTAAATGGTTTCAATAGCTACATGAACTCATTGTGTATTTGACTCAATGCATACCGAACCCATTCATTTTCATCAAATATCAAAAACCTAATGACTTGAAGAAAGTATTTGCTTTCTAGGGCTTTGTATTCTAGTTTCAATTTATGGCTATCATCAGTTAAGTAGTTGTTGAACAAATCCAAGAGTTTCAGGTTTCTAAATTCATCCATGTTACAGTGGATGTATGCCCTAGTGTCTTCAACATGTAAAACCCCATATGGAACACTTGAAAAGGAACCTAGTGGTTTGACTTCAACAGATTTGTAAGGATGCTTCTTAAATTCAAGACGTGGCCTTTCAGTAATATCAACAACTAAAGGTGTAACCATTTGCAGAGATTGAGAATTCAAGAGATTTCACAAAAAATAGTAATACCTTGTTTTGCAGGTTAGGGTTTTGCTTGAGGATCCTCTTCGCGCTTTAATTCTTGGGAATTCTCAGCTTAGAGCTCGTTTACTTCTTCACTTCTTGCTTTCTTCTTATGCAAAGTGATCTGACTTGGGAATGAATGACCCTTTTATGCTCCGCAATGCTTAATTTGTCTTTGTAATAAATGCTCTGCCCTAGTACATCCAGTTACTTTGTTGTTGAACAGTTTCTCATGAATTACTCTGCAATTTGTCATATCCACCCTTTTTCTTCTAGAAATCCTTTCAAATGATCTGAAACAATCCAAGATCTCTTTTCTCACTGTACCAGATTTAGGCACTTGCTTACTAGCTGGGGAATTTTGATTTTTGTTGCATCTCCCCCTGAGCCAGAGATCCTAATTTAATTGCCTGAAGAATTATCTACATCAGATTCTGGTGCGGACCCATCATTATGGTTCACAATTGCTTTCTTCACCCATGTCTCACTTGTTTCATTCTAGATCTCATTCTCTTCAATTTTTCTTTTGCCTTTGTCTTGTCTCTGCTCATCTAGTTTTCTGTTTACTGGACCTCTTCCTTCATTGGTTCCACTTCTGTAGAATCTTGCAAAATGACTAGATTGGTTACAATGGAAGCACACAACATTTATTTGCCCATTTGATTGATTTCCTCTTGATCTGCATTGATTTGCCATATGTCCAAATCTATTGCATGCAAAACATTTTCCATTGAAAGAATTCATATTTCCTCTATTTGATGAGTCATTCATTATCATACCTCTACATTCATTAGATTTGTGACCATACCTCTTATAGTTGAAGTATTGTCTGGATGGATTATTTTGATTTACTCTACTTTTGCATTGAGTGGCTTTATGACCAAATTTATTGCACTTGAAACAGTTTCCATTGAAAGATGGATACCTTTGAGCATTAGGCTATCTTATCGGAGGTCTTCTAGGTCTATTTCTCTCATTCCTTGGTTGAAAGTTTCTTTGTCCAGATCTGGAGCTTTCACCTTTTTCATATCCAAGACCATGGTTGTCTTCAGCGCTTTTCTGACTTTCAAGTATTGCTTCAAGTTTAGCTGAGCTTATCTTGAACTTCTCCTTGTATTCATTTGCAATTTCTAGATCATCTCCAAGAATAAAAAATTGTCTTTCAAGATCTCTTTCATTATCTTTGCTTTCTTGTAGATCAGATTTTAGATGACTAGCAATACTATCCAATCTGTAGCATTCATTAGTTCTTTCTTTTAGAGTTTGATTTAAATCTTCTTCAGTCTTCTTCCTTTGCTCAATTTGTTTAGTAAACCTCATTGCCCCAGATTCCATCTCAACTTTTAGAACAACTTGTTTTGATAGCTTATCACACTCCTTTATTTTTTCTTCCAAGGATTCATTCATGCTATTTTCTTCAGTCAAATTAGATAGTTGCAGAAGTAGCTCCTTATTCCTTCCCAAAAACTTCTTTAATTTATCTTTTAACATTTCAATGGTATCATCAGCTTCCTTGATTTCATCTTTTAGATTATATATTTCTGCTTTGGACTGATCAAGATCTTTTAGAGCTAACTAAAGTTGATCCTTAAGTGAACCCATTGAAAACTTCTTCCAAAATCTTCCCTCAAGTTGTTAAGCTTCTTTTAAGGAACCTTGCTCTAATACTAATTGTTGAATTAGGTCCGGACAATTGAGAGGGGGGGTGAATCAGTTGTCACACATATTAACAATTTCTTTCTCTTAATAATCAAAACATTTCAGCATTAATCAATAACACATGAGCAGAAATGAAAATAGTACACTTGACACCAAGATTTTTGACATGGAAACCCGGTTAAGGGAAAAACCATGGTGGGGGTTAACCCACAAAGATTATACTCTGCTAAAATTATTATAATGGGGAATGTACATGCATTTGGGCTCACTACCCAGAGCTCACTGCTCAAAAGAAGGCTCACTGCCTACAAGAAAAAAGAGTTACAATAAAATTGAACTAATATTTGGCATCTAACAATGCTAGAGTTTAGTTCCAGTTAAGCATAGAAAACTAACTTGATACACTTCATCTTTATTCTCCTTCTCTTACTTCTCTGCTAGCATCTGAACTTTGATCTCTGCTTCCTTTCACAATTACACCCTTGTCGCCAACACACACACTAAATCATCCAATTTCATCAGCTATAAATATCCGCGATATGATCTACAACCATTCTATCAGTCGGCTTCAACAACACTTAGAACTTTTATGAATGCTTTGCTATGTCGGCTAGATCTATGCATAACTTAAGGTGCGGACCAAAACTTGCTCTTGAAAATCATCACTCATGTCAGCCACTATCACTGATCATCACCATTTGTCCAACAAACAACTTCCATACATTTGGAATCAAGACCTTATGCAAGGTCTACCTGCTCTTCTTCTATCTGTTCAGTCAAACTGAGATTTGATACTTAGAAGCTAATATCTTTTGAGTCCATCTCCAGAGGATGAAACTCTGGATTTAGAATGTCTTGACAATGATTACAACTACCTAAGATCCACAACAGATCATGCCTTTCCACCGGATAGATCCGGACCAATATATTGGACCCTATCACCTGCTCTCTTCCTAACTGCCTAGACTTAGACACATTTTGATTCTAAATTCTGGTGTGAATAGATTGTATTATATGGATGATTGGGATGATCTTAGTTGCCATCAATGACAACACTTATCATGCCTAGCAGTGTCTCTTGCCAACAAACTAACTGACTGGGCCACATCAAACATGTTTGACCTTCCCAAGGATAGTCTAGGATCTAGTAGCAACTTGGTTAGGCCTTCTTTAATGCCTACACATGAAGCCCCATCCATCTCCTTGCTAAATTCCTAGATACATAGAACTAGGAGCAAAGATCAATATTTGTAATCTCCCTTTCAAGACATGAGATGAAATTCTCCACCATCTTGGTGCTCTCCACCCTCTCCTTTTACCTCCTACTTCTTGTTTTGATGCCTCCACCCTACAATCCTAATATTTCCTCTTCCCTAAGCTACTTCCAAAGTCCATTGTACCCATACCAAAGCACTCGCCAATAATGAAGAGGGAACAAATTCACCATTCTAGATAGAGCATAGCCACAAAACAAAATGGTGAGCCATAGCGAGAAGTTATTATAGTGTCCTAAAATATGCTGCTAAGAGCTTAATCCAACCTATCAAGCAAGGCTCTTAGTCAATGTGCTTCATGTCATCATGCAAAAACAAATGTTGTTGTCCCTTGTGATGCAAGATCAAATCTATGGGATCATTTTACATCACATGATTTAAAGAATCACTAGCATTTTGCCCACTTTTGTAATGTAATCTATGGGATCATAAAGTTACAATATTCATTTGCATGAGATGAAGAATTAAATCTCATCATTGTACATTCTTTCCCAAGAAAACTATTTTTCTTTCTTTCATTGTCTACAAACATGTATGCTTATGATAACATTCCATTTTTAAACTTCTTCTTCAGTCTTCTTCCTTTGCTCAATTTGTTTAGTAAACCTAATTGCCCCAGATTCCATCTCAACTTTTAGAACAACTTGTTTTGATAGCTTATCACACTCCTTTATTTTTTCTTCCAAGGATTCATTCATGCTATTTTCTTCAGTCAAATTGGATAGTTGCAGAAGTAGCTCCTTATTCCTTCCCAAAAACTTCTTTAATTTATCTTTTAACATTTCAATGGTATCATCAGCTTCCTTGATTTCATCTTTTAGATTATATATTTCTGCTTTGGACTGATCAAGATCTTTTAGAGCTAACTAAAGTTGATCCTTAAGTGAACCCATTGAAAACTTCTTCCAAAATCTTCCCTCAAGTTGTTAAGCTTCTTTTAAGGAACCTTGCTCTAATACTAATTGTTGAATTAGGTCCGGACAATTGAGAGGGGGGGTGAATCAGTTGTCACACATATTAACAATTTCTTTCTCTTAATAATCAAAACATTTCAGCATTAATCAATAACACATGAGCAGAAATGAAAATAGTACACTTGACACCAAGATTTTTGACATGGAAACCCGGTTAAGGGAAAAACCATGGTGGGGGTTAACCCACAAAGATTATACTCTGCTAAAATTATTATAATGGGGAATGTACATGCATTTGGGCTCACTACCCAGAGCTCACTGCTCAAAAGAAGGCTCACTGCCTACAAGAAAAAAGAGTTACAATAAAATTGAACTGATATTTGGCATCTAACAATGCTAGAGTTTAGTTCCAGTTAAGAATAGAAAACTAACTTGATACACTTCATCTTTATTCTCCTTCTCTTACTTCTCTGCTAGCATCTGAACTTTGATCTCTACTTCCTTTCACAATTACACCCTTGTCGCCAACACACACACTAAATCATCCAATTTCATCAGCTATAAATATCCGCGATATGATCTACAACCATTCTATCAGTCGGCTTCAACAACACTTAGAACTTTTATGAATGCTTTGCTATGTCGGCTAGATCTATGCATAACTTAAGGTGCGGACCAAAACTTGCTCTTGAAAATCATCACTCATGTCAGCCACTATCACTGATCATCACCATTTGTCCAACAAACAACTTCCATACATTTGGAATCAAGACCTTATGCAAGGTCTACCTGCTCTTCTTCTATCTGTTCAGTCAAACTGAGATTTGATACTTAGAAGCTAATATCTTTTGAGTCCATCTCCAGAGGATGAAACTCTGAATTTAGAATGTCTTGACAATGCTTACAACTACCTAAGATCCTCAACAGATCATGCCTTTCCACCGGATAGATCCGGACCAAGATATTGGACCCTATCACCTGCTCTATTCCTAACTGCCTAGACTTAGACACATTTTGATTCTAAATTCTGGTGTGAATAGATTGTATTATATGGATGATTGGGATGATCTTAGTTGCCATCAATGACAACACTTATCATGCCTAGCAGTGTCTCTTGCCAACAAACTAACTGACTGGGCCACATCAAACATGTTTGACCTTCCCAAGGATAGTCTAGGATCTAGTAGCAACTTGGTTAGGCCTTCTTTAATGCCTACACATGAAGCCCCATCCATCTCCTTGCTAAATTCCTAGATACATAGAACTAGGAGCAAAGATCAATATTTGTAATCTCCCTTTCAAGACATGAGATGAAATTCTCCACCATCTTGGTGCTCTCCACCCTCTCCTTTTACCTCCTACTTCTTGTTTTGATGCCTCCACCCTACAATCCTAATATTTCCTCTTCCCTAAGCTACTTCCAAAGTCCATTGTACCCATACCAAAGCACTTGCCAATAATGAAGAGGGAACAAATTCACCATTCTAGATAGAGCATGGCCACAAAACAAAATGGTGAGCCATAGCGAGAAGTTATTATAGTGTCCTAAAATATGCTGCTAAGAGCTTAATCCAACCTATCAAGCAAGGCTCTTAGTCAATGTGCTTCATGTCATCATGCAAAAACAAATGTTGTTGTCCCTTGTGATGCAAGATCAAATCTATGGGATCATTTTACATCACATGATTTAAAGAATCACTAGCATTTTGCCCACTTTTGTAATGTAATCTATGGGATCATAAAGTTACAATATTCATTTGCATGAGATGAAGAATTAAAGCTCATCATTGTACATTCTTTCCCAAGAAAACTATTTTTCTTTCTTTCATTGTCTACAAACATGTATGCTTATGATAACATTCCATTTTAAAATCAACTAAAAAAAAATTGTTAGCCACGACTCATAAGTCTTTAGACATTATGAAATGAATCCCTCATTATTAAATTTTGACATGAATCAAGTACAAGAATTCAAGATTCTTAATCTAGTTTTGGTTAAGAATTGTAAACAAACATTAGATGTGGCATATGGAATTTTTAGTCTTCACTAGCATTTGCTAGATATGTGACTAGTGCAAAATTATTCAAATCCTATCTTACCGGATGAAATTTAACTTTATGACCATTTGTTAGGTTTGCACAAGTGAATAAAGTAGTCAAATTCACCATATTATGAATGTAATTATAATATTCCTTTCAAATATATGATGTCTTCCATTGCGTTTCTCTAAAATTCCCCTCATCCCTTTGCATTCCTCTTGTTTTAAATCTTATTGTCACTCCAAACACTTATGAAATGCCCTATGTAGCTCTCTCCTAACCACCTTCAAACCCTCATCTCATTAGTATTAATTTATAAATTTCATCATGCACAATTTTGTAATGCCACGAATGTGCAATTACAATGCGATATAAATCATTATTTTATTTTTACATTTACAAATGTTATTCACTTCTCTCTAACATCAATCTATAAACCTCATTATGAGAGTTTTTCAAGTGCCATGCATAACAACTAATTACAACATAAACACACTTGTAATTTTTATTTACTTCTTCATTATAAATTATAGTGATTTCTATCTAATTGAAATCAAATTAAATTAAAAAATATATGCGAATTCATAAATCTATTGTTTATCTCACCAAGCAAAGGGATGTGGAACAACATTAGAAATATCTAACCATAAATGACACAAAATCTACATACACTTATATAAAATTACATATTGAATGTGGAATGTGTAATTAAATGCTTAACCTAACATAGGAAAAAGACAATATGATTAATCGAATCAAAAGAACTATATAAAATGGCAAGGGTAATTATGAACCCTCCTCTCCCATTACCTGTTGCTCAAGCATCTTTCCATTTACTTGAATTGTTCCTCAACTTTTTTTTTCACTCTTTCTCCACCACCTCCTTCAACTTTTCATTTCATATTGTAACATTGTAAAATGTGTACACCACCATTTTACCCTTAGTTTAGCTCCTAGATGGACCTCAAATATTTACACTTGTTTATTAGGACATATTTTAGCACCTTTTTGAGAATTAAGCGTGTACTACTTGATCCTGATGCACGAAACCCAGAAAATAGTCATAAGGCAGGGCTAAGCATGCTTTAAGTGCCCTCTCTCAGGGATTATGTGGCTAAAGGACCAAGCTGCCCAAGCACCCTGGGCCCTCCTTTAGCCCTTCCCTAAATTGTGGCCTTGTCGGCTTAGGCCTCTTAAAACATTCCTAATGTTATCCTTGTGTGGTTTAATTATCTAGAAATCAACGGGAATACATATAAAAGTAAGTTATTCTATTCATTTGAACATCTAACCCTCTCTAGCGAAATCTTGGCAATCTTGCACTCTCTCTCTCTTTCTCTCTCATGCTCTCTATAGGTCTCTCTTGTGGATTATTGCTGCAAAACTAACATATTGTAGACCTCTTGTGAAGATCTTGGAGGCTACATCAACTTCTTGAGTCAAGTTGTGACACCGTCTACAAGCATGCGACGGTTTCCACGCTCATGGTGTCTTCCTTCCTTCATGCTTTGTGTTAGCATTCCATTCTACTTCGGATTTGCCTCTGTCCTCCTAGGGAATGCACTCTTTATCAATCATATTTTCTATTGTGGAGGTGGAAATACCATTCACAGGGCTTGATTGAGGTAAGCTCCTAAATAGCTCCCAACCATTTTCCTTCTTGCATGTGTGCAGGTCAGACGAATAGGTTTCGAGAGCTGATTTCTGGGAAGAAGACAAAACTTGTAGGTATAGACCTGACCGCGTCATTAGTTTCTACTAACCCTAATTAGGGTCTAGGGCACCCAAGCACCCTTGTTGATGCAGAGGAAGGTGGTAAACACTTGACTTGTACCAAATTTCACAACTTGACTTCCAGATTGGCCTCACAAAATCACACAAGGATTCTTCAATGAACTAGTTTATAATGCCTTACAATGATCCAAACTTTCACGAGGGTATAAGAGACATCTAACAAGATTAAATCCACTAACCAAACACCTCTAAATCACTCCAAGAATCAGGAGACTCCATCAATACTCTTTTCCCATATAGACTGCTCCATTCCTTGTAGCCCTTCTAACAAATACTATCAGAGATATCTTATATTTCAAACCCCATATCTAGACTGTGATTACCTTTTTGGATACCCTTTTGGCTCATTAAGAACATGTGTTAAATTGGATTGGAGGCCTTTTGGAATGAATGACTCAAATTGGTTATCTCAGGCTGAGAATAGGCCTAATTAGGCCTATCTTGCACAAGGGCTTATTGATTTTGAAGTCTCCAAACGTAAACCCACTCAACCAACCTTTGGAACATGTTATATGTAACTTGCCCAAGCTATTAATAACACTAAAAGTCCATTTTACAAGGATATTTGTGCAAACCCTAAGGCTTACTCTCTTGACTGCTTTGTTTTCTGACTGTACATAGAAATTACATGCCTTTATCGTCCAAAACTAATAACAAAGTACCTTTCCTTGGTCTGCACCTTTGGGGTATGTTATAGTATACAAAAATGAGTGCCTCCACAAACCTCAAGGTTCACCATTTTATTTGCAATTAGAGAAAAATGAATTCATTCACTCACTGTTACCCTAGATCAGGGTTTTGACAGTTTTCAGAAAAATTACAACTAACTCCAATTAAAGCCAAAATGCATGAGAGAAACTTCAAATGGAAGGTGATTGATTAAACTATCACTTAAAATCAACTTGGCATGAATCCTTGCCCATACAAGGTCGTCGGACAACAACTAAAAACAACAAATTTCTGATGAAATATGCAAGAAATAGTGGTTTTCTTTATTCAACTTTCATTTCTTCAATCACCCATGCCATCTCAAATGGTTACAAGGCCTTTTAAAGGCATTCCACACATGACTCTTCAGTTTTCAATTACCTTCCAATGAATTGGAAACTAAATGTCTCTTCACCTTCCCTCTTTGCAATTTTGCAATTTTATATTTTTTAAAAGACAACTTTTCATAGTTTGCAAAATGAACATAAAACTTGAACATTTAACACTCCTAATGACCTAGACACATGACAAATGACTTAATTGATCTCATTACAATGTTGAATCATCAAAGTTTAATCCAATTCCAAAGATTGGTCTATGGAAGCATTAATTTGTCAAGGTGCTCCTGCACCACTTGTCCTTAGTATTTTGACCTTTGGAATCAGGTTCTCCTCCATTCACTGATCTCTATGCTTCTTTCAAATTGTCCATATCTATCTCTATTTGTCTATTATGTTTTGATCTTTGTCAACTAAGGTTTCATGTCTTAACTCTAGCTTGATTGATTGGATTTGGTTAATTCCTTCTATATACAACAAAAGGGTAGAATCCTTGTAGTTTGGCTCTCCTTCTTGGGTAGAAGCCAAGCTCAGTTTGTGCCCAAATGTTTTGTAGAAGAGGGTTTGACCTAGTTTGATCTATTGAGCTAGTCTCTCTTTTCTACGTAACACATACATATGTAGGTTTTATGAAAAAAATTCAATTAAATGTCCATGTTATCATAAAATAAGTCTTTGACAGATACCCCAATAGTGTATATAAGTAGTGATATCTATTGCACTATATGCATCTAATTTTATGAAGCCAACATCATAGTCTAGATTGATAAATACTCAAAACAAAAACCAAATCATTTTTTCTAGAAACTAAAAATACAACCTTGTTCCTTAATTATTAGTGCAAGTCTGACATAGTGCACATTATTATAGTGTGAGCCTATTTTTCAGATCACTTCATTTAGTGCCACCAATAATCTCCACAAGAACATTCTCCTAGCCTTAAATGATGCAAATAATTCATATCTCTCACAACAATTTCTCTTGCAATAATCTTGGAGATAAACTTCATTGCAATGTGACAATCAACACATACTTGAAGGTTCTTAACAACTCTAATAGTTGTTCTAGGGGGTGTCTAACAAACCAATAGTAATTGCCAGCTTTTCACTATGGTGGTAGAGAAATAATTATTTGTCCTCCTTTTCTACATCACCAAGTAAATGTCTTGAATATGGAAAATACCTTACTACCTTCATCTCCCAAGCCAATTTCTCCAACTTTTCATAGATCTCATATGTCTGTGGATGTGATCTATCTCCTACACAAAAAGCATATACCATTTTATGGCCTTCAATCCAGCTACATCCAGGGATCTTTATAATTCCTTTATCTTTCATCAATCTCCTTTCCATTTGAGCCTCACACTACCTACCCACTTCTTCATGGATGTTTGAGAGAACATAGGGGAGAGGACCCAATTGCTATGATAGTATTTTGATTTAAGGCCCAAATATGTTTTAAATTTTAGCACTAGTAGTTGTTATTTTTAGGTTGTTAGTGTTGACTATAAGTACTAATAATTGAATGAAATGTTCTCTTTAGATCTAAAAAGCAACCAATCATGTGATGCCACATTAGTGCACCAACAAAACAAATGACTTAATGCATGACTATTGGTCCACCCTTTCTTTTGGGTCTTTTTGGATAGCTCAACAAAAAGCATGTTGATGTAGCATCATATTTGATGATGTGGACCTGAAGCCTTAGTTATAAGCAGAGGCCTTGCCAAGTAAGTTGTAGTAAAAGTTTTGGAGTGATTTTAAATTGCCACATATGATTTTGAGAGGTGTGAAGTTAGGTTGCTTAACTATTGGGTCCTCTCCCCTAAGTCACAACATATTTTTAGGGTCCAAATAAAAAAGCAATGTTGCTGTAAATACTTCTAAGCCTATATTCATATGCTATTTGTATCACCAAGAAAACACATCCACACAACCACCACAAGTTTAATTGGTATCTTAATGATAAAGTTTAGGGTATCCTCAAGATCAACAGCACACGCAAGAAGGTCAACCAAACACATACAATGATCAATTGTAGGTGCAATGCAATAAGGGTTACTCATGTGATTAAAGCATGTGTAGTCCTCATCCACTAAACCTGCATGCATGCATGCACATAAAACATAAGCAAAGCTCATAATGTCAGAATATGTTCCAGAGTGCTTCGTTAATTCAATGATTTTGAGAAAATCCTTGTAAAATCCATTTTTTATATATCTCAGAATCATTGCATTCCATGAGATCACATTTCTTTGATGCATTTTGTCAAACAATTCATGTTCCTTGTCTATGCTTCCACATTTTCCATACATGTCTACCAGAGCATTTCCAACTATAATATCTGACAGAAATCTCCCTTCCATTATGCTTTGATGGATGTCCATACCTTTTTCTAAAGCTCCCATTTTGGCACAAGCAGGGAGGATGTTGGATTTACAATTGCTGATTTCATTTGCTTGAAAGTTTTTAAAGTCTTGTCAACAAATCCATTTTCTGCATATCCTGCAATAATGGCATTCCATGAGACCACATTTCTTTGAGGCATTCTATCAAACAATTCATGTTCCTTGCCTATGCTTCCACATTTTTTATACATGTCTACCAGAGTGGTAGCAACTATAACATCTAAAAAAATTCACCTATCCTTTACGCTTTGATGAATGTCCATACCCTATTCTAAAGCTCCCACTTGCCACATGCTAGGAGGATGCTAGTAAAGGTTTCTGGCCTTAAACCAGCCAATTGCATTTTCTTGAAAGTTTCTAAAGCCTTTTCAACAAATCCATTTTGTGGATATCCTACGATCATGGTATTTCATGAGACCACATTTCTTTGAGACATTCAGTTCACAGTTCATAGTGCACCCTAAAAAACAGAGCCCGTGAGATTGGACTTAATTAAGTGGGAGGGGAGAGATTCAAATTAAAATTATCTATAACCGCGGGTAGTAGCATGTGGCACAATCATGGTTAGTTGAAACCTGTAGTATGTTTTGGACAAATAGAACTAATGAAATAGAGTTAAGAGGGTCCACCAGCCATGTCTAAGTCAAATCTTAGAGTGTGTTGTTTAAGCCCAACCATTTCAAAAAGTTGAAATTAGAACATTGTATAGTAAATGAAAAAAAGACAATACTGATTGAATGAGCATCTCCATTTTATGTACTGTAGGATTGAAAATAGGAGAATTTTAAGTATAGAGTATGGTAGAGAGATTAGACTCAGGGAGAAAGGAATCCAAGTAATAGGGTAGTTAGAAGGGGGCTACAACTTTTCATTTTAGTTTATTTGTGTTATTCCATAAAGGAGAATTAATCACAACAAATGAATGAATGAATGATATATTTTTAATGACATCCACGAAACCAAGAAGTCTAAGGGGCCAAGAGCTGTAGCCCTAAGACATTTTCAAGTGTCTTTCAATGTAAGATCTTCTACTATAAATCTTGACCAAGAAGCCAACCATTTTGTGAAGCCTTGCGTCCTCAAATAAAAGATCAAATAAATACCAACCTCCCCAATGAAATACCTGATATTAAGTTTACAGTAGAGTGATGTTGATATTAAGTTTATTACAACAGTTTCTACAATCCATGTTATGGACAAAATAAATTTTACATGACATTTTGGAAGGAACTTAAAAAATATGTCACAATGCTATTGCCTAAAATAATGCTAGGCACTTCTAATATCATATATGAATGAATGAATAGATTTTAATGTCCACAAGGCTAAAAATAGTCTATGGGACCAGTAGCCTTGTTGTTTTAGTCTCCTGCACTTCAATCATTTTCCTGTTCAAAGTGATGATGAGCTCCCCTAACTCCTTAACAGTCTCTTCACTGAATAAACTATGCTAAGATAGAGCTATCAAGCTATTGGCATACTTGTCCCTAATGTCCTTGAAAGCATCACCCCATAATAAAGTGTTTTTTTGATTCCACTGCCTCGGTAGTGCAAAAAATACGCACCCATTCTTCCCATGTTTCTTTAGGCCTTTTCCACCGTCCTGTTTCACACAAGAGTTGATGAAAGCTAGTTCTTAATTGAGGAATAAGAATCATTGCTCTCCATTAAATACAAGCCCCTATTTACGCTTTTTGTTGATGGTCACAAGTAGGGTTGAATTTGTCAAAATAATATTTCTGCTTCCTCCCAAGAACTTTCCCCATAGACGCTTGCGAAACTTATTCCATTTGTTGTTTTGTCTCAAGCATTCAAATATATATTCTATTTGTTTATCCATTTGTTGTTTTGTCTCATCCAAGTCTTCTTTCTTTTGCTTATGATGTCACTGAAAACAACTTTAGGCCAGCTACCTACCTCCATTTGCTCAATTCTTTTTAAATACCTTATGAGACACATCATGTAGCAATGACTTCAATAGGATTTGCCCCTATTTCACCTAGCATTATCTCATAGGGAACCATAACCTTTTATTTTGAACTTGCTTGTGATCAAGCACTTTTGAATTTTCTCAATTTGTTTCCACTTTGAATTTGAAGTGTTGCTAGCCCATAGTAGCTACATTGTGATACCCATAAATTTGAAATTTTGAGTAGATAGAGTTTAAGGCTTTGGGGAATCAATCACATCTTTGTTATGGTCAGTATAACATATGCTGATTGTTTGTGGGAGTTGGTGTGTCAAATGTTTATGTGGGATTAAGGGTTTAAGTTGGGTCCATTATTTCTGCTCGATTCAAGTTAAAAACACCTTTCATAATAAAATTATAGTTTTTATTTGCTAGCTACTTTCAATTATTGCTGGAACTTTTGTCAAATGTTGTCTTTTTAGATTATTTTCTAGTTTAGTTTTTTCATTGAATCACAAGTTGCAATGCCCAAGATAGCAAAAATATATTTTCTCTTCAACATGTCTTTGTTGAGTCATAGTTCCACTCTTACACATATTTAATGCATCTAGAATCTTGAGCCATGTCCTCCTTATGGGATTGGTTTGATTCAATGGTGGAGTAATGCCATTAAACATACTACTCATTTTTTTACAACTATGGTTGCCAATTGGCATTGTTTCATTGTTGATCATACAAGGCCACCACCTCAGAGCTCCATTATACCACCACTAAGTTAGAAGAACTTTCATTTTCTCCTACTCTACAATTTCATAGCACCAAGATTCATCATTAGAAGAAAATTGTTGATAATCATACTACCTTGAGAGCACAAATCAAGGCCTACCTCAATTGACTCAAGATTAGGGATAAAGCTTCCATGGAATTTTTTAATCCCTTCAAGCTTCCCAAATTTATAATAAAATCAAGTGCATCCAAGAAGGTCTATAGCTCTTCACCAAACTCCTTGACATTCTCTAGGATTTTGCCTGCCATTACCAATAAATATTTTAATCTCATGAGATTTCTCTTGAACATGATCAAGCCCTGGACAACAACGTGAGTGTGGTTCTTTGTTGACTCTTCACTTCCCAGAGGGCCTTATGTGACAAAAAACTCACCTTGGTTGATCTTTGAGAAGTAGCCTTTTTTTATGGCTAATGACAAAGCTCTGGGTTTTGATGGATTCCCTTGTGAATTTTACAAAGATCTATTGGAGATAATTGGCTCTAACCTTTTTCAATTCTATTAGGAAACTTTTGAAATGCGTTCCTTAAGCAATATTATCAATAAATACAAATATTAAATTCATAACTAAGGTAAGAAATATTTAAGACATCAGTAACTAGCAGCCAATCCTAGAGACATTTGTAATTGGTGGATAATCACTTTGTTGAATACTTATTATAAGATCATTGATAAAGCCCTTGCTCTGTGCATTCATCATTTGCTCCCACTTATTATTTGATCCATATCCCTCTGCTGAGTCCAAATTTTGTTTTGGGTTACATCAATTTTGATGTAGGAGCATCCCTGGTTCAAGAGCAACCTTGCATCAACCAAAAACATTTGCATTTTAGTTTGTTTGCAGTTCAGTTTGTTTCTTTTATTTTCTAGTTCAATCAGAAGTAGTTTCTACTTTTGGTCCGGCATTTCATCACAACTACATTTTAGATCTTGTGGAGATGGATTTAACATCTATAGTCATTCATTTACATCATATCCAGAATTCAGAGATCCACACTTCAATACTGGAAAGATATCGCTATCAGAAGTTGATTGTTTCTCAGAGCAGAGTATCTTGATAATCAAAGACAAATAGCTGAAGGAGAAACTTATAGAAGCATTTCCTAAACTTTGGAGCCTAATAACACATCATTCAATAATCTTTGGTTTGTGGTCGACCTTCCTTGAAGATCCACACTTAATTTCATTCATTTTCTGGAAGTATTCTATGCAATTAGGTCTGACCTATCTGTGTACACACGTTACATCTCTTCTTTGGAATTTGTGATCTTCCTTCGATGACACGGAGGAATCTATTGGTTTGGAGATGATATATATATTGATGTAATAGATCCCTAGGAAAGTAGTTATCAAGTTCATAACATAGTGATAGAGGATAGTTTAGATTTTGTGCGAAGGAGCTTCAAAGCTTTATCTTATGCATGCATGTAATCAGGTCTTTGAGCCCTAAATGTAATCTTGCAAGTTACCGACCAATCTGTACTTGAATTCTATGATATACTCAATGATTGAATCGGCATTTTCTTTAGTTCTTTGAGTTGTTTCTGTTGTGTTTACTCCTGCTGTACAGTCCAAACAGTTCATTCTGTGAACCCTCCTACCATGACTGCACCAAGTGGTATCAAAGCAAAAGTTTGAATCTTTGGGAGCAAATTGAGCGAAGTTGGTGAAGGAATTCTGTAAGATCTTTCTTTGGACAGATCACCAAATTGAGACAGGTTTCTTGTGTCGCAACCGATTTCCAATTGAGAGGCATTTGTCACCTTGTAGCTCGATCGCCAAACTTGAGGTAGTTTGCACTTGATCCCTAGAAGAATGCTGCCGAGGAGAGTTGCTGCTATTGGAACAATGGCTAGTAGAATAGATGAGATGATGGAGATGATGAAAACAATGTGAATTTGATTGGATGTTGTTGAAGAAGATAGGTGAAGAGGATTGACACCGAGACCTAATGTTGAAAGTGATGATGAAGAAGAATTTCAATTTGTTGAACAAACTGGTGAAACCCTAGGAGGTGATGAAGAAGAAGAATTAGATCAAATAAAGATGTTGTGAGCTATTTCAAAGATTGGAAAGAGACCTAGAGTTGATGCACTAAACTATACTGGTAATTTGAACCCTGAAGAATTGATTGACTGGATAAATGACATGGAAGAATACTTTGAGAATGAGGAAATCAAAGATCTGGAGAAGGTGAAATTTGCAAAGACAAAGTTGAAATGACATGATGCTATATGGTGGAAAGAAGTTCAGTTGGAAAGCAATAGAAGAGAAAAGGAAAAGATTACAAAGTGGGACCAGATGGTGAGAAAATTGAAGAATCGGTTTATACCTGCTGACTATGAGTTGGAGCTGTTGAAAAGATTGCAAAACCTGAGACAAAAGGAAAAATCTGTGAAGGAGTATACTAAGGAATTTCATAAAATGATCATAAGAATAGGAGATAGTGAATCAAACAAGGAGAAAGTGGCTAGATATATCAATGGACTGAGATTGAACATTCAAGAGGAACTAAGCTTGGTAATGATGACATCTTTGGAAGAAGCATATCAGTTTCCCTTGAAGGTTGAAGAGAAACTGAATAAGAAGCATGATCAGAGATAGAGAGGTAGAGGAGGTAAATTTTAGAGAAGTAGAACACTTTTTGGAGGAGATAGATCATATCCAGATTAGAACAAATTTAACAGCCTGTTGAAGAAGGATGACAGAGATAACAATGCTTAGTGGAGAGATGATAGAAATTTTTACCAGAGAGGAAACCCTCGTGCATACCGGAATGAAGGATACAGAAAAGAAGGAAGAGGATTTAATAAGAGAACATCTAGAGGTACTTGTTTCAAGTGTGGAGGTGAAGGAAATAGAGCATTTGAATGTAATCAGTGTAGTACAAGGAAGAGGACAAAAAATGGTGGAAGAGCAGCCTATGTTGAAGAAGAACCTGTTGGATCGCTTTGTTCAGTTGGCAAACCTAAGAAAGTAGAATCATTGGTGATGAGAAGAGCACTATTTCAAGCAGAGACAGATGAGGAGGTAAGTGTTGTAAAGTTGTAATTGATAGTGGTAGTTTAGATAACCTAGTTTCAGAGGAGATGGTGACTAAGCTGAAGTTGGAAAGATTAAAACAGCCTAAGCCATATTAGATAGCATGGATTCAGGATGATCATAAGGTACTGGTGAGTGAATAATGTTTGGTGAAATTTCATATTAGATCTTATCATGATGAAGTCTTGTGTGATATTATGCATATGGATGTTTGTCATATCTTGTTGGGTAGACCTTGGTAGTATGATAGAAAAGATATACATGATGGGAGAAAGAATACATATACTATAACAATAAATGGAAAGAGAATTATTTTTTGTTCCTTTGGAGGATGATCCCAAGAGTGAAGTATGTGGGAATGTTAGAATCTGTTTGGTAGATGGGAGAAAATTTCTAGATGGTTTAAGACATGAGAATATGTGTTATGCTTTGATTCCTAAGAAGCCTAGAACTTTGAAGAAAGAAACTGAAGAAGGATAGCCGGAGGAGATAAGAGAGTTGCTGACAGAGTATGAAGACATCATATCAGATAATGTGCCTGAAGGATTGCCACCTATAAGGAGCATCAGTCATCACATGGATCTTATACCGAGAGCAAGTTTGCCTAAGAAAGCAACACATAGAATGACACCGATAGAGAATGAAGAATTGAATAGACAGATACAAGAATTGTTGAGGAAAGGTTTGATCAGAGAAAGTTTGAGTCCTTGTGTAGTACCTGCAATGTGTGCACTAAAGAAGGATGGAGAATGGAGAATGTGTACTGACTCTAGAGCAATAAACAAGATCACAGTTAAGTATAGATTTCCTTTACCTAGGATGGATGATATTATGGATTGTTTGAGTGGAGTGAGATATTTCACAAAGATAGACTTGAAGAGTGGATACCATCAGATCAGAATCAGAGAAGGAGATGAATGGAAGATTGATTTTAAGACAAATGAAGGATTGTATAGTGGTTAGTGATGCCCTTTGGATTGACAAATGCACCAAGTACTTTCATGAGATTGATGAATGGAGTTCTGAAGAAATTCATGGGTAAGTTTGCGATTGTATACTTGGATGATATTTTGATTTTCAGTAAGACAAAAGAAGAACATTTGTGGCATATTAGACAAGTTTTACAGAGACTGAGAGAAGAGAAATTGCTGATAAACATCAAGAAGTGTAGTTTCATGAAGGAAGAGTTGGTATATTTGGGATTTGTGATTTCTTTGAAAGGATTGAA
Source organism: Cunninghamia lanceolata (assembly GCA_027924645.1). NCBI lineage: Eukaryota > Viridiplantae > Streptophyta > Pinopsida > Cupressales > Cupressaceae > Cunninghamia > Cunninghamia lanceolata. The sequence continues at coordinate 820,790 of BSBN01000327.1, read as the reverse complement.
GATGGACCCTGAGAAAGTGAAAGCAATTGTTGCATGGCCTACACCAGTTAGCATTGGAGAAGTTAGATCCTTTCATGGATTGGCTAGTTTCTACTGGAAGTTCATCAGAAATTTTAGTTCAGTTTGTAACCCTATGATAGAGACAATGAGAGGAGACAGAAAGGATTTCAAGTGGACATCTGGAGTAGATAAAAGTTTTGATTTGTTGAAGTAGAAAGTGACAGAGCAACCTGTTTTGGCATTACCAGATTTCAATAAGGTATTTAAAGTTGATTATGATGCAAGTGGAAATGTGATTGGAGCAGTGTTATGTCAAGAAGGTAGACCTATAGCATATTTCAGTGAGAAGTTGAATGATGCAAGGAGAAGATATTTAGTTTATGATTAGGAGTTCTATGCCATAATTCAAGCCCTGAAGAAGTGGAGACATTACTTGTTGCCTAAGGAGTTTGTGTTGTATACAGATCATCAAGCTTTGCAATATTTGAATAGTCAAGGTAAGTTGAATCAAAGACATATGAGATGGGTAGAGTTCATGCAGAGTTACACTTTTGTGTTGAAGCATAGGAGTGGAAAATCAAACAAAGTTGTTGATGCATTAAGTAGGAGAAGAAACTTGTTGACAGAGATGAGAGTTGAGGTTTTGGGTTTTGATGAATTGAAGAACATGTATGAGGGAGAAACTGATTTTGTAGAACCTTGGAAGGCATGTAAGGAACCTATCATGATAGATAGGAGTAAGTGGTTGGACTATTTCATTCAAGAAGATATGTTGTTCAAAGGAAGTCAATTGTGCATACCTAGAAGTTCAATGAGAGATAGGATTGGAATGACATTTTGGCATTGATAAGACAATGGCTTTGGTGAGTGAAAGTTACTTTTGGCCTCAGATACATAAGGATGTTCAGAGATTTGTCTAGAGTTGTAGAGTTTGTCAAGTTACAAAAGGGAGTAGTCAGAATACTGGATTGTATAAACCTTTGACAATACCGGAGAGACCTTGGGAAGGCATAAGTATGGATTTTGTAATGGGATTACCTAAGACACAGAGAGGACATGATTCAATATTTGTAGTGGTTGACAGATTTTCAAAGATGGCTCATTTCATACCTTGTAAGAAGACAATTGATGCAGTGCATGTAGCTGACCTATTTTTCAAGGAGATTGTGAGATTGCATGGATTACCTAAGAGTATAGTTTCAGACAGAGATACAAAGTTTGTTGGATACTTTTGGAGGACACTTTGGAAGAAGATGAAGACAAATTTGAAGTTCAGTTCAACTTTTCATCCACAAACTAATGGACAAACAGAGGTAGTAAATAGGAGTTTGGGAAACTTGTTGAGATGTTTGGTTGGAGAGAAGACATGAAGTTGGGATTTGATTCTTTCACAAGTAGAGTTTGCATACAATAATTTAGTAAATAGGAGTACCAGAAGAACACCCTTTGAGATTGTTACTGGAGTGAATCCTAGAGGAGTTGCAGAATTGAGGGACATTTGTATGGAAGAAAAGAGAAGTGCAGAAGCAGAAGAATTTGCAGATCATATGAAGACAATGCATAATCAGGTGAAGAAGAATTTGGAGGACATGAACAATAAGTATAAAAAAAAGGTAGATGGAAAGAGAAGTCATAAGGAATTTGAATTTGGAGATGAAGTAATGTTGTACTTGAGAAAAGAAAGATTTCTTGTTGGGACATATAACAAGTTGAAGATGAAGAAGTTTGGACCTTGTAAGATACTCAGAAAATTTGATTTGGGAAATGCATATGAAGTTGAATTACCATAGACATTGGGTATATCACCTATTTTCAACATTGCAGACTTATACCAGTATCATGAAGTAGAGTTCAATGACAACATGGAAGAAGAATTGAAGAAGCAGTTACCACAACAAGCACCAGAATAGATAGAAGACATTTTGGACAACAGAGTTGGACGTAGCACTAGAGGAAGACAATACAAAGAATATTTTGTGAAGTGGAAAGGCAGACTGAAAGAAGATTCAACATGGATTTCTCACACTAAGGTGGACCATCTTGGTTCTCCCTTAGCCTGAGCAAAGTGAGGGATTCACTTTTTTCAATAACCCCTGATGTCTGATGCAGGAGCATCCCTGATTCAAGAGCAATCTTGCATCAACCAAAAACATTTACATTTCAGTTTGTTTGTAGTTTAGTTTGTTTCTTTTATTTACCAGTTTGGTTTAGGCAGTTTAGTCAGAAGCAATTTTTTCTTTTGGTCTGGCATTTCACCACAACTGCATTTCAGATCTTGTGGAGATGGATTTAGTATCTATAGTCATTCATCTACATCATATCCAAAATTCACAGATCCGCACTTCAATACCAGAAAGATATCGCTATCAAAAGTTAACTGTTTCTCAAAGCAGAGTATCTTGATAATCACAGACAAACAGCTGAAGGAGAAACTTGCAGAAGCATTTATTGATCTTTGGAGCCTAATGACACATCATTCAATGATCTTTGGTTCATGGCTGACCTTCCTCGAAGATCCGTACTTAATTTCATTCATTTTCTAGAAGCGTTCTATGCAATTAGGTCTGACCTATCTGTGTACAAACGTTACATCTCTTCTTTAGAATTTGTGATCTTCCTTGGCCGACGTGAAGGAATCTATTGGTCTGGAGATGATATATATATTGATGTAATAGATCCCTAGGAAAGTAGTTATCAAGTTCATAACATAGTGATAGCGGATAGTTTAGATTTTGTGCGAAGGAGCTTCAAAGCTTTATCTTACACATGCATGTACTTAGGCCTTTGAGCCCTAAATGTAAGCCCGCATGTTGCCAACCAATCTATACTTGAATTCTATGATATACTAAATGACTGAATCAGCATTTGCTTTAGTTCTTTGAGTTGTTTCTGTTGTGTTTACTCTTGCTGCACAGTCTGGACAGTTCATTATGTGAACCCTCCTACTGTGACTGCACCAAATTTATCTCACCATTAAGGGTCAAAAATCCTCTTCTTTTAGGCTTTTTTAGATCCATTAACCAAGGATGCCTTCTTTCTCCAATCCTCTATGTTGTGGCAGCTAAAGGATTTATCTAGATTTTCTTGTTGATGTGGTTTCCCAACAAAGAGTTAAAGGTATTTCCCTTCCTAATTCTAATCTCCAACTTGTCAATGGACATCTTGCTAATGATTCTTTCTTAAACTCTCTTAGAAGAGGGAAGCAATCAACCCCCTATCACACAAGCCTTGAAATGTTTAAGTAATTTCTATCATACCTCTAGCTCCAACATATAGTGGGAAAAGATCCAATGTTATCGCATCGCTAATCTTTCTTGTCTAAACCTTCTTGACTTGATTCTTTTGGTTGGAAATAGAATGACCTTAGGGAAATATTCAAATTTAATGGCATCCCTTTTGCCAAGTTTAGTCTTCCTCTTCTACTCTTTAGCAATCTATTCTTTCTCGTATTGAGAAGAAGTTACATTTTCAGATTGCTAAATCTTTCTCCCTTACTAGGGAGTTTTATATTTTTTCCATGGTGCTTTTTGCTATCTATGTCTACTCTTCTTCTTGTTGGGCTCCTTCAAAATCTCTTGGGCCTTCATGATTTTCTTTGGGCTTCCTCTAAATAGGCAAAAGGGTTTTGAATAGGGTTTCTTCAGACTTATGTTGCATTCCACGTGACTCTAGAGGCCTTGGTCTTATAGACACTCACTGGCAAGGTTTGGCTTTGTGTACCAAATGGATCATCTAATCCATGAAGTTAGTGAGGCCTACAAAATTCTTCTCTAGAGCATTGTATTACTTTTGGCACTTCTCATTGTAGACAGGGGCAAAAGGCCTTGGCTTCCACTCCATTCTTATTATGAAAGAGCATATGCAAATTTAAGGCACTATTATTGTGAAAAGTATCTAGAAATCTTTGGAAGCCATTAATCCTTGGCTTATTTGGAATGAGAATGATTCTAGAACTAGGATTTTCATCAATCAAGAATCTCTTTGGTGGTGTCTTATGATTACCTACTAGAATAGACCCCTTGCCAAATTTCCTTGGGTTTGTGCCTTGAAATTTTTCATAGAGGGATTCACTACATTTTAGACCTCTCTTCCATAGCCACTAGGAGGTAGATGTCTTGGTTGGAATTTAAAGCTAAATGCAAATTTGTCAATTAGGATCATGAATCCTTTTAGACCATTGTGGAGTTAGTTCCTCTAGAAATGATTCATAAGGTTGGGATTAGATGCTCCAAACCCTTGTCAAAGTATTCAAAGTGGTAACAAAAAACCCTTTGCAAAATTAGAAGCCTCATTAAAGTTATACATGGATTTCTCCTCACCTACCCATGGTTCAAAAATTCTATGATAGGTGGAATATTCAGTCCTCTACCACTCAATGGCACAATTGTTTTCAAATAGTTTGGATTGTCATTTTGGAATCCAAACTAGCTCATTTTGCTTGGTGTCTCCTTTACTAGGGTCTTCCCATTAAAACATGGCTTATCCATTTGGGAATTTCTAATCCCCTTTATCTTTTTTATGGACATCTAAAAACTCTTAATCGTCTTTTTAGTTTTGTCTATAGGATCAAGCAACGTGGACTTAGACTTAGATTCATGATCAATGGCTATCATAGAAGTGTGGCTAGATTGGTATTATGGCCACGATTCAACACAATTATTCAATAGTGATAGCTACATAAGGGGCAACAACTTTTATTGCAGTTTATTAGGTGAAACGGCTAGTTGAATAATGACATGCGCTTCATGTCACCTTCAATGGTGACAACTACACAAGGGGCAATAAATTTTATTGTAGTTTATTGGGTGAAATGGTTGGTTGAATAATGACATGCTCTTCATGTCACTGCATACATGGGTCTTAACACTATTGGCCCATTAGAATTTGATAACAATGAATAGTAAGACCTTTATACCAAAAGATGCGACCTACATTAAACTTTGTTTATGAATAGCAAGGGTATAGTGAAAATCAGGGCTTAAATTTAATAGTTAACCTTGCTTGTTAAACAATTTTTTATGACAGTTATCTATTCAATAGTGCCCTTCAAATATTATGACATGTTTTAGTATAAGTAAATCATATAAAAATCAAATATATATATCATCATAATCCTATATAAATTTTGACAGTTTGTCCAAAATCTCTCCTTTCATATGATACAGTCTTTTTATAATTTCAATTGTATTTTACAGTAAAAATACCTAAATACAACTATACCAACTGTCAAATTTAGGCCTTGGTGGAAATGGTAGCAGATATATAGGAGGCGGCACTGGAGATGTTGTGTTTAAGAATTGGCAATGTTAGAACGTGGAGTAATTTCTCCCAAAATAAAACATGCAAGTTAGTTTAGTTTCAGTTTAGAGGAGGACAAAATAGTTTTGCATGTCAGTTATTGTTAGAGTTAGAGTTTTATAATTCACATGTTATTTGCATGTTAAATTTTAGAAAATTCATTGGAATCTCTATTTATGGAGACTTGATGTAACTATTTTGATAAGGGAAATGAATGAAGAATATTGCCCTAGCAATTTGTATTCTTTGTTATTTTTTCTATGTCTTTATCCATTAAATTGATATCAGAGCAGGTTCAAGGATCAAAGGTGATAGTACTTATGAAGGTTCATAAGTCGATTGTGTTTACAAGTCAAGAGATTAAAGGTTAAATCTATTGTCTGAAGACAAGAGTGTTTGTTGAAGACCCTATCATTATCAAATGCAGATTTAAAATCAAAGGCAGACCATAGAAATCATTAGAGATTAAGGAGAGTTTTTTTTTTGTTGCAAATTGTAGAAGGTTTAATTAAAGTTGTTTGAATATTTGGTATCCATAGATCAAAGGATCAATCTGAAGGAAGTAATTGTTGTGTAGCCACCAGCAAAGAACGAACAATATAGATCACAGCCAAGGAGGAGTGAAGGCATTAGATCGCTTTAGCTAATTATATTAGAGGAATGGCATCAAGCAACAATCTCTCGCATCCGTAGATTCCTATTTTCAATGGTAAGAATTACAATTTTTAGGCAATTAAAATGAGAACACTTTTTTTCTCACAAGATGTTTGGGATTTGGTAGAAAATGGTTTTGTAGAACCACAGGATGAGGCTACCTATCAAGCATTATCACAAGAAGAAAAATATCACCTTAGAGATACCAAGAAAAATGATGCAAAATCTCTATTCCTAATCCAACAAGCAATGGATGAGTCCATCTTTCCTAGAGTTGCAACTGCAATGAGATCCAAGATGACATGGAAAATTTTGGAGACAACCTATCAAGGAAATACAAAGGTGAAAGTAGTTAAACTACAATCTCTTAGGATAAATCTTTAAAATTTGCAAATGAATGATTTAGAATCAATAGATCAGTTTATGAGTCAAGTCATGAATATTGTGAATCAAATTATATCTAATGGAGAAGAAATAACAGATCAGAAGGTTATAGAAAAATTGTCAGGAGTTTACCCAGTAAATTTGATGCAATAGTTGTAGCAATTAAGGAATCAAAGGATTTGGCACAATTATCAGTAGATGAATTAATGGGATCTTTGTTGACACATGAATCCCAAATGAGTAGAAATAACAATACTTCTCTTGAGAATGCTTTCAAGTCTCATGTATCATCTAGCAACAGAAGAGGAAGAGGAAGGTCAAACTTCAGAGGAAGAGGCAGAGGCAGAGATGGAAGGAGCAATCAAGATCAAGGTAAAAATTATCATCAAAATTACAGCAATAGAGGACGTGACAACAATCACTTCCAATAACATTCACAAAGGTTTGATAAATCTAACATTCAGTGTTATTATTCCAAAAAATATGGATATTATGCAAATGAATGTAGAAAGAAACAAGGAGATGTGGACAAATAGAATGCTAATTACACAAATGAATCTAATTCTAGAAGTTTATTCATCACATGTCATGTTGCTCAAGAAAGTACTAGGGATATTTGGTTTTTAGAAAGTGAATGCAGTAATCATATGATAGGGAATAAAGAATTGTTTTCTAGTCTTGATGATTCTATAAAATCAGAAGTGAAATTGGGAAATAATTATAAAGTGGGTATAGTGGGTAAAGGAGTAATAAATATTTTGGAAAAAAATGGTGAAAGAAGATTTATTCCTGATGTTTATTTTATACCTGGATTAAAGCATAATCTTATGAGTGTTGGATAGTTAGTGCATAAAGGTTATAGGGTATCTTTTAAGCATAATGTTTGCACAATACTAGATAGATTTCCAAATGATAGGTTGATTGCAAGAGTGGAGATAACCAAGAATCAGATGTTTCCCCTTCAAATTCAGTGCATCCAAGGTGAAGAGGAAGCCCATTTTAAAACTATGTATTTAGACCAATCATGGCTATGGCATTTGAGGTATGGACATTTACATTTTGGAGGTTTTTATTTATTATAGAAGAAAAACATGGTGAAGGGATTGCCACAAATACAGCAGCCATGCAGTTCATGTGAGAGTTGCATTTTGGCAAAACAACATAGAGAGAGTTGTCCAATAGGAGTTTCATATAGAGAAATGGTATTATTGGAGCTAGTTCATAGTGATTTATGTGGACCAATGCAAACTCCATCATTTGGAGGTAGTACTTATTTTCTAACCTTCATTGATGATTTTAGCAGGAAGACTTAGATATATTTTCTCAAGGAGAAGTCCAAAGCCTTTGGAAAATTCAAAGAATTCAAAGCTATGGTGGAAAAGAAAAGTGGCCATTACATCAAGGTACTTAGATTAGATAGAGGAGGTGAATATATGTCTAGTGAATTTCTAGATTTTTGCAGATATCATGGCATTAAAAGTCAATTTACTACAAGGTACACACCACAGCAAAATGGTGAAGCAGAAAGGAAGAATAGAACAATCATGGAGATGGCTAGAAGCATGTTGAAGGCCACACATTTGTCAAATGAATTTTAGGTAGAAGCAGTAGCACGTGCAGTATATATTCTAAATAGAATCCCAACAAAGAGTGTCAAGGATCAAATTCCACAAGAAGCTTGGGGTGGTAAGAAACATAGTGTACATCATTTCAAAATTTTTGGTTGTATTGCATATTCTCTTACACCATCTAAATTGAGAAGAAAACTTGATGATAGAGGTGAGAAATGCATTTTTATTGGGTATAGTGAAGAATCAAAAGCTTATAAGTTGTATAACCCCATTTCAAAGAAAGTGATTATTAGTAGAGATGTGGAATTTAAGGAAGAAGAAACATGGGATGGAAGCATTGATAGAACAATCACGATTGGAGTACCAATTCACCAAAATGAAGAAGAATTTGAAGAACAAAATTTGAAAGGTGATCAATCAACTCCACAAGCAAGAACAAGCACTCCAATAAGAATACCAAGGAACTTAGCACAAGGTGAATCATCTGGTCATGCATGTCATCCTACTCCCAATTCACAAGTGATGAATCATATCCTACACTTGCCTCCTTAAAGTTAATGTATAAAGGCAAGAAAATAAGAAGCTTGAACGAGATTTATGATCAAGGAGAAGAAAATTTAGATTTGTGTTCAAATTTTTCTTTAATCTCTCATGATCATGTGTATTTTGAAGAAGCAGTTAAGGAGAAACATTGGATAAAAACTATGGATGAAGAGATGGATTCTATTGAGAGAAATCAAACATGGGATCTAATTGACCTACCTGAAGGTAAGGACTGCATAGGAGTCAAATGGGTTTATAAGACCAAATTTAATGCAGAAGGTAAGATTGAAAAGCACAAGGCAAGGTTAGTAGCAAAAGGTTTTGCACAACAACATGGAATGGATTATAATGAAACATTTGCTCCAATTGCTAGACTTGATACTATTAGAATGGTTTTAGCAATAACTACTCAAAAAAATTAGAAAGTATATCAAATGGATGTAAAATCATCTTTCTTGAATGGTTTTCTAGATGAAGAATTGTATGTGAAACAACCACTAGGTTATGAAGTGCATGGACATGAAGACAAAGTCTACAGATAATATGGTTTTGTCCTCAGTACTAGAAATTTATCTCCCATGAATAGCAAATACATAATATGGTTATGTATGTTAGTAAATCTTTCACAGATAATCAAACCATAATGATAAAGATGTTATCGAATCCCCTTTGATTATCTTAAGATAGCAATAATAAAAGCAAGGGATCCGGTATTGATTTAACACAATATTGAATATATAGAAAATATATGAAACTATAGTAATCTAATTGATTTTCAAGTAAAATGATATGACAATGCCACCAAACATATCTATTACAAGAATACTCCTCAGGTACACTTTGTTGAACACACTGAGATGCTGAGAGGGGGGCGAATCAGCATATACAAAAATTTAACTACTTTATTTGCAGATCAAATCAAATTACTTAGAGAACAAAAAGTAAAGCATGCACCACATTAATCAACACAATAACACCAAGATTTTTACGTGGAAAACCCAATGAGGGAAAAACCACGGTGATGATTAACTCACAATATAATAAGCTCACTCCTATAAAGGATTACAACTTTGTTTTAGGGCTACAACCCAAGGAAGCTACTACTCCCTGCTAACTTGCACACTAAGGCTACAACCTTAGGACAAGATACAAAGACCTGCTGAGAAGACTCACTATCTAATAGCAGGATACATGGATATCACAATGAAGACATGAACCTAAACTACTATAAAAGAAGCATCTAACTTATGTTGATGTTGCAGTCCTCTTTTTTTGCACAATTACTCCATCATATTGACTCCACACACTTCATATTTTATATTCATTCCTCTCACATTTACACACAATATAAATGACTTTGTTCTTCTATATTTACCATCCGTAACAACTTAAACCCTCAATTAGGTCAGCACCAAAAAGACCTTTAGATGAAACATGTGATTCTGTATAGGTCAGCTTAGAACAAATACATTATGAGTTGCAGATCACTTCACATTGCATAACAGGATCAAATACATCATAACACATTCTTGAAGGCCAAACCATTTGATCAGGTTCAACCGCACATGAAAGAAACCTGATTGTCAGCCCAAACAACATTAACACTTCTAACTATCCATCTTTGCATCACTAGGGAGACACCAAAAAACATCATGCGGACCAAGGTATGAGAAATGTACATTATCAACACTATCCTTACACCATTTACCTAAAATATCTTATCATTACGTGTATCCACAAAAGAAGAAACATGTCAAACTGATGAAAACAAAGCATTCCAGACTAACTGTGACATATCAAAACTTAGAATATTGCATAGCGGACCACTAAGACATATGAAATTGTTATGAATGAACTTATGCATCATTATGAACATGTATCCAAAACCACACAACCACATCTTTTACCTCCAGAGGAATTCAGGAACATTTAACTCAGTTGCACTATAATTAGTAGTCATATAACTCAATCTGTCTTGAACACTTCTGTCATTTGAAAAGTGAACTTGCGGACCACTAAATTATTTGATACTGCAAAGAAATATACATTAACCATCTCTAAGCATGTCCTCAAAATTGAATGAATAAATATTTACCTCCAGAGGAATGTGGAGCATTCCAACAGGTCTTCATTATTACTTTTCTTTGTCAAATCACATATCAGAACTATGTCACTTATAATTTTCATTGTTGAAGGTATAATGACTTGAAATTTTGGATATAACTCATTCATATGCCAATAAAATTATCTTCAGAACCACAAGACTAAATCTTGCTTTGTGGTGGAATATAGAGCAAAACACTGTGACTCTGCCTTAGGTATATACTGAAAATGCCTTAGCAATACTTCTGCAACTTGTCTCTGAGTGCGGTACACCAAGCTGATAAGATATCAATGTAGACATATAGAAAACATATTAGAACATGTATACTCACCTCTGCATCATACCTAGACTTCATGTTGTTTACCATTCTTCCTCATACTAGAATGCTGACTGATATTACTGCATATTGACTGTCTCCGGAGTGTATACAATCTTCAGCATGTATACTTTTGACATCAATGAAAACTAATCTTATTAATATGCCAACAACCTCCCCTTTTATCATTGATGGAAAAACCAAAATGATGTGCAAACATTCACCCTTAGATATACATTCTTCTCTCCCCCCTTTGACATCAAGGACAAAGGGTATAGTAACTTCTACTTATAACCACCCAAAAACTGTATGAACTCCCCCTTACTATATGATTTCTCCAACCAATGCTCCTCCTGAGATGGAAATGCCCCAAAAATTGATGTTATGTACATACAAAGACACTGTAAACCTCCGCAAGTTTATACAAACCCAAAATTGTCTTGTATTCAATACTCTTTCAACTCACTTAGAAGGTAGAATAGTTTTGTAAATTACCTTGAGTTGAGTAAGAGTGGATGCCCAGTTTGCCTTTTCTGAGGAGAGAATATGATTCTAGCATTCAAACTACATACATAAATCCTCAGCCTCATCTATGTTGCTTTCGGTCTTCATCTTCTGATCAATTTTCTCAGCTTCTCCTAGCAACCTGGATAATGAAGCAAGTCACAAGTTGACTGCTTCCCTCAGCTGACAAAAATGTTTCTTTATTTGTTCTCTTTGGTCCTATAGTCATGACGTATGTGAATGAAGATTTTATATTTGAGCCCTGTTGACCCATCCTTGTCCTTTGACAAGTCATATATTTTGGCTAGTTTTGTGATCTGTGATTCAATGGAGTCAATCTTCAATATTTGATATTTTTAGTGGTATTTGGCCATTTCAAGTAAAACAGATCTAATGCAGTAGATTCATCAATACAATCCTTAAATATCTTTACATTTTCTTGCAATTTATTGTGTGCATTGGCACACTGGTCAAATATCTCATCCAATATTTTGTCATTTATCTTCCTTAAGGTCTCTTGTTCTGCCTTTTATTCAATATGGGAGGAGTGATCCTTGAAATAGTCCATTAAAAGGTTCAATTTCTGCTCCAAAGCCAAGGAAGGATCAATATTTACCTCTGGTAAGCCTTCTTGAATCAACTTTACTGCATCCTCAACTAAGCTAGTCTTCTTCAAGTTTTCTTACAGGTAATCCTTCCTTGTAGAAGCATGCAGGATGTCAACAAGTTGTAGCTTATGAATGGGTGAAATATTTGTCAAATCTACTTGCCCCTCATGAGTGGGAATCTGTAGAAGATGAGGTGTGATCACAAGTTTAAATTGTATCTACAAGCTTAGTAGGTCCATAAATGAATCTGACCCTAAAGAACTCTAACCTATATCTATAGAATCATCCTAACCTTTCTCATCTTGCTTCTCCCTAGTCCTCTCTATTTCATTTTGAGCTTTCTCAGGAATATCCTCTTTCTTTTGCTCATCTTTCTCTAAATTCTCTGAAGGATGATTGTCATCTTCAACACTAGAATTGGTATTCTCCAAAGGAGGTGTGCCCATTTTACCTTGATCCTCCATGTTTTGTGCTTCAGTTTTCTCCAGACGAGTAGTCTCCTCATTCTACTAATCATTCTTCACAGTCTCATCACCATCAATTACATTACCTTCAAAGCTAGACAGATCTATGTCCTAAATAGGCACATCAAGCATATCAGTTACTTTAGCATTCTTCATTTCTTGAAGAATCTTAGCTATTTTCTCTATTGTTTCCCTTTCTATCCTTTCTATCTCTTCTTTATCCTTTCCCATTAGAATATTTATTCTACGTTTGGTTCTAAATTCTTTTTCTTGTCTTTGGGAAACTTTGACCTTTTCTTCATCATAGATAGATGGACCAACCTTTTAAACTGCTTGTTGCCTCATCTTGCCCTCTTTTTCCATGGATTCATTCCTCTTATTGGTGACTATGTCTGCAAGATTTGCATGAAGTTGATCAATGAACTCAATTAGGGTCACATTAAAGGCCATCATATATCTGACTAAGGCTTCCTCAATTATAGCTTTATCATTGTCAGTCATCTCATTATAAATCTCTGCAGCTTCCTTCAGGGCACCATGTTGTGCAATAGCATTGATAGTGACCTCAAGATGTAGAGGTTTATATTCTTTTTCTTCTTCTTCTTCTTCTTCTTCCTCTTCCTCTTCCTCTTCCTCTTCTTCTTCTTCTTCTTCTTAAATGTGTCAGGAATTGCATGCAGAAGATATCAATTAAATGTAAATAAAGATTAAATAGAGGAATGAAAAATACACAGAAATAATAACAACGAGAGAATTTTTAACATGCTTCACCCAAACTCGGGCTACATCCACCGATAGAGAGTCCAATATTATTATCCAGCAAATCAAACCAATTACAACCAACAATCCTTGCAACTCAATACCACTGCAAATGTTATAATACAATATCAACAGAAACCCTAACCTTAAGCCATTTTTATCAATACTTATGTCAGTTACAAAATAGGGTTTTTTATGTCGGTCAATAGAAAAAATAACTCCCGATGCCTTTATAAAAAAAATAAAAATCGTTTGAGGTTTGGGGGGCACTGCCCCTTGATCCCGTCTTGGGGGCACTGCCACCAAACCCCTGTTAAATAATTTGGGGGGAAACCACACTGATAAAAGTGGGGAAAATTTAACCTCCGAGTCTGATTAGGCTCCATATAACAAAATTATGACCAAACTTGTTGCATGTGTAGAAGTAACCATAGAAGAACTGATAAGTCCTATTATTCTTGTTAATGAAACCATTCCTCGTTACTTTGCTTATGTATTCATTAGTCTTATGACCAAATTTATTGCAAGCATAACACCGACCATGAAATGAATGAGAGTTCAGAACATTGTACCTTGGAGGCCTAAATGAATTGTGATTATTCTTGCTTCTACATTTAACAACCTTGTGACAAATCTTATTACAAGCATAGCAATTACCATTGAAAGCTTGAGGGTACCTGGTAGGAACAATTTGTTTAGGAGCAGACTTATTGAAGTTCTTCTTCTTGTTATTCTTTCTTTGTCTTTGGAAAGGAGTGACACCATATTCTTTTGCATCTCCAGAATTATTCTTCTTAGGATCTTCAATGCATGCTTTTTCTTCCTTTATTTAAGACTTTCCTTCTACTTTGAAGTTATCATATAAGTTTGTAGATGCACTGATGATAGGACTTTTCCCCTTTTCAAAACTAAGACCAAATTTTTCTTTTGATGGCTTTTGAGTGTTAATCAACTCATCAAAAAATTTAGAGCCTCCTTTCACTTTTAACCCCTTGTCAATTTGTTCTTTTTCTTTTTCCAGTTCTTTTCTCAGAGTGACAACTTCTTCCCCAAGTTTTGAACATTCAATTGCTTTCTCATTGAGCTTCATATTTAAGAATTCTTCAATCCTCTTACCTTCTTCAACCATGAATTTCAAGATAGAGATCATATCTTCTGCCTCCTTCAGATTAATGTCACATCCTTTATCTCCTTATTATTGAGCTTTTAATTTGCCAATTTCTTCTTTTAATTCTTTAGCTTGTGTCTTTAACTTGGTAATTGTCCCTTTTGATTTTTCAAGCATGGCCTCATATTCCTGGTTTAGTTCTCTTGCTTCATCCAGATCCTCAAGGACTGATTGGAGTTCTCTTTCAAGGTCTACTTTATCTAGGTTGAGGTCCCAACCTTCAGGTTCCATTGCTTCAAGATCTTGTTCCGGAGTAAACACATCATTGTGTTGAAGGCTCAAGACAACTGAGAGTCGAGGGGGGGGGGGTGAATCAGTTTTATCAAAATTTTAAACCCTCTTAAAACAAAATCACATTCGCATCCACTTATTTTAAATCTTTAATCTATTGTGAAGTTTAAACATGAAATGCAGAAATAGAACTTAAACACATCAACATCATACACACATGAACACTAGATTTTTACATGGAAAACCCTAAAAGGGAAAAACCATGGTGAGTGTTATCTAACAATATAATGTAGTAACAATACTGAATTACAAAGAGGCTGACTGCCTTAAGGCTTCACTACCTAGAAGGAATCACTATCCAAAGGTGGCTCACTACCAAAGGGTGGCTCACTGCCAAAGGGTGGCTCACTACCAAAGGGTGGCTCACTGCCAAGAGGGTGGCTCACTGCCAAGAGGTGGTTCACTACCAGGATGGGTGGCTCACTACCATGAACTGATATAGTAGCATCTACAACATGCCTGAGTTCAATTACATTGAAGCGCAATACATCTCTTCTTCACTACCCTTACAACACACACACACTTTATCTTCACACTTCACTCACAAATTCATTACATATATTTATACCAATCATCAACCTTGGAACATTCATCAAGATCGACATACATACATAATTCAAATTAGGTCTGGACATAAATAAACTTATGGATCATGCACACACCTTCTATACATTCTGGAGACATCTACTAACAACATAGAATCATTTGGGGGCTGACAAATCCAACCGCAACAAATCTCACTTGAAGACAACAAATATCACTTAAAAATAGATCACAGACTACTCACAACAAACACTATCAGACTCTGCTAATCAATAATGAGAGGAACCTCCTACAACAATATAATGAAAAATGCACGAAATAATAGAAATAGCAGAAATAGCAGAACACAGAAGGAATTTATTGATCGCAGGCCACTTCGAGGGGGAAACCTCCTTTGAGCAAGCTCAATACAATAAACTCGTGGATGCCTTCATTGGACTTAACACGTACTTATACACTAAGTCTAATCTAAACAACTATTACTTCCCATGAATGTGGGATAATACAATATACTCACTAGATGACTTACAAAGCATATGCATCCAAATGTAATATACTAACAAAATAAAGAGAAGGGTTAAACATGGGTTCCTAACATCCCCTCCCTCTTATAAAAGTTTTTTCCTCAAAGCGTAAGATGTGGAAATTATTGCTAAATCTGAAAGAGTGGTTCCCCTATAGCAATCTCTGGGTGCATTCCATGCCACTAAATTAATACCTCTGTGATGGATCGGGAGTGAAGAGGATGAGTGCACCTGTCAAGGATTACCTCTAGCTCCAAAAGGATGGATCCTTCATTATCCAGTTGTGGTAAAATAGTTTGTGCTCTGTCATTGGCACCAAGAAATTTTGTTACACAAGAGACATGAAATATCCGATGAATGTGGGAAGGAGCTAGCTTATGATCCCCAATCTAATCTTGGGTGTAGAGAACCATGCCGACTGCCTAAACTCGTGAACTATGGGGGAAGTATGGAAGGAGCGCTGGCGGTGCCTAACCATAGACTACTTCATATGGAGTCATGTTAGATGTAGTGTGGGAGGAGGTATTGTACCACCATTCAGTGAGAGGGAGCCACTTTGCCCACTGATGCTATTGTTCTGAGGTATCACATGCAACCACAATCTATTGAATTTCCCTATTTATTTCCTTCCAAAAGAAGTGATGCCATGCCTGTTCATAAGTTTTGAGGAACCCAGGGTGCCCTACCGATGGAGAAACATAGAGTTCATAGAAGACAGCCTATGAGACAGATTCTAACCAATTTGGAACACTAGACTGATGCATCTTCTTATGCATCTAGTTCAAGGAATGAGGGGCAACAACCCCTAACTTCTGCTGGAGATACTCAAATGTATCCTTTGGAAGAGCCTTAGTGAATATATCAGCAAATTGATCTTTTGTATGCACATACTCAAGATTCACTTCATTCACTAGAACTTTCTCCCTCAAAAATTGATATTTAATTGAAATGTGCTTTGTCTTTGAATGCATCACTAGATTCTTTGAAATATTTATGGCACTTGTGTTATCACAAAGAATAGGGATTAGCTCATCAAACTCAACTTTTATATCCTTCAAGGTTTGTTTCATCCACCATACATGAGTACAACATGATACTGCAACAATATATTCTACCTCTGTAGTAGACAAGGAAACTAATTCTTATTTCTTGCTATGCTAGGACACCACCCTATCTCCAAGGAAGAATGCACCTCCACTTGTGCTTTTCTTGTCATCAATACATCCGGCCCAATCTACATCTATATAGGCACTTAAAGAAAAGTCATTATTCTTAGGATACTAGAAACCATGATCCAGAGTGTCCTTCAAATACCTGAATATCCTCTTTACTACCACAACATGTGACTCTCTGGGATCTGATTGAAATTTGGCCACAAGACAAACTACATGCATGATATCTGGTCTAGTAGCAGTCAGATAAAGCAGTCCTCCAATTATTGACCTATACTTTCTCTAATCAGCCTTAGGAGATTCATCATTCTTGCTCAACTTACAACCAGTAATCATAGGAGTACATACCGGTTTAGATTCCTCCATTTCAAACTTCTTCAACAACTCCTTAATGTACTTAGATTAAGAAATGAAAATACCTTTATCATTTTGATTGATTTGCAGTCTAAGAAAGAAGTTCATTTCACCACACATAGACATCTCAAACTCTTTTTACATTTCATCTACAAACTTCTTACAC
Organism: Cunninghamia lanceolata; assembly: GCA_027924645.1. Taxonomy (NCBI): domain Eukaryota; kingdom Viridiplantae; phylum Streptophyta; class Pinopsida; order Cupressales; family Cupressaceae; genus Cunninghamia; species Cunninghamia lanceolata. The sequence continues at coordinate 803,367 of BSBN01000327.1, read as the reverse complement.
ATACCTTCATTTCCACTGAATATAATGTCATCAACATAGACCTCAACTATCAGGATTTGGTCTCCACTTATCTTGGTGTACAAATTACTATTTGTGGACCCTTTATTGAATCCTTGCTGCAACAGGTACTTATCCAATCTTGCATACCAAGCTCTAGGAGCTTGCTTCAATCCATACAAAGCCTTCTTCAACTTGCATACCATATCTGGTTTGTCTGATAGCTAGAACCCATCTGGTTGCTCTATATAAACCTCTTCTTCTAACTCACCATTCAGGAAAGCAGACTTCACATCCATCTAGTATACCATGAAATTTTTATGTTCTACAAATGCCAAAAATAGTCTGATAGCTTCCGGTCTTTCCACCACAGAAAAGGTCTCTTCATAGTTATTCCTTCCACTTGTGAATAGCCTTAAATACACACAAGTCTTGCCTCATTTCTCACAACTTCTCCAACTTCATTTAGTTTGTTCCGGAATAACCACTTTGTTCCAATCACATTCTTGTCTGCAGGTGTAGGGACAAGTTCCCAAGTCTTGTTCTTCTTAATCTGCATTAGTTCTTCTTCCATTGCTTTGACCCAATGTTCATCTTTGCATGCTTCATTTACTGTTTTAGGTTCCACCTTTGAGAGTAAATAGAGATTTGCTTGACCTTTTGTAGCTTTACTTCTTGTCAACACACCTTTCCTTTTGTCTCCAATAATCTGATCTTTAGAGTATCTCTTTGCACATACTTGGGGGTTTTGGGAATTCTTTCTGGAGCTTCAGCTTGAACTTCTTCTTCCGAAGTAGTTTTTACTTCAGCCTAAACTTCCTTTTCTTTGTCTTTTTCAACCTTTTCTATATCAGCAGATTCATCTGACTCATATCCATCTAGCTCCGAGGTTTTTTAAATATCTTCATCTACCTTCACATTTGCACTTTCAATGATCTTTCTTAGTCTTTTTCTATAGCATCAGTAAGCCTTGCTCTTAGTAGAGTACCCAAGGAATATGCCTTCATCACATCTAGCATCAAACTTTCCTAATTCTTCATCTCTTCTAATGTAACATTTGCTTCCAAATACTTTGAAGTATTTGACAGTAGGCATTTTTCCATACCATAGCTCATAAGGTGTCTTTGTTCCTTTTTCTCTAACTTGCACTCTGTTCTTAATGTAGACAACAATGTGTATTACTTCTTTCCAATATACTTCCGGTAGGTCTACTTCCTTGATCAGTGTTCTAGAAGCTTCTTGAACAGTTCTATTCTTCCTTTCAACCACTCCATTTTGTTGAGGAGTCTAGGGGGTAGACAAATGTCTCTTTATTCCACGTTCTTCGCAAAAGGCATTAAACTCATTTGAAGTAAACTCACCACCTCTGTCAGATCTCAAACACTTGATTCTCAAATCCAACTCATTTTCAACCAAAGCTTTGAATGCCTTGAACTTATCTAGGGCTTCTGATTTTTCTCTAAGAAAAGTAACCCAAGTCATTCTTAAATAATCATCAATAAGAAGCATGAAATATCTGTCACCTTGTAGACTTCTTATTCTTGTAGGATCACATAAGTTTGTATGTACCAACTCTAGCAAACTGGTAGAGAATTGTTCTTTTCTCTTGAAAGTGGTCTTTGTCATCTTTCCAAGCTGACATTCTTTGCACATAGCATTAGTAAGATTCACAATCTTAGGCAGGTCTCGTACTGCTTGTAGTGTGCTTATTCTCACCAAATTGTCAAAGTTAATGTGACACATTCTCCTATTCCATAACTAGCTTTCATTTGTCTGAGCCAACAAACAACAATTATCAGTACCTTTCAAATGATACACATTACCATGAGTCTTCTTACCAACAACAATTAAGCTTCCAGAGCTTTTCCTTATCTCACACCCATTGTCCTTAAACACCACATTATACCCTTTGTCACACATTTGTGCACGCTTAGAAGATTATGATTTAGGCCTTTGAAATAAAGAACATCATCTGTATTATGCTTGCCATCAAAAGTAATTGATGCTTTTTTGCAAATCTTACCAGCTGCATCATCACCAAACCTAACTAGTCCTCCATCATATTTTTCAAACCTAACAAAATTACTCTTATCTCATGTCATGTGATTTGAACATCTGCCGTCAATGATCCATTCATCTTCCTTTTCAGCATGAAATGCAGACAACTCTCCTGGACTTCCTTCCTTCACACAACTTGCAAGGTTAGTAGAAACAAGTTCTTCTCATAGTGCAATAAACAAACATTCACTACCATCAGAATCAGGTTCATCATCAGTTACACCATCATCATCTCTAACATAGTAGCTCTTTCTTACCATTTTTCCTTTACTTTTATTATTTTTGAACTTCAAAGCTCTGTCAGGACATCTTGAAGCATAGTGACCAATTTTGCCACAATATATTGAAACATTTGAAAGGTAACTTACCTTTGAACTTTCCTCTACTACCTCTTTTCATTCTGCTTGCAAATTTTGCCTCAAGCTCATCAAAATCTTCTTCATCTGATTCCACTGCATATTTGTCTAATCTAGAAGTCTTTTCTTCCTTGGCCTTAAAGGCAGTCTCAGTTTTCACAGGGCCATCAGTAGTACCAAATTATCTCATCTAAAAAGCAGCCAATTTATGAAGCAATTGATCCTTTGTAAGCTTTCCCATATCAAACAATTATTCAATGGAAGATACCTTGTGACTATAAGATTTGGGAAGAGTTATGAGTATCTTATCTACAACATCCACATCTTCTATCTTTCCACCAAGGCCATTGATGCTACTGACAACTTCATTAATCTTCTATATGTAATTTGTTATGTTCTCATCCTTAGATATTCACATGGTTTCATATGTGCTCTTCAAATTCTACAACTTAGCCTTCTTGACAGATTCATCACCTTCATACATGTTTTTCAATTTGTCCCAAATCTCATGAGCAGTTCTAGATCCACAACTTTCGTCATTTCAGTGTTAGACAAAGCATTTAATAGATCATTTTTAACTTTGTGATTAAGCTCATAAGCCTTAATCTTATCATTAGACTGTGGACCATTTTTAGGCACTATGTATTTATCTTTAGCCATTTTCTAGACATTATAACCGAGAGAAACAAGATAACTTTGCATTCGTACCTTCCAGTAAGCATAGTCAGATCCATCAAACTAAGGAATGTCTTTCTTGTGCACCATCTTGATTCTACCTTAAGCTGTTAGACTTTCTTCCAAGGAACCTCACTCTGATACCAATTGTTGAAGGCACAAGACAACTAAGAGGGGAATCAGTTGTATCAAAATTTTAAACCCTCTTAAAAAAAATCACATTGGTATCCACTTATTTTAAATCTTTAATATGTTGTGAAGTTTAAACATGAAATGCAGAAACATAACTTAAACACATCAACATCATACACATATGAACACCATATTTTTACGTGGAAAATCCTAAAAGGGAAAAACCATGGTGAGTGTTAGCTCACAATATAATGTAGTAACAATACCAAATTACAAAGAGGCTCACTGCCCAGAAGGACTCACTGCCAAAGGGTGGCTCACTGCCAAAGGGTAGCTCACTGCCAAGAGGTGGCTCACTGCCATGATGGGTGGCTCACTACCATGAACTAATATAGTAGCATCTACAATGTGCATGAGTTCAGTTCCATTGAGTGCAATACACCTCTCCTTTGTTGCCCTTACAACACACACACTTTATCTTTACATCTTTGCACTCCCACACTTCACTCACGGATTCATTACATATATTTATACCGATCATCAACCTTGGAACATTCATCAAGGTCAGCATACATACATAATTCAAATTAGGTTTGGAACTAAAGAAAATTGTTAATCATGCACACACCTTATATACATTCTAGAGACATCTACTAACAACATAGAATCATTTGGGAGCCAACAAATCCAACTGCAACAGATCTCACTTGAAGATAGATCACAGACTGCTCACAACACTGTTAGACTCTGCTAATAAATAACTTGCTTTCCAGAGCATCAAATTACAAATCCTTTGGAATGAAGATACCTAAGGACCTTATAAAACTAAGTCTAGAACTGCAAGACCAAAATCCAAACTACGGATAAATGTGGAGTAAAATACTTTCTCCCTATCACACTGCAAACCCTGTCAGGCATAGTCTTCAAACTAGTGAATAGATTTTTTTCTGCACAATGATTTGGACCACCAAATTCTAGATTTAGCATCTTCAAACACTTCTCTAAAACATATCTAAATCTCATACTCTGGTCTTCAACACAAAGAAAATGCAGAGAAAAAACTCAGATAGTGTCCTTAACATGACAACTCAATCAATCAACAAACAACAATATCATAAGACACAGTTGGCACCAATGACAACACCAGTTAGCACATACTTGCAACACATTAGACATAGCTTCAGATTCCATGTGTTCAATTGTAGGATCTACCTCAACTTGCTAGGCTTCTCAAAGGTACTTGGCTCTGATACCAATCGTTGAAAACACCAAGATGCTGGGAGGGGGGAGTGAATCAACATATACAAAAATTTAACTACTTCATTTGTAGATCAAACTAAATTAATTAGAGAATAGAAAGTAAAGTATGCACCACATTAATCATCACAATAACACTAGGATTTTTAAGTGGAAAACCCAATGAGGGAAAAACCATAATGAGGATTAACTGATAATATAATAAGCTCACTACTATAAAGGATTACAACTTTGTTTTAGGGCTACAACCCAAGGAAGATACTACTCCATGCTGACTTGCACACTAAGGCTACAACCTTGGGACAAGATACAAAGACCTGCTGAGGAGACTCACTGTCTGATAGTAGGATACATGAACATTACAATGAAGATAGGAACCTGAACTGCTGTAAAAGAAGCATCTGACTTATGCTGATGTTGCAATCCTCTTTTTCTACACAATTACTCCACCATATAGACTTTGTACACTTCATATTTTATATTCATTCCTCTCACATTCACACACATCACAAATGATTTTGTTCTTCTATATATACCATCTGCAACAACTCAAACCCTCAATTAGGTCGGTACCAAAAAGACCTTTAGATGAAACATGTGATTCTATATAGGTCATCTTAGAACAAATACATTATGAGTTGCAGATCACTTCACATTGTATAACAAGATCAAATACATCATAACACATCCTTCAAGGCCAAACCAATTGATCAGGATCAACCACACATGAAAGAAACTTGACTACCACCAAAACAACATTAACACTTCTAACTGTCCATCTTTGCATCACTGGGGAGACACCAAAAATATCATGAGGACCAAGGTATGAGAAATGTACCTTATCAACACTACCCTTACACAATTTACCTGAAATATCTGATCATTATGTGTATCCATAAAAGAAGAAACATGTTGAACTGATGAAAACAAAGCATTCCAGACTAACTATGACATATCAAAACTTAGAATATTGCATTACGGACCACTACGACATTTGAAATTCTTATGAATGAACTTAGGCATCATTATGAACATGTCCCCAAAACTATACAACCACATCTATTACTTCCAGAGGAATTTAGGTACATTTCACGTAGTTGCACTATAATTAGTAGTCATATAATTCAAACTATCTTGAACACTTCTGTCATTTGAAAACTAAACTTGCGGACCACTGAATTATTTGATACTACAAATTAGTATGCATTAACAATCTCTAAGCATGTCCTCAAAATCACATGAATAAATATTTACCTCTGGTGGAATGTAGAGCATTCCAATAGGTCTTCATTATTACTTTGCTTTGTCAATGTAATGAAATAACCTACACAATAGAAGAAGATGATATAAAATATGCTACAAATACTTGACAATAACTAAGAATAGTAGGCCACTTCAAGGGGGAAACCTCCAAATATCTCCAATGAGAACACACTTCACAATATGATGATGAAATAAGACTCACATCCTCCTATATATACCTATTTATGCTTAGGTTGAATAGACACACCCCTATATAAGCCCTAGGCCGACCTAACTAACTAAATAATAATATAATAATGATAACATAACTTAATTAGGAGTTAAGATAGCCACAAGCTGACTATTCATAACCCGATGTACACCAATATTAAGGGCGTAGCATGCCCCCCTCTTCAAGGAAGCATTTTCCACAATGCTAATCAAGTGTGGATTCCTTTGAATGAACTCCTTGTCCTCCCATGTGGCCTCTTCAAATGGTAAATTCCTCCATTGGATGAGATACTCAGTGAGAGTTCTATTCCTGAGCTTCTTCGTGCATGTTTGATGAATGCACTCTAGTTCCAAGATGATTCTTCCTTCTTCATCAAGCTCTGGTAACATTGTCTTGGATGGACTTTTGAGTCTACTAACATTCTCCAAGATAGAGATATGGTAGAAAGGTTGTATGATTTTTTATTTAGGTAACCTCAATTTGAAGTCTATGTTGTCAGTCCTTTTTGAACCTTTATGAGGCCCATACAAATTAGGATCCCCCTTGTGATCTGAAACTGTAACTACTTTCCTGAAAGGTGAAGCAGGAATCTTTGGTTGTTGTACTTCCATTGACAATAGTTGAGCCACACATTTATCCACGTCTTTTTTTAGTGACATTTTGTGTGCACTTACCAATTGTGGACTCTTTGCACGTAAACCCCTTAGCTCATATTTTTTTATCCCCAGAGTAGAAGTGCATGAATAGTTCCTAGAAATTCATCTCAATTGTGCCCAAGGTAGTAAGCCATTGAACTCCTAAAACAATGTCTGCTCCAGCCATGGGTATAGCAAACATAGGGCTATCTATCATGTAGTCTCCCATGGTGAGTTTAATACTATGGAACTTCCATGAACAATTGATTGTACCACCATCTGCAATCATAACTTAGAATTTAGAGGTAGGGTAGACAAAAAAAATTAACTTTGCTGCTAGTTTCTTGTTGATGAAGTTATGTGTACTCCCTGAGTCAATCAATATTGTCACTATTTGTTTTTTAAGGAAACCCCTTACCTTGAGTGTTTGTGGGTTATTAATTCCTGATACTGCATGACAAGAGATAGTTGGTTGGACATCTTTAGAGTCCTCTACCACCACCATTGGATCTTCTTCATCCTTATCTTCATCATAGGTAGCCTTAATGTACAACAACTTCTTCTCATCACATTTATGTCCTTTATGGTATTTTCCATCACTGTGGAAACATAACCCTTTGGCCTTTTTCTCTTCTAATTGTTGAGGTGTCAACCTAATAGGATGAGTAAATGATGATGCAAGAGCCTTGTCAACTTTGTTACTAGGTAATTCCTCCCTTCTATTAGCCAAAATTTTTTCCTCCACTTGTCTTGCCATAATCATTGCTTCAGAGATAGAATTTGGATAGAGCATGTGTACCTCATGTTGAATGTGATCCTTGAGACCACCCAAGGATAAATCATTCAAGTTCTCCTCTGTAATTGTATCCACTCTTAAGGATAGATTTTGGAATTGCTAAATATTATCTTTAACTGATCTTGTTTGTTGAAGTTTAGCAAGTTTGGCTGAAGAAGTTGTCTGTCACACTATTGCTATATTGTGCTTGGAGTTCCTCTGTAAAAATTGACCATGAGACAGTGAGACCCTTCTTCTTTCAATGAGTACAAAGCCAATGATACCAAATGAATTGATCTAATTCTAGATAGAGGGAAGCCATTGTGACCTTTTCTCTGTTGGGATTTGATGTACTTCAAAAAAATTCTCCATTTGGTTTATCCATGTTAGAGGATCCTTGCCATTGAACTTGCGCATATCCTCCTTTGGAAACAAATTCCTATATCCCATAGGAGTATTAAAATTTGTGTCAGTATTAGCCAACTTGTAGATTTCACCTTGGTTGCTTGAGAACTCCTTTCTTGGTTCATTCATATAGGCACTTAACATGCTTCGTATATCTGATATATCTCCTCTTAGGTCACACATATCCACCTTCATTGAGGAAATGTCTTCCTTGATCTTACTGATTTCCTCATTAGGATTAATATCCTTTATTGTTACCCCATCTTTATTAGGGTTCTTTCCTAGTGTGACAACATTCTTTTTGCCCCTTGTTGCAGGCCCCGTCATGATCAAAACCAATAATTTTGAAATAAATCACACAAATGAAACATAAATTCTCTGAAATTTTTACTGTAACTTACTAGGGCCAAAATACCTCTCACCCAGAAAAATCTCCAAGAAATAAGCAGATTTGTAGCCTTGAGAGAGAATTTTGTGGAAACACTAATTTTTCAATAACTCACTTATTTCTGCTCCAATTTCTCCAAATTTTGGACTGTAGGCTCCTCTAGTATGTCTTCAAAAAACCAATAAAAATTAGGCTCCAATTCTTATGGATATGAGAGATATGTAGATCCCAAATAATTTGTGTAGAAACCTTAATTCTGCAATAATTTGCTAAATTCTACACCAATTCTTCTAGAATCTGGACTGTAGCTTCTTCAATATGGTCTTCAAAAACCCTTTAAAAATGAGAAAAATATTCGCTAAAATCTAAAAGATATACTCTTCCCAAAATCACCTCTGATATTGAAAAAGAACCTTGCCTCTACAGTGCCAAGATCATGCTCTGATACCACTTATAATGAAATAACTTGCACAATAGAATAAGATGATATAAAATATGCTACAAATACTTGACAATAACTGATAATAATAGGCTACTTCGAGGGGGCAACCTCCAAATATCTCCAATGAGAACACACTTCACAATATGATGATGAAATAAGACTGACATCCTCCTATATATACCCATTTATGCTTAGGCTGAATAGACACACCCCTATATAAGCCCTAGGCTGACCTAACTAACTAAATAATAATATAATAATGATAACATGACTTAATTAGGAGTTAAGATACCCACAAGCCTACTATTCATAACTCGATGTACACCAATATTAAGGGCATAATAGTCAAATCATAGACCAGAATTTTGTCACTTATAATTTTCACTACTGAACGTATAATAACATTAAATCTTGGATATAACTCATTCATATGCCAATAAACTTATCTTTAGAACTGTAAGACTAAATCTTGCATTGTGGTGGAATGCGGACCAAAACATCATGACTCTGCCTTAGGGTATACACTGAAAATGCCTTAGCAACACTTCTGCAACTTGTCTCTAAGTGTGGTACACCAAGCTGATAAGATATCAGTGTAGACATATAGAAAACATATTAGAATAGGTATACTCATCTCTGTATAACACCTAGACTTTAGGCTAATTACCATTCTTGTGCAAGGGCACCCATGGTCCATTATGCCTCCAAGAGTCAAAAGTTGGGATTTTGTCTTGGCTTGTGTTTTTTCATGTGAATAAGGTCATTTTGGACCATGAATAATTATTTGGAGTCCCTGTGGTAAGTTTGGAGTCAATTGGTTACAAGATGCACAAGTTACTCTTTGTTGTCAATGTTGTCAATGACAACTTTTCCTTTACAAAGTTGTTTCAAAAGTTGGTTGGGGTCAGTTGAAGGATAATTTTTTTTTTGGAGAAGCATAGATATGTATACATTGTATGACCCAAAGTTTGGAGGTTGGATTTTTGAAGTGAAAAATAATAAAAGCACACTATTTTCTACTATTCCAAAAGATTTTTTGTTGTTCCTATTGGCACTAATTTTGGTCTGGATCTGAGCGCAGATGTTGGAGGGTTTTTTCTTTTTGGGCCCTAAGTTTCCTTGTTCATCGCTGTGACTTTCTCTATCGGAGAAACTTCTTTTTGAGTGCTCAGATTATGATTGAACCATCGTTTTGAACCACCGCGTTGAACCCTTTTGGTTCATGGTTCAATGGTTCAAGGCTTTGTGTTTGTGTTTGGCAAATGTTCTTTTTGAAGTGCTCCGTTCGGCGTTGAACTTCTCAGTTGAACCATCCGTTTGAACCGGTTCATGGTTCAAAGGTTCAGAGATTTATGTTTTTGGTTCATCGGGGTGATCGGCATCATTGGCGAGCTATTTTTTGTTCCCTTCGATGTGTTTGGTTTGGCCGATGGAAATGCCATCGGTGTGATATTCATCGTCGGCAGGCTTCATTTGTGTTTGGCCGATGGATGTTATCGGCATGTGTTGTATTGTCGGCGTGAGTGTTTTGAGTTGTGCCGACGATGGGGGGCTTGGCCGATGGGACCAAGGAGGATGTGTCTATCGAGGTGACAAGTTCTATCGGTGTAGGCATTTTGTTGTTCGCCGATGGCTTTGGTCATACCGACAGGCGAGGAATGTGGAGACTTCATCGGTGAGAGTTTGGTCCATCGGCTGGGGAGCTTTGGGTTTGGCCGATAGTGTTGATATCGCCGATGGAGGGATTTGGAACGAGCATCGGTGTGACATTGTGCGATTGGCCGAAGAGTTTTTGACTTGCCCGATGGTGTATGTCACACCGACGGAAGGAGGAGGCCAGGGTCCATCGGCGTGAGTTGTGTTGTCGGTGAGCATCTTTTCTGTTACGCCGATGGTCTATGTCTTGGCGACGGGCGTGTTTGGAGTGAACCATCAGGATGACTTAGTATGTCAGCGAGGGAATTTTGGGCTAGCTCGATGGTTGTTGTCTGGCCGGCAAAGTATGTTTTGGTGGCCATCGGGGAGACTTGTATTGTCAGTGGGAGTCTGGAGAGTTAGCCTGATGGTCAGTCTCTGGCCGATGAGGGGAATGTAGTGAAATGGTCGGCGAGACTGTTGAGGTAGGCCAGAGGATTTTTGGATGCTCCGATGGAGGGAGTCATGCCGACGGGGGTGCAGAGTGTAGTTGTGGTCATCGGCCAGACTATTGATGTCGGGATGAGTTTTGTGGAGTTGGCCGATGGTTCTTCTCTGGCTGATATGGAAGTTGTAGGCTTTCGGGAGGTGTCGTCGGCGAGACTTGATAGATCAGCAGGAGGATTTGGGAGTGTGCCGATGGCTCGGGTCTTGGCGATAGGCTTTGGACAAAGGCTTATGTGTCGAGCATGGCAAAAGCGCTCGACATTTGTTATACATGCGGCCGTGTTTTTAAAATGACAAAGTTGTCTCCACGGCACCAATGTGGGATTAATCTCCCTGCATTATTTTGAACCTGTGGTAAATGCTTTTTGGCGGGAACTTCATTTTGATTGCTGCGACTGATTTCTCGATGGCCGCGAGTGGTTGAGCCATCAATGGCGACTGTAGCAGGGGCATGGGCCAGTTGTTGAATAGTCATGTACCTGATTTTTGGCATGAGGACTTCCAGATGGTGGCACAGGGCTCGAGGCCACCATTGTCTACTTTCTGTCTCTGCAGCAATAAATTCTGAGTGTCATTCCTTTGAAGGATCTGTATTTGGCAGATTTTTGTAAAAGCCTTGTAATTAATTGCTGTGGTACACTTTCTGGCTGATATAAGTAGACTGTGTTACCATTGTTTTGTTGTTGAAAGTTGAACATTTGGCTCTGTAATACAATACAACTAGTTTTGGTTGCTCTGTGCAGCAAAACTTGTGAGTTTATGTATCTCCTGTTGTACGTTTGTGCATGAATCCACTGATTTCATGGTCAATTTTATATGAATAATGCTATGTTTGCATGTGTTATGCTGATTCTGTCTCCAGTTTTGCATGTATCTTTCTTCTGAGTCCAGGCATTCAAGGAATGTCTGAGATTCTAGAACATAGAATTCCTGTGTTGAATGTTTAATCTTTTAACTTTTGCTCAAGGGGTAGACTAAACTATTTTCAGATTGAATATTGGGAAGGGTATACTGCAATAGGGATGCCATAAGTATAGACAGCTTAACACTCTGTATTGGGAGATATCTGTAAGGCAGGTATCATATGTATCCCCCTGAAATCTAGTTTTAGTTGTTCAAGCATATCATTCACAGGTGTATGTCTACTGACTCCAGGCCCTGGATAGGCACCAATCTTGCTTTGTGTTTGTGTTACAACCATGTCCAGCTTTGCATCCAAACTTAAAATCAAAATCAAACTCTAAAATAACCATTAGGACAGTAGAATTAGTTTTAGGATCCAAGTCCTCTATCTACAACTGCAAATAGGCCCAAAGCTAGCCCCTTTGCTCTTATCTTATAGTTTTAGTCTACTTTCAGGAGGACTTATCTGCTTTCTGTCAGCATCCCAGCCTTGTATGTATATCCTCATGGATGTTGAGTAGGGAATACCCCCCTAGGTTTTGCAGAGCCTGAAGAAGAAGAGGAGATAAAATATAGAGTCTATCTCCTACACTGTTGGCCCCTGGCCCAGAGATCCTGTTGATCATTGATGGCTACCTTGTAGGGAAATCTGGGAATAAGCATCCAGTCTGGGAAAAAACCAACAGAAATTGGTGACTCTACTGGGGAGATCAATGTCATATCTATGAAAGTTTGAGTCTACGAGATTGAAGAATTAGGCCTGGATGTGTTTGTTGCAGCAGAGAAAAAGGTTGTATATGTGACTCTGCTGGTGGATGACCCAGAAAGAAAGAAATCAATTTGCAGCTTCAGCTTGTTTGAAGCTCATTCCTCTTCAAGGAGGTGGCAACTCTACATCAAAGAACCTGATAAAAGAACAAAATCAGTCAGAGAAGAATTTGCAGCTCCTGCAACATATCCAGGTATTTCATATTGTTTGACAGACTCCCTATTTGGTGAGATAGCACTAGTTAAAAGGGAAACATTGGTGAAAGCAGAGCTTGCATGCTTTTATTAGAACTTATTCTATATTTCAAAGGGCATTCAATGTTGCTAAAAAGACTCATTTAAAGGACTTTAGGAAAGTTTGAAAAAACAGTCTAAATTTTGAGTGCCTAAAGTCATTGTTTTTAGAAAATCTGAGTAGAGAGGAGGGTTGCAAAAACATAAAGGATGTATTATCAGCCTATGCACCCTTGTGAAGTGTCAAGTGCAGAAATGTATAGTAGTCAGTCCCAACAATGTAATAAAAGAAGTTTCAACATAGACAGATATAAGCCCATAAATTTCAGTGGCATTTGTGGCTATCCAAATGCTCTTCCACCTAAAATCAGAATTTTTTTGCCTAAATTTAATGGTATAAAGGATGAATCAGCTGAGAGACACTTGCAGCAGTTTATGAATGTGATAGATGACTTTGAGATTGACCATGAGGATGTGGTTATGAGATTATTTGTTCAATCTCTAGATGAAGATGCAAGGGACTGGTTTTCCTACCTTCCAGCTCACTCTGTCAGCTCTTGGCATGGTTTTAAATCTGCATTTCTAGTACAATATGGTGAAAGAATCTCTGAATATGCAGTTATTAGTAATTTTATGTACATCCATATTGAAGCAAGTGAGTTGATCCCAGCCTTTAACCTCAGATTTATGAGGGCATTGAATAGAATTCCAGAATGCATGAGACCTAATGATGCACTGTGCTTAGTTGTCTATTTGGGAGCTTTTGATAAGAAAATGAGTTACAGATTAAGAGACAAAGAGCCCACCACATTACATCAGGCACATCAGTTTGTAATAGATATTGAAAACAATTGGAGGTATGGAATACAAAAGGGTTATTTTTCTAAAATTTTTTGTTGTCCTGCAGCCCCCGATGTTAATGAAAGATTTAATTCAGGAGTTGACAATGAATGTCAAAGTATTCACACCCCTGTTGTCCCTGTTTTTGCATCATTTCAAGTTGATGATGTTTCTATTATAAAGGAGGATGTCTTGTTTTGCCCAACAAATAAAGTTGAAAACAATGGTTTTTCAAGTAATATTTACATACCAGCCCTTATCAAAGAGCCATCATGTTTAAATGATCCAGTTGTGCAAGGTTGTGATCATGTGGATCAACAGTTAGTATCAGTTTCATCAGGAAGTATTAGAGGGATGGAGAATGATGCAGATAGCTCAACTTCAGAATGCATTGAAATAGCAAAAATCTTGTATATGGGGCAATCAGTTGATAGAAATGATATCCATGATCAATTCATGGATCAGGTTTGTTCTTCTTATGACTCTGGATCTGATAGTACTAAAGAAGAATTGGAGTATCATGAAGAAGAAGCAGAGGCCTTTGCGGTGAGTGTTAATCCCCTTTATGATGAGTCTACAGATGCCTTTGATGCTGTGGATCTTTACTTTTAGTGGTGTAGGATTAATCCTCTTTTTGAGGATGATGATGAATATAAGGAGACTGTTGACCTTGGTGTTACATCAGTTTGTGAGTGGGGGGGCATATGAATCAGATATCTTCAGTTCTTGTGAAGATACTATGGATTTGCAAACTGTGAATGATGGATGTTCATCATCACCTGGTTTAGATATGTGCAACATTGGGTGTGTGGATCAGGATTTGTTTTCAATATCAGTAGATATTGGGGGTCTCATTTTTTTTGAGTATTTTGAGTTTTTGGATCAGCTGGATGAGTGCCTGATGGTGTGCAGTAGCCAGATAAATGATGAAGACTGCCAAGAGCAGTATGATGTACCATCTGAAGAGTATAACATGCATATGTTGCTTAATGCTAAAGGATTTTTTAGCATGTATGGTTGCATGTTTGATTTTGAAATGCAGAGTGACAGAGGCAGTACTACAAGTGGCAAGCTGTTAAAGGTGGTGGAATATCTAATTGAGCAAATGACCTTATGGACAAACTATGCTGATTTTTTCAGTTGGGATTGGGATCTTTCAGTTTGGAATCAGGCATTTGGAAGGAAAAATTTTGGTTCTTCCTTTTTGGCTACCCGGGGCCACCCAAGTGATGACTAAAAATATAGTTTTTGTGCAGGTTGGTGCAATGATCGACTCTCTTGCCCAATAGATATGGCCCAATCTGCGAAACCAGAGATTCTAGGGTCCTCACTATAGTTTTGCACCTGCACGTCCCCAGACAAAGCCAGTGTTGGCACTAATTTTGGTCTAGATCTAAGCGCAGATGTTGGAGGGTTTTTTCTTTTTGGGCCCTAAGTTTCCTTGTTCATCACTGTGACTTTCTCTATCGGTGAAACTTCTTTTTGAGTGCTTAGATTATGATTGAACCATCGTTTTGAACCACCGTGTTGAACCCTTTTGGTTCATGGTTCAACAGTTCAAGGCTTTGTGTTTGTGTTCGGCAAATGTTCTTTTTGAAGTGCTCCGTTCGGCGTTGAACTTCTCGGTTGAACCATCCGTTTGAACCGGTTCATGGTTCAAAGGTTCGGAGCTTTATGTTTTGGTTCATCAGAGTGATCGGCATCATCGGTGAGCTATTTTTTGTTCCCTCCAATGTGTTTGGTTTGGCCGATGGAAATGCCATCGGTGTGATATTCATCGTCGGCAGGCTTCATTTGTGTTTGGCCGATGGATGTTATCGGCATGTGTTGTATTGTCGGCGTGAGTGTTTTGAGTTGTGCCGACGATGGGGGCTTAGCCGATGGGACCAAGGAGGATGTGTCTATCGAGGTGACAAGTTCTATCGGTGTAGGCATTTTGTTGTTCGCCGATGGCTTTGGTCATACCGACAGGCGAGGAATGTGGAGACTTCATCGGTGAGAGTTTGGTCCATCGGCTGGGGAGCTTTGGGTTTGGCCGATAGTGTTGATATCGCCGATGGAGGGATTTGGAACGAGCATCGGTGTGACTTTGTTCAATTGGCTGAAGAGTTTTTGACTTGCCTGATGGTGTATGTCACACAGACGGAAGGAGGAGGCCAGGGTCCATCGGCGTGAGTTGTGTTGTCGGTGAGCATCTTTTCTATTACACCGATGGTCTATGTCTTGGCGACGGGCGTGTTTGGAGTGAACCATCACGATGACTTAGTATGTCGGCGAGGGAATTTTGGGCTAGCCCGACAGTTGTTTTCTGGCCGATGAAGTATGTTTTGGTGGCCATCGGGGAGACTCGTATTGTCGGTGGGAGTCTGGAGAGTTAGCCTGATGGTCAGTCTCTGGCCGATGAGGGGAATGTAGTGAAATGGTCGGCGAGACTGTTGAGGTCGGCCAGAGGATTTTTGGATGCTCCGATGGAGGGAGTCACGCCGACGGGGGTGTAGAGTGTAGTTGTGGTCATCAGCCAGACTATTGATGTCGGGATGAGTTTTGTGGAGTTGGCCGATGGTTCTTCTCTGGCTGATATGGAAGTTGTAGGCTTTCGGGAGGTGTCGTCGGCAAGACTTGATAGATCGGCAGGAGGATTTGGGAGTGTGCCGATGGCTCAGGTCTTGGCGATAGGCTTTGGACAAAGGCTTATGTGTCGAGCGTGGCAAAAGTGCTCGACATTTGTTATACATGCGGCCGTGTTTTTAAAATGACAAAGTTGTCTCCGCGGCACCAATTTGGGATTAATCTCCCTGCATTATTTTAAACCTATGGTAAACGCTTTTTGGCAGGAACTTCATTTTGATTACTGCGACTGATTTCTCGATGGCCGCGGGTGGTTGAGCCATCAATGGCGACTGTAGCAGGGGCATGGGCGAGTTGTTGAACAGTCATGTACCTGATTTTTGGCATGAGGACTTCCAGATGGTGGCACAGGGCTCGAGGCCACCATTCTCTACTTTCTATCTCTGTAGCAATAAATTCTAAGCGCCATTCCTTTGAAGGATCTGTATCTGGCAGATTTTTGTAAAAGCCTTGTAATTAATTATTATGGTACACTTTCTGGCTGATATAAGCAGACTGTGTTACCATTGTTTTGTTGTTGAAAGTTGAACATTTGGCTCTGTAATACAATACAACTGGTTTTGGTTGCTCTATGCAGCAAAACTTGTGAGTTTATGTATCTCCTATTGTACATTTGTGCATGAATCCACTGATTTCATGGTCAATTTTATATGAATAATGCTATGTTTGCATGTGTTATGCTGATTCTGTCTCCAGTTTTGCATGTATCTTTCTTCTGAGTCCAGGCATTCAAGGAATGTCTGAGATTCTAGAACATAGAATTCCTATGTTGAATGTTTAATCTTTTAACTTCTGCTCAAGGGGTAGATTAAACTGTTTTCAGATTGAATATTGGGAAGGGTATACTGCAATAGGGATGCCATAAGTATAGACAACTTAACACTCTGTATTGGGAGATATCTGTAAGGCAGGTATCATATGTATCCCCCTGAAATCTAGTTTTAGTTGTTCATGCATATCATTCACAGGTGTATGTCTACTGACTCTAGGCCCTGGATAGGCACCAATCTTGCTTTGTGTTTGTGTTACAACCATGTCCAGCTTTGCATCCAAACTTAAAATCAAAATCAAACTCTAAAACAACCATTAGGACAGTAGAATTAGTTTTAGGATCCAAGTCCTCTGTCTACAACTGTAAATAGGCCCAAAGTTAGCCCCTTTGCTCTTATCTTACAGTTTTGGTCTACTTACAGGAGGACTTATCTGCTTTCTGTCAGCATCCCAGCGTTGTATGTATATCCTCATGGATGTTGAGTAGGGAATACCCCCCTAGGTTTTGCAGAGTATGAAGAAGAAGAGGAGATAAAATATAGAGTCTATCTCCTACACTGTTGGCCCCTGGCCCAGAGATCCTGTTGATCGTTGATGGCTACCTTGTAGGGAAATCTGGGAATAAGCATCCAGTCTGGGAAAAAACCAACAGTTCCCGTGCATGGTATGGACCTGTATGACCTTGTACTTGTCTAAAACTAATTGGGTATGAAAATACATTGAATCTACTTTGCACTACTTTTTGTTTCATCAAATTTCATTAAGATTTGAGGAAGTTATAGCGGTTTTTCTCTAGACTGGTCCAAACCCTAGTTAGTGTAAACATCAAGAAAAAAAATGCATAACTTTTTATTTCCCCAGTACAAAAACTTCACACTTGGTTAGAATGGTCTATTTTTACATGTACTTTAACATTTCTAAGGTTATAGAGGTAGGTGAGGATGTTTGCACATGTGAAGATGCCAAAAATAGTCTGATATCTCTATGTATCAAATCTAAAAAATCCTAGAGGCTTAGGAATTTGTTACAAGGGCTATTGTAGGATGGTCCATGGGTAAGGAGAAGTTTATTTAGGTCATATGAAATGTGTTAGAAGTGTTGGAACAGAGGTAGAGACCCTTGAGTCCAAAAACCCTATTGTTACCAAGCCTAGTTGCCTAATTAGGCCTAGTCAAGAAGGAGGACAGTCAATTTTTTATCCCTTCCATACAAAGGAACCCTACCTCATTTATGAGTATGTGTAAGAATGTCCAATTGGGTATCCTAAATGGGTTTCCTTTCCTGAAGATTAGGGCTTCTTTTAAGTTATGCCAAAAAATGCCTTTTTGAAAGGCTATAAGGATTAAGGGTTGTTTGTGAAGGAAAGCCCATTGTTTGATGGCTAAATATTTTTGTGAACGGTTTTCTGAGTGAGTTTGAACAATTTATACCCCTTCTCTACATCACATTCTTCCTCATACTGCAATGCCAACTGATATTACTACATATTGATTGTCTCCAAAGTGTATACAATCTTCAGTACATACTTTTGTCATCAATGACAACTAATCTTATTAATATGCCAACACACTCTAGTATTTGAAACCTTCAGAGTTAAACACACCACATAAAATATCTACTAAACCAAACTGTCATGCCCGCATTTCCCATGCCGTCACAACACACAACACACATGTCATGTCCATATTTGACATGTGGTCATGACACGAACTACGAAAAACTTTTCTACCTATCCCTAGGAACCCCCTCACATGCATCTGCGTGCTCGGTGGCAATACGCCTAAGGCATAAACATGTCAACATAATCTCTATGGTGAAGGCCGTCTAGGGGGTATGTGACACGTAGTGTGTCGTGTCTAGGGTTAGATTGGTTTAATCTGAACCCTAAGTTTCCTAGGTGAAGATGACATCGCCAACATCAAACTCTAACTTATCACAGATCAGAAATTGATTAATTATGACAATGGCAAGGTGGTGTGTGATTAAAGTGGAATGGTGGATAAGAATAATAAAAAAAATATTGCATAAATTAAACCCTAGGAATCTAGCAAAATTTTGGCAGCATAACACATTTTTGATAAACGCAAAAATAATTTTAGAATAAAACATCAATGAGTTCATAATAAAATTTAAGAATAATTAAGTTAAATTACAACTTTAAAATGAATTCAAAATGACATAAAGTAACAATTAAAATCAAAATAAATGACAAGATGTCAAATGAACCCATGAAGGAGATCGAGTCTGTTATTAACTATAATTTTGACAATTAAATTTAATAACCAACTCGAATATTTAAAACTAGGAGGGGGAAGAGTTTAAATAACTCATCCTATAAAATAATTATAAAATAGATACTAATAAAAAAAAGATCAAATTCCGCCAAGGAAGAATAAAAATTGAGGAAAAGAAAATAATAGACTCCACCCAATTAATAAAATTCAAATCACAAGATACTAACCCAAAATGTATAAATACCCCTTTCAAGAAAATAATTAGAAACAATTTAAAATATCCCAAGAGATAATTTTAAACAAATAAGGAAAAATAATGGTTTAAATAAAGGGTAAAATAAAACCCCAAAATAAAATCCTCCTAAATAACATATCCTCACAACCAAATGAGAAAAGCCCTAATAAATTTAAAATTGTTTTCTAATGACAAGGTTGCCCTAATTTCTCCTTTCTCTTACTTTCCTCTTTGCCCTTCTCTCTAATTTTCATCTTACTTTCTCTTTTATTATTTTCTCTTCTATTTGGTTTTGTTTTCTTTCATGTGTAGGTTTAGGGTTCAAGGCTGCCATGGAGGCCATGAAATTGAAGCTTCCAACACCTCCCATGGAGGTATAATTGCCAGAGCCATATGATAGTTAAACTGCATTATGCTTAACTCTCTTTACCTTTTTTTTTTGTTCTGTTATAAATATCTCTCTTTATATTTTTTTTAGCAGGTTGCAATGGCAAGAGGGGGACCGACGGTGGTGGCAGAGCTCAAAACGCAGTGGAGGTGGAGGTGTAGCAATGGCGTGGTGGCGTAATGGGGAAGAACCCATAGAAGATGGCGGGTCGGAGGGCGGTGGGAAGGAACTGAGGGGAGGCTGCGATAGGTGGCGGAGGGCAGCAAAGGCTGTGGTGGTGCGGGCGGCGCGCAGAGGGCTTGGGCTGCGGGGTATGGGTGGTGTGTGAGTGTGGGGTGTGGGGGAGGCAGAGCCCCCACCCACACCCCTCTTTTGCTATGGGACGGGCCCACAGTCCCCCTTTAGATTTTTTTTATTTAACGACAAAACTGTAGCCAAAATATAGCCCGCCCTCTGTATACTCCTTTCTCAGCATTCACAGTTGAAATTCCCCTTTTTTTTGTTTAATATATATATATATATATATATATATATATATATATTTACATATATATACACTGGTCTTGAATCAGCATTTACCAGTCCCCCTTTTTTTTTATTTCCATACTCAGATTAACATATATATATATATATATATATATATATATATATATATATATATATATATATATATATATATATATATATATATATATATATATATATATATATATATATATATATATATTACAAGGGATAATGAAAGAATTACAAATACAACTTCACATGCATTTCACAACTCTTAACTCACAAAAATAGGGAAAATAAATAGCCTTCTAATTAAACAAGGAATAAGTTTCATACAACATTTATTGCAGCCAAACTCATGGCAAGGATAACCAAATAATCTTTTACAAAAATAAAATATAATGAGGCCACAATGACCATGGCTTCAACAACCAAGAAATTACAATTAAACCACTCAAAAATGAGTTCCACTACAACTCCATTTCTCCACCCAAAACCAACAAGTAAACACAACAAAAGAAGAACATTCCAGCCACTACGAAAGCTCTCCTCCCTACCATAGACCCGCAAGTGGGTCACCCCCGAGCTAGGGAGGTAGGGATTCACATAGGTGAAACAATCCACAACAAAATATCAAACACAACAACACAAAATAGCCCATAGGTTTAACACAAAACTCAACTCATGAAAATGAGTTGTTGAGGGTAGGGAATGGACCCCTCAACTTCAAAGGGCTCCCAAATGATAAAATGACAAGCTCATGGCCTCAAGAAAAAATCTCCAAAACACCACTCTCCACAAAATCACAATAATCTCCATGGCACTCTTGCCATTCAATAAACTTCTCCACAAATAAAAGCCCTCAAGGCATAAATACATAATGTGGGAGAGACCTCAAGGAGGTTCCTTTCCCCTACCCACAACAAGTTGAGCATTACCTCCATTGGAGGTGCTCTCACCATACTCTCATCCCAACAACACAATGCAAAACAACAAAACAACCAAAACTTTAACACATTACATTAAATAGCAAGGGTGAGAAAACAAGTTTAAAAGGCATACCTTCAAATCCCTTGTAATGGAAGCAAGTTGGTGAAGAGCTCCAAGCCTTCCCAAGCCTTCCAATCCTTCAAGCTAAGCCTCTAACTCTCCAAAACTCCTCCCCAAAAAAATAGCAAAAAGAATAAAATTCAAGAACCCCACACTCCTCAACAAGAGGAGATAATATAGGCCATGAATTTGGCCTTGAGGAATGAGAAGGTGACACTTGTCACCTTCTCCTTCCTCCTCCCATGCCACTTGCAAGGGAGAGGAAGTGTGAGGATGATAAGTGTCATCCTCTCATTCCCTCTCAATCCTCACCTTATCCACTTGTGCTCTCACACATGTGTGAGAGAACAAGTGGTGAGGTGGCAACTCCACTCACACCCACAAGAGGATAAGGGATGCCATATGGCATCCTCCTATTCTCTCAAGGAGCCATCTTCCTCCAAGATGCTCTCACACATGTGTGAGAGTCTTGGCGGAAGCTCCCACACACTTGGGAGTCCTGGAGACATCCCAAGTCTTCCTTGGGAAAGGGTTCCCAAACTTTGGGAAGGGAGATGAGTCTTTCCCAAGGCATGACTCATCTCCCACTTCCCTTATTTCAAATTTTCATCACTTTTACTAAACCATGGTTTAGAGTGACCAAACTTGAGTCAAATCTAGGGTTATATAGTCCAAGTTGACCCTAGACTCAAGAGTAACCACCTAGGGTAGCTTTTGGGACTCTAGGGTTCACAAAGGGGGTTAAAAATCACATTTAAATGGCCTCAAAATAAAATAAATACCAAGTGGTGTAAATCAAGTAAAATTATACAACACTCATTATTACATAAATAGACAAGGGTACTAAGGCCAAAATAATTAAAATTAAATCAATTACTTAAATCAACATTCAAATTCAAACGTGATTCTTATCCCTCTTGGGAATGGATCAGATTTACAGGGGATAACATAGTGTGAATTCTACCTTCAATTTTCCCGTGGCTAGGGAATGTGAAACCTGCACATCTCGATCAAGTGTCAGTCATCTCATGGAATCATAGCTAAAGCAACTGGAATTAAATTCACGCAATTTGAATACATCAATAATCATCAATACATAACTCCAATTTAAATTACATTTTAAATCATATGTCAAATAGTCGACATCACATAATTAATTAGAACTCATCATGAAATATCATCTAATATATCCCATGTGTCAAATCACAAAATATCGTCCACTATGATTGAATCAAATCACATATGTCAAATCAAAGTCCTATCATAATCAGGAGATAATTAACAAGTCTGCATAATAAAACCATAGTCACTAAGGGTCTGATAATGTCATCACAAAATAGCATAATCGATCAAAATAAGGGAGGTGAAATAATTGGGCTCACATCCTCCCCCCTAAGACTGAACTTCCTCTTGGAAGTCATCAAAATAGTGAGGATAAAGTGCCCTCAAACTAGCTGCATCCTCCCAAGTCACTGTGACCTCGTCATATAGATCCCACTGGACCCTAACCTAGTCTAGCTCTTGACCTCGAAGGCCCAGCATTCAACGAGCCAATATGCGAATTGGCTCCAAAGCCAATTGCCTGTTCGCCTCTACCCGTAGTCTCAAAGATGGGGGTCTAAAAATTGGCCTCGCAGTTGTCAACCACTGCAATCATGTGGTGGGATCTACCCACATCTCCAACTATCAGCTCAGATCCTCCAGCATGAGGCTGTCCCCCTACTGTAAAGCCCTGTGGGCACTCTTTGGCTAGATGTCCCGCTCCACCACAAACATAGCATAGTCCTCGAGCCTGAATGTGTACCATCTGTGTCCTGCTTGATGACTGCTATTGTGTAGGTCAGCCCGTGGAACTCTGTGATCCTCCAAAGGACTGCTATGACTGTGTAGGTCCTGCAGCTTGTGGCTGCTGTCGCCAGTCTCTGCGTGGGCCTTGCTAATGCTGTGGGGGCCTAGGAGGTAAGGTACAGAACTAAATCCTCCCTTATGAGGTGGCTGTGATGGTCTACGAAAACTCTGCTGATGTTGCTACTATCCACAATCCTAAAACTAAGGGCGTGAATTCTACCCTCGTCCCTGAATCTCCTCAGCAATATATGCCTTCTCGGAAGCATCACTCAAGGTCTGGGGGTCTGCCATACAAACAGGCCCTACTATGCCGTGGTTCAGTCCTCTGATAAACTTATGCACCAGGAGTTTCTCGTCATGGAGAGACTCCGTATATCTAGATAACTATGTAAACCTACCCTCATTCTATGCCACTGTAAGCCCTCTCTACTGGAGGTCATGGAAATCGTCTATGCGACGCTGCCTATAATGGTCTGATAAGTAGTGTGCATTGAAGTGCTCAACGAAGGTCTCCCATGTGAGGGTGTCTAAAGAAAGGTGATGCTTGCACTCCTCAGTGTGCCACCAGGTAGCTGCTGCATCTCACAACAAGTGTACTACCACACGGGCCTTCGTGTTGCCCTCGTAAGGATGCAACATGAAGCATCTATCTAAACTGATCAGCCAGGCCTATGCATCGGCTCCCTCTGTGGTCCCAATGAATGTAGGAGGGTTCAACCTCAATATATCCCTAATGGAGTCTCCTCTGTCTCTAGGCCTCCTGATAGGCTCGTATGTATAGTAGTCATAAGGCCTGTGACCAAAGTGCTCTACCCGTACTGCCTCATCATATCTAGCATGACGTGAAGGACTCTTGTTACGGGCCCTATCGGCCAAACCAACCTCCTCTGTCTCTGGCAACTTGACATAAGGCTCCACACATGGTGCCTCTCACTGCTCTATGCAGGGCTCCACACATGGCTTGACACGGGACTTAGCTCGTGGCTCCACGCGTGTCTCCTCTCGCAGATCTGTACGGAGCTCAACACGTGGCTCTATGTGTGGCTCAACTACAACCGGTGGGAGCCTATCTAGAACTACTTGTATGACCTGCAAAATCTATAGCCCAATATCTGGTATGGCCGGTGGCACCTGCAGTATCTGCAGGACTGGCTATGCCTAAATCTCAATTGAAGAATCACTGTGAACCTCAGGGGATGGAGTGCGGTGGGACTGTGCTCGCCGAACTCGTCGGGGAGGCATCCTACAAAAATGAGGTAACCACAAATCAGTCTAAGTTGCAGAAAATAATAATGTGCCCTAACAAGCCCAGTGTTTAAACTTAGGCTCTGATACCAAATGTCATGCCCGCATTTCCCATGCGGTCACGACACACAACACATGTGTCATGTCCACATTTGACATGTTGTCATGACATGAACTACGAAAAACTTTTCTACCTATCCCTAGGAACCCTTCGCACGCATCTCCGTGCTCGGTGACAATACCCCTAAGGCGTAAACATGTCAACATAATTGCTATGGTGAAGGCTGTCTAGGGGGTATGTGACATGTAGTGTGTCACATCTAGGGTTAGACTGGTTTAATCTAAACCCTAAGTTTCCTAGGTGAAGATGATATTGCCAACATCAAACTCTAACTTATCACGGATCGAAAATTGATTAATTATGACAATGGCAAGGTTGCGCGTGATTAAAGTGGAATGGTGGACAAGAATAATAAAAAGTAAATAAATAAATATTGCATAAATTAAACCCTAGGAATCTAGCAAAATTCTAGCAGCATAATGCGTTTTTGATAAACGCAAAAATAATTTTAGAATAAAACATTAATGAGTTCATAATAAAATTTAAGAATAATTAAGTTAAATTACAGCTTTAAAATGAATTCAAAATGACATAAAGTAACAATTAAAATCAAAATAAATGACAAGATGTCAAATGAACCCACGAAGGAGATCAAGTCTGTTATTAACTATAATTTTGACAATTAAATTTAATAATCAACTCAAATATTTAAAACTAGGAGGGGGAAGAGTTTAAATAACTCATCCCGTAAAATAATTATAAAATAGATAATAATAAAAAAAAGATCAAATTCTGCCAAGGAAGAATAAAAATTGAGGAAAAGAAAATAATAGACTCCACCCAATTAATAAAATTCAAATCACAAGATACTAACCCAAAATGTATAAATACCCCTTTCAAGAAAATAATTAGAAACAATTTAAAATATCCCAAGAGATAATTTTAAACAAATAAGGAAAAATAGAGGTTTAAATAAAGGGTAAAATAAAACCCCAAAATAAAATCCTCCTAAATAACATATCCTCACAACCAAATGAGAAAAGCCCTAACAAATTTAAAATTGTTTTCTAATGACAAGGTTGCCCTAATTTCTCCTTTCTCTTACTTTCCTCTTTGCCCTACTCTCTAATTTTCATATTACTTTCTCTTTTACTATTTTCTCTTCTATTTAGTTTTGTTTTCTTTCATGTGTAGGTTTAGGGTTCAAGGCTGCCATGGAGGCCATGAAATTGAAGCTTCCAACACCTCCCACAGAGGTATAATTGCCAGAGCCATATGATAGTTAAAATGCATTATGTTTAACTCTCTTTACTTTTTTTTTTGTTCTGTTATAAATATCTCTCTTTATATTTTTTTTGAGCAGGTTGCAATGGCAAGAGGGGGATCGACGGTGGTGGCGGAGCTCAAAACACAGTGGAGGTGGAGGTGTAGCGATGGCGTGGTGGCACAGGGGGGAAGAACCCACGGAAGATGGCGGGTCGAAGGGCGAGGGGAAGGAACTAAGGGGAGGCTGCAATAGGTGGCGGAGGGCAACAAAGGCTGTGGTGGTGTGGGCAGTGCACAGAGGGCTCAGGCTGCGAGGTATGGGTGGTGTGTGAGTGTGGGGTGTGGGGGAGGCGGAGCGCCCACCCACACCCGCGGGTGTGGGTGGAGGCTCTGCCTCCCCCACACCCCTCTTCTGCTATGGGACGGGGACTGTGGGCGCTGCCCACAGTCCCCCTTTGGATTTTTTTTTTTAATTTAATGACAAAACTGTAACCAAAATATAGCCTGCCCTCTGCATACTCCTTTCTCAGCATTCACAGTTGAAATTACCCTTTTTTTTTGTTTAATAAATATATATATTTATATTTACATATATATACACTGGTCTTAAATCAGCACTTACCAGTCCCCCTTTTTTTATTTCCATACTCAGATTAACATATATATATACTTTTTTTTTTGTGTTAGTAAACAACCAAGTGCTCTAAATAAGAATGCTAACTTAAACATAGATAACTCAATAGCTCTTTTTTTTTTTTTTTGAAAGCATAATTATAAAAATAGAATATATACAAATCTCCTTTTTTTTTATGCAATCAATAAAACAGAAACTACAATTCCCTATTTTATTACTACAACTCTTTTCTTTTCTCTTTGTGTCAAAATGAAAAGATGTCTGAGTAATAACCTTTTTTTTTGCAACAATAGAGATATATTTTCTTGGAAATAATCCTATATGACAACATGGGCATACCATATAACTTTTCCAATAGCCATTTATGAAATAATTTCTCAAGCAACCAAACAAAAAACTTAGTTTAAACTTCTCATTCTTTACTGAAATCACACTAAATGGATAACTGGGTATTTTTTTTTAAACAGAAACATACCATAATGGAATATATACTTTTCTTTGAGCAGTAAAAAAAATATACATAATACAATAATTCTCTTTTGGATAGCAATAAGGTGGAAAATACATTTTAGTCTAGTTTTACTTTCTTCTCAACAACAACTAGTACTTAGAAATTTCACTTCAATATAATAGAAAGGAGTTACATTATATATATATATATATTACAAGGGATAATGACAGAATTACAAATACAACTTCACATGCATTTCACAACTCTTAACTCACAAAAATAGGGAAAATAAACAGCCTTCTAATTAAACAAGGAATAAGTTTCATACAACATTTATTGCAGCCAAACTCATGGCAAGGATAACCAAATAATCTTTTACAAAAATAAAATACAATGAGACCACAATGACCATGGCTTCAACAGCCAAGAAATTACAATTAAACCACTAAAAAATGAGTTCCACTACAACTCCATTTCTCCACCCAAAACCTGCAAGTAAACACAACAAAAGAAGAACATTCCAGCCACTACGAAAGCTCTCCTCCCTACCGTAGACCTACAAGTGGGTCACCCCCAAGCTAGGGAGGTAGGGATTCACACAGGTGAAACAATCCACAAGAAAATATCAAACACAACAACACAAAACAGCCCATAGGTTTAACACAAAACTCAACTCATGAAAATGAGTTGTTGAGGGTAGGGAATGGACCCGTCAACTTCAAAGGGCTCCCAAATGATAAAATGACAATCTCATGGCCTCAAGCCAAAATCTGCAAAACACCACTCTCCACAAAATCACAATAATCTCCATGGCACTCTTGCCATTCAATAAACTTCTCCACAAATAAAAGCCCTCAAGGCATAAATACATAATGTGGGAGAGACCTCAAGGAGGTTCCTTTCCCCTACCCATAACAAGTTGAGCATTACCTCCATTGGAGGTGCTCTCACCATACTCCCATCCCAACAACACAATGCAAAACAACAAAACAACCAAAACTTTAACACAATACATTAAATAGCAAGGGTGAGAAAACAAGTTTAAAAGGCCTACCTTCAAAGCCCTTATAATGGAAGCAAGTTGGTGAAGAGCTCCAAGCCTTCCCAAGACTTCCAATCCTTCAAGCTAAGCCTCTAACTCTCCAAAACTCCTCCCAAAAAAATAGCAAAAAGAATAAAATTCAAGAACCCCACACTCCTTAACAAGAGGAGATAATATAGGCCATGAATTTGGCCTTAAGGAATGAGAAGGTGACACTTGTCACCTTCTCCTTCCTCCTCCCATGCCACTTGCAAGGGAGAGAAAGTGTGAGGATGACAAGTGTCATCCTCTCATTCCCTCTCAATCCTCACCTTACCCACTTGTGCTCTCACACATGTGTGAGAGAACAAGTGGTGAGGTGGCAACTCCACTCACACCCACAAGAGGATAAGGGATGCCATATGGCATCCTCCTATTCTCTCAAGGAGCCATCTTCCTCCAAGATGCTCTTGCACATGTGTGAGAGTCTTGGAGACCTCCCAAGTCTTCCTTGGGAAAGGGTTCCCAAACTTTGGAAAGGGAGATGAGTCTTTCCCAAGGCATGACTCATCTCCCACTTCCCTTATTTCAAATTTTCGTCAGTTTTACTAAACCATGGTTTAGAGTGACCAAACTTGAGTCAAATCTAGGATTAGATAGTCCAAGTTGACCCTAGACTCAAGGGTAACCACCTAGGGTAGCTTTTGGGACTCTAGGGTTCACAAAGGGGGTTAAAAATCACATTTAAATGGCCTCAAAATAAAATAAATACCAAGTGGTGTAAATCAAGTAAAATTATACAACACTCATTATTAAATAAATAGACAAGGGTACTAAGGCCAAAATAATTAAAATTAAATCAATTACTTAAATCAACATTCAAATTCAAACGTGATCCTTATCCCTCTTGGGAATGGATCAGATTTACAGGGGATAACATAGTGTGAATTCTACCTCTGATTTTCCCGTGGCTAGGGAATGTGAAACCTACACATCTCGATCAAGTCAGTCATATCATGGAATCATAGCTGAAGCAACTAGAATTAAATTCACGCAATTCAAATACATCAATAATCATCAATACATAACTCCAATTTAAACTGCATTTTAAATCATATGTCAAATAGTCGACATCAAATAATTAATTAGAACTCATCACGAAATATCATTTAATATATCTCATGTGTCAAATCACAAAATATCATCCACTATGATCGAATCAAATCACATATGTCAAATCAAAGTCCTATCATAATCAGGAGATAATAAACAAGTCTACATAATAAAACCATAGTCACTAAGGGTCTGATAATGTCATCACAAAATAGCATAATCGATCAAAATAAGGGAGGTGAAATAATCGGCCTCACACAAATGATAATCCTAGTAAACTTGAACAAACCACACCAAAGTCAAAATCTAAAAATATATTCAAACCTCCAAAACTGAGCACACTGAAAGCTGGGCTTCAAAATAAGAACTGGAACCAGATGAATCTCTTGATGATCCCTCAATGGAATCCCTTTGTTTAAGGAAAATAGATTTCATCCTTATCTTCAATGGGCTTCTAGGTTTTCATCCATTTGGCTCACTGGTACGAATTTGGCACACAGGCACAAAATTCACAAATAAGAGAAAATTGATTATTTCATGTCTAGATAGTTTTCTTCAGCTTTTTTCTCCTCTTTAATAGATTTGTTGCTTTCTTTCTTTTCTCATCCACTACCAAAGATTCTGTCTTGATTTATTTTGTAACTCTACTACTTGAGAAATAATTAAGATATGGCCATAATTGCCTTTTTTAGTGGCCCATTATCTACTTAAAAGAATAATAAATAAGTCATCCTTAATAATTTTAAAAATAAAATGAGGACCAACTTATTAAAATATTTTATTACAATTATTTTTCCTATAGAAAAATAAAATAGAAAAAGGGACATCACACTTTTAGAGTGGAAATCTATTCAATATATGAAAATATAGGGATGCTACTTGATTTTCTAGAGCTATTATGGATGTTCACTTTTTGATGTATACTAAAGCCATGATATGTTCTAATGTTATGTTACATATTCAATTTCAAGTTAATAAGGTTTTCTTAGAGGTTACCCATTTAGAAACTCTTATTGAGCACTAGGCTAATGCTCTATGTATTGTTGTTCACATGCCACCATCACCTTCCAGGAAGGATTCTTCTCCTCCACATGGGCACCATTGTGGTTATACTACAGTGTTTGATCTAGATCTGGCTCTCATGGATCACTTCAAGATATAGGTCATGGCTAGTCCCCTCACATGTGGCCAACCTTTTGCTTCTTAGTGTGATTAAGGCAATCCTAATTGGCATGATAGTGGCAAGTACCCTCAATTGGCTCTTCTTATTTCTCCAATTTGACCTATTCCTACTGATAAGGAAGAATAAAAGAAAATAAGGATGCCATTATGGGTTGGGGGCCTATACTTGATGCCTAGGACCTCTCAAATGGTTAGGGTAATCCCCCTAATAGAGACCCTCCTCCTCCTCTCGCTAGTATTACTTTAGTTGTATACTGATGTGACTACTTTTATTTTGTCTATGGACTCTCGCATTGAATTTTAGCGTGTGATTCCATTCCACAACCTTTAAGTGAACTATTGTATTGTCTTTTTATATTTTACTACAAAAAGTGCACTATTCATCATTAATTTTTTATACAAATTAATTTATGAGATATTAATTCATAAAAAAATTGACATTTTGAGGAATCAAGGAAACTCCTCTATACATATCATCACACTTTTGATCATAAATTAAAACAAAAATTAATATATTTATTAGGCTAAATGTTTACTTTTTCAATATATATATATTTTTAAAATGCACCTGGTAAACTTTTTAACATGACCGGTGACGCTGGTGCGACACGCCCTCCAGATCCACGCGAATGCTTTTGCCTGGAGCAATGAACCAGTGAGATCACAACATGGGGGACCTCATCCCCTAGCAAGAACACTTCAAACCCGCGAGCTCGTTGGCCCAGCAAAGGTGTAAAGCCTGCAAGCTTGTTGGCCCAGCGGGGGTTTGAACTCTGGTTGCCACCACTACAACCGATGACTTAACCACTGAACCACGCCCTCATCAGCATATTTTTCTATATTTTGACATGTTTAAGGATTTCCTTTTAAATTTTTAATTTACTTATAAACATGTTTCTTTATAAAAGAAACATGTAGTGATTCATAATTAGTTTGGATATTTCATTATTTATTTTACTAGTATAAATTTTATCAATTTCAAAGAAGATTTGACTCATTAAGAAGTTGAAGTTTTTTAATTGTATGTGAAAGTACAAAAAAAGTTAGTGTCTTAATAAATTATTGTTATCAAGTACATACATATATTAAGAAAGAATATATTAATTAAATTAGTGGTAAGAGAAAAAAGAAAAATAAATAAAATTTGACTTGAAAAATGTAAATTGAGAAAAACTTTAGGAGAGTGATGGATCTGGACTCTTCATACCAGTTTTTCCTTGTTTTGCAAATGTTTACTTTCTTCTAGAGGCCTTTATGGAGATTTTACACATAGAAGAGCATGCCCAAACACCTATAGATTAATGTTACTTTTATCTATCCTTCCTAATTACAACTATACTTGCATAATAATACTTGAATGAAACAACTAAGTCTATTTATAGTTGTAAGGAATCACAATACAAGGCCTTATTGGGGGTTATAGATCTCAAAGGTTACAAAAGAGATTTAGAATGAATTCCAAACCTCTTAGAATAACAAGAGACTAAATTCTAAATTCTCAAGATTCACCTTTATCTATAGTCTCTTTCATTTCATCTCATTTATAATTGTTTCCACTATAAACAAACTTTTTTTTTATGCTAAGAATCACTAGTGAAATTTTTAGCTAGGGATAAAAGTATTGTTAGCATTTTAATGCATCTCTTTTGAGAGAACACAAAAATGAGTAGGGTGTATGGTAAAATTATCCTTCAAATTATAAGGTGAAGCTCCCTCATATCTAACTAAACCTAAAAGTAATATAATTTAGAAGTATGCACACTATACAAGATTTCATTGGGGTTTTGCATTAAATGTAAATATCTAAATAACTATGTTCTAGCCCTGAATGTTGCATTGTACTGTCAATAGTCAAGTCATATAGCAATATTTTTAATGGAGGATATACACTTCAAGCACAAATTAACACAACCTCTTACTAGCTAAAGCAAAGGTCGGTATTTGGATATAGACAAATATTTAAATTAGAAAACACCAATGGATGTTGACTACTACATAAAATAGAGACCAATATTCTACATCGACAAGAAATATAAAAAAAATGAACACCAAATAATTTTGTGAAGGAAGTATTTAAACTACAATCAAAGATACAATTTTAATAGATAGTTTGTGAATACAAAATTTGACTTAAAACAATCTATTTTATATGTACTTCAATAAATTATGAACATAGAGTTCACAATAACCGAATAACAACTAGGCAACTTTTACAACATTTATTAACATCCAATCTATTTCACTACATAAAAAACATGATGACTTGACTTCCACTTTTGAATGTCAATCTTTGTACCGTAGGTCTGTCGTTCACCATCATTACATACAATGTGTTTAAGACATATTTATATTCCTCCAATGGTACATTTTAGGGTTCAACTAATAAGAAATAATATGTTTTAAAGAAACCATAATCTTATCCTCTTGAAAGAGGCAATAAACATTCTAAAATAACCTAAACTAAGCTTTCATTTGATTTCTATAAATGTTGATTGGGATAAGGGTACCATTAATGCTCTGATTTTTGTTAGAACACAAGCAATCTACTAAGAGGGGGGGTGAACCAGTAGAATAATAAAACTTTAAACTTAAAACCTCTTTGAATGCAAATCAATTTAACCATCAGTTCATAATTAAGAACATCAGTAAAGCATGCACACATTGACACCAGATATACATGGAAAACCCAATATAAGAAAAACGATGTTTAGAACAATTGCTGCTAGGATCTACTATCCTAATCCAACCTCACAAATGAATCCTTCAATTACAATTTTAAGAGAACCCACTCTAAGGAATCACCAAATCCATGATTTTAGAGCACCAACCCTAAGGAGACTACAATCCCCTGTTCTAATCACCAACTTAATTCTTCAAAGGCACCAGCCTCTAAATTCACAACATCTGGCATGCAAATTATTGGTTCTTCATTAACCTAAGATGCACATCTTCAATTCAAAATCTCAACTCATAATCTCTCTACCCCTGTATTTCGCTCTGCACTTTGCAACATCACATACATGCTCTCTTACAGAGTACCCTCTACTTTTTCACTCTCTACATCCTACACACAACTCTCTAACAATATATAATTAAAACAAATAGTGCATGTGAGGAAAATTATTTCTCAACAGCTCAATTTGCTTTCAGTTTGAAAAATAAACTTCAGTTGTGCGCTCAATTCCTCACGAACAGAATTGGAATAGCAGTCTAACTGAATTTCAACTGATTCTACCTCTAATTTGCATGAAGCTTTGCATGAGGCTTTGATCATATGTTTAAATCCATTATCAGTTGTCTAACAATCATCATAAATGAGCATGCCACAAAAATCACCTTGAAACCATCTTATTTCACCGAAAATCTAATCCATCATACTTTCGGGCTTTGAGCTTCTAGCCTAATGTCTTCCTTTGTTCATCGAGTGTCGGTGGTCGAGCTTTCATCCTTTCATCTTAAATCATCAAGTGTCAAACTTGCGGGCTTCTTCCTGTTCACCTTTTGCCTTCGCAAACTTAGCGAAATTCTTCTCTTATGCCTTTCACTTTGGAATGAAATAAAGAGAAACTTTATTTTCCGCTATTCCGTAGAAACACTTTACAAGGGACAAAACATTATGATGGAACCAAGGAATGATGCCATGTGTACAACTTTGCCCCATGGGTAATATCATCAGTGTTCAGACTTCTTTTCTTTAAACACTTTGAAGACGAAACACTGAAATGTTGAACTACTGAAACCCCGCTCATTTACACTTGGTCAAACTTTCACTTGTTGGACCTTTCATCCTGGCCCTTCCAACTTCCTCACCTGGTCAGTGGGTAAGCCTGAAACTCCAAACTCTACTTGCCTTAGACTTTTTCAAGGTTTCCATCAGTGGGCTTCTTTCCTTTCAGTCTTTACTACGTGAAGGGTGAAGACCAAAACTTTGATCTCTAACTCTGCCCATAACTTGTCCAAATCTCATCAGAACTTCACCAAATTTAAATCAGGGACACCCATTTGGCTCTAGAACAACATGAAATCATCATTTTGACCATACAATACAGTAGTTCCCTTTGACATCAATGACAATTATATCAACAATCTCCCCCTTTGTCATTGATGGCAACATTTTGGCAACACTTATGCATAATCTGTTTCTGGTGCTGCTTTAATCCTTTTGCAACAATGCTTTTCTGATCTCTCTTCTCTTTTCTACATTTTGCACTCCCCCTGACTCTAACTCTCCCCCTTTGACAAATCAATGACAAAGGGAGGTAATCAACCTCTTCCTTCTATCTACTTTCTTGCCCTGAGAGGTAGTCACTATCCAACCAGGAATGAATAATGTGTCTTGCATAGCTTTCCTTGGATAGATATCACATCTATACTTCTACTTGAAAGAGGGAGGATCCATAACTCCTAACTTTAGTCTAAGATATTCAAAAGTATCCTTGGGAAGTGCTTTTGTGAAAATGTCTGCAACTTGCTCCTGAGTGGGGACATACTCCAATCTAACTTCCTGATTTGTAACCTTTTCTCTCAAGAAATGATATTTGATTGATATATGCTTAGTTCTTGAGTGCATTAAAGGATTTTTTGAGATACTAATTGCACTTGAGTTGTCACAAAGAATAGGAATAGGATCATCAAACTTTACCTTTGTGTCCTTTAATGTCTGCTTCATCCATAGGACTTGTGTACAACATGAAACAACATCAACATACTCTACCTCAACAATGGATAGTGTGACTGAATCTTGCTTCTTGCTCAACCATGAAACTAACTTGTCACCAAGGAAGAAAGCTCCACCACTGGTGCTTCTTCTATCATCTAAGTTGCCTGCCCAATCAGCATCTGTATATGATGTCAAAGTGAAGTCATTACTCCTAGGATACTATAATCCATAATCCACAGTACCTTTTAGGTATCTAAAGATCCTCTTCATTGATTGTACATGAGATTCCTTAGGAGCATCTTGGAATCTAGCCACCATGCATACTGCTTGCATGATATCAAGTCTTGATGTAGTTAGGTATAAGAGGCTACCTATCATAGATCTATACATTGATTGATTTGAATCTGGTGATTCATCATTCTTTCTCAACTTGCATCATGTCATCATGGGGGTACTCACAGGCTTACAATCTTCCATCTTAAACCTTTTGAGCATTTCCTTAGCATACTTGGTTTGTGATATGAATATGCCTTGATCCAATTGTGATACTTGTAATCCAAGAAAGAAAGAAAGTTCTCCAAGCATGGACATTTCAAACTCTTTCTGCATCTAATTAGCAAATTCCTTGCTCATTTTGTCATCACTACCACCAAAAATAATGTCATAAATGTATACAACAATAATCAACATGTGCTCACCATCTGATTTGAAGTATAAATTGCTATCTGCACATCCTTTTCTGAATCCTTGCTTCTAGAGGTAATTATCTAGCTTAGAATACCAAGCCCTAGGGGCCTATTTAAGACCATACAATGCCTTTTTTAGTCTGCAAACATAATCTTCTTTCTATGACAGTTGAAACCATTCAGGTTGCTCAATGTAGACCTCTTCATTTAGGTTTTCATTCAGAAATGCAGACTTGACATCCATTTCATAAACTTTAAAGTTCTTGTAAACTGAGAATGCCAAAAATATTATAATGGCTTCCAACCTAGCCACTGGTGTATATGTTTCTTCAAAGTATATTCCTTCAACTTGTGCATATCCTTTGCACACCAAATGTGCTTTATTCCTTACATGTCCATCATCATGCAACTTGTTCTTGAAGACCCATTTAGTGCCTATTACATTCTTGTTTGTTGGTTTCAAAACTGTTGAAATGCACTGGACAACTGAGAGGGGGGGTGAATCAGTTGTCCCTAAAACTTTGAACAATTATGAACATCAACTCTTCAAACACTTATTTACTGTTGTTCAGATTTAACAATGGAAGCATGAAACAAGAAGCTCAACACAATAACACAATCAACACATGAGACCTGATTTTTACATGGAAAACCCTATATGGGAAAAACCATGGTGGGTGTTAGCCCACAAGATATATAAGTTATAGCAATACCGAAAAATAGAGGGTCACTACCTACGGGGCTCACTACCCAAAATTCTCACTGCAAAGATCAGCTCACTGCCAAAAGATGGTGAACTGATTTGGTAGCATCTACTCCATGCCTGGGTTCGGTTCCATTGAAGCACAATATAAATCCTCTTCTCTGCTCTTTTACACCTTCGTGCTTCTCTTCATTTTCTCTTAAGGACATCTTTTTCGCAACTCTATTACATGCTTTTATACAATTCATCAACCTTGGAATGTACATCAAGGTCGACATTACATTCATCAACAATTGGAACATTCTCCAAGGTTGACATTACAATAATACAAAGGAATAGGTCTAGACCTAAACAAGATTTACTAAGGTAAAGATGTATGTGAATCACATTATGCCTTATCTAGAAATCAAATGGAATCTTTCACACCATGACACGCTTCCACAGTCTTCAATTCATCTCTACAAGAAATGAAAACAACCAAGTCGGCCAAGACTGGTGTTAACATTGGGTCTTCAAACAACAGACTTCATCCATGATCCAAATTTCTCTTTATAGACCAATCCAAAGGTAGGAACATGATAAAGAGACATCCACAAGCACATTGTAATCACCAGGAACAACTGCATGATCTCTACCCACTCTGTCAAGAAGATTCTTCAAATCAGAGCACAAGAACAACATTGTCAGCCACTGTTATAAGGAAAGAATAGCTTGTGGACCACCAAATCACAAACCATTGTAGGTGAAGGTACTTATCATCATTCTAGAATTAACTGTAGAACCGCTTATTATAATACTTCAATATGGAGGAATGCAGAGCAAGATACCTATGTATGAGGAAAAATTGATTTAAATTAAATTAAACAAATCAAGAACCCAATAACATAAAGAGAACCGATCTAAATAAAATCCATTGCAAATAAATCAATAAAACATGAAAGATTTTACCAAGATTTGTATTGTTCCCTTTGGATTGAATGTGGATTGCTCAATATTGCTGCGAAACCATGGTTGCAACAAGCAAGTGGTGTGCTCAAAGATCAATGTCAAAAGATCGTAAAGTTGCTCAATCGATGCGATGTATGCTCAAAGTGCTATTAAGTATGCCTGAGAATAAGTGATCGAAGAGGATTTGTGAAGGAGATGAGGGGGGGTTTATATAGGTTTCAACAAAGATCGATCAACGGTCCAGATAATTCAGAAGAATCAACAGAGGAGAATAGTTGAGGAATGTGCAATGAATAAGAAGAAGACAAGTGTCTCACAAAAGCTATTTTATTTGAGTTAAACACTTTCTTTTCTAAAGATAAGACATGCTTTTCATAAATTAGAAAACTTTTTTCTAATTTAAGAGAAACTGATAAAAACAAGGTTGAGTGAATAGATAACTCAACTTAAGCTTTGCTTTTGCATGATTTGAGGGAAATTAAATAATAAATTATTTAATTGTGTGTGCATGGAGAAGAAGACTTATTTTTAGAAGATTTGAAAGATATTTGTAGATAAGAAAGCAAATTAAATAAATAGACTTATTTAATTGTTGTGCATGATTTGGAAGAATAAATAAAATATTTGATTTATTTAATTTTTAGAGATTGAGAGGATTTAAATAAATTTGATTTGATTTATTCAAATTTGGAAGAATGAATTTGATTTAATTAAATAATTAGGAATTATTTAACTGTAGATAAGATAGAATTTGATGAGTTAATTAAATAATTGGATTTATTCAATTAATGTGGATTTGATTTTCAAAAGAGGATAATGATTTAATTAAATAATTAAAATTATTTAATTATGGAAGAATAGTAGAAGAATTTGATTTAATTAATTAAATAAAGAGAATTTATTTAATTAATGTCGAATGTATCTGATTTAGAAGAATTTGATGAAATTAATTAAATAATTAGATTATTTAATTAATGTTGAAATGTAGGTGATGTGAAGAATTAGATGAAATGCAAGTCGTGCGATGACTTGGTCATTTTAGGGTGTCTACATTTTGCCCCTCTTTGATGCAATGCAGTTTATAGCATTGCGTCAAAGAAAATAATTGTTGAAGATGTGATACAATTTATGATGCCCCAATGTAGCTGGCATAGGGTGCCCCCTCGAGAGGAAAGATAGGGAAGTGACAAAAGAATTGTGTTAATGCTCGACTAGAAGATTTGTTGGAGATAGGTGAGGTTGAATAGAAAAAAGATATAAGAAAGGAGATAGGAGAGAACATGAGAGAAAGACTGTTGATCAATCATTGCTGGAAAACTATATAAGGCCATGGATGAATGGATGGGTAGATGGATGAGCTTGTTGCAACGGTTTCACAATTGTATATAAAGAGAAATCCTTATTTTTGATATAGCACGTGGATAGTTTGCCACCAAGGTATAAAAGACCAAGGTGCAGTAATATCCGAGTGCATGGATGTTGACTCTGCAAGCAAGCGGTTTGAACTTAGATCCCTTAGACATAATATGACCTTGTTGGAACATGTGCCTGAGCCATAGTCTTGAACATAAAATAAACTTCAATACATTAAATGCAAGAAGAATATTAAATATGTAAGATACTAGGTCATAACACACACAAGATAAATATGCTGTTAAGAAAGATGCTGAAGATCATTCCTCAAACACGGCACACAAAAGCAATGACTATGCCCCCAATCCATACTACATCGCAACATACCAAGATTATAGATGAATCAAGGTAGTCTTGAATAGGTAATGGATAAGGAACAAAAGATAAACCATAAAACAAATTGACTGACTTACAAAGTAAACAGACAGCCAACATATTCTCCTGCCAAAGAGGTTTCTCAGGATAGATTGGATAGGAAATATAACAGCCTTATCGTAGAAACTCTGTGTCCGTTAAAGGGTGCTATCTACCTAAAAAGACAATGTTTTGCTGCAAGAAATGCCACATGTCGCAGGAGACGCCTGTGTTGGTCTTGACAATGGAACACTGCGCAGAAGACAAGCTTGTTGATCTAGGGCTTTGGTTAAGTGGTACTTAGCTGATGTTGGCAATCAGAATAGAAGGACAGTAATTGACTCTAGAAGAAAGCTACTTTGCTTCAGGTTTGTTAAGGACTTTTGCTTTGAAAGGATGCGCTAGCTTGCTGCTTGAGTTAGTCAAGTCGAGGCGAATGGATTTTGATAACAGAAGACCAGAAAGGTGACACGCTAATGGATTGGGGTGGGTGGAGAATTATGGATTGTGTGTGCCTGAGTACTGGATACATCCTTCGTATTCCAAACTGCCTACATACCCTGTATCCACGGGATCAAGGCACGTTATGAGGAAAGATGAAAATGATAAATATGTAGTTCTAGATAGAGTGATGAGATGGGTCAAGGTGGAAGGGGGAGATCTTATGTACCTAAGTACTGGATGCTTCCTTCGTATTCCAGACTGCCTACATACCCATATCCATGGGATCAAGGTACCTTAAGATTGAGAAGAGATCATATGTAGTTCTAGTTGTGTGATGATGTAGGAAGAGCATTAAGAAGATAACAGCCTTATCGTAGGAGTGATGTGTCCGTTAAAGGATGCTATCTGCAGAAACGAGAAAAGATTGAAGAGTGCATTGTGAACCACGAATAAGGAACTAATCCTAGACCTAAGTTAAGGAAAGAGTTGCCCCCATTCCTGTAGAGGAATTTGTATGGATGACTGATGAAGAAGACCTAGAAAGTTGTGACCTAGGACCAGACAGTGCAAACTGTTGACACAGACCAAGATGTGGGATGACGATGAGAGACATTGACAAATTTCCAAGCTATACTAGATAGGGAGATGGAAATGCAAACAAAGTCAATGGTTTTATTACGGATAGATGGAAAGGCATGCTTTGTGCATTGGACATGGAGTGGACATGACTCGATAGAAGATGGATGCTGACTCTACACATAGCACCTATTTACCAGGTTTTCACTATGGTACTTATCCAAGGCGCCTGTTTGCCAGGGTTTCACCAGAGGACGGATTTTTTTGGATTTTCTTGTTTTTTTGTTTTTTTATTTTTATTTTATTTTTTTGGAATACTCTGAGGATCAGACATAGAACTTCTTGAGATGGACACTATTAAGTGGCTCATCTAGAGGAATGCTGTCAGGTGTAGCTAAATTATAAGCTCCTGATCCATATGCTGTTGTGACAATAAAAGGGCCTAACCAGTTAGGCTCAAACTTGCCCTTCTTTTCTCAATCTGCTTGATTTCTCTGATTCTCTTTAAATACAAGATCACCAACTTGAAACCATCTTTCTTTGATTTTTTTGTTGTAATTACGCCTAAGTTGGTTTTGATAGACATGGAGATGATTAAGTGCAGCAAGGTGCCTCTCATCTAGTAGTTCAAGCTCAGCTAATCTGGAAGTGCGATACTCCTCTCCGCCGATTAGGTCCTGCATGGATACTCTGAGGGATGGGATCTTGACCTCTATAGGTAGGATGGCTTCAGAGCCATAGACCAAGGCATAGGGTGTGGCACTAGTTGGTGTTCTGATACTAGTGCGGTAGGCCCATAGGGTGGGATTGAGTTGCAAATGCCAATCACGACTAGCTTCATTGACAGTTTTCTTGAGGATTTTGAGAATAGTTTTATTGGAAGCCTCAGCTTGGCC
Source organism: Cunninghamia lanceolata (assembly GCA_027924645.1). Classification (NCBI taxonomy): domain Eukaryota; kingdom Viridiplantae; phylum Streptophyta; class Pinopsida; order Cupressales; family Cupressaceae; genus Cunninghamia; species Cunninghamia lanceolata. The sequence continues at coordinate 762,572 of BSBN01000327.1, read as the reverse complement.
ATTACTCTATGGATAGTAGGGAGTTGAAAAGCGATGTTGGATGTTGTATTCTATGCATAAGGCATGGACATCTTGGTTCTTAAATGGTCTCCCATTATCAGTGACAATGGCTTAGGGAATACCATACCGGCATATGAGGTAGTTTAGGATAAACTTGGCTATTTGCTTACCGGTGATATAGGTCATGGGAATGGCTTCCACCCACTTTGTAAAATACTCAGTGCAGGTAATGATAAACTTATGGCCATTGGAGGAGGAAGGGTGGATTTGTCCTACGAGGTCGAGACCCCATTGAGAAAAAGGCCATGGAGTTGTCACAGGTTGTAATTCACGAGCTGGTGCATGAATCAAATCTCCATGTTGCTAGCATTGTAGACACTTCTTAGCAAACTGTGCAGCATCTTGCTCTATTGTAGGCCAGTAATAACCTATTCTAAGTATCTTCTTAGCAAGATTAGGACCGGTAGAATGTATGCCACAGACACCTTCGTGTATGTCTCGTAAGGTAGCTTTGGCTTCTTCCTCGTTAAGACATTGTAAGAGGATACCATCGAGACTCCGGCGATATAGTGTATCACCTAGAATGATGTAACGAGAGGATCGACGGATAAAGGTTTTGCGTTGGGTGGATGATAGGTCAGGGGGAAAGGTTTTGTTCTTGAGGTATTCATAGATACCTTCATACCATGGGGAATTGGGACCAACAAGTTCACAGATGATTTCAGTAATAGGAACATCGACGGCTGGTATCAACAATTGCTTGATCAAGAATTCACACTTCTGTGTATTTGCAGGCATGTCAATTAGTGACCCTATAGAAGCCATAGAATCTGCAGCTTTGTTATGCTCTCTTGGAATTTGCTCAAATGTGATGCTAGAAAAATGTGGTTTGTAGGCATCCACTAGTTTCTTGTAGGGGACCAACTTTTCATCTTTTGTTTGGTACTCATCTGTGACTTGGCGAATGACTGACTATGAGTCTCCATATACTTGTAATTCTATGATGTCCCATTGAACTGTTGGATTGAGACCTATGAGGAGTGCCTCATACTCGGCTATGTTGTTGGTGCAAGGGAATGCAAGCCGATATGACTTTGGAATGTAGTCATTTTGAGGTGTGATAAACAAGATGCCAGCCCCTGATCCATGTTGTGTGTAGGAACCATCAAAGTATAACTTCCACATTATTGAGTTGGAAAGAGTGAAGAGATTCTCATCCAAAAAGTCTACCACCATAGGGTGTGTATCTTGCAAGGGTGCTTCTACTAGTTGATCTGCTAGAGCTTATCCTTTGATTGCTTTATGATCCACATATTCAATGTTGAACTCACTAAGGATCATGACCCATTTAGCTAGTCTGCCTGTAAGAGCTGCTTTTGCTAGTAGATACTTCAAGGGATCAATTTTAGCTATAAGAATTGTGTGTTGGTTCAATATGTAATGCCGTAACTTTTGGGAGGTGAACACTACTGCTAAACAAGCTCTTTCCATCGGTGAATAATTGAGTTCATATCCCACCAAGGTTCTACTGATATAGTAAATTGCATGCTCTTTTCCTGTTTCATCATATTGTGCTAGCAAGGCCCCTAGGGCCGAAGTTGTAGTTGAGATGTATAATATCAAAGGTTTATCAGAAACTGGTGGAACCAATACAGGAGGTGTAGCTAGATACTCTTTGAGCTGATCAAATGTTGCTTCACACTTATAATTCCATTGAAATGAGACATCCTTTCGGAGCAAGTGTTGAAATGGTTGACATTTATCTGCTAACTGTGAGATAAAACGCCGGATGGATTGCAACCTTCCTTGAAGGCTCCTTAATGCTTGAAGGTTCTTTGGTGGAGGCATCTCTACTATAGCCTTTACTTTTGCTGGATCTACCTCAATACCTCAACAAGATACAATGTAACCCAATAGCTTCCCTAATGTTACACCGAAGACACACTTCTTTGGATTGAGGTGCACTTGATATTTCTCGAGCCTGTCAAAGATCTACCTAAGAACTTGTATGTGATCTGCCCTAGAAGATTTAGCTAGTATGTCATCCACATAGTCCTCCATGATATGATGAAAGAGGTCATGGAATATCACTGTCATTGCTCTCTGATAGGTTGCTCCTGTGTTCTTTAGACCAAACGGCATGACACACCAACAATAGTTACCCCACAGACAAGTAAAGGTTGTTTTATGCTGATCTTCCTCTGCTATCCTTATCTGATTGTAGCCAGAGAATCTGTCCATGAGAGAAAGCATCTCATGACCTACTGTCAAGTCTACTATAATGTCAATGTTTGGTAATGGGAAGTCGTCCTTGGGACATGCTTTGTTGAGATCTCTAAAATCATTACACATGCGGATGCGCCCATTGGGTTTAGACACAGGTACAATGTTTGAGACCCAATCTAAATAGTCAATAGGTCATATGAACTTTGCATCTAACAACTTCTGTATTTCCACTTTTACTAAGAGAGCTATTTGTGGGTGTATCTTCCTCAGCTTTTGCTTGATTGGTTTAACTTTTGGATCAACAGTGAGATAGTGAACAACTAGCTTAGGGTCTAACCCTGGCATATCAACATAGGTCCATGCAAAGTTGATGGTTCTCTGTAAGAAGAATGTGTTAAGATTCCTGTGCTCTATTTCTGATAATGATGCCACTAGGAATGTGGTCTTTGGATTTTGTTCTGTGCCAAGGTTTATCTCTGTAGAATCTTCTACTAGGAGAGCTGACTTCTCTTGATACTTAGATGGTAGGGGAAGGTCAAATCCTCCATCCTCAGGTGCCACAGTTGGGTTTTCACCTTTGGATACGTCCTTTGTTTTTACTATTTTGTGATCAGGAGGTGCCACAATGTGGTTTTCACCTAGAGATCTTTCTTTATTTTTACTTTTGTGACCAGAGGATTTGGCATTCTCACCAAAATAAGCTGTTGGCTCTAGTTCCATTACAAAACCTGCTTTATGATCACCAAGGGGGATACCTTCCCAAAGTCCCATGAACTTAGCTAAAGCTTCGTCATTCTGAAATACATCTATAACGGGGGACCCTTATTGGTCCCAATTGATAAGTTCAGGGTAGACAAGTGTTACGTTCTGGGTGCTGGTGGTGGAGGTTAAGGATACAGAGGATAGCGTGAAAATGGAGGATTCTGTGAATAGGTTGGTCATATGGAGGGAAGAGTCATCGATGATATCATCTGTAGACATCGAATGGGCGGGAAAAGTGTTAGCTAACTCGTCGAGGATATACTCGATGTCCAAGGCGTGTGGTACCTTCTTACCAAATCCTAATCCCTTCTTGTCTAGTTTCTTTGTCACAACAATGGGTTCCATAGTTCCTTGATTCTATTTCCCCAGGCCACCTTTGCCTTTATAGCCCATGTCTTTTACTATTCTTAAGCCATTGCCATATTGCTTGACTGGTATTGTGGCTGGTTCTTTCTCCTTATAGAGCCAAGAAGAAATATCCTCAATAGTTTCCTCTTCCAATAACCATCCATGTTGAAATTGGGTTAGGAATGTTGAGGGAGGAATAGCTGCTTTTTTGGTTACTTTGGCAATGGGTGGTTGGCCGTAAGATTTTGGAGATAAAGGCATCCGCCCTACACAACAAGATTTTGAGATATTATAAGAGCCAAAGCCTATATCACGGATGTGAGCCTTGATCACAGGTAGAGGATTTGGGTTACTTGTAGAGGCTTGGGTCAGAGTTTCAGGATCGACATATAGTGGGGATTCAAGGGATTTTTCATTTTTAGGCACCTGGTTGCAATTCTTATAACTGCCTTGCAAGACACAACAAAATTCAAAAGGATTGGAGTCACCTGGGATAGTTATCTCTGTACCATTGTATGGGAACTTTAGAGATTGGTGATACATGGAGGGAACAACTTTCATTGCATGGATCCATGGATGGCCTAGGATAATGTTGTAAGGTAGTTCAATATCAAGGACTTGACACCTGGTTTCAAGTATGATAGGGCCCAGTTGTATAGGCAAGTGGATAACACCTTCTGAATGGCATTCTGCATCATCATATCCCTTGATTGTAATACTTTGATCATTGTTGACATGATCCTTAGAGTATCCCAATTACATAAGTAATTTGAAAGAACAGATGTTGAGACCAGCACCACCATCTATGAGTATACATTTGATTTTGCGCTTATGGATGAGAACCTCAATATGAAGGGCATCATTGTGACATGGATCATGGGAAGGGAGGTCTTTCTCAGAGAAGACAACATTGTAGGGTGAAGCAATGTTACCTACTATAGCTTGGAAATATGTGACTGCTATGTTGTTGGGAACCGAAGACTCCTGGAGGGATTTTTCTAGCACTACTCTATGTGCAGGTGATGACCGTAGAAGGTCCAAGATAGAGATCTATGCTGGCATTTTCCCTAGATGTTCGACAAGATTATAATCAGATTGCACTGGAAGACTGGGTGTAGGACCATGAATGGTGACACGACCACGGCGAGTTGTAACAGCGCAATCCGTAGATTTGTCTTTGATTGTGAGGGTAGACACTCGACTCTCTTCAAAATGACCTATAATGGAATCAAAGGAAGTGGAAGCATGATTGATACCCTTACCTCTATCCTGAGGAGGAGGTGGACCATGATGAGGGAATGGTTCCTTGTACATATCAAGATCTTTGTTCGTGTGTTGAACTGGTGATTCATTCTCAAAAGTGATTTGATTACCTTCGATGAGATTTTGGATTAGGTGCTTGAGCTTCATGCATGATGCGGTTCGATGCCCTTTGCTCCTATGGAATTCACAGTATTCATTTTCTCTATACCGCACAGTTTTGTAAATAGGTTCACCTTATGGGGGTGCATCTGGTAAGGTGATAAGTCCTTTCTGTAAGATCTGTTGTAGGACTGACTCTATAGGCACTCCCAAGGGAGTGAATTGACGTCGCGGTGAGTAATCTTGTTGAGGTCACTCCTGTTGTCATTGTTTTTGATTTTGATATGGTTGCCGCTATTGTTGAGGTGGAGCCTGACTTGGTTTGGAGAGCTGCAGCGGTGTTTGCAATGTTTGGACATGTTTAGAATCGACCACCCCATCATTGACCATGTTTTTGTTCTTGTTCCAAAACTTGGGTTTATCATTCGATTGTTGATGAGGAGCATTGTCTTTTGTTTCTTTAAAGATTTTGACCACACCCTTAGCAATGAGGGCTTTTTCAATGTTGATACCTTTGTATGTGATTTCGTCGAAGGTTGTAGCACTAAGAATTTGCAAATGAAAACCTAACTCTTGGTTGAGGTTTTGCACAAATATGCTAACAAGCTGTTTCTCAGGAATCTTGAAAGGGAATTTGCTAGCCATTTGTCTCCATCATTGGAGGAAAGAAATGAAAGTTTCACCATTTTTCTATTTATTGTTGCATAGATCGGTCATGGAAATCTCATGCTCTGCGTTGTAAGAAAAATGGGTGGCAAATTTCTCTGCTAGCTCGTTGAAAGACTTGATACCCATAGGTAAGTGTGAGAACCATTCTATAGCTTGACCTCCAAGACTACGAGGAAAGAGATGCATAAGATATGTGTCGTTATGTGAGACCTCGAAGCAAGCAAGATAGAACTCCCTGAGATGGTCTTTTGGGTCACCTTTTCCTTTGTATTTATTGAACTTGGGAATAGTGAAATTTTGAGGAAAAGGGATCATTGGTAATGACTGAGCAAAAGGATAAGGACACACTTCTTCTAAAGAGAAGGTCTTCTTGGTGTGGCCAAACGTAAGATCAAATAGCTGTTGTTGCACTTCTGCAATTTTTAGCTCCATAGCTGTGGGAGGAGTCAGAAGTATCTCCTGTTGTCCAAGAAGTGGTTGTTGATGCCCATATGGAAGATTGTAGTGTAAGGCATGAACATTGGTGTTATAAGGGTCGTAAGATTGGTTGGGGTCATATGCATTATACGCTGGGTTGAGATTGGGTTGAAATTGGATGCTTTGATTCTGAGGAGGTGGAGGTGGCACTAGGTAAGAATGTTGGCTTTGTGATGGTTGGAGAAAAGAATTGGGTGGAGGAAAGCTAAAGTGCGTTGGATTAGGTTGTGATGGCAGCACATAGCTTTGGGAAAATTGATGTTGGGAAAGTTGAGGGTGGCTAGGTAAGGTGTTGAAGAAATTTAGCGCAGATGAACGTTGTGGTGGGGGAACATAGATAGACGTGATTTGCGATGGTTGGGGCTGATTGAGGATGAGAGTAGAAGAGTGTTGTGGTTGGGGTTGCATGACTCTAATTGGTTGAGAGACATGGAGGTTTGATGATATGGGAGGTGGTATGTGTTGAGACCCTTGTTGCATGGCTACATAGTTGTTCTCTAGATTGTAATTTGATGGGAAACCTATTCGTGATGGGGTAACCAAGATTCCACTTGCGATTGGTGTGGACACTTTAGGAGGTGGTTGCATATTCAATCGAGCTAAGGTGGCTTTCTTAGCTAACTCTGCTTGACGTTGGAGAGTTTCTTGTTGGCTTTTGTAGATCTCCATAGGAGTCAGAAGCAGTGCTACGACCCTCTCCCTTGTTGGGTTTTGAAAGAGGGGATTCTTATACTGCAAGCTTGGTTCCAGCAAAGGCGTGGTCACTGTTGACATGGTTTGCACTGCTTGTATGGTGTCTTGGTTGTTGTTAGGCTCGCTAAGCGTGGATAGATCAAAACCTTTGGGTAATTTGGCTCCTTGCTCTGCTAGCAAGCGAAAGAAATGATCTTGGTTCTCACTAAGGATTTTGTCAAAGGCGGCCACGGCTCGAGGATCTTGTATAAATTCATCAAGATCTTGTGCATCTTCTTGAGAGGATTGACCTATTTCAAAGTGTCACTCTTCTTGAGATGGGGCTAGATTTGCAGTATAGCCTTGTGGCACAAAATCCTGAGGCATGCCGATAGTATAGTGAGGAATGCTTACCAAAGGGACCCCTTCTTCCTGAGAAGGTATTTGATCAATAGTATAACCTTGTGGGACAAAATCATGAGGCATACCAGTGGTGTAGTGAGATGTACTTACCAAAGGGACCCTACCCTCATGAGGAGTGCTAGGGTGGTCAAGGTGCGGCACGTTCGGAGAGCTGATTGGTTTTGCTGCGGGTGTTCTAGGAGTAACCTTGGGAGAAATGTTGGGACGGCCGGATTGTAGTGTGGGAGGTGATTTGCACTTCCTAGGGACAACTTGCTTGGACTTCATAGTTTGTTGGAGCCTAATGGTTACCATGGAATACACTAGGTCGAAAGATAATGCTAGGATTATGCTTGGTGCTTTGAGAAAAAGACAAACTCTGATGCACAAGTAACTGGACCAAAGGCACTATACTGTTTGACCAGAGGCGTAGGACTGTACAACCAAAAGCATGATACTGTTATACCAAAGGCAATGGACTAAGCTACCAAAGGCAAGGTACTGCTATACAAAAGGTGAGCTACGGTTACCAAAAGCAAGCTACGGTTATACCAAGGGCGCTGAAGTAGGGTTGCCAGAGGTGAGGTACTGTTATACCAAAGGTGTTGTACTGTTCTACCAAAGGTGAGCTGCTGTAATACCAAAGGTGCTGAAGTAGTGTCTGATGCTTCTACAAGGCAAATTTTGATAGATTTGGTTATGGTTCTGATTAGATTTGTCTTTGGCAAGAGAAAACACAACAAACAAGTGGTCAAAAAAAGGACTGACACAATAGATAGTGTATGTTCGAGGCTCACAAAAAAGCCCAATGTTTCCACAGGTATAAGATAATTGCAATCAATAACAAGCACTTTTTATCCCTAGAGACAAGGTTTCATTGCAGTAGATCAGCTCATAGCTTAATACTCTGTTGATAAAAATATCATTCCATAAAGGTGTTGGATATTTAGTATCTTTACGAGAGACGATAGGTAGGGACATCTCACCCTCCCCCTGGAAAGCTCAAGTAGGTCACAAGAGCTTTATGGCCAAGGGAATACTATCTCTTCTCAAGGGAGCCAATGGTGAGTGTCTTAAGGGCTTAAATCGATTCCCCTTGCACTGATGATTACCGCAATGTTCAGAGGTAGGTTGGGTAGTCTCTATCTAGAATGGTTCTTAGTAACTTTCAGGGACCAACGCCTTATGAGCAATGCGACAAGCTACTAAAAGCTTTAACCAATCCTACTAAGAGTATCAAACACTTCACTCAATCTTAAAATTGTTTCCACAAAGAGCTAGTACACCTCTTTTTAGTTTGGCACCACAAGGTAAGGCTGACGTCGGTTAGGACTTGGCTTTCGCCTTATCCCTCTTATATAGCAGTTCAAAGGAAAACTCTGCTTAGGGTCGTCCCTTTTGGATGAAGTGCAATCCAAAAGCAGGCCCTTCTAAAGGAAGTACTGAAATGTAAGAGCAAGCACGTCAAACAAAGGTTCAATTGTCCCGTTATAAGAAAAATAAGGTGCAACTAAATTAGGCACACACATGATTTGTAGTTGTCAATTGTCCCTTATGAAATTGAAGTGTTTGGCATTCATGTCCATTGTCCCTTAGAAAATTGAGGTGTTTTTGTATACATGTCCATTGTCCCTTAAGAAAAGCAGTATGTTCCTAAGACTTAGATTGCCAAAAAATGATTTGTTCAATTATCCCTTAAGAAGGCAATATGTTTCTAAGACTTAATAAATCAAGATTTCTTCAATGCTCGTCCTGCATGAACATGTTAAAAGCACCTATTTGCTCTGTGTGAGTAATAAGAAGTTGCAACAAGTCAATTAGTTCCACCAAAAATCACAAGTTAGCAAAAACAAATCAATTTGACCAAAAGCGAGTTACTGTTATATCGAAAGTGCTGCACTATGTTTCCAAAAGCGATGTGTTGCAGACCATAAGTGATTTGATGCAGACCAGAAGTGACTTACTGTGTTACCAAAAGCATCATACTGTTCTACCAAAAGCGCGGTACTCTTCTACCAAACGTGAGCTACATTGACCAAAAGTGAGCTACTTTGCTACCAAAAGCGTGGTACTCTTCTACCAAACGCGAGCTACATTGACCAAAAGTGAGCTACTTTGCTACCAAACGCGAGCTACTGTACTACCAAACACAGTGTAATAATAGGCCTACAAAAAACAATATTTCATCAAAAAAAGCTAGATCAAAGGATGATTGAATGATTGAGTGATGATCTAGGATGTTGATAAGTGATAAGATGCTGCAACAAGTAATATTAGTTACAAAGAAAACAACAAGATGTTAGAAATCAAGTCAAAACCCTAACAATAAGTGAGAAACCCTAGAAAACCAAAGTGAAATCCATAAAATTGGTAACAAAATGATGAGATACAAGAGATTAAATATCACCAATGGATTCCTTATGATTTTCTATGCAATTTTTAAAAAAAAAACATCGAATTTCGTTAAGTTTTGACAAAGTTATGGGGTTTTGAAGTTTGCAAGCCTGCTATCCTAACGAAAAGCACTTTACTATTATACGAATAGTGCTTTTCTGTTATACCAAAAGCACTTTACTTCTATACCAAAAGCACTTTTCTATTTTTTCATGTGCGCTTCACTGTATTACCAAAAGTGCGATTCTGTGCTACCAAAGGCACTGCGGGATGGCCCGAAAGCATTGTACTGATCTACCAAAGGCACTTTTCTGTGTCAAGACGCGCTATTCTGTACTGTACTTAAAAAAATCAATTTCTAAAAGAAAAAGAGGGATTAGTGGGTCCCACCAGGCGTGCCAGAATGGGTATGAGGAAAAATTGATTTAAATTAAATTAAACAAATCAAAAACCCAATAACACAAAGAGAACCGATCTAAATAAAAGCCATTGCAAATAAATCAATAAAACCTGAAAGCTTTTACTGAGATTTGTATTGTTCCCTTTGGATTGAATGTGGATTGCTCAATATTGCTGCGAAACCATGGTTGCAACAAGCAAGTGGTGTGCTCAAAGATCAATGTCAAAAGATCGTAAAGTTGCTTAATCGATGTGATGTATGCTCAAAGCGCTGTTAAGTATGCCTAAGAATAAGTGATCGAAGAGGATTTGTGAAGGAGATGAGGGGGGGTTTATATAGGTTTCAACAAAAATTGATCAACGGTCCAGATAATTCAGAAGAATCAACAGAGGAGAATAGTTGAGGAACGTGCAATGAATAAGAAGAAGACAAGTGTCTCACAAAAGTTGTTTTATTTGAGTTAAACACTTTCTTTTCTAAAGATAAGACATGCTTTTCATAAATTAGAAAGCTTTTTTCTAATTTAAGAGAAATTGATAAAAACAAGGTTGAATGAATAGATAACTCAACTTAAGCTTTGCTTTTGCATGATTTGAGGGAAATTAAATAATAAATTATTTAATTGTGTGTGCATGGAGAAGAAGACTTATTTTTAGAAGATTTGAAAGATATTTGTAGATAAGAAAGCAAATTAAATAAATAGATTTATTTAATTGTTGTGCATGATTTGGAAGAATAAATAAAATATTTGATTTATTTAATTTTTGGAGATTGAGAGGATTTAAATAAATTTGATTTGATTTATTCAAATTTGGAAGAATGAATTTGATTTAATTAAATAATTAGGAATTATTTAATTGTAGATAAGATAGAATTTGATGAGTTAATTATGTAATTGGATTTATTTAATTAATGTGGATTTGATTTTCGAAAGAGGATAATGATTTAATTAAATAATTAAAATTATTTAATTATGGAAGAATATTAGAAGAATTTGATTTAATTAAGGGTATGTGCAGGATCATCGCGGGCCAAACAGTGGCAATAGGAAAAAAATCACATTTTTACTTAGCCAAATTCGCAACTTGGCAAAGTTTGACTTTGAAACGGATATCTGTTTTGGTTTGGATACCAAACCAAAATGGATATCTGCTTTGAAAACGGATATCCGCTTTGAAAACAGATATCCACTTTGAAAATGGATATCCATTTTCTTTTTCTCTATTGTTTTCATTGTTTTTTATTTTATTATTTTAGCATTTTTAGCATTTTACTATTTAGGCATTTTAGCTATAAAATACAATCTAAATTTTAGAAAAACTGTATCATATGAAAGGGGCAACCTTGTCATCTTTTGGAATGCATGATTTCTTTCAGTTCCAACCATTTTGGCATCATTTATTCTTGTGATTGAGAGTTCTCTCCACCCCTGATTGAACCATTACTTCCCCTAACTAATTCTCCTATCTTCTTGACTCTCAATCAATTCTTTAGTCCACTCCCAATAAGTCTTCTATAATCTCTCAATCAATTATTTAGTCCACTCCCAATTAGTCTTCTATAATCTCTCAATCAATTCTTTAGTCCACTCCCAACCAACCCCACCATTCATGTTGCTTCTTCTACTATTAATACATCTCTTGCCATCATTTTTAGGGGAGATTATCCATTTCTTCCATTTATGTCAAATTCTTGTTAATATCTCTTATTCCATTTTCCATTGATCCCAACACATCATGGATAGTGAGTCACCTCAAAAGAGTTAAGCCATATTTTCATTACAACCCCCACAATAATTATTATACTTTTACAGTCCTAACTTTCTGAGCCTTTTCCATTTCAATTTTAAGGATTTGAAGGTTCTTACACTCTCCATAAAATCTCCAAGTTCTCAAGGCATCCTTATTCTTCCCATTGTCATCAAGAGGATGTTCTAATTTCTATAAAGGAGGATACCAAAATGTTGGATCCTTGAGGACAAAAGCTAGCACAGGTGCCATAAAACGATTCCTTGAAGCTTCGCATGTTCTTTACATTATTTTAAAAAGATTTCAGTAGTAATTAGAAAACTTAAATTTGCCTAAGAAAAGTAACAATTTGTTGCCTCTTGTTGCCTCTTCTTGGTTATTTTAAAAAGCAACAAGGTGAAGTGACACATCCTTATGACTAGCATCAAGAAGAACAACAGGAAGTGTATTTGGATCTTGGAAAAGATCAGGAAATAGAGGAACATCCAGTTGATGAGAATAAAGAGCAAGATAAAGAACAACTAGATGACTGAGATAAAGAGCTCGATGTGGAACATTATATGACATAGAACCAACAAGATGAACATCAAGTTGAACAATGAAAAAGTGGTATTAGTTGCACCTATATAGAGAAGTGGTTTAGAGGTTGGTTAGGGGAATTATTTAGGGTTTAGAGGTTTAGGGTTGCTCAGGTTTAGGGGTTTATGGTTTACAATTTAAAGAGAGATAGAGAGAGGGGACTAAAAGAGTTTGGGAGAGATAGAGGAGACAGAGGGGAGAGATAGGGAGATAGAGAGTGAGAGGCATGTCCAAAGACATAGAGAGAGAGAGAGATTGAGAGGTAGAGGGATGTTAGAGATAGGGAGATAGAGGTTTAGGGTTGCTTGGGTTTAGGGCCATTATTTAGGGTTTAGGGTTTAGGGTCTTGGGGTTAGGGGTTAAGGTTTAGAGGTCTAGGGTTTAGGGTTTAGAGAGAGATAAAGGACCAATAGGGAGATATAGAGGAGTCCGAGGGGAGAGATAGGGAGATAAAGAGTGAGGGACATGGCAAGAGACATAGAGAGAGAGATTGAGAGGTAGAGGGACAAAGGTGATAGCGAGATAGGGGAGAGATAAGGAGATAGTGGTTTATGGTTACTTGGGTTTAGGGTTTACGGGTTTGGGGTTTACGGTTTAGGGGTTTAGGGTTTCTCAGGTTTATGGGTTAGGGGTTAGGGTTTAGGGGCATTATTTAGGGTTTAGGATTTAAATTGTTTAGGGGTTAGGTTTAGAGGTTTAGGGTTTTGGATTTAGGGTTTATAGAGTGAGAGGAATGATAGGGAGATAGAGAGAGGAGACCGAGGAGAGAGATAAGGAGATAGAGAGTGAGGCACATGGCTAGGGACATAGGGACAGAGATAAAGAGAGGTAGAGGGATGATAGAGATAGGGAGATAGGGGAGAGATAGGGAGATATAGGTTTAGAGTTGATTGGATTTAGGGTGTACCTGGGTTTAGGGTTTCTTAGTTTTGGAGATAGCTAGATAGAAAGAGAGAGGAGACAGATAGGGAGAGATAGAGGTGACAAAGGGGAGAGATAAGGAGATAGAGAGTGAGTGAGAGAGATTGAGAGGTAGAGGGACAAAGGTGATAGGGAGATAGGGGAGAGATAGGGAGATAGTGGTTTATGGTTACTTGGGTTTAGGGTTTAGGGGTTTGGGGTTTAGGGTTTCTCAGGTTTAGGGGTTAGGGTTTAGGGGCATTATAATTTAGGGTTTAGGATTTATTGTTTAGGGGTTAGGGGTTAGGTTTAGAGGTTTAGGGTTTTGGATTTAGGGTTTATAGAGAGAGAGGAATGATAGGGAGATATAGAGGAGTCTGAAGGGAGGGATAGGGAGATAGAGAGTGAGGCACATGGCTAGAGACATAGGGAGAGAGATTGAGAGCTAGAGGGACACAGGTGGTAGGGAGATAGGGGAGAGATAGGCAGATAGTGGTTTAGGGTTACTTGGGTTTAGGGTTTAGGGGTTTGGGGTTTAAGGTTTAGGGGTTTAGGGTTTCTCAGGTTTAGGTTCAGGGGTTAGGGTTTAGGGGCATTATTTAGGGTTTAGGATTTAAATTGTTTAGGGGTTAGGGGTTAGGTTTAGAGGTTTAGGGTTTTGGATTTAGGGTTTATAGAGAGAGGAATTATAGGGAGATAGAGAGAGGAGATGGAGGAGAGAGATAAGGAGATAGAGAGTGAGGCACATGGCCAGGGACATAGGGAGAGAGATCAAGAGAGGTAGAGGGATGATAGAGATAGGGAGATAGGGGAGAGATAGGGAGATATAGGTTTAGAGTTGATTGGATTTAGGGTGTACCTGGGTTTAGGGTTTCTCAGTTTTAGAGATAGCTAGATAGAAAGAGAGAGGAGACAGATAGGGAGAGATAGAGGTGACAAAGGGGAGAGATAAGGAGATAGAGAGTGAGCGAGAGAGATTGAGAGGTAGAGGGACAAAGGTGATAGGGAGATAGGGGAGAGATAGGGAGATAGTGGTTTATGGTTACTTGGGTTTAGGGTTTAGGGGTTTGGGGTTTAGGGTTTCTCAGGTTTAGGGGTTAGGGTTTAGGGGCATTATAATTTAGGGTTTAGGATTTATTGTTTAGGGGTTAGGGGTTAGGTTTAGAGGTTTAGGGTTTTGGATTTAGGGTTTATAGAGAGAGAGGAATGATAGGGAGATATAGAGGAGTCTGATGGGAGGGATAGGGAGATAGAGAGTGAGGGACATGGCTAGAGACATAGGGAGAGAGATTGAGAGGTAGAGGGACACATGTGGTAGGGAGATAGGGGAGAGATAGGCAGATAGTGGTTTAGGGTTACTTGGGTTTAGGGTTTAGGGGTTTGGGGTTTAAGGTTTAGGGGTTTAGGGTTTCTCAGGTTTAGGGGTCAGGGGTTAGGGTTTAGGGGCATTATTTAGGGTTTAGGATTTAAATTGTTTAGGGGTTAGGGGTTAGGTTTAGAGGTTTAGGGTTTTGGATTTATGGTTTATAGTGAGAGGAATTATAGGGAGATAGAGAGAGGAGATGGAGGAGAGAGATAAGGAGATAGAGAGTGAGGCACATGGCCAGGGACATAGGGAGAGAGATCAAGAGAGGTAGAGGGATGATAGAGATAGGGAGATAGGGGAGAGATAGGGAGATATAGGTTTAGAGTTGATTGGATTTAGGGTGTACCTAGGTTTAGGGTTTCTCAGTTTTGGAGATAGCTAGATAGAAAGAGAGAGGAGATAGATAGGGAGAGATAGAGGTGACAAAGGGGAGAGATAAGGAGATAGAGAGTGAGCGAGAGAGATTGAGAGGTAGAGGGAGAAAGGTGATAGGGAGATAGGAGAGAGATAGGGAGATAGTGGTTTATGGTTACTTGGGTTTATGGTTTAGGGGTTTGGGGTTTAGGGTTTCTCAGGTTTAGGGGTTAGGGTTTAGGGGCATTATAATTTAGGGTTTAGGATTTATTGTTTAGGGGTTAGGGGTTAGGTTTAGAGGTTTAGGGTTTTGGATTTAGGGTTTATAGAGAGAGAGGAATGATAGGGAGATATAGAGGAGTCTGAGGGGAGGGATAGGGAGATAGAGAGTGAGGGACATGGCTAGAGACATAGGGAGAGAGATTGAGAGGTAGAGGGACACAGGTGGTAGGGAGATAGGGGAGAGATAGGCAGATAGTGGTTTAGGGTTACTTGGGTTTAGGGTTTAGGGGTTTGGGGTTTAAGGTTTAAGAGAGAGGAGACAGATATGAAGAGATAGAGGTGACAAAGGGGAGAGATAGGGAGATAGAGAGTGAGCGATATGTCTAGAGAAATAGGGAGAAGAATTGAGATGTAGAAGGATGATAGAGATAGGGAGATAAGGGAGAGATAGGAGATAGAGTTTAGGGTTGCTCATGTTTAGGGTTTAGTGTTTAGAGAGAGAGAGGACCAATAGGGAGATATAGAGTGAGGGACATGGCTAAAGCATAGGGAGAGAGATTGAGAGGTAGAGGAATGATAGTGATGGGGAGATAGTGAGATAGGGAGATAGAACTTGATAGAGGTTTAGGGTTTATTGGGTTTAGTGTTTAGGATTTAGGGGTTTATGGTTTCTCAAGTTTAGGGTTTAGGAGTTAGGAAATAGGGGTTAGGGGTTAGGTTTAATCATGCATCCTAGTCATTCCCCTATCATTCCTATATATCCTATCTCTCCCCTCTATCTTTCCCTCTCCCTTATTGACGAAGCAAATGGAAACAAGAAAACTAGGACTCCTTTTCTCAGGTTTAGGGTTTAGGGCTTAGGGTAATTATTTAGGGTTTATGGTTTAGGGGTTAGGTTTTAGCATTTGGAAGAATTATTTAGGGTTACTTGGGTTTAGGGTTTAGGGGCATTATTTAGGGTTTACGGTTGCATGTCAAAAGTAGTCTCTCTCTCTCTCTCTAAATCTGTAAACCCTAAATACTGGCCCTAATCCCTAACCCCTAACCTGCATCTACCTCTCTCCTGTATCTACCTCTCTCCTGTATCTACCTCTCTCCTGTATCTATTCAAAAGTGCCTTTAAAATACTATGAGATACCTTAGTATAAGTAAATCATATAAAAATCAAATATATATATCATCATAATCCTTTATAAAATTGCTTGTATTTTATAGCTAAAATGCCTAAATACTTAAAATGTATGCAATGCTAAAATAATAAAATAAAAAAAAAGAATACAATAAGGAAGAGGAAAATGGATATCCATTTTGGAGATCATAAAAAGCAAAAAAGACTGCATTTTTGCAAACCTGTGGCTTGCAAAAATGCAGTCTTATCTTCAAAAAAATGGATATCAGAGCTGAGGAACAGATATCTAATCCAAAGAGGTAAGATTTCATGCATTTTTTTTGTTTGTTTTGTATTTTCAAGCAATTTTTTTGGTTTTTATGCTAAGTGGGTATGTTTTATAATTTAATTAGGTATAATGGATGCACAAAATGAAAACCCAAACCCTCCACCACCAAACCCTCCCCCTCCAACAGTAGAAGAGAATATTCAAAGAAATATTGATCATAGAAGCAGGATCATAGAAATGTATCGCCGCCACCCTCGATTGTCTATAATGACATCAAATTTAGAGGGAATCATTAATCATATTCAAACCTTGTCCACCCAACACGAATCATTTCGGCAATGGCGAGAAGCCAAGAAGGCCAAATATGCTAACAGTTTGTCATATGAGGAAGTCAAAGATTTAGAGATTACAAAAACTATGTTGGCCCAACACTTTGTCAATCCTAAAACCGGATTGCATGTTGATGTCCGTAAGCCCAAATTTTCAATCAAATGGTGTATTCATGAGGGCATTAGTCAAAACTTTTGGGATCGTTGGTGGATGGTTTTTGATAAACCACCCAACAACAATTTAGATGTGCCTTTGTATTTCCTCCGTAAACTCTATGCAGATTTCGTCATGGGTCAACATGTTAATTATTTTGATTTTAGAGAGTTTTAAGGAGTGGGCAGAGGAATGCCTCAAGATAGACCTGGGGCAATTAGACAAGTACAAGGTCCCTATATTCCCCCTCCTGCTATCCCTTCTCCACCCCCAATGTAGCACCTAGATGTTGTTGCAAGTGCAACACAACAAGGCCTTAGTGCCATACACTCTTTGACCGAGCATTTGATTATACAGACATCTCAGTTTGAACAAGCACATGATGACGGTGATGATATTGGATCACCTGGTACCACTAGACTGTCGTCGTCCAGACATATATGTGTGCCCCATCATTGCATTTCTTGCAATCATTTATGCTTGGGTCCTATTATGGAGAGTAGTGAGCCACCGTTGAACACATCAGAGTATGATCTCCATTCACGAGATGAGGCAATGGGGTCCAGAACTCAAGCTGAGGGGTCAGGGACAAGAGTAGAAGCTACTGGATCAGTAAACATTAGAGAAGGAGAAATGCATGAGCAATCTTTTGTGCAGGTAAAATTTAAAGTTAAATTTAATGGTCTATTCCATTTGAATATATAAACAACTTTATTAGTACTAATGTGTCTAAGTGGGATAATAGTTGATGACAGAGGAGGAGTTGACAGAAGTTCATCATGCAACTTTGTCTGCCATCCAATTTGGCTTGGACTTGCTGGTATAATTTATTGTACACATTAACCTTTTTTTTATGCATTTATTTCTTTGTGAGTAATTATATATTAATTTATATCTTGATGTTAATTTTGTTTTATAGCCAATCAAAAATGTGAATGATGTGGCATCTTTGCCAATAGTCTTTTCTCAAACTCCTGATCGACCCAAGGGACTATCATTTGCAGAATGACTTTCTCAACGCCAACAAAGGGTGGAGGTAATTTGATTGAATTGTACTTTAATTGATAATTTAGAAAACTTAAATATTTGATTATAGTCATTTAGAGTCTTACATTCTTGTCCTTTTTAATTGATGTAGGAGGCCTCGATGGTGGTATGTGCTTGTTTTCTAGTAGATAAGTTTTTGTGTAGTGCATTTCCTATTTTAAATGTATGCATTTCCTATTTTGTTTAATAATTATATATTAATTTATTTCAATGTTACTTTGCTTTTATGTAGTCTATTAAGAATGTGAGTGATGTGCCACCTTTGCCATCATGCTTCACTAGGACACCTGATCGTCTTAAGAGAAAATCATTTGCAGAACGATTGTCTGAACAACAACATAGAGTCGAGGTAATTGAATTGAATTTTTCTAAATAAATGATAGTTTATCTAGCGGTCTTATAGTTGATTGTAGTGATTTAGATGTATGTTAATAAATGAAAGTTCTTAATTGTAGTAGATAAGAATCTATTTACTAACTTTAACTTGTGTTTTGACTTGTTAATGCAGGAAACTTCACCTCCATCAATTACTAGACATTTTGGTACAAAGAGGACACTTTTTCAGGATCCATCACAGATTGTGGATCCATCACAGATTGTGGATCCATCACAGATTGAGGGTCAAGTGGACTTGTAGTATTTGATGTAGCTATTTGGCATGTAGATTGTATATAGATTTTGAGACATGGCATATGCCACATTTTGTAAAAAATATTTTGAGTTGGCATATTTGCCAAATTTTTGTATATGTCTACCATTATGGACTAGATTTTAATGTATATACACCTTGATATACAATATAATTTAAATTCCTTATGTGCAAGTCATGATACTTCCCATGATGCCATACATTATGATGATAGTTCTTTAGTCCATTGATGATATGTTTAGCATTGAGAATGGTTTTAGATCAATAGAATCAATATGAAAAAATTCCTTATATATGCCCTAATCAAATAAGGTCATGATAAACCATTTCATCATGTATTTAGTCTTCATCTTGTCAAATTTTGTAAATATGTCAAAGTTTTCATATGAAAAATGTAAAAAAAATGCAAAAGTATGGAAGATGAATAGTCAAGTACTCAAGAGTCAGTTGTGTTGTGATGTTCACAACACGCCCCATTATACTCCTTAGCAAAATGGGGAACCCTGCTGTTGCTTTGCTTTTTGCTTCTGCTTGTGTTGTTTTGCTTGGTGGTAAAGGGAAAACAGAGTCAAATTTGCAAACCTCGTTGAAAATAGAGAAAATTGCATTTTTCAGTACCAATGCATGATGTGGTTGGATTCCTTGTAAAAAATGAGCCAAGGTTGCTTTTTGAACCATCATAAAATTCATCATATCTTGCAAGTTATGATCATTTAGGTAAAATGAACTATCAGGTTTTGCATAATAAACAGTCAGTTGTTTGCCTTTTGTTGGCATTCGTTATAAATTTTAAAATATTCATATTTAGTGGTTCCGGGTTGTGGGCAATTTTGTCTGGGTTCCACTCTGTATCTCACAATTGTCTGTTTGACAGAAAAATGCATAGGTGCACTTAAAATGACAAACCCCAAGGGGTTATTTTGCAGAATTAATACGTTTGGTATTGAGCATAAAAAATGTATTTCATGCATACCTTAATACATTACAGCGAAGTACGTTATGCGCGTCAGCATAACAGTTGCCATCGGTGGAGTTTTGAAATGTTCCACCGAAATGGAATCTCTCGCCGATGACATTGTCATCGGCATAACATTTAGTATCGGCCAAGTTTTTTTAGCCTCTGCCGATATAAGGAGCTCTCGCCGATAAGCAGTGGCAATCAACGAAGGGGTCGTCGGCAGGAGTCAGGCCGATGAAAGAGCATCGGCCAAGGTATGGGCATCGGCGGAAAAGATTTGGAATTCGCTGATGGCGAATCTCACGCCGATAAGGAAGAAATGCAAGCCGCTAAGGGCTACA
The DNA here is from genome assembly GCA_027924645.1 of Cunninghamia lanceolata. Classification (NCBI taxonomy): domain Eukaryota; kingdom Viridiplantae; phylum Streptophyta; class Pinopsida; order Cupressales; family Cupressaceae; genus Cunninghamia; species Cunninghamia lanceolata. The sequence continues at coordinate 742,816 of BSBN01000327.1, read as the reverse complement.
TCGGTGAAACTCTCACCGATGAAACGAACATCGGCCAAACCATAGTGATCGGCGGAGGAAATAAAAGGCCCACCGATAGTGTGAGTCAGCCCGATGAAGAGAAATACAGGCCGAAGGGCTGTATCGGCATAACTCTCGCCGATAGGAAGGAAACGAAAGCTAAACAATAGAAAAGGCCATCGGCCAAACAGCGAACATCGGCCGAGCGATTTTTTGACACGCCGATGGCGATAGTCACGCCGATGGGCGGGAAATGGAATGCAATAGAGTTTTAAACCATTTTTTTTTTTTTGGCGCCCGTGGCATTTTCCAGGTCAGTGATAGTTGACCCAATGATTTTGAGCAGTCTGTATGCGTTTTGGACGCAGTTTCTACTAATTTTGGACCCGATTTCCACATTTTGCATGGTCACCCTGATTTAAACAGATATTTTTGGTTCCCTACTGTTCATTTGGAAAATTTGATACTTATTGCTTGTCTTGTCTTGCAGGCTTGCAGTTGAGGAAGCAGCTGGAAATTCATCACAGTGACCTCATGGAGGAAGAAAATCTGATCTCACGAGCAGGAAGATAAAGATGAAGTGCGAAGAAGTCAAGGCCAACCAATGGAGGACAGAGTTGCAGCTGAAGGTATTACTGCAACAGATAAACAAAAGTTATTGCCAAGCTGCCGGAACTTCTTAGAAGGGGCAATATTTCACCTAGATTTGACACTGCTCAAAGATATTTTGAAGAGCTGGTTCACCTATATTTATTGCTGTAACCAGGGGTTTGAACCAGGGGTTTAGTTAGGTTTCTGCTGTAGTGAGGACAATCAGAATGTCTTTATATTGTGCCTCTCTACATTGTAATACTCTACAACAGGGGCTACAATAGGGGCTACAATAGGGGCTACAACAGGGATTTTTTTTAGAAACACATAGTGAGTTAGCTTAGCATAGTTTAGAGGTAGAAGAAGGAGGTCGCCTGTTTGTCTGCAGTAAGGTGCGCGTGGAATGTCTGGCTGCCTTACTGTATCTGTAAAGCTTGTAAGTTCTCTGTAGTATGATCAATGAAACTAAGAGTCATTCCTACATTGTAAATCATGTATGACTATTCATTTCTAATACAATAGAATCTGGAGTTCTGCATCTATCTTCTGAGTGTTCTCCTGCTCTTCTTTGTGTTTTGAAATATTTTCTTTGAGAGCTTGCAATTTTAAATGTATGTTTGTGAAAATGCTCAGAACTTGCATTTAAGGTTTTTACTGTGGATTTGATCAAATTATTGTGGTATTTACATAGTGTATAACAGAACAATTAGATCCTTCGGTAGATTAAATAAGGTATAGATTAGATCTTTCTAACTTTTCCCAACCCATCTGAATATTTAGCTGAAAACGTAGAAATCTAAAGGAAATTGTCTCAAATTTGAAGAAGCATGCATAACGGAGTTAAGAGTAGACAGTTTTCATAAATGTATAAAGAAGAAAGCTGCAATAATTCAAGAAAACCATCTAGAACTTGCAGTACGGTAACACTTTTATGTAAAGGAATGAAAAGTATTAACATATCTTGTGATCTTTTGCATAATCTTAGTCCAGTAAGCCACCAAACAAACCTAAACTATGTAAGGCCCCTTGAACATTACAGCTTCACATTGACCAACTGAACTTGACCAACCGAAAAATTGTAGACTTGGGATTAGTTGAATCTTAAATGATTCCTTCTTATCTTTCAAGTATAGTTTTAGTCCATTATATGTGAATTTTAACTTACTGTTATGATTGCATCAAAACAATCATCAACAGTTTTCTGGTGCTAGAAGGAGGGCTAGAAGGCTGTATATTGTAATCATCAACAGTTTTCTGGCACTAGAAGGAGGGCTAGAAGGCTGTATATTGTAATCATCAACAGTTTTCTGGTGCTAGAAGGAGGGCTAGAAGGCTGTATATTGTAATCATCAACAGTTTTCTGGCGCTAGAAGGAGGGCCTTCCTGAATTAGGTTTCATTTCAAACTGGCTAACGACAGTAATAGAGTGACTAGGTCTAGATCCAGTTCAGGAGATATATTTGTGCAACTACCTGATACAAGGCGAAGTAAAAACCCTTTAATTTGGAATCCAAAGATATCGCAAGCAGGAAGTTCATCTGGAACACCTCCTGGGTCACCTTTTAACATCCATAGTATTGTGAGTCCTGACAGATCGCTGTTCAGATCTTTAAATCTTGGTTCAGGCACTCCTGGAGGTCTCAATCCTCCTGTAAATCCTAATCCACCAATCAATCCAGGTATTCCTGCAAGTTCAAGTCAAGCTCAAACACCTGCAATGGCTTATTTTGATGTCAATTCTCCCATACTCTTCAATGATTATCATGAGATGCCAAAAAATCTAGAAAAGATATGTCCCAAATACCAGTTGCATCAGGACCCAGAAGATCATATTAGAATATTTAAGGAAGCATTTTTTAGGGCTATGTTAGAGCACGAGGATGTTGTGTGTAGATTGTTTCCTTACACCTTTAATGAGCAGGCCTCTAGCTGGTACGTAAACTTACCCAATGGTTACATCTCTTCCTGGGCACTTATGGAAGAAGCATTTCTGTCAAGATTTAGAGGACCCATTGACCCTTGCGCTTTGTATCATAAATTGGCTGCTATAAAATGAGGTGAGGGAGAGCTAATTGATAATTTCAATGACAGATTTCAAAAGGCCTATTCTAGGCTGGTAGCCCCTTATACCATAGATGATGCTCCCTTGTTGGCTATGTACTATGCTGCCTTGGATCCTTTAACCGCCATGTTTGTCAAAAGAAAACCTGACATAGATTCAATATCCAAAGCCTATAAAGAGGTAGCCTCAGTGAACCAAGAAATGAGGCATACAACTTATAGTCCATTTGTCAATGGAGGAAATTTTGGGGTGCAGAATCAGGCACACCCATGGAATGGAGTCCCTATGCAGCACGCTCCACTAGTAAATCCGGTTCCTTCTTACACACCTGTGTATAATCCCACCCCAATCCAAGCTATAACTCCTTACATGGCTAGTACTTCCAATAACAGTCAAAATAATGGTCAGCCTTTCTTCCAACTTCCTAGGGATGTAACTGTGGCAAAAGCACAAGAGGATAGGGAAGAAATCAAAGAAATTACTGCACATTTGAAAAGATTAACAACCGAGGTGACACAGCTAAGAAATGAGAACCTCTATGGAAGAAGCAACCAAAACTACAATCCACATCAAAATCACAACCAAGGCCAAAATCAGAATTATAGTCTCAATCAAAATCAGCAGTACAATCAGAACCAAAACTACAATCAGCATCAAGGCCCCAGTCAGGGGCAACCAATGCAAAATAGGGGGCCAGTGATAGATAATAGGACCTGGGGCAATAATAACAGAAATTAGAATCAACCTAGGCCACCCAAGACATGGAACACTGGGCCCAACAACGGTACTCTAGCTTCTCCTTTTGAGAATACAGATAATCATGGTACAAAACAAACGACTAGCATACAAATGGCCAATACAGCACCTAAAAATTGGTGCAGATTTCACAATACCAATGCCCATGCTGAGCACGACTGTCCACAGTTCCACTTGGCAGCTAGTATTTTCAACATAGATGTACAGCCTCCTACCTCTGAATTTCTCATTCCTAAGGGTAATGAGGTAGTACCCTCAGAATATGACACAACATTAGTCTTAGAAATGTTTACCTTTGTAACTGCAGAAGAGAAAGAGGATGAATTGCTAGAGGATGAGCCATGCTGTTGTGAAAGTCTTTATCCTGAATCAGCCTTTGTGTTAAATGCTTTTCAGTTTCCTTTTGAATCTGAAAATGAGATATTAAATGAAATAGAAGAGGTGCAGGCCTTTCAACAGACAAATAAAAGCCACACCTACAATTTGAGGAACAACCCTAGGCCGGGAGGACCTTTCACCACTTCCACTCCTCCGAATAACATCAATACACCCCCAGATCAGAATGCTAGCAACAATCCTGCCATACTTAAAGCTAGTCAGCACACAAATAATGGAACAACAGTGCAAAAGGATCAAGTAAGTAAGACAGAAGCAATAGAGACAACAAGATTAATGAATTACTTATTAGAGGAAATAAAGAAAATTAAGGTCAGTATACCTCTAAATGAATTATTGAAGACCCTAGGGATCAGAAATGCTTTTTTAAAATCCCTGGATACATCCATAACAAACAAGGTGTCTGCTGATATAACTGTTCCTAATAGTGATTCACCACCTAAGGAGAAAGATAAGAAAGTTGAGCAGCCTTCCAATACAAATGTAGTAATACATGCGGATAAGAGGGATACTCACCCTTTCTTGTTGACTGTTAGGTTGTGTGGGAAGAATATACACAATTGCATGGTAGATTCTGGTGCTTCAGCCAACGTAATGCCCTTAGGAATATGTAAAACCCTCGGGCTGACTCCCACCAAATCTGCCAAGGTCGTCACGCAATTAGATAAGACCAAGGTTAGCGTGATAGGAGAACTCATGAACATTCAAGTACAATTAGCTTCAGACCCTAGGGTAAGCCAAATCATTGACATTCAAGTAGTGGATATACCCATAAATTATGGAATGTTGCTAAGTAGGGATTGGTCCAAAACATTAAACGGATATATGGCTACTGACTTTTCACACATGTGGTTACCTTGGGAGGCATCCCAAACCAGATCAGAATAGAGGCAGAGCCCAGAATGAAACATATGATAACAGAGTATAATCAAACTAATGAAATATTATATGCTGGTGTTGAACCAGGTGTCTATAGAATTACCAACAATGGGATGCAGATTGAAGAGATTATGATGTTAAACATTAGAAAGAAGTGTGTCAGCAATAGAACGGCACTATTCATTGAGTCTGACGGAAATTCTTCAGATGAAGAAAACAATGCAATAGACAAATTTGGTCATGCCATTAGACAAGAGCTGGAAGAGTGTGTTACACACAATCTCCCAGTCCAATGTAAGTTATATAAAAATAGGTGTAGAGTCCATGATAGGCAACATTCTGAGGAGGATTGCGAAATATGCAAAGACATCATTGAATATGAATACAAAAAGTGCATAGGGAGGGTAGAGTCACAAGAGGAAAATGAGAATCCTGATCCAACACAGAGTATGTTCAGGATAATATAGATGCCTTGATTCCAGATTTAGGAAAAGAAATAGAGGACAAGGGTAGTTATCTTTCTAAGTTGCGAACTAAAAACACACATATGCAAGACAACCAAATGGAAAAACCCATGAATAAACAAGACAACACCCCACAGGCAATAAAAGGGACAAAGTATGCCAAGGTAAAAGATCAGAAAAGTAAAGATGGCATGTGGACGTTAAAATGTGATGGGTCCAAATCAAAACAGGGCGCAGGTGTGGGTATTGAACTCATAGATCCTCAAGGTAAATCACATTTAATAGCATATAGATTACAATTTTCCTGCACTAACAATATTGCTGAATATGAGGCCCTAATTTTAGGACTTGTCATGGCCATCAAGAAAGGGGTAAAAACCATCAGAGTATTTTCAGACTCTGAATTAGTAGTCAGACAAGTGAGAAAATTATATGCCTGCAATTATAAGAAAATGATTAGTTACAGACATAGAGTATGGGGTTTAATGGATTCGTTTGATGCTTTTAACATAGAGCACATTCCCAGAGAGCTGAACCACAGGCCAGACGCGTTAGCAGTTGCTGCTAGTACATTAGAACCATTGACACTGTCAGGATTAAGACGATTTGCTGTTGAGCTAGTTAACGTGCCCAGTATACCAGACAACGTTACACACTTTCAGGTATTCGGAGGGGATCAGCAAATTATTAATTTTCTGACTTGTAATGAGGCATTTGAGGCCCAAATCATTGATGAGCAAGAAAGGCCTGAAGTAACATGGGACAAAGAAGATATGATCAACTTAAAGAGAAACTTCTTACCAAAAGGAGTAATTGAATTAGAACACATCTTTGACTTCGACGGAGTAATAAGACAGAAAGACTTACCCAAAACAGAAGGGGGTAGGTGTGATTTACATAACTTAGGGACTGAGCTAAATCCACAAAGTGTACTAATTGGGAAAGCTTGCTCTGAGAAAATTAGAAAAGAGGTTCTGGACGTTCTGAAAGAATATAAACATGTCATAGCATGGACTTATGAAGACTTGAAAACATTTGATGAGTCCATCATAACTCACGTAATACCTTTAAGAAAAGAAGTCAAACCATTTAGGCAGAAACAGAGGCCTGTAAATGCCATTCTAGAGCCTTTAATCTTTGAGGAAGTTAAAAAATTACTGTCCGCTGGAATAATTTTCCCAGTCAGACATTCTGTCTGGGTAGCTAACTTAGTACCAGTGAGGAAGAAAAATGGAGACATCAGGTTGTGCGTGGACTTTAGAAATTTAAACAAGGCATCTGAAAAGGATAATTATCCTTTGCCCCTAATAGACGAAGTACTGCAAGCAGTAAATGGCGCAAAGATGATGTCTTTTTTAGATGGTTTTTCAGGTTATAATCAGGTCTTAATTGATAGAGAAGATAGACTAAAAACCACCTTCACTTGCAAATGGGGAAATTATGCGTATAGAAGAATGCCTTTTGGTCTGATCAATGCAGGTGCCACTTTTCAGAGGGCCATGGACGTTGCATTCCGTGGATTATCAGGTAAATGCATTGTTGTGTATATGGATGATTTAACTGTGTATTCCAAGGATGCATCCACCCACGTTGAAGACCTCAGAAAAGTACTCAAGCGATGTGAAAGGTATGGGATTTCCCTTAACCCTAAGAAATGTATATTTGGCGTAACTGAAGGTAAATTATTAGGCCATGTCATTTCTGAAAATAGAATTTTAATTGATCCGGATAGAATAGAATCCATAAAAAATTTGCAAATACCAAACAGTAGGAAAGAGTTGAAATCATTTTTTGGTAAAATTAACTTTGTTCGGAAGTTTATAACAGGTTTTGCAGAGATCGTGCAGCCGTTGAATGCCATGTTGAGGAAAGATGCACAGATCGAATGGACGCCAGTGGCCAAGGCCGCATTTGAAGATATCAAGGAGGCAATTTCTAATGCCCCTGTATTGGCAAGTCCAGACTACACAAGCCCGTTTTACATCTACTCCTTTGCATCTTCTCATTCTGTCGCGGCTGCCTTGACACAGAAAGGCGAAAATAATGAAGAGAGGCCCATAGCATTTATGAGTGCGCCTCTGAAGGATGCACAGCTGAGATATCTAGATATCGAAAGACAGGCATTCGCATTAGTGAAGGCTGTGAAAAAATTTAGACACTATATTCTGCGCAGCCAGATTAAAGCCATAGTACCAGACGCAGCAGTAAAAATGTTGCTGATGCAAAACGAGCCTGGAGAAAAAAGAGCCAAATGGATCACCACACTGCAAGAATTCGACATGGAGATCATTCCCGCAAAGCTGGTCAGAGGGCAGGCGTTGGTGCAGACAATAGCAAACATGGATCCAAATCTGATAAAACAACAATATGTATTGAATTCCCAAGACGCATCAGGCTGGTACGATGATTTAAGCACCTTCCTGATAGCTGGAAAGTACCCAAGCAAGATGAAGGCTTCTCAGAGGAGAGCTTTGAAGATTAAGGCACAAAATTATATGGTGCAAGGGGGTCTTCTATTCAAGAAGAACCATGATGGAATTTACCTGAGATGCATAAACAGAACTGAAGCTGATAGAGTGTTGACAGAACTACATGACAAGTACGGAACCGGCCATGGTTCCCATTTAGCTACAACACACAAAATACTGAGGGCGGGCTATTACTGGCCCACTATGTTCAAAGATACTAAGAGTCACATCAGAAGTTGCCACACCTGTCAGACTGCAGCAGACAAAGGGAGAAATCCGGCCAATCCACTGCAACCTGTGATCGAATCCAGACCGTTTGCACAGTGGGGTTTGGATTTTATCAGAGTCATCAATCCCCCATCTTCTGCAGGACACAAATTTATATTGACGGTAACAGACTATTGTACAAGGTGGACTGAGGCCACTTGCTACAAATTTTCCACAACTGAGGTAGTTATCAAGTTCCTTGAAGAAAACATTATCACCAGGTTTGGAACGCCCTATTCATTGGTATGTGATAACGGCCCTGCTTTCTCTTTTTTAAAATTTTCTGAATGGGCATTTGAATATGGGATTATTCTAAGGTTTTCTTCGAATTATTACCCTCAAGGTAATGGACTGGCTGAATCAACAAACAAAATTTTATTAGACATAATCAAGAGGTTAATTGCCAAAAGTCCTAGAGAGTGGAATACCCTGTTGAGATATGCATTATGGGTAGACAGGACCAAGTTTAAAATAGCTTTAGGTAGCACACCTTATCACTTAGTTTATGGGACTGATCCCATACTTCCGGTTAATCTGAGAATACCAACCTGGAAGTTTGCCAATGAATATCTAGGCTTTGATAACCATAGGGAAGCCAGAATAGTGCAAATGTTACAACTAGAGGAGAAAAGAGGTCAAGCCCTCGAGAAGTTTGCCAAACACCAAGTGGTTGTTAAGAGGTGGCTTGACAAAAGGGCAAGAGTTAAAACATTTAGGATATCAGACTTAGTGTTGTGCTGGGACAAAGCACATAAAAAGAAAGGAAGCCATGGAAAATTTGATAAATTATGGCTGGGTCCATTACAAGTCTCAGAAATAATAGGAGATAACACCTTTAGACTTAAGACCTTGACTGGAGAAGATATGCCATTACCAGTTAATGGCCAGCACTTGAAACACTACTTCCAGGCTTGAGGTAAGAAGGGGGCAGTCCTTTTTTCTTAATGAAAGTGCTGTGGGTAATGTACAGTTCTTCTTTTGTGTTTTCTTTTGGGGTGGCTGTTTGTATAGTTTGTCTTCTATTTGTTTTTTGCTTTTTGTTTCTTTCTGTTTGTACAGCCTGTTTGTTTGGTTTGTTGGTTGTCTCTTCAGCAGGGATCTTTATTTTACTTTAGAGTATTAAGGAGCAAAACTAGCAACCATTCAAAACAGTATAAAATTTAGGATATTCAAGTTAACCATTTGCAATCTACACATAACTTGTTACTGTCATGAATGTAGAGAGTTGTTCATCTTCTGAAGTTTTGTATTCAATAAATGTGATTGAGAATTTGAAGCAAGTTTCTCACAATGACACACCTAAAATCCTTGGGTTTGTTGAACTTACCAGTGTAGATATTAGGTGAAAAATCAGAGGTTACCCTTGCTACCATTACAATTCTTAGCTTAATTTCAGCAAGTGTCCACTCCTTGCATCATGAAATTACAAATTGTTATATCTTATGAAATCTTTCAAAATTAGAAAACAAAAATAAATAAATAAATAAATAAATAAAGCGGATTATACTGAAAATCCAGATTAAGCCATCTAAGTAACTCTACCGGGGCTATAGACGCTCGCTGGCAGTGGAGCTCTACATAGGAGAATTGTAACGATAACCTTGCCGGGGCTATGGACGCTCGCTGGCAGCAAGGCTCTATCCGGTCGGCTATGAGGGAATATCCTCACCTACGTAGGCTAATGTTAGTCACTGGTTTGTTCAACCGATCTTCAAGATGAGGATAATTAATCACGTGCACACAACTAAACTGAAAATAGAAATTCATGCATCTTTATTGAATACTTTGAGTCTCAAGCTGAATAGTAATTTGCAGGAAAGATAGTCGGAAGTTATGAGTTCATTTCATCTAGTTTCCTTGAACACTCTGAATTTAATTGTTTTGTTTTGGTTGCTAGTTGTTGTGATGTTCACAACACGCCCCATTATACTCCTTAGCAAAATGGGGAACCCTGCTGTTGCTTTGCTTTTTGCTTCTGCTTGTGTTGTTTTGCTTGGTGGTAAAGGGAAAACAGAGTCAAATTTGCAAACCTCCTTGAAAATAGAGAAAATTACATTTTTCAGTACCAATGCATGATGTGGTTGGATTCCTTGTAAAAAATGAGCCAAGGTTGCTTTTTGAACCATCGTAAAATTCATCATATCTTGCAAGTTATGATCATTTAGGTAAAATGAACTATCAGGTTTTGCATAATAAACAGTCAGTTGTTTGCCTTTTGTTGGCATTCGTTATAAATTTTGAAATATTCATATTTAGTGGTTCCAGGTTGTGGGCAATTTTGTCTGGGTTCCACTCTGTATCTCACAATTGTCTGTTTGACAGAAAAATGCATAGGTGCACTTAAAATGACAAACCCCAAGGGGTTATTTTGCAGAATTAATACGTTTGGTATTGAGCATAAAAAATGTATTTCATGCATACCTTAATACATTACAGCGAAGTACGTTATGCGCGTCGGCATAACAGTTGCCATCGGTGGAGTTTTGAAATGTTCCACCGAAATGGAATCTCTCGCCGATGACATTGTCATCGGCATAACATTTAGTATCGGCCAAGTTTTTTTAGCCTCCGCCGATATAAGGAGCTCTCGCCGATAAGCGGTGGCAATCAACAAAGGGGTCGTCGGCAGGAGTCAGGCTGACGAAAGAGCATCGGCCAAGGTATGGGCATCGGCAGAAAAGATTTGGAGTTCGCCGATGGCGAATCTCATGCCGATAAGGAAGAAATGCAAGCCGCTAAGGGCTACATCGGTGAAACTCTCGCCGATGAAACAAACATCGGCCAAACCATAGTGATCGGCGGAGGAAATAAAAGGCCCGCCAATAGTGTGAGTCAGCCCGATGAAGAGAAATACAGGCCGAAGGGCTGTATCGGCATAACTCTCGCCGATAGGAAGGAAACGAAAGCTAAACAATAGAAAAGGCCATCGGCCAAACAGCGAACATCGGCCGAGCGATTTTTTGACACGTCGATGGCGATAGTCACGCTGATGGGCGGGAAATGGAATGCGATAGAGTTTTAAACCATTTTTTTTTTTTGGCGCCCGTGGCATTTTCCCGGTCAGCGATAGTTGACCCGATGATTTTGAGCAGTCTGTATGCGTTTTGGACGCAGTTTCTGCTAATTTTGGACCCGATTTCCACATTTTGCATGGTCACCCTGATTTAAACAGATATTTTTGGTTCCCTACTGTTCATTTGGAAAATTTGATACTTATTGCTTGTCTTGTCTTGCAGGCTTGCAGTTGAGGAAGCAGCTGGAAATTCATCACAGTGACCTCATGGAGGAAGAAAATCTGATCTCACGAGCAGGAAGATAAAGATGAAGTGCGAAGAAGTCAAGGCCAACCAATGGAGGACAGAGTTGCAGCTGAAGGTATTACTGCAACAGATAAACAAAAGTTATTGCCAAGCTGCCGGAACTTCTTAGAAGGGGCAATATTTTGCCCAGATTTGACACTGCTCAGAGATATTTTGAAGAGCTGGTTCACCTATATTTATTGCTGTAACCAGGGGTTTGAACCAGGGGTTTAGTTAGGTTTCTGCTGTAGTGAGGACAATCAGAATGTCTTTATATTGTGCCTCTCTACATTGTAATACTCTACAACAGGGGCTACAACAGGGGCTACAACAAGGATTTTTTTTAGAAACACACAGTGAGTTAGCTTAGCATAGTTTAGAGGTAGAAGAAGGAGGTCACCTGTTTGTCTGCAGTAAGGTGTGCGTGGAATGTCTGGCTACCTTACTGTATCTGTAAAGCTTGTAAGTTCTCTGTAGTATGATCAATGAAACTAAGAGTCATTCCTACATTATAAATCATGTATGACTATTCGTTTCTAATACAATAGAATCTGGAGTTCTGCATCTATCTTCTGAGTGTTCTCCTGCTCTTCTTTGTGTTTTGAAATATTTTCTTTGAGAGCTTGCAATTTTAAATGTATGTTTGTGAAAATGCTCAGAACTTGCATTTAAGGTTTTTACTGTGGATTTGATCAAATTATTGTGGTATTTACATAGTGTATAACAGAACAATTAGATCCTTTGGTAGATTAAATAAGGTATAGATTAGATCTTTCTAACTTTTCCCAACCCATCTGAATATTTAGCTGAAAACGTAGAAATCTAAAGGAAATTGTCTCAAATTTGAAGAAGCATGCATAACGGAGTTAAGAATAGACAGTTTTCATAAATGTATAAAGAAGAAAGCTGCAATAATTCAAGAAAACCATCTAGAACTTGCAGTACGGTAACACTTTTATGTAAAGGAATGAAAAGTATTAACATATCTTGTGATCTTTTGCATAATCTTAGTCCAGTAAACCACCAAACAAACCTAAACTACGTAAGGCCCCTTGAACATTACAGCTTCACATTGACCAACTGAACTTGACCAACCGAACCATTGTAGACTTGGGATTAGTTGAATCTTAAATGATTCCTTCTTATCTTTCAAGTATAGTTTCAGTTCATTATATGTGAATTTTAACTTACTGTTATGATTACATCAAAACAATCATCAACAGTTTTCTGGCGCTAGAAGGAGGGCTAGAAGGCTGTATATTGTAATCATCAACAGTTTTCTGGTGCTAGAAGGAGGGCTAGAAGGCTGTATATTGTAATCATCAACAGTTTTCTGGCGCTAGAAGGAGGGCTAGAAGGCTGTATATTGTAATCATCAACAAGTTGGAGACTATTGGTTTCCTTCAAATCATGTATAAATATGTATAAACCTTCATGGAAAAGGCATTGGAGATGTATTGAAAACATTTTGAAGATGAATTGAAGACATGTTTGAATGAAATTAATGTCAAGAAACTCTATGTCAAGGACACTGGGGGCACATTACAAACATAAAAAACTTACATCTTGGGGGGAGGTGCCAATAAGGCCAATAAGGATACTATTTCAGTTGGGTGTGTGTGTGTTTGCAAATCCCATTTATGGCCAAGAAGCTCTCCATTTACTATTATTTACACATCAGAGTATGACTATCCTAAAACAACATCGTGTATATGCTCATAAAAGCCATCAAACTCTGAGAATAAACTTTTCATTAGATAAGGAGTGGAAGGCTAAAGTCACATTCCCAAAAACCTCTTAAAATCACATGTCTCCTCTTATGAAAACTAGGGTCTTTGCCGATACATTGTTCTATAAGAGCAAAGTCACTTAAGATCCTAAGAGGAAAAACCTTGCCAGTTCCATATTTTTTGTTTTGCTCATCGTGGGGTCGAACGGACTGTGCCAACGTGTCAGGGTGGGGGGGTAAATGCTAGGGGAGGTCTTGTTTCATGCGCCAAGCATCCCAGTCATTCCGGGAAAGAGGCTACCGGCAAAGTCCCTTAAGATCCCTGAGACCAAAAAACTGCCAAACTTTGACCGGGCAGTTCTCAAAATTTGTGATAGTTGGGAATGCTCTGTTTAGACCTACAGGTGCATGTGACATCCTTCCACAATAACCTTTCTCATTTTTGGTCAACTCCATTCCGTTTGACCGTGCCGAAATCAAACGCATTGGCACAAAATGCTTCAATTTGATGTAGTGGAAAGGTGCTAGGTGCGACATTTTTCATTCCATAGCTCGTGCGGTCGAACGGACTATGCCAACGCATCAGGGTGGGGGGCTAAATGCTAGGGGAGGTCTCGTTTCATGCGCCAAGCATCCTAGTTACCCGCCCACGAAACAAGAGGTCCCCTAGCATTCCATAGGGGAGGTCTCGGAATGAATGGGATGCTTGGCACACGAAATGAGACCTCCCCTAGCATTTACCCCCCCACCCCGATGCGTTAGCGTAGTCTATTCGATCGCACGAGCTATGGAATGAAAAATGTCGCACCTAGCACCTTTCCACTACATCAAATTGAAGCATTTTGTGCCAATGTGTTTGATTTCGGCACAGTCAAACGGAATGGAGTTGACCAACAATGAGAGAGGTTATTGTGGAAGGATGTCACGTGCACTTGTAGGTCCAAACAGAGCATTCCCAACTATCACAAATTTTGAGAACTACCCAGTCAAAGTTTGGTAGTTTTTTGGTCTCAGGGATCTTAAGGGACTTTGCCGGTAGCCTCTTTCCCAGAATGACTGGGATTCTTGGCGCATGAAACGAGACCTCCCCTAACATTTACCCCCCCACCCCGACGCGTTGGCGTAGTCCGTTTGACTACACGAGCTATGGAATGAAAAATGTCGCACCTAGCACCTTTCCACTACATCAAATTGAAGCATTTTGCGCCAATGTGTTTGATTTTGGCATGGTCAAATGGAATGGAGTTGACCAAAAATGAGAGAGGTTATTTTGGAAGGATGTCACGTGCACCTGTAGGTCCAAACAGAGCATTCCCAACTGTCATGAATTCTGAGAACTGCTCGGTCAAAGTTTGGCATTTTTTGGTCTTAGGGATCTTAAGGGACTTTACCGGTAGCCTCTTGCCCAGAATGACTGGGACACTTGGCGCATGAAACAAGACCTCCCCTAGCATTTACCCCCCCACCCCGACGCGTTGGCATAGTCCGTTCGACCGCACGAGCTATGGAATGAAAAATGTTGCACCTAGCACCTTTCCACTACATCAAATTGAAGCATTTTGCGCCAATGCGTTTGATTTTGGCACGGTCAAACGGAATGGAGTTGACCAAAAATGAGAGAGGTTATTTTGGAAGGATGTCACATGCACTTGTAGGTCCAAATAGAGCATTCCCAACTGTCACAAATTTTGAGAACTACCCGGTCAAAGTTTGGCAGTTTTTTAGTCTCAGGGATCTTAAGGGACTTTACCGGTAGCCTCTTGCCCGGAATGACTGGGACGCTTGGCACATGAAACGAGACCTCCCCTAGCATTTACCCCCCCACCTTGACATGTTGGCATAGTCCGTTCGACCGCACAAGCTATGGAATGAAAAATGTCGCACCTAGCACCTTTCCACTACATCAAATTGAAGCATTTTGCGCCAATGCGTTTGATTTCGGCACAGTCAAACGGAATGGAGTTGACCAAAAATGAGAGAGGTTATTGTGGAAGGATGTCACGTGCACTTGTAGGTCCACAGAGCATTCCCAACTATCACAAATTCTGAGAACTACCCGGTCAAAGTTTGGCAGTTTTTTGGTCTCAGGGATCTTAAGGGACTTTGCCAATAGCCTCTTGCTCGGAATGACTGGGACGCTTGGCGCATGAAACAAGACCTCCCCTAGCATTTACCCCCCCACCCCGATGCATTGGCATAGTCCGTTCGACCCCACGATGAGAAGAACAAAAAATATTGTTCCAGTTGACACATTCTCAATCATTGACATGGATGATATCTCAGTACTATTCCTTTAGGCACAATATGAGCTTCCAATGGAAGGCGCAATTGTGAGGTTAAGATGATGAAAAGTGTGCCTCATTCATAGTCATGTTTTACTTGTCTTTAATGACGATTCCTTGATTCAACTTAATCCTTTGATAATACATTTTAACCTCCTTGTGAAAGCGCACTTTCAAGGTTGCTTGAGCAAGAGCTAGCGCCTCAACATTGAGGTGCACTTTTGGTGTTCTAGAAACATGAACTAGCACCTCAAATAGTAAGGCACTCATTCTAGGTTGTTTATTCAATAATTGGCACTAGTCACATATGGTGTAGAGAGGTAGATGTGCGCCCAAGTCATCATTTGATGCCTTCAATAACTATAAACTCCTTTGATGATGCATTTTATCCTTCCTATTCACTATCTAGCCTTAGGCGCACATTTTAGGTTAATCAATCATAATCTAGTGCCCTAAGTACCAAGGTACACATTTAGATTAGTTTGATAAAGGATTAGCGCCTTCATTTCTAGGTGGAAGTTTGGAGTTGAAATACATCAAAATAACAAGTTTCTTCATCACTTCAAACATATTTAACACTTTGAAGATCTCCAATACATGATTGAATATCAAGAAACCAATGTATCATATCATGAAGGTCTTAAATGTTGTAAATATACATCTTCTTATTTAATCATGTGTTGTAAATGAAGGAATGCAATGATTGCAATATGTGCACAAAACAGAATTTTTGATAAGGATTGAAAGGAAATGTTAAGAAAATGCAATTGGCGGGTGTAAATCCAAAGTGTGGAAGCATAGACAAGGCATGTGAATAGTTTGGCATGACACCTTAAAGAGATGCTATCTCATGGAATGCAATGATTGCAAGATATGCACAAAATGGATTTTTTGAAAAGGCTTTAGAAACTTTGAAGCAAATACAATTGGAACGTTTAAAACCAAATTCCATAACCTGTGCAAGCATTCTCCCTACTTGTGCCAAATTAGGATCTTATATATACATATATGCACATAATGTCATGAAAATAATGTATAGTGTATATATCAAGCCATATAGGCATGTACAAATAAAACCATATGGGTATATACAATGATATACATCGATAACATACAAAAGTATGTTTACAAAGCCAAATACACATATGTAACAAAATGTCCCAAAATCAAATCTCCAATGGATTGCTATCAAATAATCTATGGCTCTTGCTAGGCCATGAAGATGGTGAACCAGTCAATGACTCATCTTCCATCGCTCATCAACTAGACCTCCTCGATAAAGATTTTTGAATTTCCACCTATTAATACAATCAAACAACGTGCACATTAATATAGAATTTAATATTCAAAATATATAACATGACATAAGTAATCAATCACTTACCACCAATTGGTGATCCCTTTTGATCATTTGTTGTCTCTCTTCTTCTATAGAGCTGGATGGGTAGGGGAGGTGACGTCCTGTGAGAAGCATGAACAAGTAGATTTAAAAGTAAACATGAATATCATAAATATGTACATTAAATGCTGCGCTTATTATAGGACTGTTCAAGTACTATTTTAGGACTGTTGTAGGACTGTTGTAGTTAAAACTATCCTAGTAGACATGTATAGGACTGTTATAGGACTATCATCTCATGGAATACAATGATGGCAAGATTACTATCAAGATTAGTATGAAGATTAATTATGACTGTTATAGGACTTTTATAAGAATGCAAAGTAAGAAAGCATAGGCAAGGCACATGAACTGTTTGGTGGAATACCTCAAAGAAATGAGAATTTTGTCAGATGTTGTAGTTGCAATTGCCATGTGACACATGTATGTAATATGTGAAAGCATGGACAAGGCACATGAACTAGTTGGCAAAAGACATCAAATACATGTCACCTCATGGAATGCCTTATGTAGAAAAAGGTACAAATGTGCAGTATTAAGAAATACAAATGAGAACTAAAAATCATACCTCGAGTATAGTCAAAATAACCTACGATGCCATACAAAATAATTTATGATGCCATGCAAAATAATCTACGATGCCATCTAAAATAACTTTATTCGCTGTCCTGTATAGTCAAAAGCATGCATTAAAGTAACAAGATTTTTAATAAAACAATTCTAAAAAATAGAAAAAACAAGAACAAGTTAAGATAAAAAATGTCATACCTGTCCATCTGGAAGTTTAAATGCTAGTCAAGCGTACTTGAGGGATCATCTCTTACCTTCAAAGTATCCAATATTGCTTCATGATTAGCATTACTAATTGTCAATAGTTCTTTTGATTTTGGTCTTCCACGATGCTTTAGTAACTTGACATTTGTTGCTACAACTAGGTGAGAATACATCAATATGGTTTTATGCTTCTCAAAGTCTTCAAAGTCTGGGATGCCATTCTTTTTAACCATATATGTTCGTAACCAAGTCCCAGCAATAACAACTGATCCTGTAGGATATATGAACCCATCATCATCTATCATAGGTTGTGTTAGCTTTTGTTTTCCCTGTACACATCGTGCCAACCAATAGTCTGACCTCTCTTCATTTCCATGCAGTACAACAACTGCATAAACATGACCTAGCTGTACAAGGTCTAAAAGATGTTCATAGTCAAATGAGCTCTCCATATCATTGACGGAAGATGATTGACCTTCATATAAAGGGACTAAATATTGTGGAAGCCATGCATCTACCCACTCACTTGACTCACAATTGTTCCAATTACATTTAATACAACTCTGACAAAAACAAGCTAATTCTCATGTCCAAATAGTCCATGTACTTGCATTTGAGCTTTGAAATGAATGCATCTTTGATGATTCACTGATTCTCTGACATTCCAATTTCTCTATCGCTATCCCATCATCAACCAACCAAAAGAACCTGCGCACTTCAGAATCAAGAGCCACTCCTCGTGACAATGCATAGTTACACCACTTAACAATGGAATCTACATCACTGGATGTAGCACCACCTCTAATCTTTAGTTGTTCTTTAAAAAGATCTCTCTTCACGCATGCACCTGCTCCATCATGTTCACCTTTTCCGTGCTCGGCTTCAAAAAAATTCCAAATATGAGGTATACCCTTCTCTACATGCATTTTGCTCAACCAATAGAAATTACGAGCATTCTTGAATTGACCAGTGCAATTATCTGACCAAATGAGATGTTGATCTATTCTAATATCTTTTTCTTGCAAGAACCCATAAAATTGTTGAAAACAATATTGCACAAACTCTGTTGAATGAGATCGATCATCATGTTGGCAAGAGACACTATATGGATTCATGGTTGTTGTCATTGATGGCAACAAAGGTCATCCCACATATCCGCAAGTCATGGTGTGTCTCTACCGGAAGTCAGAATGAAGATTGTTGTGGTCCGGTGAACAAGAACAGAGCATATGGCAAGGTCCGACAGATTGGTCCGGATCTCTCAGAGGAAGTATCTTGGTATAGTGCGGATTTGGGGAAGTCAAGAGGACTACCTTGAGTGGTATATTCCAAGGATTTAGCCTCCGATGATGGACAAGGAAAAAGATATGAGTAGTTGAGTACTGGATTCCTGAGAGACAGTGAGAACAGAGGAAGAACTGACTGACAGAGTATCAGACTATTTTCTGGATGTGTTACTGTTGATAGTAAAGGTTGTGAAGGCATGAATCATGTTTGGCCGACATGATTAATGATATCTACAAGTATATGCTTGATCCGCATTACTTGATATGCAAGGATTCAGCTGACAAATCAAAGTTTGTGAGAAGATAGACTATTCCGGGTGCCGACTAAAAAGATAATGAAATCACTAGTGCGGATATATATAGAGGATGGATTTTGTTGTGAGATATGAAGTTGTGTGATGGTGTATGCGAATAAGAGCAGAACAAAGTAGAAGTAGTAAGAAAGATCCAGTATGTGAAAGGATAGCAGAATAAAGAACAGAGGAAAGATGAAGTGCAGCAGATCAGTGTACTGAGCCTAACCGGAACTAAACTCCAGCATATGTAGATGCTTCCAATCAGTTCAAGACTGTGATTCTTATCACTTTGTAGACAGTGTGTCTCCTTGTAGGCAGTGGGCCTCTTTGTGAGCAGTGTGCTCGGGCAGTGAGCCCTAATTGGCAAGTGCCATTTTTTGTAATTCCCTATTCTTCTAACAGAGAATAATCTTTGGGTTAATCACCCCGTGGTTTTCTCCCTTAACAGGGTTTCCACGTCAAAAATACTGTGTCATGTGTTTCTTATTTCATGGTAATGTTTTTGTGTTTGATTCAATGCTACATTAATTAATAAGAAAGTTCAAAAAGGGAAATAATTAAGATAACTGATTCACCCCCCCTCTCAGTTATCAACAATTGGTATCAGAGCAAGGTTCCTCCTAATAGAGCCTAACAGCTTGAGAAAGATCTGGGAGTTCAAATGGATGCATATGGTTTAAGGGAGCAACTCAAGACTACCCTTGAGGATCTTGAACAGTCAAATTCTAAAGTCAATGAATTAAAGGAAAGACTCAAACAGGCTGATGAATTCATGAGAGAATTAAAGGACAAATTAAGTCTCTCTATGAAAAAGAGAAAGGAGCTGCTCCAACAATTGGCAAGACAAAGTGAAGAAAGCAATACAAATGAAGAATTGACTGAGCAAACCAAGTTATGTGAAAAGTTATCAAAAGAAGTCATTATGTTAAGACATGAAATGGAATCAGGAACTATAAAGTTTACTCAAGAGATTGAAGAAAAAAGAAAAGCTGAAGACAATCTAAGACAATCTCTTAAAGAAAAATCAGAAGAATGCCACCAGATGGACAGGATTATCAGACATCTTGAATTTGATCTTGAAGATGCCAAAGATAATGAAGAAAAACTTGAGGATCAAATTGCCTCTCTCAAAAGAGATCTTCAAACAGCAAATGAATATAAAGAAAAATTCAAGATAAGTTCTGCCCAACTTGAAGTTCTTCTTGGAAGTCAAAAGAGGATAGATGACAAGTATGGTTTGGGATATGAGAAAGGAGAAAGCTCCGGATCCGGTCAAAAGAATTTTGGATCAGAAAATCCAAGGAATAGGCCTAGAAGACCTCCGGTAAGACAACCCAATGCTCAAAGATATCCATCTTTCAATGGATACTGCCACAGCTGCAACCACTTTGGTCACAAAGCTAATCAGTGCAGAAAGAGAATGAATCAGATTAATTCATCCTTCTCCGGACAGTGCTTTAACTGCAAAAGGTATGGACACAAATCCCATGAATGCAGAAATATGCAAGTAAACAAATCATTCAAAGGTAGATGCTTTACATGCAATAGAGTAGGTCATATGGCTAATCAATGCAGATCAAGAGGTTATCAGTCAAATATGCAAAGAAATGTTATTTGCCAAATCTGTAATAGGTCCGGTCATAATGCTAAAGTTTGCAGAAGCAAGAATCAGGACAAAAGAGGTCCGGTGTATAATCAGAATCAAGACAAGGGTAAACAAAAGATGAATGCGGATGAAGTTAGGAATCAAATGAGCAAGATTTGGGTGAAGAAAAGTTTAGAGAATGTAGAGGTTGGATCCGCACCAGACTTTGGTGCTGATATTTCGTCCAGAAATTAAAAAGTGAGCTCTGGCTCAGGGGGAGACTCAAAGAAAATCCTGTTCCCCCAGCCAATCAAGTGGTGCCGGATGTGGCACAAGATGCGGAGTAAAGGGTTTAAAGATATAAGTCTTGAGATGATCCAGATAAGATTTCAGAGGTCCGCATGGAGATGTGAAGAAGCTATGATTGATCAAGTAAGACCTGTTCCGGGAGATGCTTCGGAATGACAGAGGATTACAAAAAGGTTCGGAGAGATCCGGAAGTGCATTGTCTTATTCTGCGGATTGGACAGAGTGTTTGGGATGTCCTTGTGATGTGTTATCTTGATTTATTCATGATTGAAAGATCCGCATGATGTTCATAGATCAGGACTGATTCAGGATACTCCAAGCTATCTGGACAAGGCAAACCAGAATAATATAGGTGGACCATTTATTGCAAACAGATATTAGGGTTTGCGAAATGATATAAGGGATTTCTCAACAATCACTTGATCATTCCACATCCAAGAAGAAGCTAAAAGCGGAGCTATGCAACAAAATTCATCAAGTTTACTGAAGATCTCCTGCCGAAGTCATTACATACAGAAATCAATCCAGCTACTCCGTGCAACCGAAGACGCAAAAGGTATTTTCCACTTTCGATATCTTGCTACAAATCTTTTGAAGAAATGGCTACTCCAAATATAGTAAAAATCTCAGATAGGCCCTGACCTGAATTTAAGAAACATCCATACAAGTCATTGGAGGTAGATCCCTTAGGAGCATTTTCTAGTGTTCCTCACGGTGTTTTACACACAGAAGACATTAGGGTTTACATACATGCAAGCATTGAGGAATTTGGGGAATTCAAATTGAAAGATCTCTATCACAAACAACTGATAGAAAATGCTTTTGAGCCTAAACCAGAGTATAAGGGTATCCAGAAGAAACAATTTGATCAATTCATTCATTTCCCCTGCTTTGAAGAAGATGAATGGGTCTGGTATGTACTGAGCAGGATGCATGACAACTTCCTATGGCTGGATAGACCCTGCAAGATCACAAAAGAGGCAATTAGAGCAGTAACTGGTCTATACTCTTCCGGAGGGATACCTATCCTCAAATCTGTCAAAAATAACATTGTAACTAAGGCCACCGGATCAAAATTTGATAAGAGGGCAATGACCATTGAAGATATTTCTGATCCGGATATCAAGTATGCGTCCATGATAATAGGATACAAGATCTATCACTCCAGCAGGGAGAATTCTGTATCCGGAACTGCAGTATATACTGCCTATGAAATGCTAAGGAAGAATGCAGAATATGATCTCTGCGAACTGCTCTTAAGCCAATTAATGGAAAATATACAGAAAATCAAGAAGGACAAAAAGAATTCCTTTAAGTATGGTACTCTTATATTATGTCTATTTTTCTACTTCATGAATGAGCTGCCCGGATCAAGTGGATGTGCATGGCAGAATGACAAACCTATTGCAGTCCAGATAAGAGACTATTTACATGGGCTTAGGGATGCCAAAGCAAGAAATACAGCCCTATGGGGATACTTCAAAAACTTCCAAAGCATGATGCAAGCAAGAGAGAGAATTCCCCAGTCTCTTGTTGAAAAATACAAAGACTCAGTGTGCTTTATGGTGGACACTGATCAGTGCCTAATGGAGGCAGTGGAGCCAAGGACTGTCTGGATCATGCCCATGGGGTATGAAGTGGATGAACAGATAGTGGAGCTGCATGTTCAACACATGCTAAGTCAGCCCAAAGATCCAAAGGCAGAAAGGTTTGGAACCTTTGAGGAGCTGAGTGTAAAGATACATGTAGAACTCAGGGAACCTGAGATAAAGAGAAAGGTGAGAAAAGAAGTAGAGCACATTGCTCAAGGCCTAGGCATCTCAAAAGAGGCACTTGATGCCAGCCGGGAAAAGAGAAGAAAATCTGAGGAAGAAAAGAAAGAGGCAGAAAAGAAAAGCAAGAAAAGTGCTCCGGTGGAATCCTCAACCCGAACCAGAACATCTAAAGGATCCACACCTATCAAAACCAAAAGCTCAAAACTGGAAGTCCAGGGATCCAGTAAGAGATCCAAGTCAAAAGCCTCAAGAGCTTATCAAAGCCAAAAGGATGAAGAAGAAACTGAGTCAGATGAGGGAGTGAAAGAAATAAAGAAACAGAAAAAGAAAGGATCCGGTAAACCCTCTTCTGGTCGAGACAAGGAAGAAATGACAGAAGAATTTTCTGAAAAGCCCACCCTGTCTCTAGACAGTGTAGTCAAATCAGTCACTGTGGATGGGAACCTTCTACCGGTGGCTGAATTCTATGATGACTACAATGAGGCAGATCAAAAGATCCTGCAAGAAGCTATAATAAGGTACTTGAACATCTACAATAAAGCTTTTATTGAGATTATCTCTGAAATCCCAAAGAGCCTAGAAATGGAATTAGAGATAAGAAAGAACAATGCCATGGCAAAAGACCTTGAGATCAGGGAACAGATAGCTATTCAGCTATATCCTTCAATTGATCACAAAACAATGAACATGATATTCAAGGACTGCAAGGATGAATTCAGAAGCAAAGCAAGGATGAATCAGCTTATGCTTGGTGAAACCGACAAAGTAGCCAAGGACACTGAAGAGATCCTCCGGAATACATTCAAAAGGTTCAACATTCCTATTATAGAGGACTTAGGTGCAGAAACAGCTGCATCATCTGCTTCGGAAGAAGTGCCACTAGAACAGACTAACATCTCTTCTCCGGCTTCTCCTACAGTCTCTGGATCCCAAGAAGAAGAAAAATTACAGGAGGAAGAAGCAGCAGAAAAAGAAAAAGAGGCTGACAGCACCAAGGATGCAGAAAAAGAGAAAAATCCAACAGAGAAAACCACAACTGTAAGTGGTAAGAATGTGGAAGGAGATAAGACTCCTAAGGACAAAACTGCAGAAGAAAAGAAACATCTGTCTCCGGCAAGAGACACTGCACAAAATGTTCAAAAGTTTCTAAGCTAAGAAACTTTAGAGATTGATGAATCGGAGCTTCTAAAAGGCCCATTCGACTTTGACTCTCTCTCTCCGGTACAAACAATGAAGATAGCTTCATTTGCAAATGCCAAGGCAAATGAAAAACTCCTAAAGTCTCATATGGAAGACTGTGAGTTGATAGAGGCTGCTTCCGGAGTGCTTGTAAAGATTATGCCATCAATCCAGATAGATCCGACAGCCTCCTCTTCCGGTAATCTCAAAACCTTAGTCAGCAGTGTTGATACACATTTTGATTCTCTAGAAAAATCAGCTGAAGAAAAGGTCCGGAAGGAATTTTTGGATAAAAGATTTTCAGAAGTATTAGGATTAATCTCTAACGATAGGAGAAATATGAGTATTGGAATAAAGAGCTTAGAAAATGCTCTTAAGGATGGCGGTGATATTTACAAATTTTGTATCTCCTGGTCAAAGGCAACAATAGAAATAAATAAGAAAATAAAAGTGGAACAGGACAAACTACAAAGTTTGTCTCAAAGTTTTGATCCTCTCTCTTCCATAGTAAATCAAGAATGTCAAACTATTGCAATCACAAATGCAATAAAGAACCTTGAGAAGGAAAGGAAGAATATCACTAACCGGATGGGAGAACTTAGAAGGATTATAATCCCTAAGTTAGAAACTATGCATGAGGCCATTAGTGATGCTCAGACCACCGCCCAAACAAATGATCCGACAGATCTCAAGAGGGCAGAAGCTTTTGCATTTTTGTTGAGTGGTCACATTTCAATTTTGGATAGAATGAAGCAAAGTTGGGCTACAGAACTGATCCAACTGAAGACATCTTTTGCAGACATTCTTCAGTTCATGTGAGTATGTAAATATGCGGCTATGTATAGAAAATTTTTGAAAATTTTGGTGTGCGGACCCTACCTTTTGCCATTGATGTCAAAGGGGGAGTGAGGAGCAGTGAAAAATGAGGAATCCAACTAAGGGGGAGTTCCAGAAATTGTATATAAAGATAGAGCATCAGCCAAGGGGGAGCATAGCGTAAACACTTAGTCATTTTTCACTAAGTGTTGCCATCAATGCCAAAGGGGGAGATTGTTGGCAAGAGACACTATATGGATTCATGGTTGTTGTCATTGATGGCAACAAAGGTCATCCCACATATCTGCAAGTCATGGTGTGTCTCTACCGGAAGTTAGAATGAAGATTGTTGTGGTCCAGTGAACAAGAACAGAGCATATGGCAAGGTCTGACAAATTGGTCCGGATCTCTCAGAGGAAGTGTCTTGGTACAGTGCGGATTTGGGGAAGTCAAGAGGACTACCTTGAGTGGTATATTCCAAGGATTTAGCCTCCGGTGATGGACAAGGAAAAAGATATGAGTAGTTGAGTACCGGATTCCTGAGAGACAGTGAGAACAGAGGAAGAACTAACTGACAGAGTATCAGACTATTTTCTAGATGTGTTACTGTTGATAGTAAAGGTTGTGAAGGCATGAATCATGTTTGGACGACATGATTAATGATATCTACAAGTATATGCTTGATCCGCATTACTTGATATGCAAGGATTCAGCCGACAAATCAAAGTTTGTGAGAAGATAGACTATTCCGGGTGCCGACTAAAAAGATAATGAAATCACTGGTGTGGATATATATAGAGGATGGATTTTGTTGTGAGATATGAAGTTGTGTGATGGTGTATGCGAATAAGAGCAGAACAAAGCAGAAGTAGTAAGAAAGATCTGGTATGTGAAAGGATAGCAGAATAAAGAACAGAGGAAAGATGAAGTGCAGCAGATCAGTGTACTGAGCCTAACCGGAACTGAACTCTAGCATATGTAGATGCTTCCAATCAGTTCAAGACTATGATTCTTATCACTTTGTAGACAGTGTGTCTCCTTGTAGGCAGTGGGCCTCTTTGTGAGCAGTGTGCTCGGGCAGTGAGCCCTAATTGGCAAGTGCCATTTTTTGTAATTCCCTATTCTTCTAACAGAGAATAATCTTTGGGTTAATCACCCCGTGGTTTTCTCCCTTAACAGGGTTTCCATGTCAAAAATACTGTGTCATGTGTTTCTTATTTCATGGTAATGTTTTTGTGTTTGATTCAATGCTACATTAATTAATAAGAAAGTTCAAAAAGGGAAATAATTAGGATAACTGATTCACCCCCCCCTCTCAGTTATCAACACATCACTCATGTAAAAATGGTATTCTCTGACAATCTTCCTGTTCTCTTCTATACTCTCGGGGGCATGTCTGTATGTGATGTGAACACAAATAGCAATCTAAATAGAATTGTAGTACTGGGATTGAACTTCATTTTGGGGTTGCAATGTATAGTTTTCTGCAAAATCAACTACAGAGACAATAGTTCCAATCAGGAAAGAGTCTTTACACATCCTGAACTGTTGATCTAACCATCGAGACCTGTGGCTATGTCTGACATACTTGTAGAAAAGATTTTTCTTAAAATCATCAATAAAATCAGCAATACTTACCTCTCTTACAATCAACTCACATCTAGAACCTTCACCTCCATTTTTCAAATTATATTTCACTGTCTCATAGCTCTTTTTCTCAACCATTCTCTTTCCAAAATCATGCTCGTTGCCCTCATGAAAACATGATACAAACTTTGATAACCCACCACATTGTAAACACTTTTCATTTAAACAATCATTCTTGTAGAACATGCAACCATCATCTCTAATACATAGAAATAAATCCAATAAGTCCCTAGATGACTTTGGTAGTTGAATTGCACCACACTCCTGTAACATTTCGTTAGTGTGCAAAGTAGAATGAATATTGCATAATAATTCATGGTACATAGAAAATTCTACATGGTATTTGCAACAACATGTATTACAAACTTTAAGAGGAACACAATAAAATGGCTTAAGAGATTCAAATGCTCTTTGTGAGATTGTCATACCTGGGTGAGTTTCACAATATTGTTTGTACAATGTTATTTGGCTACATTCCAAGTAATGTTTAGGATGTGGTGTGCAGTCTTTATCACCAATTCTTAACTTTACAACATCTTTTGTATTCGGTGATATCCTAGAGTTAGTGTGCCAAAATCATTCAATTTCTTCCTTTGTGCTATCAATTAGCTTCTTGTCAACTCATGGAAGCCTACCATTGAAAGCCCAAGTATCATTGGCAACAGGACTATCTAGCCTTGATCTTAATGCTAGTGCTTTTGACAATGTTTTACGATTCAATCTTAAGTCAACACAAGTTTGCCTCATTAATCGAGCATTTCTTAATTGTTTACTTACTATTGAGGTTGTTATTACTCTACGGGCAGCTCTTTTATCTTTCTCCTTGCTAGTCTTTCCAATAGAATTGAGTGCATTGAAAAGGCTTCTTACAATAATTTTATTCTGATCAGACACTTTGTTTAACCGAATCTTTAATTTCTTTAGTAAAGGTCTCATTTTGTACATCTTTAATAATTGCACAAAAAGTTGGCATTGTTCGGTTAATGTTTTCTTCTCAAAGTATTCATTGAAGAGTTTTGTAGCCCACAACTGAACCATTCGTGATGACCTCTTGTCTTCAAGTTTTTCCATTATGTTCTCATCAATTTCAAGTAACCATTTTGGGGTTTTTGGGTGTTTTCCAATTTCATCACGGTTATTCTCTTCTTCACAAATGTCCTCTCTTCTTATGAAATTTGGAGATACATTGATTGTTCTTGTTTCATCCATGTTTTCAACCTCATCAATTTTATCGACAAATGGATTATGGAGAGCAATTTCAATATCATGATGTTCATATCCACTTTCTTCAAGTGCACATCTTCATTTTTCTTCTTCTTCTTTGTCCATGGTATTGCTATTATGAATAGGTGTTTCATAATATTTTTCAATATTTTCATTTGCAATATCATGGTGAATTTCATTCTTATCTAACATTTCATTATTATCAAAATTAACATCTTCAATTTGCATGTCATTAGATGGTAAAGAAGAAGATTCACCTTGATGAGCATCTACCAAACCCACCCTTCCAATCCTCTTCCTTTCCCTATCTTTTTTCCTAATTGCTTCAATTTTCTCCAATGTAACTTTCCTCCTTTTTGCTTTACGACGACTGTTGCTCCCCATTAGGGGAACAAAAATATCACCCTTATGATTGTAACAAGAAAATTGTGTCTCTAAAAGTGCATAAAAATATTCCTTTCACTGTCATAGCCAGAAACCATGAGTATTTCGACAGCAGAGGGTCTCTGGTTGCAGAAGTCGGGCCCAAAAATATTCCTTTTGTCTTTTTTTTGCTTTTCCAAAATGGATATCTGTTTTGAAAACGGATATCCGTTTTGGAAATGGATATCCATTTTCAAAATGGATATCCATTTTGGAAAACCCAATTCTTTGCAACGGACACTTGCAACATCCATATGCCTACTACAAAATAGATATCCAGTTTATTATGTACATTTGGATTCTATACTAGGGATTCATTGTATTATTCAATAAACTTGTGAATTACCATCTAATTTCAATGTTTACACACTAATCCAGCTAGGTATCAACTTAATAAAGCTCTGGATATAAGCCATTATTTGATTTTAGGCTATCATCAAATGAGGAGCTTCTAAAGGCAAAAATGTTGTCCCAAAGGAAGACTCAATGTCATTCGTAAAGACATTAGATTGTTAAAATACAAATTTGAGGTTAGATATTCCTTGGGCTTTTTTAGTATAGAGAAGCAAAATTGCAATATATGACTATCCTAGGAATTAGAATGGTTGATCATAGGATATTCATAGCATTTTGATATTAATGGATGGATTGATGGATGTTTAGGGAGTTTAAGTTTAAATGTAATGTATGAGAATTCTTATTTATGAAGGATCTAATATGTCTTATGTCTTATTTGCAGGCCATTCAAGAAAGAAATGAAAAGATACCAAGGCCTATCATAACACCTATTATAACTAGGTGCATCAAAGGATTGTCATCCAGGACCTTACCAATATGGGAAGTTATCAAAACCATGTCATGTTTAAAATTAAAGGCTTTATCACCTCTTTGTCCCTATAGGCCTATTAGAACAATAGGTCACATTTTATTCATATACCGGGGTTGAGAATAAACACTAAGCATTTGTAGTTATGGCAAGTGTAAATGGAAATAGATCACAACTTTAGACAATCTATCCTCTCCTAGATTGCACTGACTGAGTGGAAATTACAAATTCCCTATTAATGTCCTTTACACACTGAAGGTATGGGTGAGAAAGGTAAACTTTGTATGTTGTAGACAAGTGATGCAGAGCAACACAGAAAAAGATTACAAACAAGGTGTAAAATACCCATTAACCCACCAATTGCTCAAATAGCTTTTAAAATATCCTTCCCAAGGTCCAAATGAGACCGAAATACACTCTTTCTTTACTATCGGCAAGACATTTCTAATGTCTCATCGAACTATGCTTCATATGTTCTTCCTTTCTCTATTGTCGGCCAGACTTATCATTATCGGTAACCTTCAAATTTGTTAGCCCGATGTGGGACCTCTCGCCGATGTGTAGAATCCATCACTCAGGCTTATGCTGTCAGTGTGACTCCTCCGTTGTTCTCTGATATGTATAAGAGGATGGATCAAAGTAATTAGCATGCTCCCTTCAAAGTAAAGACATGAGAATAGAGCACTTGTGAGATGGTTATTGTAAAGGGACAAATCAATTAGAGACATGCAGTTTCCTAGAGAATTTGGAATGCTTCCGCTCAGGCGATTGTAGGACAAACAAAGATGTTCTAACTTCCCCAGACCACCAAATTCTGCAAGTATACTCCCCTTCAAGTTGTTGTGTGAAATTCTTTTTGAGTGAATTGTGAGTAATTGGCAAGAGATTTGGGAATAGAACCCTCTAGTCCATTTATTCTTAAGTCAAGTATCTTCAACGCTTTCAACTGCTCAAACCAAGGTGGAATCCTTCCCTTGAAAGAACTAAAAGAGAGATTTAAAGTGCATAATAAGGAGAGACCTCCTTCGGATGGACAAAGGGTACCTTTTAATTCCAATTGAGGGAGAATTATGGCCACCACTCTATTGGTATGTTTCTTGTACCAAACACTGGTCCAGAAGCACACATTTTCTGAATTGGTAGAAGTCTAGTTGGAGAAATGTGGTCTCCTCGACTACTATTATTGTAGGATATGCATAAACGGGTTTGTTGAAAAGGCTTTAGAAATTTTCAAGCAAATGCAATTAGCAAGTGTAAAGCTAGATTCTGCAACCTTTGTCAGCATCCTCTCTACCTCTACCAAAATGGGAGCTTTGGAATAGGGTATGGACATTCATCAAAGCATAATGGAAGTGGGATTTTTGTATATATTCTAGTTGGAAATGCTCTGGTAGACATGTACGGAAAGTGTGGAAGCATAGACAAGACACATGAACTATTTGAAAAAATGCCTCAAAGAAATGTGGTCTCATGGAATAAGATGATTGCAGGATATATACACACTTACTCTGATGTGAGATTCACCACCCTTGTCTATCAGTAAGACCAATACCCTCGGTGAGACTTTTTACTTGCATTCCGATGTTATAACTCTCCCCAATGTGTTTACCATCCATTAGTCATCGGTAAGACTTCTACATCGGTCAGACATTGTCTTCGATTTCTGATATCATATCTCACACCGAAACAATAAACACCGAACTACACCATCGGCTAGACCGCCTCTATCGGTGACACTTTTCTTCTCACCTCCGAGAGTCCATCTCTTTCTGATGTTCCTTCTGTCAGTGTGACTCCCTCTCATCGGTGTAGTTCTCAACCGTTCTTCTGATGTGCCGATAAATAACCCATCGGTGACACTTAATGATTGTCACCCCGATATGACTTGATCTGTGAGATCAATGTTGTCAGCTCAATGGAACTTTGTCTCTCCGATAACTATTGTCAGTCCGATGTCTTCAATTTAGCCTATACATAACATGACTTGTTATCACCGGTCAACTAACGTATCTTTTCCCAATTTTCCTGATATGGCCGGTCAACCTTTGTATCCTTTGACATGCACATTCACCATTTACAACCACGATAAACGATAGCAGGATATACACAAAATGTCCACGCATACATAAATGATATACCCATGGATTGTATCTTCAGTGAAACAATACCAATGGTACAAAATATGTTGCTTCTCTTCATCCAAAACCAATGGCACAAAATTTTTCATAGATCAACACAACGGATATCCGTTCTAAAAACAGATATCCATTTCTAGAACGGATATCCGTTTTCAGAACGGATATCCGTTTTCAGAACGGATATTCGTTTCCAGAATGGATATCTATTTCTAGTTGCTTTACCGAAGCAAAACAGATATCTGTCTTGCTTTGGTACAAAGCAAGACGGATATCCGTTTTGATTGTTGACTTTTTATGGATTGTAACGTGTTTTAATGTTTCAGTCTCTTCTTCGAACTTCACCCTTCGTGCTGACAACTTTTTTTAATGCAAAATTGATAAAACGAAAAGGGTCTATAGAAAAAATTGTTAGCTTTCTAAAAATATAAGATTTATTTGGTTATCATTTTATTAAATAATTATTAATAATTTTCAATATACCGTGTCTCTGAAATCCTGATGGACACACTGATTGAAAAACATCCATAACTTTCAAACCATTTCACCTTTTTGAGATCCGAAACCTGCATCACACTCTATGCTTTTCTGGCTATAGGTTAAAAAAAAAAAAGAATTTTGATTTTTTTTTATCGAGTTAGGTTGGCTGGAAAATTACTTTTTATTTTTTAAAAAAAGTCACAGTAAAAAAATCATAACTAATTATTTTATTAGAAAAAAAATTCAAATAAATATGCATCACATCCGGACATGAGTCCTCTACTTATTTTGAAAGTTTCAAAAAAATATATATATTTTTACTCATACTTAGGTTGGCTGGACAGACACCCACTTTTTATTTTTTTCTGAAAAATTTAATAGCTGTTCATTGAAATATTTAATTTTCACTAAGTAAATTTAGTTCTTTTTTTTTTAAAATAGTAGCCTATAAACTAGATTCAATTCTCTACAAATTTCATTCTTACATCTTTTTCAAATTGTATAGATAATCCATTCAAAATTTCACATGAACTTGATAAAGTCTGATTTTTTGTATTTTCATTGCCACTTAGAGGTATAGTTTGGCCCATCATGATCCTGCACATACCCTTAATTAAATAAAGAGAATTTATTTAATTAATGTCGAAAGTATGTGATTTAGAAGAATTTGATGAAATTAATTAAATAATTAGATTATTTAATTAATGTTGAAATGCAGGTGATGTGAAGAATTAGATGAAACGCAAGTCATGCGATGACTTGGTCATTTTAGGGTGTCTACAATACCTTCTCCCTGTCACCAATGAATACTTAGAAAAAGCAAATTTTATTTTGGTGAACATAACTCCCTCAGATCTTCATGCCAGAGGCTCAGAATTGAGATATAGCATCTTTAGACATGCCTCTAAATAAATTCCAATGCCCAAACAAAGATATTCATTCTATTGGAAATGTAGAGCAATCTACCAAACTGTTCTTTAGTAAACAAAGATACTCTTCCACACACTATTTCCACCAGATTCTCAAAATCACTTGGAAACACAATATCTATATCACTTCAACACTTCAATAAGCCAATACAAAGCATATAAGTTATCAAATTAGGAGCGCAGTTGACATCAATGACAACATAGGTATGTTGACATCAATGACAACACCGGTTAGGCACATACTTGCAATAGGAACCAACTCCCAGGTCTGATTTTTCTCAATCTGATTGAGTCCTCGTCCATTGCTTCGATCCATCCTTTATCTATACTAGCATCATTAAATGTTTTAGATTCAATTTTGGAGAGTAAATAAAAATTTACTTGTTCATTTCTCTTTGCCAAATTTCTTCTAGTTTGAACACCTTCATTCCTATTGTCGATTATTTGTTGTTCTGGATAATTTTTCTGCACATATTTTTTTGGTGATTTAACACTCAACCATTCAAGTTCTTCTTCAGTAGTTGTCTCTTCATTTTTTGCTTCATCTCCTTTAGGTGTTTCATCCTTGTCTACCATTGTTTGTTCAACTCCTTCCTTCTCTATTATAGACTTTTCATCTTGGCAAACGTCTTTACCCTATTTTAAACGTCCTTGTTGTTGCCGATCCTCGTCAACCTAGACATGTGCATTCTACACCATTTTGTGCAAATGCTTGTCACACCTTGACTCAAAACTTGCAAGCCCTTCTCCATTCCTTCTGATGTAGAATTTGCTACCAAATACTTTGAAATGTTTAATTGAAGTTGATTTACCATACCACAACTCGTAAGGTGTCTTATCTGTATTGACCCTTAATTGAACTCTATTTAAAAAATAGACTGTTGTATGAACAACACCTTTCCAATAGATGTCTAGTAACTTTGTTTCATTTAGCATTGTCCTTGCCATTTCCTTAACAGTCATGTTCTTTCATTCCACTACACCATTCTGCTATGGAGTTCTGGGTGCAAAATATTGTCTCTTTATACCATGTTTCTCACAATATTCCACAAACTCATTGAAGGTGAACTCTCCAACTCTGTTTGATCTTAGGTATTTTATTTCCATACCACTCTCCTTCTCAACCATAGACTTGAAAGTCTTGAATCTCTCAAAAGCTTCAGATTTATCCTTAAGAAAGGTCACCCATGTCATTCTTGAGAAATCATGAACTAAAATCATAAA
Organism: Cunninghamia lanceolata; assembly: GCA_027924645.1. Lineage (NCBI taxonomy): Eukaryota > Viridiplantae > Streptophyta > Pinopsida > Cupressales > Cupressaceae > Cunninghamia > Cunninghamia lanceolata. The sequence continues at coordinate 709,316 of BSBN01000327.1, read as the reverse complement.
AGACCTCTCACCTTTTGATCCTTGAGTTCTGGTTGGTCCACTCAGATCTGTAAGAACTAGCTCTAAGATCTTTGAAGTAGAATACTCTTTTGTTTTGAAACTTGATCTTGTTTGATTTCCATGCTGACACTCCTTGCATATGGTGTTTGTTGGCTTATTGATTTTAGGCAGATTTCTAATAGCACCTTTTGATCTTATCTTCATATGATTGTTGAAACTGATATGTCCACATCTTCTATGCCAAATCCAACTCTCATCAACCTGTCCCATCAAACAATTCCTTGCTTGAATATCCTTGAGATTGTAGATGTTGTTTTCTATTCTGATTGCTTCAGCTACTAACTTACCAGAGCTTGCTTTCCTAATTTCACATCCTCTTGCATTGAAAATTAGATTGTATCCATTGTCACACATCTAACTTACACTGAGAAAATTATGTTTTAACCCTTCTACATAATAAACATTGTGGGTTTTTTCTTTTCCATCAATGCTAAGTGTTCCTTTTCCACATATCTTTGTTGATGAGTTGTCTCCAAACTTAACTGAGCCTTTATTCCATGCTTGCAAGATAATAAACTTTCTTTGATCTCCTGTCATGTGACTAGAGCAGTCACTATCAATCACCCATGGATTTTGTCTTTTGGCATGAAAAGCGGTCTGCACTATCAAAGACTCTTCTTTCTTCTTCCAGACCCTCTTAGTTTGCTTCTCCTTCTTTACAAGTGATTCTTATGCAACATCTTCCTTAGGGGGAAGATTTTCTTTTCTTTCATGTTTCTTAGTTTTTACAAAATCTGATCTACAAAATTTTGCAATATGTCCAAAATTGTTGCATTTATAACAAACTATTCTGAAATCTCCTAGAGGTGCAAAAGAATTATTGCTAATGAAATCGGTCCTTCTTCTAGGAACAAGTCTACAACTAGCAACCCTATGACCATATTGATTACATGAATAATAATATCCATAAAAAGATTGAGGAAACTTGATCATGCCTGAATATCTTGTAGGAGGGGGACCTTTGTATCTTTTCTCCTTCAGATCTGTGACTTTTGTGAAGCCATCATCTTCCTTTTTCTACTTCTTCTCTTCATTCCTTTTAGGAGGATCATTGGATTTAGAATGTTGTCCTTCTTCAAACTCTAAATCAACCATGGTCTTAGGAAATCTCGGATTGGTTATCATTTCATCAAGTATGTTGCTTCTCTTTTCAAACTTCTTTCTTATGTCACTCTAATTTTTGGCTTTTTCTAAATCTTTTCTCAAAGATACCACTACTGATTCTATGTTTAAACATTCTTTTGATTTAGCTTTTAAATCAAATCCAATGACTTCTTGTATTCTCTTGGCTTCTTCCACTTCTTTCTTCAAGCCAACAATTAGCTCCTCTGAATCAACAAGTTTTTTAGACATCACATCTTCTTGAAGTTGCAACTTCAACTTGAAGTTATTTTTCCTTAGACTCTCAAGTTCTTGTAGGGCACATACTAGCTCTCCTTTCAAGTGTAATTCGCCTTCTTCTTCAATTTCAGCATCTTCTAATTTAGTATTGTTCAGATCTGTATCAACAACTTCCATTGTCATGAACAAAAATTCATTTCCTTCAGCCTCTGAAGCTTCTTCATTGTCATCTTTTGAGACAGGGCTTTCTTCAAATGAATCATCATCACCTCTTATGTACAAGCTCTTCTTGTTCTTCTGAAAGAACTTCTTATTTGGATAGAATGGCTTGTAACTCTTCTTTTTATCATGTTCATAATTCTTTTCTTTTCTTGCATGAGGGCATTTAGCAACAAAGTGTCACCTTTCCACAATTAAAGTACTTAAAGGGTAGCTTACCTTTATACTCCCAGATCCTCTCTTTAATCTTCTTACAAAATTAGCCTATTCTTCATCTACTTCAGATTCATGCTCTACATGTTTTTCTTTCTTCAATGCTTTGAATGTAGCTTCTCTTTTGGAGGTTTCAGCAACACCAATTCTCATCTCATATGTAGTAAATATACCATGAAGCTCATCAATAGTCAAATTATCAAGCTCTTTCAATTCTTTTATAGCTAAAACTTTAGAATCATACCTGGAGGGTAAAGATCTAAGGACCTTTTTGACAATTACTTCCTCTTTTACTTCCTCATCTAGTCCTCTCATGGCATTCACAATCTCATCAACTCTAAGCAAGTAATCAATAATAGTTTCTTCCTCTTTCATATTCAAGCTTTCAAATCTTGATTTAAAGGTTTGTAACTTGGCTTGCTTAACCTTTTTATCTCCTTCATAAATGCTTTTAAGCTTATCCCAGATTTCCTTAGCAAATTTTTAGTGTATTACTTTCAAAAATTTAGAGTTAACCAAACCACAAAGAATTGCATTCTTAGCCTTAGCATTACATTCACATGCTTTCTTACCATCCGCATCTATTGGAGGAGTTTCAGGCATAATATATCCATTTTTAACAGACTACCATACATCAAATCCAATTGAAGTTAGATTGGCTTCCATTGTAATGCTCCAGAATGCATAGTTTATTCCATTAAACAACAGTTCTTTGTTTGAGCTAGATCCTTCTTGACCAGCCATGTGTTCACTCTTCCAAAATCAACCCTAGCTATTTTGCTTTTCAAGGAACCAGGCTCTAATACCAATTGTTAGAACAAAAGCAATCTACTAAGGGGGGGTGAATTAGTAGATTAATACAACTTAAAAATTAAAACCTCTTTGAATGCAAATCAATTTAACCATCAGTGCATAATTAAGAACACCAATAAAGCATGCACACATTGACACCAGATATACATGGAAAAACCATGGTGAGAACAATTGTTGCTAGGATCTATTGTCCTAATCCAGCCTCACAAATGAATCCTTTGATTACAATTCTAAGAGAACCCAGTCTAAGGAATCACCAAATCTTTGGTTTTAGAGCACCAATCCTAAGGAGACTGCAATCCCCTGTTCTAAGCACCAACTCAATTCGTCAAAGGCACTAGCCTCTAAATTCACAACATATGGTATGCAAATTATTGGTTCTTCATTAACCTGAGATGCACATCTTTAATTCAAACTCTCAACTCATAATCTCTCTGCCTCTATATTTTTCTCTGCACTTTGCAACATCACATACATGCTCTCTTACAAACTACCCTCTACTTTTTCACTCTCTACATCCTATACATAGATCTCTAACAATATATAATTAAAACAAACTATGCATGTGAGGAAAATGATTTCTCAACAGCTTGATTTGCTTTCAGTTTGAAAAACAAACTTCAGTTGTGCGCTCAATTGCTTACGAATAGAATTGGAACAACAATCTAATTGAATTGCAACTAATTTTGCCTCTAATTTGCACAAAGCTTTGCAAGAGGCTTTGATCATGCATTTAAATCTATTATCAGTTGTCTAATAGTCATCATAAATGATTATGCCACAAAAATTGCCTTGAAACCATCTTATTTCGCCTAAAATATGATCCGTTAGACTTTCAGGCTTCAGGCTTCTAGCCTGATGCCTTCCTTTGTTCATCGAGCGTCGGTGGTCAGGCTTTCATCCTTTCATCCTTCCATTCTTCTTAAATCATCAGGCACCAGACTTGCGGATTCTTGTTGTTCTCCTTCCGCCTTTGCAAACTTAGCGGACTTCTTCTCTTATGCCTTTCACTTTGGAATGAAATAAAGAGAAACTCCTTTTTTTGCTATTCCGCAGAAACACTTTACAATGGACAAAACATTCTGGTGGAACCACAAAATGATGCCACGTGTACAACTTTTCCCCTTGGGTAATATCATTAGGCTTAGGACTTCTTTTCTTTAAACACTTCAAATCCAAAACACTAAAAAGTTGAACTCCAAAACTCCACTCATTTACACTTGGTTGGACTTTTGCTTGTTGGATCTTTGATCCTAGCCTTTCCAACTTCCTCACCTTTTGAGAAGGTAAGCCCGAAACTTGAACTCCACTTGCATTAGCCTTTTTTGTGGTTTTCATTGGCGGGCTTCTTTCCTTTGATTCTTTACTACCTGAAGGGTGAAGACCGAAACTCTGATCTCTGACTCTGCCCATAACCTGTCCAAATCTCATCAGAACTTCACCTAATTTAAATCAAGGACACCCATTTGGCTCTGTAACAACATGAAATCATCATTTTGACCATCCAACACAATAGACCTTTGAAATCAATGACAATTATATCAATAATTTTTGTTTTAAATCTTAAAGATAGGTATTTAAATTTTGTTCTTAGTAGGATTATTTTTGAGTTGCATATTTAGGAAGGTGGTCTCAGGTGAAAATATCAATTTCTTTATGTTTTAAACCCTCATTGCTATAGGTCATGATTTCTTAAATTTTTTGCCACTACAAAATGGTGATTTACTTGTAACAAAACCTTGGCAAAATTTATGTAAGTGTTTTCCATGTATCTGGCACTAACTAAAACTAGTTACACCACTTGAAATGTGTGAAAATTGTATTTCTTTATAAGCCTTCCCTACTAGTCATGATTTTTACCTTATTCCACCACTTTAATTAGTTGCAATTTTCAAATTATCTTACCACTTATCATGTCACAATTCTTTGATGGTGAAGCATGTTGACAATACATACAAACCCAAAGTCTAGGATATTTATGTCAAAGAAATTAACCTCTATGTGATACAATAAGAAAGATAATAGAATAAATATGGTAGATCAACACATAAACCAAAGAAAATACTAATTCATTCACACATCATAAGATGCAACCATTAATATCTTTATTCATATCATTAGTCTTACATATAGTATTTCATACTGCAAGCATATATACATCAAATATGCTTGGTTGATATACTCCTCTTTCATTTCTATTTTATCTCATTCTATTACATTTGTGATACACTATCATACTATTATATCATATATATTTGTAGGGACATGTCACTAGTCTCATTCTTATGCATCTTCTACAAGTAGGAGGTACTAGAAGGCATCTAATATTCCTACAACTTACTTCTAGTCACCTATAGTGACCTTTGGCTTATCTTTCCTTGTGGGAGGATAATCCTACAAGACTTAGCTTTTGGCACCATTGTGTGTTTTTTTCTATTAGCCTCCATTAGCATGGCCTTTTCAAAATTTAATCCTAATAAGGATAGATCCAGCTACACTTTAAGGTTTTCAACTAGATCTCTCAAGTCACGTGTTCCCTCTGTAACTTACCAACATCATACACTGGCTTACTATTGTCTCATTCTTGAGACATACTAGTGATATTTCCATAAAAATGCTCAAATGATCTATTTCTCTGATGGTCATCCAATATCAACTCTCAAATGTCACAAACCTCTTATTACATAAGAAGGTAGAATATTTATGTATCTACTCTTAAGCTAAACATATGATGTCTCACAATGAGAAACTACTTGTTGGATGTGTTTTTATATACCATGATATCAACATAGGCTCTTTCAACAATAGTCAAGGTGGAATTCTTTATGAGGGTAGGTAACAACTATTTAATTTCTTGAAGAATAATTTCCAGTTGTGATAGATAAATATTTATTGGTATGCCAAGCTCCTTTATCTATGTAATGATCTGCATTCTCTATTTATTCATGAAATTGTGTTGAGACTATACATTTTCCAATTTTTCTCTCTAGGAGCCATCCAAATCATTCATCACATTGTAAGATATTAATGCTTGCAAAAGTTGGCTATCTAAACTATCAATTTGAGTCTTTATGGATAGAGTAGTTTGCAATCAATTTACACAATACTGATATAGAGTGGATGTATTGTTACATGTTTCTTTAAGATGTATTTATTTTCTTAAATCTATTTGGCCATTTATCCACTTTGTTGCATTCTACCTAGTTTCTTTGTCTCATATTCTACAATAACTCATTCTTTTATTTTCTTCTTTTCTTTTTCTGAAGTTCCTATCTATCCTACGATCCCTTGCACAATTACTTATAATTTTAGTTATTTTTATAGAGGAGCTAACTTGTATCAATGGTACTTGTATCATGTTAAGCATCTTATCCATACACTCTTTTGTAGAAAAATATCTTTGTAGAAAATAATTTTTGTAGTTCTCTCATATACTTCACTTATCTCCAACTTTTGAGTTGGTGAAATTTGTGTTCAATCCACTTGTGGTCCTATTGGTGTGTTTAAAATGATATTTTGACCTAGTGTCACCATTGTAGTAATTTGTTTCCATGTTTTTTCGTATATTCTTTTATCTAAACTCTAATTGAACATGGAGTTGTTTCCTTCCTTGAGTCATTAAGAACTATTTTATTTTGTTTTCTTCATTACTTTTCTCTATCTCTTCTTCCCTTTCAAGGTGAGAACCACCCTTAGTTCCTTTTTTTTGTTACCTTCTACTCGACCATTAATTTTCCCGTGGTGTTTTTTTTCTCTTTTTCCTAATTGTTGGTAATAGATTTTTCACTACATTATTATTATATGACTCGCCCAAGGAGCAGTGAATATCTTTCCAGCAGTTGGAGAGGTTGTAACCAAACAAAACAACCTTCCTCTATGTTTAAGAGGAGCAACTTCCTCATATGATGATTAGATTTTATGGGGTATACTTATCATCAGAAAGAAAGAAAGGTAACCTAATCTAAAACATGGAATTAAAGGAAAAAGAGGAAAACCATAAGCTGACTAATAAAAAGATATAACTTTCAGATTTTCCTAAAATAATAGAAATAGATTCAAAACTCACATAAAGACATACTCTCATATTTATCTCTATGAAACTTGTAGGAGGATATAACAAGGATATGAATACATGAATGTACTCTAACTTAAGAAAGAGAAAACTCAACAGTTTTCACAACACAGATTGAGAAAAACTATTGAATATCAATCATTTATTACACCAAAATAGTTTATAATAAAAGATGACAAATATTTCCAATCATTTAGCAAAGTTTCTCACAAACAATGACTATTATTCTAACATAGGAAAGAAAAATAGTATAAATATGACAATACACAGGATCACTAATGAGCACCATTATCCATTTATTTCTCTTCTCTGCCAAATGAGAGGATCCCAAAAATCCTTAATTTATATTCCAACCTTGTATAAATAGGCTTTTTCTTAATAATTGTCTTGTAAACACTTTTAATTTATGACTTTAATAACAAATATAAAAGAGTCATTAACTTTAACCAACATAAAGTTATAAAAATAAAGCCACTTCACAAAGTCATATTAAAATGACTTTAGATTACAATTTTGGAAATGATAAAAAAGTGACATAAAGAAAAGGCTATATCTTTAACTCTGCTACTCTAAACTCTACTGCTTGGATGTATTTGGTTATTCTAGAGTTGAAAACATTCCCTAAAAACCTTGAATTGCTTACAATAGGAGTATTCAATTTTGCCTATGGGACATTTGGGTTGAACAGTCATAACTTCCATGCAACCAATGTTTCATCAATTTCTTTCAACTATTCAGGAATTTTCAACATCTCTCTATGATAATCATATATTGTGGAGGATATGGAGCTCAATTTTTCTAATGAATTTGTACCCATCATTTGTTTGCTAAAGAGATTTTTATATTATAAATCATTCACAAAAAGGAGAAGGTACAATATAATGATCAACCACTCCATTAACCAAAAGACTAGAGTCCACATAATAAACTTAATACATACCACTACATAATAGTCATTCAAAACATCATGATAGTATCAATAATATATATGAAGCATTGTACAAAAAGAAATAGAACCATATCAAGTCATGAACCATCACTACTCTTAGCAGCATCTCTGATTACTTATATAATAAACCAATCACACCCCAAAGTACCAATAGGTGGATTCTCCTCATCCTTGGGATCCAAATATTTGACTACAAGTTCATATCTATTCTTCACTATTGGTTTAGCCTTCTTCCTCTTCCCAAGTCTAGAGATATTGTGCGTCTTCATGTAGTCATTTAATGTTGCTAGATCATCCTTATTTAAGTTGCTCCTACCTTGAGGCCAAAAGTGAGTTCTTTTAACCTCCCTTTTATACAATAGTGAGTCCTTCCAACAATATAGATAACCTCTCCTTTGGAATCTTGAGCACCATAGAGGTTTGTAAAAGAATGTCAATAAGGGTGAGTTCACATTGAGACTTAGTAAGGCATCTTCTTTTGCCTTGGAATATATATGTGTTCCTCTTTTTATAGTTAAAACACAATAATTCATTGGTAAAAATAAGACAAAATTTATTAAGTCCAACAAATAAGGCTTTGACATAACCAAATAAAATTTAAACCAAGTAAATTCATCCATGTTATCCTAGCTTAGACTATTACCAAGAAAGGAGGACCAAAGATTAAAATCATTCTAGCACTCAAATAAAGATGCTTAATGGTCTCTAACTAATTACATAGGGAGCACATTCTAATAGGAATGCTAATGGAAGCTAATTAAACATACACAACAATCTTTTTCAATAATAAGAGCCATCTAATAAATATTTTTTAGGTTCAACATGAATAGACCAAATATTCTTTAAAACACATGCCCAATTAGCTTCAGACCACTCAAGGTTCCAATTCCTATTAAGGGTAAAAGAAAGAAGTTGGGTCCACATATAGGGGAAGCATCGGGCAAAAAAATACCCAACAGGAACTAGCACTTGAGCCTAGAATCAAAATAGGTACCCGTTATGCTTTGGGATCCTTGCCTAAATGGGTACATGTTTCATAAAAGTATTTAATTTTACTTAAAATGGGAAATAAGAGACATATTAGTGTTCTATTTTTTATAATGGGCACCTATTCCTAAAAGTTTGAAACAACAACCCACATTTTTCATTTGGTTTTAGGCTCGAGAAAGGCATGGTGAGCTAACCCTTAGCCTCAGACCTACAAGTACAAGTCCATGTTCACAACAAGAGAAAAGACTAACTTTACCAATATGGCTGACGACATTTTTTTCTAAATTTTTTTACAAAATTAAAACCCATTATAGATGACGATGTTGTTGGCAAGAGACACTGCTCTGATGAATGTTGAATATTGTCATTGATGGCAACAAGGCAAAGGGATTCTACCGGCATGGCAAAGAGACTTTACTCCAGAAGAATAATGACTAAGTATAGGTAGTATACATTATACAAAGTAAGTGACAGTATTTGAGATGGTATGCCTCTGCAATTAAATACATTTGTATGCAGTTCAGGTATGTTGTTCATAACTACCTAGTGATCATATGTTCCAGTATTCAAGTGCTGACTTCCTCCGGAAGTCATATGGTGAAATATCTAAGTCCGAGTGAACAGAGTTAAGTCAAGAACAATGCATAGTACCAGAGAAAAAGGGTTCACATTCCTCTGTTGTGGCATATTTTGTCTTGCGGTTCTAAGGTAGAAAAAATACATACCATGACTACCTAAATCCAGAGTTATAGCTTCTGAATCTCAACATACCATATTCTACAAGTTCTCCAATATCAGCTTCTAGTCTAACAGTATTCCACTATGACAGAGTGACAGTTCCAAGATCCATATTTTACTTTAAAGGACTATAATATTCTGCGGTTCTGAAGGTCAGCTAAGAGGTCAATGATGAATGCTGGATATGATTTTTAGAGTCTCATACGGTCCGCAGTGTAAGTTATGTCCGCAGTGTAAGTTATGATGTGATAGTAGAATTGGTCAAGTGTTCTTAAGGAACAAGCTGATAGGCATGTTAAATCTATATGCAGAGAAGATATATTGTTTGAACAATCAATCTAAGTGGTTGAATGATTGGTGCTGACCCATATGAAGACTATTGTATGTTTATTTGAGTCCACATTGCTATTTGTACACAAGATCAAGCTGATAAGGTATAACATTTGTATACACGTTTCATGTTTGGCTTGCCGGCCTAATTGTGAGACAAATCTTGTTGCGAATATATATACTCGATGAATTTTGGTGTTGAAGTGGTAGTGATGTCTGGATATTGTGTGAATTAGATGTGTGTGTGATCTAAGGCAGTTTTGTGATCAGAAAAGATAATAAGTGCAGAAGGGCAGAGCATATGTAAAATAGAGAAGACATTATGAAGACATTTGAGTCTGTATACTAAGCTGCAAATGGAACTGCACCTCAGCATTATGTAGATACATTTATAGCAATCATCTTTTGGTAGTGAGCCAATCTTTCTTCTATCTTCTCTTCTATCTTCCTGGCAATGAGCCTTTTTGCAGTGAGCACTTCTTGGATAGTGAGTCCTTGGATAGTGAGCCCTAAGGCAGTGAGCCCTAAGGTAGTGAGCCTTCATATAATTTGGTATTATTATCATAATATATTGTGGGCTAATACTCACCATGGTTTTTCCCTTTTTGGGTTTTCCACGTAAAAATCCTAGTGTCTGTGTTATGACTTTATGGTTGTTGTTCTTATGTTTATTCTTCTTTCATGTTATTGAATTTGGTAATTGGTTTATTGATGCAGGACTATCCTTGGTTCAAGAGTAATCTTGCATCAAACAAAAACATTTGCATTTTAGTTCATTCATTTTCTAGTTCAGTTTCGGCAGTTCAGTTAGAAGCAGTTTCAGCCTGTGGTCCAGTTTTGGCATTTCACATCTTGCGGATCTAGACTTAGCATCTACATTCATTCATCTACATCATATCAAGAATTTAGAGTATTTGGATTAGTTACCAGAAAGATATCGCTATCAGAAGTTGACTATTTTCTCATAGTAGAGCATCCTGGCAGTCTCAGATAATCAACTGAAGGAGAAGGCTTGCAGATCATTCCTTGACTTGCAGATCTCAATGACACATCATTCAATGTCCTTTGGTTCATGGCCGATCTTCCCCAAGGGTCTGCACATTGTTCCATTCATTTGAGGAAGTGTTCTATGCATTTAGGTTTGACCTATCTGTGAATACGTTATAGCTCTTCATTGGAGTTTGTGACCTTCCTTGGCCGACGCGGAGGAATCTATTAGTTCAGAAATGATATAGATTGATGTAATAGATCCTTAGGAAAGTAGTAAGAAGTTATCAATTAATTCATATTCTATAGTTTAGATTTTGTGCAAAGGAGCTTCAAAGCTTTATCTTGTGCATGTATGTAATCAGGGCTGTGAGCCCTAATTGTAAACCCGCATGTTGCCAGACAAATTATATTTGAATTCTTTGATATATTGAATGACTAAATATGCATTTGTTTCATTTCTTGAGTTGTTTCCGTTTTGTTTACTCTTGCTGCACGGTCCATATAGTTCATTCTGTGAACCCTCCTACCATGACTGCACCAAGTGGTATCAGAGTGAAAGTTTGATTCTTTGGAGCAAATTGGTGAAGGAGATTCCATAAGATTTTGTTGTGAGAAGATCGCTAATCTGAGGTAGGTTACTTGTGTGTAACCAATCGTTAATTGAGAGGTAGTTGTTGCTTGTAGCCCGATCACTGAACCTGAGGTAGTTTGCACTTGATCCTAGGAAGATGCCGGAACGAAGAGTTCCTTCGGTTGGTACAATGGCTAATAGAATGGATGAGATGATGGAATTGATGAAGACAATGCAAATTCATTTGGATGTTGTTGAGGAAGATAGGTGAAGAGGATTGAGACCTAGACCTAATGTTGAAAGTGATGATGAGGAAGAATTTCAATGCTGAACAAATTGGTGAAACCCTAGAAGGCAATGAAGAAGAAGAATTAGATCAGATAAAGATGTTGCAAGCTATTTCAAATATTGGAAAGAGACCTAGAGTTGATGTGCCAAACTATACTGATAATTTGAATATTGAAGAATTGATCGAATGGATAAATGATATGGAAGAATACTTTGAATATGAGGAAATTGAAGATCTGGAGAAGGTGAAATTTGCAAAGACAAAGTTGAAAGGACATGCTGCTATATGGTGGAAAGAAGTTTAGTTGGAAAGAAATAGAAGAGGAAAAGAAAAGATTACAAAGTGGGACCAGATGGTGACAAAGTTGAAGAATCAATTCATACCTGCTGACTATGAATTGGAATTGTTGAAAAGATTGAAAAACCTGAGACAAAAGGAGAAATCTATGGAGTACACTGAAGAATTTCATAAGATGATCATAAGAACAGAACATAGTGAAGCAAGCAAGGAGAAAGTGGCAAGATACATCAATGGACTGAGATTAAACATTCAAGAAGAACTAAGCTTCGTAAGGATGACATCTTTGGAAGAAGCATATCAATTTTCCTTGAAAGTTGAAGAGAAGTTGAATAAGAGACATGATCAGAGATAGAGAGGCAGAGGAGGTAAATTTCAAAGAAGAAGAATGTTTTCTAGATATGATAGATCATTTGTGGAGCATAACAAATTTGACAGCCCATTCAAGGAGGATAGAGATAATAATGCTTACCAGAGAGATGACAGAAATTTTTACCGGAGAGGAAACCCTAGTGCATACCAGAATGAAGGATATAAAAGAGAAGGAAGAGGATTTGGTAAGAAGACATTCAGAGGTACTAGTTTCAAGTGTGGAGGTGAAGGACATTGAACATTTGAGTGTAATTAGGGTAGTACAAGCAAGAAGATAGAGAATAGTGGGAGAGTAGCCTATGTTGAAGAACCTGTTGAATCACCCAGTTCTGTTGGTAAACTGGAGAAAGGAGAATCCTTGGTGATGAGGAGAGCACTATTTCAAGTAGAGACAAATGAGGGACCATCATAGAGGAAAAGTCTATTCAGAACCAGATGCAAATCTAGAGGTAAGTGTTGTAAAGTTGTAATTGATAGTGGTAGTTCAGATAACCTAGTTTCAGAGGAGATGGTGACTAAGCTGAAGTTGGAAAGATTGAAACACCCTAACCCCTATTAGATAGCATGGATTTAGGATGATCATAAGATACTAGTGAGTGAACAATGTTTGGTAAAATTTCATATTAGATCTTATCATGATGAAGTCTTGTGTGATATTATGCCTATGGATGTTTGTCATATATTGTTGGGTAGACCTTGGCAATATGATAGAAAAGCTATACATGATGGAAGAAAGAATACATATACTATCATAGAAAATGGGAAGAGAATTACTTTGATTCCTTTGGAAGACGATCCTAAAGATGTGGTATGTGGGAATGCTAGAATCTGTTTAGTAGATGGAAGAATTTTTTTGGATGGTTTGAAACAGGAAAGTATGTGTTATGCCTTGATTAATAAGAAGCATGAAGAATTGAAGAAAGAAACTGAACTAGAGGAGATAGAAGAGTTGCTAATAGAGTATGAAGACATCATATCAGATAATGTGCCTGAAGGATTACCACCTATAAGGAGTATCAGTCATCACATGGATCTTATACCAGGAGCAAGTTTGCCTAACAAAGCAGCACACTGGATGACACCAGTAGAGAATGAAGAATTGAATAGATAGATACAAGAGTTGTTGAGGAAAGGTTTGATCAGAGAACGTTTGAATCCTTATGCAATACCTGCAGTGCTAGCATCGGAGAAGGATGGAGAATGGAGAATGTGTACTGACTCTAGAGCAATAAACAAGATCACAATTAAGTATAGATTTCCTTTACCTAGGATGGATGATATCATGGATTGTTTGGGTGGAGCAAAATATTTCACAAAGATAGACTTGAAGAGTGGATACCATCAGATTAGAATCAGAGAAGGTGATGAATGGAAGACTACTTTTAAGCCAAATGAAGGATTGTATGAGTGGTTAGTGATGCCCTTTGGATTGACAAATGCACCGAGTACTTTCATGAGGTTGATGAATGAAGTCTTGAAGAAATTCTTGGGTAAGTTTGTCATTGTATACTTGGATGATATTTTGATTTTTAGTAAAACAAAGGGAGAACATTTGTGGGATAGTAGACAAGTTTTACAGAGATTGAGGGAAGAGAAATTGTTGATAAACATCAAGAAGTGTAGTTTCATGAAGGAAGAATTAGTATATTTGGAATTTGTGATTTATGTAGAAGGATTAAAGATGGACCCTAAGAAAGTGAGAGCAATTGTTGAATGGCCTACACTGGAGAGCATTGGAGAAGTTAGATCATTTCATGGATTGGCTAGTTTCTACCCGAAGTTCATCAGAAATTTTAGTTCAATTTGTAACCCTATGATAGAGACAATGAGAGGTGACAGAAAGGATTTTAAGTGGACATCAGGAGCAGACAAAAGTTTTGAGTTGTTGAAGTAGAAAGTAACAGAGTAACCTATTTTGGCATTACCAGATTTCAATAACGTATTTCAAGTTGATTGTGATGCAAGTGGAAATGCAATTGGAGCAGTGTTAAGTCAAGAAGGTAGACCTATAGCTTATTTCAGTGAGAAGTTGAATGATGCAAGGAAAAGATATATAGTTTATGATCAAGAGTTCTATGCCATAATTCAAGCCTTGAAGAAGTGGAGACATTACCTGTTACCTAAGGAGTTTGTGTTGTATACAGATCATCAAGCTTTGTAATATTTGAACAGTCAAGGTAAGTTGAATCAGAGACATATGAGATGGGTAGAGTTCATGCAGAGTTATACTTTTGTGTTGAAGCATAGGAGTGGAAAATCAAACAATGTTGTTGATGCCTTGAGTAGAAGAAGAAACTTGTTGACAAAGATGAGAGTTGAAGTGTTGGATTTTGATGAATTGAAGAACATGTATGAGAGAGACACTGATTTTGCAAAACCTTGGAGAGCATGTAAGGAACTTGTTGTGATAGATAGAAGTAAGTGGTTGGACTATTTCATTCAAGAAGATATGTTGTTCAGAGGAAGTCAGTTGCGCATACCTAAAAGTTCAATGAGGGACAATTTGATCAAGGAGAAACATAGTGGTGGATTGGCAAGACATTTTGGCATTAATAAGACAGTGGCTTTGGTGAGTGAAAATTACTTTTGGCCTCAGATACATAAGGATGTTAGGAGATTTGTACAGAGTTGTAGAGTTTGTCAAGTTGCAAAAGGGAGTAGTTAGAATACTGGATTGTATAAACTTTTAACGGTACCGGAGAGACCTTGGGAAGACATAAGCATGGATTTTGTAATGGGATTGCCGAAGACACAGAGGGGACATGATTCATTATTTGTAGTGGTTGACAGATTTTCAAAGATGGCTCATTTCATACCTTGTAATAAGACAATTGATGTAGTGCATGTAGCTAACCTATTTTTCAAGGAGATTGTGAGATTGCATGGATTACCTAAGAGTATAGTTTCAGATAGAGATACCAAGTTTGTTGGATATTTTTGGAAGACACTTTGGAAGAAGATGAAGACAGATTTAAAGTTTAGTTCAACTTTTCATCCATAGATAGATGGATAGATAGAGGTAGTGAATAGGAGTTTGGGAAACTTGTTGAGATGTTTGGTTGGAGACAGAGTCAGAAGTTGGGATTTGATTCTTTCACAAGCAGAGTTTACATACAATAATTCAGTAAACAGGAGTATCGGAAGAACACCTTTTGAGATTTTTACTGGAGTGAATCCTAGAGGAGTTATAGAATTGAGAGACATTAGTACAGAGGAAAAGAAGAGTACAGAAGTAGAAGAATTTGCAGACCATATGAAGACAGTGCATAATCAAGTAAAGCAACATTTGGAGGATAAGAATAGTAAGTACAAAGAGAAGGCTGATGAGAAGAGAAGACATAAGGAATTTGAAGTTGGAGATGAAGTGATGGTGTACTTGAGAAATGAAAGATTTTCAATTGGGACTTATAACAAGTTGAAGATGAAGAAGTTTGGACCTTGTAAGATACTCATGAAATTTGATTCAGGAAATGCATATGAAATGGAGTTACTGGAGACTTTGGGTATATCACCTATTTTCAACATTGTAGATCTTTATCAGTATCATGAAGCAGAGTTTAGTGAGAGCATAGTAGAAGACTTGAAAAAGGAATTACCACAACAGCACCAGAACAGATTGAAGACATTTTGGATAGCAGAGTTAGATGCAACACTAGAGGAAGACAATACAAAGAATATATTGTGAAGTGGAAAGGCAGACTGAAAGAAGACTCATCTTGGATTTCTCAAGCTGAGGTGGACCGTCTTCATTCTCCCCTAGTCCCAGAAAAGTGAGGGACTCACTTTTTTCAATAACCTTGGATGTTTGATACAGGAGCATCCCTGGTTCAAGAGTAATCTTGCATCAACCAAAAACATTTGCATTTCAGTTCGTTTGCATTTCAATTCTTTCATTTTCCAATTTAGTTTAGGCAGTTTCAGCTTGTGGTCTAGTTTTGGCATTTCACATCTTGTAGATCTAGACTTAGCATCTACATTCATTCATCTACATCATACCAAGAATTCAGAGCATTTAGATCAATTACCAGAAAGATATCATTATCAGAAGTTGACTATTTTCTTAGAGTAGAGCATCCTGGTAGTCTCAGATAATCAACTGAAGGAGAAGGCTTGTGGATCATTCCTTGACTTGCAGATCTCAATGACACATCATTCAATGTCCTTTGGTTCATGGTCGACCTTCCCCAAGGGTCCACATGTTGTTCCATTCATTTGAGGAAGTGTTCTATGCATTTAGGTCTGACCTATCTATGAACACATTACAACTCTTCATTAGAGTTTGTGACCTTCCTTGGCTGACGCAGAGGAATATATTGGTCTAGAAATGATATATATTGATGTAATAGATCCTTAGGAAAGCAGTAAGAAGTTAGCAATTGATTCATATTTTATAGTTTAGATTTTGTGTGAAGGAGCTTCAAAGCTTTATCTTGCGCATGTATGTAATCAGGCCTGTGAGCCCTAATTGTAAGCCCACATGTTCCCGGCCAGATTGTATTTGAATTCTTTGATATATTGAATGACTGAATTTGCATTTGTTCCATTTCCTGAGTTGTTTCTATTGTGTTTACTCTTGCTGCACGGTCTGAACAGTTCATTTTGTGAACCCTCCTACCATGACTACACCATTTATAGATCATGTAAAGAAGTGGTTTTGTACAATACTAATTCACCCCCCCTCTCAATATTCATTGTGTTCAACAATTGGTATCAGAGTAAGGTTTCGTGGAAAAAGCTTAGCAGCTTGAGGAAGATCTGGGAAGGTGAACACATGGCAACAAGAAGATATCTCACTTCTTCAGAAACAAGTTATCCAAGTAGCATTGATGAACAACTACAAGTTGCTCTTGATGATCTTGACAAGTCTAAGTCCAATATCAAAGATTTGGTAGAAAAAATCAAAGAAGTTGATGACTGTATTCTGAAACTAAAGGAGCAATTCAAGAAATCTCAGGATAGAAGGAAAGAGCTAAGTGAACAATTAAAAGCAACAAATGAATCTTTAGATAGTCTATCTATGCTAGTTGAAGAAAAAACAAAGATTGAAGAACATCTGAATCAGGTTGTGAAGGATAAGTCTAAGGAATGTGAAAAAGTGGGAAAAGAGGTGTTACTTTTGAAATATGATTTGGAAGTAGCAAATAGCTATAAAGAAAAATTCAAAATAAGCACTACAAAGCTTGAGGAATTGATTAAAAGTCAAAAGAGTCCAGATGACAAGAAAGGCTTGGGATTTGAAAAAGGAGAAAGTTCAAAATCAAGCCAAGCAAACACTGAGTATAACCAAAACAAAGGCAACTAGTTCTAGAATCAGAGAAGAAGACCTAGAAGACCTCTGGTCAGGTAGACAAATGATCAAAGGTACCCATCTTTCAATGGCCATTGTTTTAATTGCAATAAGTTTGGTTATAAGGCTACTTAGTGTAGGAGTAGAATAAATTAGAATACTCCATCATTATTTGGGCAATGTTTCAATTACAATAAAATTGGTTACAAATCAAATGAATGCAGAAGCCTAGTAAGGAATGGTTTTAACAATGCAAGGAATACTCAATTCTTCAATGGAAAGTGTTTTGCATGCAATAGATTTGGGCATATGGCTAACCAATGTAGAACAAGAATGAATCCAATCAATAGAAGGAATTAGAGACAAAAGAATGTGGTATGCTACAATTGCAATAAGTTTAGACATGTTGCAAGATTTTGTAGATACAAAAATGAGAAAAGAAACTATTCTATAGAAAAGAGGAGAACAGAGTAGAGAGAAGATAAAGGAAAGAACAAGATTGATCTAGTAAAAATCAAGAAGGAAATGAGCAAGGTCTGGATTAAGAAGGATGTTAATGAGGTCAGGGATGGATCTCCACTAGCCTCTGGTGCAGATACTTCCTCCAAGAAGTAAATTGGGAGCTCTAGCTCAGGGGGAGCTGTTTTGAAAATCCTAATCCCCTAGCTAGATAGTCAGTGCTGGAATCTAGCATGAAGATATGATGAAAAGATTTATATGATAGATCTTTTGAAAGAAATTCTGGTAGAAAAGTTTCTAGTGCAAAGAATTGTAGACCAATCCTAATCGACTATATTCTACAGTGAAGAGTTTTAATAACTTTTTGAGAACATGCATTTATGACAACTTTAGTTTTCATAACAAGGGTTAAAAAGGAGCTCATTGGACAAACAATTCACTTTGCACTCAAGATATCAAGTGTCTAAGGAGAACTGAAGCAAAATTTCAAGTGACTACAGCGATTTCTAGAACAATTCAAAGCAAGTAAACCCTAATTTGGCAAAAGAGGTATTTATAGCTAAAACCCTATTATGAATCTATTTAAATCCTTGTAAAAATGACAACTCCACAAGTTGATATCACTGAGCAAGCTTGACTGAAATTTGAAAAGAAACCCTTCAAATCAACAAAAGTTGATCCAATGGGTACATTTTTGGATATTCCACACGGTGTAATACACGCAGAGGATGTTAGGGATTACATTCATGTTGCCCTAGAAGAACATGGTGACATCAAATTCTCAGATCTATATCGAAACCATCTAAGTGGTGACCAATTCGAGTTGAAGGAAGAATACAAAGGTTTGGAAGTAAATAATTTCATTCAGTACAAAGACTTCCCTCCATTTATGGAAGATGAATGGGTCCGATATGTGTTAAGCAGGATTCATGATGAGTTCATGTGTCTCAATAAGCCCTTTAAAATCACTAAGGATGCAATTAGGGTTGTGACAAGACTAAATTCTACTGGCAGTGTGCCCTTGTTGAAAGCTATAAAAAATAACACTATAACTGAAGCAACCAGGGCCAAATTTGACAAAATGGCACTAATAGTTAATGATACTATAGATCATGCAGTGAGGCTTGCATCAATGGTAATTGGATATAAGATCTATTTCACCAATCGGGAGAACTCTATCTCCGGTACTGCTATATACACTGCCTATCAGATGATTAAAGAAAATGCAGACTATGACCTTTGTGAATTGCTACAACAACAATTAATGGAAAACCTAAAGAAAACAAAGGAGAACAAATACCCCTTCAAGTTTGGTGAGTTGATCATCTATTTTACTTCATGCATGAATTGCCCAAAATGAGAAACCTATTTTGGTTAAACAATCAACTAGTTGCAGTGCAAATTAGGGATCATTTAACCAACATAGGGAGCTATGAGCAATGGAAATCAGCCCCATGGGGCTATTTTAAAAATTTCCAAAGAATTATGCAATCTAGGGATTCCCAAGGGAATTGTTGACAAATACAAAGATGACATATGCTTCATTGTTACAAAAGACCAATGCATGATGGAGGCTATTGAGCCTAGAACAGTCTGGATTATGCCAATGGGGTATGAAGTAGATGGAAAAATATTGGACAATTACGCCCAACACATATTAAGTAAACCCAGGGATCTCAAAGAAGAAAGATTTGGGACCTATGAGGAATTGTCAACAAAAATCCATTTGGAACAAAGATTGCCAGAAATTCAGAAGAAGGCAAGAAAAATAGCCGAAGAATATGCACAAAGTCAGGGATTCACAAAAGAAAAAATCTCTGAAGCAAGAGAAAAAGGTCAAGCAGAGAGGACAACAAAAGAAAAAAAGGAAAGTGAACTGGTTAAGACTCCGAAAGAGCCTAAGAAGAAACTAGAGAACCCAACAGTGACAAAAAGAAGAACTAGAGGATCTACCTCTACAGAATCCACATCTAATTCCTCTGGTCCCACACCCTCTATAGAAGAACTTGCAAAGAAACCTGCTAATCAAAGGTACAAAAGACTTAAGACTAAAGGTAAAAGGATGTATGTGAGTATTGGAGAAGATGATGAAGAGACATAATTTGATGAAGGTTAAATCAGTAGAAGCATCCGATATTGGTCAAGGCAAGCCCTCCAGTAAGGAGAAAGGAAGAAAGAAGGAAAAGAAGGTAGAGCTTGTGAAAGTACAAGCTACAATGTATCTAGAAGAAGATTTTAAGGCAATTACAATTGATGTCAATCTAAAGCCTATTGCCCAATTATATGATGAATATAATGATGCAGATAAAAGGATAAATGAAAATGCTACTATAGAATACTTGAACATATACAATAAAGCCCTCATTGAGATTATTACTAATCTCCCAGACATCTTGGGTATTATCATGTCTGCAAGAAAAGAAGCTGCTATGGCAAAGGATATTGAACTCAGAGAGCATACTCTAATAAAGTTATGTTCAAAGATCACCCCTGAAGATAAGGCAAAAATATCCAAAGTACTTAACATGGAGTTTAGAACAAAAAAGAGGATGAACACTCTCATGTCAGATGACATTGAGAAGGTAGTCAAGGAGACTGAGGAAATCACTCTGAAAGCATTGAGGAAATTTCATCTTCCAACAATATATGATAATGAATAAACAGGTGTTGGAGATGACACATCTATTCCAGAAGTCAGCCTAAACCAAGGGTTAGATGAAAATGATGAAGAGTGAAAGGAGAAAGAAGGTTAGGCCCCTATGACTAATAGTCTAAGTACAGCTGATAAGGGTCAAACTGAGACAAGTCTTCCTCTGGAACAACAAACTGATGACAAAACAGACAATGGAAAGACTGAGGAGCAAAACAAAGTTAATGATCAAGAAGAGGAACACGCTAAGGATAACTCTATACCAGAACAAAAGGATGATGCAAATGATGCCATGGATATAGATCCTCCGGAACAAAACCAAGATGAAGAAGTCTCTGGTATAGCAAGAGACATTGCAGAGTCTGTTAAGGAATTCTTGGAAAGAGAGAGATAAGTCTTGCATAAGCCTGAGTTTTTGCAAGGTCTAATAAACTTGGACTCAATGTCTCATGTGTAGAAATTTAGATTGGTATCAATTGTGCAAGAAAAGGCACATGAAGAAATGTTGAAGTCACACATACAAGATAGTGAGTTAACTGGTGAAGTCTCCAGGATTTTGGAGAAGCTGATGCCATCATATCAAAAGGATATCTCAATGTCTTCAACTAATCAGCTCAAGGGACTCATAAACTCTATAAGTATGCATTTTGAATCTTTTGAAAAGTCCGTAGAAACAAAAGTAAGGAAAGAGTTTGATGAGAAAAGATTAGCTGAGTTGAAGACCATGTTAGTAAATGATAAAACTCTATTAGATAATGGAATAAAAGGTATATATAGTGCCATTAAAAAAGCTTGTGACCTATACAATTTGTGTTTATCATGGTTGAAAGCTACAAGGGAATTAGAAGAAAAGATCAAGGATTTGGAGCTGCAATTGATAAATATATTTAAGTCATTTGATCCGATAGCTGAGTTAGTTAGTAGCAAAGAGATACAAGTCATAAATATTTATAATAACTTGAGTAATCTAATGAATAAGAGGGATCAAAAGAAAAATAGAATGTGTCATTTGAGAGGATTGATAAGTCCCAATCTTGATTCAATGTCAAATCTTGCAGCAGAAGCCCTGCAGGTAAGTACACTAATTGACACACCCTCTAATATACAAAAGGCAAAGAAATTAGTATTCCTCATAAAAGGCCATATTCAAATTTTGGACAATGCAAAGAAGAATTGGGATAGAGAGCTGGGTCAAATCAAGAACATCTTCAATGACATCCTACAACCCACATCAAATTAAGTTGAAGATTGTATTTGTACATATGTGGTAGAATATGACAATTTTTGCAGTTCTTGTTGTCTTGACAAAATTTTGACTTTTGTATAGACACCTTTTCCATTGATGTCAAAGGGGGAGAAGAAAACCAGTGAAAAATGGGCAAACACCTAAGGAGGAGAAAAAAAACAGAGTGTATATAGTAAGGGGGAGCAGATAAGCATTTTTCACTAAGTGTTGCCATGAATGCCAAAGGGGGAGATTGTTGGAAAGAGACACTGCTTTGATGAATATTGAATGTTGTCATTTATGGAAACAAGATAAAGGGATTCTACTGGCATGGCAAAGAGACTTTACTCCGGAAGAATAAATGACTAAGTATAGGTAGTATACATTATACAAATTGACAATGTTTGAGATGGTATGCCTCCGTAGTTAAAGACATTTGTATATAGTTTAGGTATGTTTTTCATAACTACCTAGTGATCATATGTTCCAGTATTCAAGTCCTGACTTCCTCTAAAAGTCATATGGTGAAATATCTAAGTCCATGTTAATAGAGTTAAGTTAGGAACATTGCACAGTACTAGAGAAAAAGGATCTGCATTCCTCTATTGTGACATGTTTTGTCTTGTGGTTCTGAGGCAACAAAAATACATACCATGACTACCTAAATCTAGAGTTATAGCTTTTGAAGCTCAATAGACCATATTCTAAAAGTTCTCTAGTATCAACTTCTAGTCTAACAGTATTCCACTATGATAGAGTGACAGTTCCAAGATCCGCATTTTACTATAAAGGACTATGTGTCTTGCGGTTCTAAAGGTATGCTAAGAGGTCAATGATGAATGTTGGATATGATTTTTAGAGTCTCATATAGTCCGGAGTGGAAGTTATGATGTGACAGTTGAATTGGTCAAGTGTGTTCTTAAGGAACAAGCCGACAGGCATGTTAGATCTATATGCGGAGAAGATATATTATTTGAACAATCAATCTAAGTGGTTGAATGATTGGTACCAACCCATATGAAGACTATTGTATGTTTATTTGAGTCCGCATTGCTATTTGTGTACAAAATCAAGCTAAAAAAGTATAACATTTGTATACACATTTCATGTTTGTCTTGCCAACCTAATTGTGAGACAAATATTGTTGCAAATATATATACTCGATGAATTTCATTGTTGAAGTGGTAGTGATGTGTGGGTATTGCACAAATTAGATGTGTGTGTGTGATCTAAGATAGTTTTGTGATCATAAAAGATAATAAGTGTAGAAGGGCAGAACATATGTAAAATAGAGAAGAAAAGCAGAGCAGACATTATGAAGACATTTGAGTCTGTATACTAAGCTACAAATGGAACTGCACCTCAACATTTTGTAGATGCATTTATAGTAGTCATCTTTTAGCAGTGAGAAAATCTTTCTTCTATCTTCTCTTCTATCTTCCTAGTAGTGAGCCTTTTTGTAGTGAGCACTTCTTGGACTGTGAATCCTTAGGTAGTGAGCCCTAAGAAAATGAGTCTTTATGTAATTTGGTATTATTATCATAATATATTGTGAGCTAACACTCACAGTGGTTTTCCCTTTTTGGTCTTTCCACGTAAAAATCCTGGTGTCTATGTGTTATGACTTTTTGGTTGTTGTTCTTATGTGTATTTTGCTTTCATGTTATTGAATTTGGTAATTGGTTTATAGATCATGTGAAGAAGTGGTTTTGCAGAGTACTGATTCACCCCCCTCTCAATATTCATTATGTTCAATAGATGTTTAGTTTTCAAATATGTATTTTTTGTATGATTTGACTTGTTTTTCTATTTATTAGTTAATTTATGAGAAAACTCATCCATAAACTTGAAATGTCAAGTTTTAATATTTTTAATAACTTTTAATTTTTAAAGTTTAAAAAATAATATATATGTCATCAATCTACACATCATTCTTTACACAATGAAAAAAAAAATCATTTTATGATTAGCTTAGCTCAAATTATGTTGGTCGTACACGAGGGGTTTTCAAAAACAACAATTAGGGCCAATAAAAAATTAATTAAAAAAATATTTGGAAAAAAATTATAAAAAAAATCCTCATCAAACTTCACGATAATGCACATCTTTCCCCAAAAGGATTTAGAAAAATACTTTTATTTAGGTCAAATTATGTTGGCCATACACGTGCATGGTATGGTCCTAAAAAGTGATTTTTAAAAAGAGGTTTTTGTATAAGCCTATGAAAAATTAATTTGTATCATCTAGGTATTAGAATAAATTACATATTTTAAAACTAAACTCAAAATACTACATTTCATATTACTGTACTTTCTTAAGATTCTATGTGTAAGTGCTTCAAATTTTGACTCCAACTATGACAAACTTTGATTTTTAGGAAAAGCACTTCAACTTTTTAGCCAAAAAGTGAATCTAACTTCTTGCACTTACCCTTAAGGCAATCAATTATTTCCCTCATATCAAGAAGAATGGTATAAATATTTTTTGTAGACATCTGATCAAACATTGTTCCATCAAACGAACTAAAGATCATCAAAATTTCTAAGTTTAGCATACGAGAGATGGGGAATTCACATTATACAGGGGTCTTTTCAAAATAGAATAGGTTCTCTTTTGATTATGAGGAATTTGAAATTCCATTCTAAGACTCTCCCAATCTTTTAACCTACCCTTTGCAAATATATCTTTGAAGTTAGAGATACCTTTGGATTCCCATAGTTTAGTAGAATAACCCTGAGTCTTAGAGCCAGAGGCTTATTATTTGAATCAAGATTCCACCACACAGATCTAAAAGAAATGAATTTACCTTCAAAAATAGAGAAGGCATAACTATTCTTAATCAAGTTTTTTACATTCTCCTAAACCCTCCAAATTCTATTAAACACACTAGACCTAAAAGGTCTTATTGCAAACTTACCAAATATCAAGTCATGAGGGTGTAATGCTGCCCAATTTTTACCCTTTCTAGGTCTAGAGAGAGATATATTATTTCTAATCACTATTTTCCAAGGCTCAGAACCATCAAAAGCTTTCAGGATCCACTTTAAAGCAAGTGCAACCTCTTGAATTTTCAAGTTCTTCAACCCTGACCCCCTTTAGACTTAGGAAGGCAACCCCAAGTCTAATTAACAATGTGCCTTTTTATTACCTTTTCCATTTAACCATAGGAAGTC
This sequence comes from Cunninghamia lanceolata, assembly GCA_027924645.1. Taxonomy (NCBI): domain Eukaryota; kingdom Viridiplantae; phylum Streptophyta; class Pinopsida; order Cupressales; family Cupressaceae; genus Cunninghamia; species Cunninghamia lanceolata. The sequence continues at coordinate 684,278 of BSBN01000327.1, read as the reverse complement.
TCTAAGAATTTTTAGAATTTTCTCAAGTTGGGCACTACCAAACAACCAAACATAAAGAGTAATAAATGGCATAAGAAGACAAGACCTTTTGAGTGACCTGCATTCTCCCTACTAAGGACAACATATGGTTCTACCATCTTTTATTCTTTTTATTAATCTTACGGAACATCCATTCCCACATATCCTTCAATGAAGTATCAACAGAGAATGTTATACCAAGGTTTTTAACAATGGTATTAGGCCCCCACTTCCAATTTTCCTCTTTAATCCAATCAGGGGGTCTTGATGTCAACTTAAAATAGTGGATTTATTGTCATAAATCTTAGCCCTAGAGGCTCTGTAGAAAATGTTCATTCTCTTAATCACATTACAAAAAAAATCCTTCTGCATATCCACAAAAAGAGAACTACCATCAGTAAACTAGGCATCTAGAAACATATCATTGTTAGGAAGCCTAATACCACTGATCTGGGAGGACTAATAAATTCAGTTCTCAAAATATAATGTAAATCATATGTTACAATTACAAACAATGCAAGTGCAATGGGGCACCCCTGTCTAATAGATCTTTGGAGAGGAAAGGGGTTAGTTAGCTCCACATTTATATCAATTTGTGTGGAAGAGTCCTTGAATAGAATATTTATCCAATTATAAAACTTACAAGGAAAGACAAAAGCCTCCATCACAACAAAGACAAAAGACCACTCTATTCTATCATAAGCTTTCTCAAAGTCTAACAACATCATACTCACATCTTGCCTAGTGTATTTGGCCTAATTCATACCTTCCCAGTTGATGATTAAGTTTTCCAGGATATCCCTTTAAAAAATCATGTTTGAGTGACTAAGACAAATCTCTTGAGGACATCGGTCAGTTTAAAAGATAAGGTCTTAGACAAAATTTTGTATGAAACATTAAGCAGGGTGATGGGTCTCTAGTTTTTGATCAGAGACCTATCACCATCTTTTGGGATTAACTTAATAATACCTTTGTTAATATATTTTCCCAGTGATCATTTCTTAAAATCTTCCTAATATAACTCCAATGATTCATCTCTAATCCACCCAAATTAATTTTATAAAACTTAATGGGCAGTCCATCATTGCTAAGAGATTTTCCATCACAAAAGATATTAATAGTATTTATGATCTCTTCCTTAGTAATGTCTCTAATCAAATCAAGAGAATCTTAATCTCTGATCTTTCTTGGAATAACCTTTTTACAAAAATTCTTAGCCTCCTTACAAAGCTCATTGTCTTCAAAAGAAAATAGTTTTTGGTAAAAGGATTGAAATGCTGAGCTTCCATGAATCTATTGTCACTAGACAACGTACCTTCATGTTCAATTGGACCAATTCTTTCTCTATTATGTTTTTTTTTTAGGACATTAAAAAAATACTTAATACATCTATCTCCTTCTTTGATCCAATTAACTCTTACTTTGACTTTGGCCCCTTGGATTTTATAATTCTACAACCTTCTGAAGAATTTTTTTGATTTAATAAAACTGTCAAATAGTCTTTGATTATCCTTGTTTTATTGCAATTGCCCTTCTACCTTCAAGGATCTATCTTCTAGAGTTGCCTCAAGTTGTCTTCTATCTAGTGCTTTCTTCTTACCCATTGTCTTGAAAATAGTGCTCCACACTAAAATCAAATAGCTCCATCTCCTGATTGTAGAACCTTCCTTATAACACTTTTTATCAATATTAGTGATAGTTCTAACACCCTCTAAACCTTACCAATCCTTGAACAGGGATATATTCAATTCTAACACTAAAATCCACATAAGCCACATGAGAGACCATACACCCATGACAAATAAACATCAAGGCCCACCAATGTTGGCATCACTAGGATAACACGTGTCATGATACAAATGGTCCAAGTATATTACATGGAGCCATGCAAAGAGATATATAAACATCAAGGAACACTTAGAATAAGGGTGTGCATGCAATGAGAAAATGTACAAGTTAAACCCTAACCATAAGAGGCGTATGCTCAAAATGAAACCTTAATGATGGAGAATAACAATGAACATCTAAATTGAGAATTGAAGCATAAAAACAAATACACCAAGGTTCATACAAGTTAGAAGAGCACATATGCATATCAAAAGGTTAGACAAAAAGTAATGCCAACATAAGCTTTGGTTGAGGATGAGTATCACATGTTGACACTATGAAAATCCAAAAATGTTCTAGGGTGTAGACCAAAATGGAAAAGGAGAAGTCCAAAAACATAGGGGTGATACATAAACACACACCAATATTTATAGACAAGGATAAAGGGAACACAACTTAGAACCCTTAGGACAAAGCATAAAAATGAAAACTTGTGGCTAATTGACCTAAAGGCATACGAGAGGACAAATTAAGCATGTCATGCAAATAACATCAAGAACATGTTTCAAGTCAAGACTTGTGGGGAGATTTGTTTGCATGCTACAATAGATAAACTAAATTACATCTCCTTCCAAGTTGCAAAAAATAACCTTCATGAATGAGATTCCCAATCTTGACTTGATTATGTATCCACATTTTAACTACAACATGAAGTATCTTTCACATCCAAACATGACCATGACTCTACTTCTTAAAGCTAATAGTCAAACTCATTAGAGTCATCAATATAATTTAGCCATAGGTAGTAGGAGCATGATCTATTCCCATCCATGTCACAAAGCAACTATTCAAATGCTAGGCCAACATGATGTAAACAATCATAAGGGCCAACACTCGACTCCAAATGCATAGGAAAAGGACAACTCTTGGATCCCATATTAATCATGTTCACATGGTTGCTAGCATCTTCAAGTGAGTCAATACAAAAATTGAAAGCCTCAAATTCATACACTTCAGAAAAATATACCTAATTAGAAATTTGATATGCATGAATAAGGAAGTCCTCACGCAACACAAACTAAAATGTGTCACATTTAGACATGTCATCAAGTTGAACTACATCATGTTGAGACTCATGTTTACTTAAGCATTACAATTCACTTGCCTCTTTGCATGCTTCAAAGTTCCAAACAAAGGACTCAACTTTAGGTGTAGCAAAGTCCTCATCAATGAGTGAAACATGGCCTTCAACAAACTAAAATTATATATCATCTTTATGCTTATATGGAGGCTATATCATCTTTACAATTTTATATGGAGGCTCTTTAGGAGTCTTCACAAATGTGTCCAAAGTAAAATTACTCAAATCAAATAATGGCTTATATGGAGCTTTATTAAGTTGATACCTAGGTGGATTAGTGTGTAAACATTCAAATTAGATGGTAATTCACAAGTCTATAGAATAATAAAATGAATCCCTAGTCTAGAATCCAAATGTATATATTCAAAGGCATTAAAGACTTTGAACAAATTACTTTATTGAATTGGAGAAGGCATGTACACATGTGCAATGTTTAGCTTATTCTTCTTTGTCTATACTTTTATACATATGTACATGCGTGTGGTGCATGGATCATGTGGACAAGGTGACGATAGATGTCAAACCCATATTGATCTAAAATTAAGCAATTAATTTGGATCTATTTCAAATAATTAGACGATCGGGGTCATGTCCTAATTTTTTTGTTATTGTAGAAGTTGACAGTTTCTCTAGAAGTGGCTCTTTACTACCAAAGTTTCCCTTGCTGATGAAGTTGAGTAGTCATTAACAAAGTCAAATAGTTGTTGATGAAGACATGTTGTTAATGTTGATAGTTATTGAAGAGTAGTAGCATAAAAATATGAACAAGAATCAAGAAGTTACTTATGCACCTTCTCATTCTAGAACTTATGATGAAAAATGCCTGAGACTCAAGTTACACATCCTACAATGTTTAAGCATTAAGGTCATGATATATGCATGCCTTCCAATGATCTTATTAAGAACACATTCCTCACATACCAAGAAATAAAGAGATTAACAAGGACATTATGTATGATAAACCCACATTTCATTCCAAAGGAACTACTTCTTCCTAGATACTGAATAATGAACTGTGGCAAAGCAAATGCAAAATCTCTCTATGGAGCCACCTCAAAAGAAGAAAGCACAATGGATATAGAAAAATAATTCAATAGTTGCACATGTTGCTAGTTTTTTCACTAAGAGAACCACTTCTTATAAAAAATATACACTTACTTGAGGATAAAGAACTTGATATTACTTGTTGGGATGGGGATGACCTCTTTTATGGTTATCTCTCTAATTTTATTGGTTGATCTTTGTTTGGACCCATGTGGAGACAATTTTCGTTTCAATTATTTCCATGTCTCTTCCTATATGACTTGTTATTCCTATCTTCCATGATTACCATTTATGCTATCCTATGTTACTTTTTTAGCTCCTATTCTTTCATATATTCAATCCTTACCTCCCATGCTTTCCTCTATGCCTTGTTTGGTTCCTAAACATCTCTATGTTCTATGTTTAGAACCTATATTTTTCCATGTTCCTTGTTTACTTATATATCCCTATGCTATATAGCCATGATGTCCCTATGTTCCTATGATCTATGCTTGTGATCTCTATCTCTTATGTATCCATATTCCATGCTTATCATGATGTTTCTAATACTTAAACATACTTATGGTTCTTACACATTTAGCATTCTTATTCTTTACTTATTTATATATGTATTTTAACATTTAATTTTTCCTTCTTATGTGTTCTTATGCATCTCCTATTCTCATTTATGTATATAGTTGTATACTTCATAGATTATGTATATAGTTTCATGCTTAAATTGAGGAAAACAAAACAGATTTCCATTTTGGCTATTTTGAAAATGGATATCCATTTTGTAGAAGTGATATGGACATTACTGTGTGACTGTTTCCCAAAGAATTGGCTTAAGAAATGGATATCTGTTTCAATAACGGATATCCGTTATCCATTTCATTAACATATATCCATTTACTAACAAATATCCGTTTCTAAAATAGATATCTATTATGTAAATGCAAAAAAAAACACAAAAGAAATATTGTTGGGCCCGATATCTGCACCTATAGACCATCTGTTGTCAAAAAACTCATGATTTCTACCTATGACAGTGAAAAAAACATTTTTATGCACTTTTGGAGACACAATTTGCTTGTTACAATCATAAGGGTGATCTTTTTGTTCCCCTAATGGGGAGAAACAATCATCGTAAAGCAAAAAGGAGGAAAGTTACATTGGAGGAAATTAAAATAGTTAGGGAAAAGGATAGGGCAAGGAAGAGGATTGGAAGAGTGAGTTTGGCAGATGCTCATCAAGGTGAAGCTTCTTCTTTACCATCCAATGACATGCAAATTGAAGATGTTAATTTTGATTATAATAAAATGTTAGATAAGAATGAAATTCACCATGATATTGCAAATGAAAATGTTGCAAAATGTTATAAAACACCTATTGATAAGAGAAATACCATCAACAAAGAAGAAGAAGAAAAACAAAGACGTGTGCTTGAACAAAGTGGATATGAACCTCATGATATTGAATTTGCACTCCATAATCTATTTGTTGATAAAATTGATGAGGTTGATAACATGGATGAAACAATGAAAATCAATGTATCTCCAAATTTCATAAGAAGAGAGGACATTTGTCAAGAAGAGAATAAGCGTGATGAAATTGGAAACCTCCCAAGAACCCCAAAATGGTTACTTGAAATTGATGAGAACATAATGGAAAAACTTGAAGGCAAGAGGTCGTCACGAACGGTTTCGTTGTGGGCTTTAAAACTCTTCAATGAATACTTTGAGAATAAAACATTAACCGAACAATGCCAACTTTTTGTACAATTACTAAAGATGTACAAAATGAGACCTTTACTTAAGAAATTAAAGATTTAGTTAAACAAAGTGTCCGATCGGAATAAAATTATTGTTAGAAGCCTTTTCAATGCACTCAATTCTATTGGAAAGACTAGCAAGGAGAAAGATAAAAGAGTTGCTCGTAGAGTAATAACAACCTCAATAGTAAGCAAACAATTGAGAAATGCTTGATTAATGAGGCAAACTTGTGTTGACTTAAGATTGAATCGTAAAACATTGTCAAAAGCACTAGCATTAAGATCAAGGCTAGAGAGCCCTCTTGGAAATGATACTTGGCTTTTAGTGGTAGGCTTCCACGAGTTGACAAGAAGCTAATCAATATCACAAAGGAATAAATTGAACGATTTTGGCACACTAACTCTAGGGTATCACCGAATGCAAAAGATGTTTTAAAATTAAGAATTGGTGATAAAGACTGCACACCACATCCTAAACATTACTTGGAATGTAGCCAAACAACATTGTACAAACAATATTGTGAAACACACCTAGCTACAACAATCTCACAAAGAGCATTTGAATCTCTTAAGCCATTTTATTGTGTTGCTCTTAAAGTTTGTAATACATTTTGCAAATACCATGTAGAGTTTTCTATGTACCATGAATTATTATGCAATATTCGTTCTACTTTGTACACTAACGAAATGTTACAGGAGTGTGGTGCAATTCAACTACCAAAGTCATCTAGGAACTTATTAGATTTATTTCTATGTATTAGAGACGATGGTTGCAATTTCTATAAGAATGATTGTTTAAATGAAAAGTGTTTACAATGTGGTGGGTTGTCAAAGTTTGTATCATGTTTTCATGAGGCTAGTGAGCATGATTTTGGAAAGAGAATGACTGAGAAAAAGATATATGAAATAGTGAAATACAATTTGAAAAGTGGAGGTGAAGTGATGAAGGGAGTAAATCATAAAACACACAACAACAAAAATGGAACACAAAAAATAGAATATTTGATTATTGATCTGGGCAAATCATTATATTATAGAAACTCAATTACAATCAGAGGAATCAATCCTCCACAGGCTACAACACACTACAGCTATACATCACCAAGCTCTAGAATCTTCTGCCTTCTGTAACCTCAAATTAGCTAGGGTTTCTATTTTCCCACCCATTCTTGACTCTACACTTGCTCCCTTAACTCTACTACTTCCCAGTGTTCCCAAAATAGTCATAAATAGCACTTTTCGGTGGCATACAACTAAATTTCAAAATTTGCAACTCCCTCCAAAAGTAGGTTAACTTCCAGGAAGCATAACTTTTGATCTGGGTGTCCAATTGATGAACCATTTTAAGCCTTGGAAAGCTCATGATGTGAACTATCATGCTAGAAATCCATAAATGGATTTTTGTCAACTTTTTAGGATGTTATGGGATGTTTTAATGCCTCATATCCTATTCAAAAAAAATTAGGGGCTTTTCAGAAAATAAAATCTTTAATATCTTTCAGGTCACAAATGATCTTTGCCTAATTTCATTACCAAAGGTCTTATATTTCAATTATGAAGCTTTCTATAACTTTTCACTTTAATCCATGCCCAAATGCAAACTTTCTTAAAATAGCAGGTTGCTATTTTTAGTAGTTTGGAAAAATTGAAAGTTCTACATCATTATTCAAGCGATTATGGAACTAGAACCACAAATTTTGAAAAGAAATGGAAAGAACATCAATAATTTTGAAACACATCTTTTTTTGGGTGATGCAAGATTGCCCTTACACCAATGGATGCTCCTGCATTAGACACCCAGGGTAATTTGAGAAGTGACCTTGTCACATCTCAGGTGTTTGTGTGAGGAAAACCCAAACGGTCAACCTCTACCTTAGACAACCAAGAAGAATCTTCAATAGGCCTTCCTTTCCATTTCACCAAATATTCTTCATATTGCCTGTTCCAAGTACTTCTTCCCACATGGCTATCCAAGATCACTTCTATCTCTTCTGTTGAAGTAGATGCTAGAATACTCAACTGTCCTTCTATTGGTCCATCCTATGTGCCACCTTTATGATATTCTATTAAATCAACAATGTTGAACACATGGGAAATATTGATCCCACTCGGTAGCTCTACCTCATATGTATTTCCTGAATCATGCTTCTTTAGGATTCTGCACGGTCCAAATTTCTTCATTTTCAACTTATTGTATGTTCCAATTGGGAACCTTTCTTTTCTCAAGTGAACCATGACTTCATCTCCTACCTGGAACTCCTTATATCTCCTCTTTTGATCTTCCTTAGCCTTGTACTGAATATTCATCTTATTAATGTTCTTTCTTACCTCTTCATACAAATTCTTCATGTGTTCTACAAAGTCTTTAGCCTCTGCACTTGTCTTTTCTCCTTTGTCTAGATTCCTCAACTCTGAAGCATTTCTTGGACTATTCCCATATACAATTTGGAATGGTGATTTACCAATACTCCTATTAACAGAATTGTTGTAAGAAAATTCTGCCCGTGGTAAAATCAAATCCCATCCCTTGGGCTTATCTCCTACTAAGCATCGTAGCAGGTTACCCAAACTCCTATTCACCACTTTGGTCTATCCATTAGTCTATGGATGGTGTGCAGAATTGAACTTCAAATTTGTCTTCAACTTCTTCCACAGTGTCCTCTAGAAATAACCAACAAACTTGGTATCTCAATATGAAACTATGCTCTTTGGTAGACCATGTAATCTCACCACCTCCCTGAAAAATAACTCTGCAATATGAACAGCATCATTAGTCTTGTTGCAAGGAATAAAATGTGCCATCTTTGAGAATCTATCCACCACCACAAAAATCAAATCATGTCCTCTATGTGTCCTTGGTAAACCAAGAACAAAATCCATACTAATATCATCCCATGGCTTCTCCAGTACAGGTAATGGCTGATATAGCCCTATATTCTGACTTGTTCCTTTTGCCATCTGACACACTTTGCAAATCTGCACAAATTTCCTCACATCTTGCTGCAACTGTGGCCAATAACAATTTTCACCAACAATAGCAATGGTCTTATCTCGACCAAAGTGTCCAACCAATCCTCCACTATACTTCTTCTAAATCAGGTTCTCTCTCATGAAACTCCTTAGAATGCACAATTGGCTTCCTCTAAACAACATGCCATCTTGGATTATGAAATATAACCGTTTTGTCCTATCCAAAGTAACAGGTTCCCAACAAGCTTTCCAGGCCTCTGCAAAATCTGCATCTTCAGGATACAAACTTTTGAGCTCATTGAACCCAACAACCTCTATCTTCATTTCTGTCAACAAATTTTGCCTTCTGCTCAAAGCATTTGCAACTCTATTGAACTTCCCACTCCTGTGCTTCAAAACAAAAGTATATCTCTGCAAAAACTCAACCCATTTTAAGTGCCTATGGTTTAAGTTTCCTTGACTATTAAGATACTGCAAAGCCTGATGATTAGTATATAAATCAAACTCCTTTGGCAACAAATAATGTCTTCATTTCTTCAAAGCCTGAACTATTGAATAAAACTCCTGATCATAAACAAAATACTTTTTCTTGGCATCATTAAGCTTCTCACTAAAATAGGCAATGGGCTTACCTTCTTGTCTCAAAATAGCTCCTATAGCACTTCCACTAGCATCACAATCTACCTAAAACACCTTATTGAAATTTGGAAGTGCCAAAATAGGTTGCTCTGTGACTTTCTACTTCAATGTATCAAATCTTTTGTCTTCTCCTTTAGTCCATCTAAATTATTTTCTATCCCCTCTCATTGTCTCAGTTAGAGGTGCACAAATGCTACTAAAATTCCTGGTAAACTTTTTGTAAAAACTTGCCAAACCATGAAAAGATCTTACCTCTATAGCACTCCTCAGTGTAGGCCATTCAATGATAGCCCTTACTTTTTCTGGGTCCATCTTGAGACCTTCCTCTGAGACAACAAATCCTAGGTATACCAATTCCTTCTTTGCAAAACTACATTTCTTCAAATTAATCAACAACTTCTCCTCCCTTAGCTTCTCTAGAACTCTTTTGATATGCATCAGATGCTCATCCCAAGTCTTACTAAAAATCAAAATATCATCCAAATAAACAATAACAAAAATTCCCAAAAATTCTTTCAGTACCTCGTTCATGAGCCGCATGAATGTGCTCGGTGCATTGGTTAGCCCAAATGGCATGACTAACCACTCATACAAACATTCCTTTGTCTTGAAGGCTATCTTTCATTCATCTCCTTCTTTAATACGGATCTGGTGATACCCACTCTTTAGATCAATCTTCATGAAGTACTTGGCTCCACTCAAACAATCCATTATGTCTTCCATTCTTGGCAATGGAAACCTATACTTGATCATGATCTTATTTATGGCTCAAGAATCTGTACACATTCTCCACTCTCCATCTTTCTTTGGTACTAGTACTACAGGTACTACACATGGACTCAGGCTCTCCCTTATCAGTCCCTTCTTTAACAACTCGTGAACTTGTCTGTTCAACTCTTCATTCTCTGCTGGAGTCATTCTGTGGGCTTCCTTATTTGGCAAACTAGCTCCTGGTATCAAATCCATTTGATGACTTATCTTCCTCACTGGTGGTAAACCTTCTAGTACATTATCAAAGATAATGTCCTAAAATTCTTCCAACATATATGAAACTTCTACTGGTACATCTTCACATTTCTCTTAACTAATCTTAGGAATCAATGCAAAGCAATGACGCTCATGTTTCATACCCTCCAAAAAAATGTCTACCATCTACCAATAAAATTTTGGCAGTACTACATACCTTTTCTTCCACCTCCTTCAAAGGCTTCAACTTATGATGAACTTGTTGTGTGGTTACACAACACGCCCCATTTTGACTTGGCAAAACAGGGACCCAGCTTTTGTTTTGGCTTGTGTTGTCTGTTTCTGGCGGTTTGGTAAAAGTAGGTCAGGTACATCATCATCATGAAGGTCAGGATGAGGTAGGTTATCATCATGAGGTTAGTTTTTCAAAGTTCATATTTTGTTTCTGTGACTTCATGGTTAGAAAGAGCTTGAAATTCCATGCAGGTTTGCCTTTTACATCACTTGAAAATTCGTCCATATGAGGGAGTTGTGAGCAGTCAAAGTTTTGGTCAAACCTGATAATTGCTGTGTGAACATCATCATCATGATATTTGAAAAGCCCCCCCGATAATATCCTGAGGTCGAAACATCCGGACGTCAAGTTTAAGTCGTAATAGGTTCTCCCCGTCAGACGGTCTTTTATACCGTCAAGGTCATCATCATGATCTTACTTTATCACCTGATGAAAATCATGCAGTCCCGAAACATCCGGACGTCAATCTTAAGTGCTAGTGTGTTTTACCCGTCGAGTAACCTTAGAAACATTGTCAGCATCATGATTTTCTCACATTGCGAGCATCATCATGATATTCCAACATCACCCGATATTAGAATATCATGATGATGTTATGGTATCACCTTACTTAAAGAAATCTGCCATCTGCATAATTTGCGCGCGCGACCAAGTCTTGGTGATCAACATCATCATGATATTTCGAGACCCGGCATTTCCTAATATCCTCCTGACCTCCTTTTGCGTGATCATGATGATCACCTTATCTTTCGAAGCAGAGGGTGTTTTTCATGTCTTAGGTCATGTTGAACATCATCATCATGATCTTGTTCATCTTTCCCAACAGTTCGTAATATCATCCTACCAACGAGTATAACCTTTTGCAAATATGATGATGACGATGACGTCATCATCACCTTTGTCGTTCGGCAGGATATTTTCCGAGGCGTGATCCATTTCGCCAATCTGATGATGGCGATGACGTCATCTTCGAAGATTAACACAAGCCCCGGATATCCTGATGACGTCATCAGGACTTTCAGCGGGATCATATCTTAGATCGCCCAGTGCGTATATGATGATGATGATCATCATCATCCTGATCTTTCGAGCGGATTGCCTTGGCCGAATGGGGTCATATTGCTTTCATCCACCTGATCATCTTCCTTAGAGGGAACCCGATATTCCATTTACCTCCTGATCTTAACGAAGCATGACGATGACGTCATCCCTTTGCATTTTTTGAAGCCTGATGATGACGATGACGTCATCATGATTTTCCTCAGCGGCAGGATCATTTTCCGGGTCCTCCTGTTTGTCTTCATCATGATGATGATGACGATGTCTTCCTTTCCCGAGTGTGCAAGAACAAAACATCCTGATGTGCTTTTCATCAGAGCATTAGGAAAGGAGGATCATCATATTTGGTGATATCCTGCGGCCACTTTGAAGATATATATAGCTGGTCATCATCATGATTTTTGGCATCGGTATAACTGTTGCCGTCGGCCTAAGGTAAAATTGTCACCCTGATCATATGTAGTCACGCCGATGCAAATATGATGATGATGCAGGGCCGGTTTCTAAGGATGGTTGAAAGGCGGTTATTTCCTTGTATAATCTGAGATCATCATCATCATATTTCGAACCCGATATACAAAAAGAAAATGGGCAAAAGCATGAAGCGATAGAAATTTGAAAGCCCGACTGCCTGATTTTGGTCAACGGGGTTGACCTGGTTGTTTTCATGCTGTTTATGCATTTAGTGCATACTTTCACAGGTAAGACCTGTTTGCCTGTAGCTGCACATGGGGAGGTATGTTTAATAAAGTGTTTACTTCCTGCTGTTTATCATGATGATGATGAACCTTATGTTTGTCTGTTTACTTGCAGGAAATCATCATGATGCTGCTGAAGCTGAGCAAGGAAATCATGATGATGCTGCTGAAGATGAATATTGAAGTCATGATGCTGTTGAAGCTGAGCATTACAAAGTTGCGCATGGAGTCAACATGGGCCAGAAATGAGGAGGATATTGTCAAATATGCTGTTCGCCAGCTGGAGACCGAATCAAGTTGAAGATGCTGGAATATTCTGTGCCAGCTGTACATTTGCTAACTGACGAAGCATGTGCTTTTCATCTGGGCCGTTGTTTGTTATGAGAGGATCCTGATCCTTGGATCATTGTAACCGTTTTCTGGCAGTTGCTCTATATAACATCCAGAGCTTGTCATTTTAAAAAAAAAAAAGAGAAAGGGAGAAATACATTAGAATACACAGACGCATTTGGCGCAAAGAGTCAATTACTGTAGAATAAGTTAGGAGATCGGATTGCTGAGACTAATGAGGATAGAATTGTTGAAATGTCAAGGTTCTTTCTTCAGATCACTGTAAATGTACCTGTTCTTGAGCATACTGAATGAATATGAAGTTCCAGATTACAATCTTATTGTAAATTTTACGTAATCTTCTGTTGATTTCTGGATATGTACTGGTGAATGCTGTGTTCAACTGGAAGCGCTTTCATTTCATTACATATAGTTGTCAACTTTCCTTTGAAGCTTTGCACTAGATCATGCGGATTTGTGGAATGTCCTGGTGAAGTATGATTTCTAGTTTTCCTTCTTTTCATTGCAAGTATGGGGGCTGGTATGTGAATCAGTGATCTAAGTCCAGTAATTTTAGGAATCTCGCTCTCTAACCCTTTTCCTTTTTTCAATTTCATTAATTCATCACCATAACTGCAAATCATGATAAATAACAAGCAGAAACAGTGAAATATGCTGAAATCCCGTAGGTAACTGAAGATCCTTAGCATATTTGAGTTAAATGCATGTAGTATTGAAAATATCATGCAAAGAATCATAAATAATGGTAGAAATCATGCAAATATCAGCCTGTATGCACATTATTTGACTAAATTTACAGTGCAGAGGTAGAAATTATTGAAGACTGATGCAGAGCGAACATCCAGAGCAGGATATTTGAAGAAGATGATGATGAACAGTGCAGAAACACGTAAGGCCCCTGAATGGAAAACAGCAACGCACATCAACCACTGAGTAACGTCAGTAGATTAAGACCTAATCAACGGAGACTTGGGATCATGAATTCTTTGAATTCATCGTATCTTTCAAGATGAGTAAAGGTTGTTGTGTAACTTTTATTCTATGTTTGTAAATGAATAACATCATGACCAACATAAATTGGCGCTAGAAGGAGGGCAAGGATTGAAGATCACATTCATCATCAGTATTTCCAGGTTTGATAACGCTCAGAGTAAGGTAACTTCAGATCGTTTGTGAATTTCATCAAATTGCGTAAATATTTGCTGCGACAAGTTTGTATTTGCACATTCTGTGTAAAGATTTCCAAATTTCACATAAATATTGCAAGCTTTACAGTAGATTTCTTTAAATTCACTAAATATTGGCCAAAGATGCATAAATTTGTTCAAGCTTTGAGGATTTGAGCCTTAGACACGTGAGATCTGGTGCTACTGGTTGAAATATCCCAATATCCTGTCATATTTGCAGTATCTTCGCAAATATTGCGCAAATATTCAGTCTGATTTGCAAGTTGACCGCAAATATCACCTCGTCCGGTGGAATCCAGCCAATATTTGCAAAGTTTCAGCTAATTGGCCTCCAAATCGAGAAATCCTGGCTCACAGGATAAATACCAGGTCTAGACATAGTGAAATTTTTGAAGAATTGCCTGTCAGAGGTTTTAGACCTAAGACTGTAGACGTTCACCATACTTCAGAGTCTAGTACGTCCAGAGCTTCACCAGGATCTCCTCCTGTAACTCCTGTTGGTTTGCAAATACCTTCAGGTATACCAGTGACACCTCCTGTTCAACCTCAGGGTATACCTTTAGTCCAACCTCAGCCAACTGCACCACCAGTTCAGCTCCCTCGGGTTGCAATGTCGTTCTTTGCAGCAGAATCACCATTGACCTTTACTGCGTATCATGAGTTACCAAAGTATCCGGACAAGCTTTGTCCAAAATACCATCCTTATCAGGATGCGGATGATCATATCAGGACGTTTAAAGAAGCTTGCTGCAGAGCCAGAATAGAGCATCAGGATGTGGTGTGCAGATTATTCCCTTTTTCCTTAGGAGAAGAGGCTTATAATTGGTTCATCAGTCTTGGTCAATCTTCTGTAGGTTCGTGGGCTGTCTTAGAGAAGGCCTTTCTTGACAGATTCAAGGTCCCTATTGATCCATCCATGAATTACCACCTGTTTGCCACAATCAAGAGATTGGAGCATGAACCTATTGCAAATTTCAATGCTAGGTTCCAGAAAATGTTGTCCAAGCTAGTTACCCCATATGTGGTGGCTGATGATGCTGCTAGAAGTATTTATTATTCAGCCTTGGATCCATTAACCGCCATGTTCATCAGGAGAACACATCCTGTGATCACCACATTGACAGGAGCTTTTCAAGAAGCTATCAAGGTAAATCAACAGCTGATACCTGCTCCTACTCCAAATATAGCATTCCCTGCTTTGCCTGGCATGCAGTCACAATATCCAGCACAGTATCCTGCAGCTTATCCTTCACAATATCCTGCACAATATCCAAATGGAGCAGTGATGCCCCCAGCAATCATGCCTGCACCTTTGCAAGTACCTCCATTGAGTATCATGCCTCCTCCTAATGGAAATGGCCAATTGCCACAATATCCTGCACATACTCAGACACCTCAGGGTACAGATCTATCCCACAATAACCATGGATCTTCTTTTTTCCAGCCTCAGCCTGAAAATGTAGTGGCCAAAGCTCAAGAGGAGAAAGAGGAAATCAAAGAAATTGCTGCTCAGTTGAGAAAGCTCACCACAGAAGTAACACACTTGAGAAATCAAGGGTTTTATTCACAGTCAGGTCAGAATAGGAGTTATTCTAATGACAGACCAAATTACCCTGACAGAGGATACAACAATAACTTCAACAGTAATGCTGCAAATAACAATAATCCTCCTAGGCAGCCTAGAGTGTGGAACTCCAGGCCAAATAATGGTTCATTACCATCACCCCTAGACAATCAGCCTCCTGGTGAAGCCAAACAGACTACTAGAGTCAATCTTGCTGAAGCAGCTCTTACCAATTGGTGCAGGATCCACAACACCAATGCACATGCAGAATTAGATTGTCCACAATTTAGGATTGCTGCCAGCATCTTTCAGACTGAAGTGTCTAATACTTCTGGAAATCCACCTCAGGCAGAAGGAAATGAAATAGTTCCTTGTGGATATGACTCAGCTTTTGTGCTGGAAACATACACTAATCAGCCTCATCAGGATTATAATCAGACCTGTGAAGAATCTGCCTTAACCTTTGAAGCAAAATATGTCTTCCCTTTTGAGGATGAAAATGAACCTACAAGAGAGCATGAGGAAGTACATGCATACCAGCAGCAATACCCTGGTAAGCATAATTATGACCTGAGGAGTAATGCCAACAGACCTGCCGGTCCATTGACATCATCTCTACCTCCAAATAACTTCAACACACCTCCTGATCCTAAGGCTAGCAATAACCCTGGGTTCCCTAAGGTGAATGCTCAGTACTTGTCTCCTCAAAACACAGGAACAAAAGTTGCAAATGCACCTCATGAGTCTGACAGGTTAGTCAGCTATTTGGCTGATGAAATGAAGAAAATCAAGATCAGCCTGTCCCTATCTGAGTTACTGAAAACTCCTGCCATCAAAAGGGCATTCATAAAGTCGCTGGAGGATCCTGCTTCTAAAGAGGATAATCACCTTTCGAGTCAATCCAATAACAGAGATCATACTGCTAAAGATAACACTGTCAAGCCCAAAGTGTCAGCCACAGTCCAAGCTGCTGAAACCTCTCACATGACCTTGTACAGAGATAAAACTGAATCACCTCCGTTTCTCCTCACCATAAGAATGTTCAGTAAGAATTTGCACAACTGCTTAGTTGATTCAGGAGCCTCAACTAACGTTATGCCTTTGTCAATATGCAACGCATTAGGACTGCATCCTGCTAAATCCTTAAAGAAAGTCACTCAACTGGACAAAACAGAAGTAAGTGTCGTAGGAGAACTCACTCATATTCACATGCAGCTAGCGTCTGATCCTAGGATCCAGTATTACATTGACATTCAGGTAGTTGACATACCTGATACATATGGGATGTTGCTTAGCCGGGACTGGTCTAAAACGCTTAACGGATACATGTCAACAGACTTCAGTCACATGTGGTTGCCATGGAAAGGTATACCTAATCAGATCAGGATTGATGCTGAGCCTAGGATGAAACATATGATCACCGAATATAACAGAACAAATGAGATCATGTATGTAAACGTAGAACCTGGAGTTTATCACATCAGGCCGCAAACTGTCCAAATAGAAGAGGTCCTGATGCTTGATGTTCATCATCATCATGATGACGATTATCATGAGGATATGCCAGTTATAGAACTTAATAATGATCCTGATAATGAGAATGAAATCGATCGCTTCAGGGATTTTCAGATGCATTTATCTACTCAGATAAAACGTTGTCAATTATTAAATATACCTGCTAATGATATCTTGATTGACGGATGGTGCAGATTGCATGGAGAAGCACACTCGGAAAAGACTTGCGAACCATGCTTGGACATGATCATGCTGGAGCAGACGTATAGTGAGGCATCATCATCATATTCCGAGGTGAGTGCTACATCTGATGATGATGATGATACTAATTTTTATTTGTCTTCTGCAGGAACAGAAGAGTCGATGGATCCTGATGAAGATCATATTCGAAAAACAGAAGAGAATCTGGTGTCCAATCAGACAAATGATGCGAGAAAGGAAAAGATCACTCCTGGTAGTGATTGCTTCATGGAACCGGATTACGAGTTGTCTGATGAGGACAAAGGCAGTGACCTGACGAAGTTCGAAGAATTTCTGGTTAAAGAAATAAAAAAAATGACACAACAGTGTAGATCTCCCCAGGAGGTTTTAATCAAAAGTTGGTGTAGGCTGCATGAGGCGCCTCACTCAGAAACCACTTGCTCACTGTGCTTGCACATTTTGAAGAAGCATGCAGCTGTATGTGCTGAGCATCATCCTCCTGCTAGGATGGAAGAGAAAACAGAAAAGCCATCAGGCTCATCAGATAAAGGAAAGAGGAAGCTTGAAGATGACACACCTAAGTTAAGGTGGATATCAGGCGGAGCAGCAGCCAGAGCTGCAAAGAAAAAGGAAGGTTCAAATAAATGTCCTGCTGAAGATAAGCCTTGGATCCTGAGGTTTGATGGATCCAAATCTAAGCAAGGTTCTGGAGTAGGGATTGATCTTACTGATCCATCAGGGAAATCCCATTTAGCAGCTTACAGATTGCAGTTCCCCTGCACTAATAATGTCACAGAGTATGAAGCTCTGATTCATGGACTGTTGTTTGCACATAAGAAGAAGGTAAAGATCCTGCATGTCTTTGGAGATTCAGAACTAGTTGTGAGACAAGTACGAGGAATTTACTCTTGTAACTACAGAAAGCTGTCAAATTACAGACATCGTGTGTGGGACCTGATTGAAGACTTTGATGCCTTCAACATCGTTCACGTGCCAAGAGAGCAGAACCAAAGGGCGGATGCACTTGCTCAGGCCGCCTGTACGCTGGAACCACTGTCTATATCTGGTCTGAAGAGATTTGCAGTAGAATTGGTGTCAGTACCTTCGGTACCTGACAATGTGACCAATCTCCAAGTGTTTGATGATGATCAGCACATCCTGGATTTCATATCAAACAGAGATGTATTTGAAGCTCAGATCATAGATGAAAATGGTATGGAAGATCATGTCTGGGAAGAAGATGAGATTTTAGAGTTGCCTGGCAACACAATTCCCAAAGGTATGATTGAGTTAGAAAGAGCCTTTGATCTGGATAATATGCTCAAGCATAAGGATCTGCCTAAGGCAGATGGAGGTCAATATTCACAGGTGAATATTGGACAAGCTGAAGACAAGAAGAATGTCTTGTTGGGTAAGGTTTGTACACCTGAAGAGTTAGATGGAATAACTCAAGCCCTTAAGGATTATATACATGTAATTGCATGGACTTATGACGAGCTGAAGACGTACGACACTTCTGTCATAACACATACTATACCCCTCAATTCAGATGCAAAACCTTTCAGACAGAAGCAGAGGCCAGTCAATGCTTTGCTTGAGCCCATCATCCTTGAAGAGGTCAAGAAGTTGTTGAATGCCCGGATAATATTTCCAGTAAGGCACTCCACTTGGGTGGCAAATCTGGTACCAGTCAGGAAGAAGAATGGAGACATCAGATTGTGTGTGGATTTCAGGAACCTGAACAGAGCATCAGAAAAGGACAATTATCCTTTGCCCTCTTTGGATGAAGTTCTGCAGATGGTAAATG
Organism: Cunninghamia lanceolata; assembly: GCA_027924645.1. Classification (NCBI taxonomy): domain Eukaryota; kingdom Viridiplantae; phylum Streptophyta; class Pinopsida; order Cupressales; family Cupressaceae; genus Cunninghamia; species Cunninghamia lanceolata. Next base: position 665,246 of record BSBN01000327.1, on the reverse strand, counting down.
GAGCCAAGATGATGTCCTTCTTGGACGGGTTTTCAGGATACAACCAAGTGATGGTTGACAAAATTGACAGATTAAAGACTGCCTTCACCACAAAATGGGGGATATTTGCATATAGACGTATGCCGTTTGGATTGATAAATGCTGGAGCTACATTCCAGCGAGCAATGGACATAGCCTTCAGAGGCTTAATAGGAAAATGTATAGTCATCTACATGGATGACCTGACAGTGTTCTCCAAAGAAAGGGGAAATCATGTTGCTGACCTCAGAAGTGTGCTAAAGAAGTGTGAAGAATATGGAATATCTTTGAATCCCAAGAAGTGCATATTCGGGGTAACAACAGGAAAGTTACTAGGCCACCTAATCACAGAAGATGGGATTATCATTGATCCTGACAGGGTGGAATCTATTATGAAATTACCACTTCCAGGAAGCAAAAAGGAGCTTAAATCTTATTTTGGTAAGATAAATTTTGTGAGGAAGTTCATCACTGGCTTTGCTGAGATTGTCAGACCACTGAATGCCATGTTGAAAAAGGATGCACAAATTGACTGGACACCAGAAGCCAGAGCTGCTTTTGAAGATATAAAGAAGGCCATTTCAGATGCTCCTGTCCTCATTAGTCCAGATTATACCAAGGATTTCTACATCTACTCATTTGCTTCAGAACATACTTCTGCAGCAGTGTTAACTCAAAGAAATGAAGATAAAGAAGAGAAACCAATTGCCTTCATGAGCTGTCCTTTCAGGGATGCTGAGTTGAGATATGTAGATGTTGAAAGACAGGCACTTGCATTAGTCAGAGCAGTAAAAAAGTTCAGACATTATATACTGAGAAGCAAAGTGATTGCTGTGGTACCAGATGCAGCAGTAAAGATGCTGCTGATGCAGAGTGAACCTGGTGAAAAAAGGGCCAAATGGATTACGGTACTACAAGAATATGACATGGAGATCACACCCATGAAGCTAGTAAGAGGACAGGCTCTGAGCCAGATGATATCTGAAACTGATCCAAACATCATCAGTCAGCAGTATGTGATAGATGAGAAAGACAATAATGAATGGTATTCAGACATCAGGCACATCCTGATCACTGGAAGATGTCCTTTGAGGATGCAGGCTTCACAGAGAAGAGCCTTGAAGATGAGATCCCAGAAATATATGATGAAGGGAGGAGCCCTGTTTAAAAAGAATTATGAAGGGATATACCTGAGATGCTTAGAGAAACCAGAAGCTAATAAAGTGTTGACAGAGCTACATGACAAGTTTGGAACTGCCCACGGGTCAGCGTTGGCCACCACACATGCAATCCTCAGAGCAGGATATTACTGGCCTACAATTTTTAAAGACACAGCTGATCATGTTAAATGCTGTCATGTTTGCCAGGTTGCTGCCAACAGAGAAAAATATGCTGCACAACCATTGCAGCCGGTGATGGAGGAGCGCCCATTTGCATAATGGGGCATGGATTTCATAGGACCAATCAATCCTCCATCTTCTTCAGGCCAGAGGTATGTCCTAACAATCACTGATTATTGTACCAGATGGACTGAGGCTATCAGCAGCAAAACTTGTACTGCTGATGATGTCATTAAATTTCTGGAAAGCAACATTGTCACCAGGTATGGAACTCCTTATGCATTGGTAAGTGATAATGGTTCTGCCTTCATTTCCACTAAATTGTCAAGTTGGGCTTTTGATCATGGGATTATACTTAAGTTCTCATCCAATTACTATCCCCAGGGAAATGGATTAGCAGAATCCACCAATAAGAATTTACTGAGTATCATAAGAAAATTGATAGAGAAAAATCCCAGGGAATGGAATTCACTTCTGAAATATGCCTTATGGGTAGACAGAACTAGAATGAAAATTGCATTAGGGAACTCACCTTTCCAGCTAGTATATGGGGTAGATCCTATCCTCCCTGTAAACTTGAAAATTCCTACTCTGCAGTTTGCCCAAGACTACCTAGGCATAGATAATAAACAAGAAGTCAGGTTGCTTCAGTTGATGCATCTGGAAGAAAAACGAAGCCAAGCAATTGACCAATTTGCAAAACATCAGGCTGTTGTCAAACGTTGGTTTGACAAGAGAGCCAAAATTAAAGCTTTCAGGATATCGGATTTAGTCCTGATGTGGGATAAAGCCCATGAAAGGAAAGGTGATCATGGTAAGTTTGACAGACTATGGATAGGTCCCTTTCAGATTTCTGAAATTTTAGGAGACAGCACTTATAGGCTTAAGAACCTGACAGGTGAGGATGTCCCATTGCCAGTCAATGGACAATTCCTCAAACATTATTTCCAGGCCTGAGTGACCTCATGGCAGTCCTGTGTATCATATTGTATATTTGTATAGTTGTTTGTACAGTGTTTGCTTGTTGTTGTTGTTGTTTTGTTGGTTGGGACCTTGTTCTGGTAAGTCAGGATGATGCACTTCATCACCTAAGAAAATAACTAAATTGTTAGGATTCAAGTGATGAGATCAGATTTAGATATAGATTGTAATTCATTCTGATAAATAATCATGATCAGGTTTATGATGTCTTTTCATCAGGGTACTTTTTCTTGTCCAAAGTGAATCAAACACAATGAAGCACCTAACAGCCTTGGGTTTGTTGAAGATATGAGTATAGGTGTTAAGTGAAAAATCTAAAGGGACTCCCTTGCTACCAATACAATCTCCAACCTAAAGCTGCAAGTGACTACACCTTGTACAAATGAGCAGACATGATGATATCAAATTTAAATTTTTAAAAGGAAAATCAGAAACTAAATAAAATTAGGCCATCTAAGTAACTCTACCGGGGCTATGGACGCCTGCTGGCAGTGGGGCTCTACTTAGGGAGATTGTATAGATAACCTTGCCGGGGTTATAAACACCTGCTGGCAGCAAGGCTCTATCCAGGTTGGCTATGAGGGATGATCTCCAACTATGTAGTTTAACACCAGTTACTTATGTTTTCAACTTGCTTTCAAGATGAGGATAATTAATCATCTGCACACACCTGATCCTTTGTTAGCTTTATCACCATAATGAAATTTTATCATTCAAAGATCATGATGATTTACTTAGAGAGAATTAGAATGCTATAGATGAATATGATCATATAACTTGAATCATTTGAATTTTGTTGTTTTCTTTGGTGGCAAGTTGTTGTGTGGTTACACAACACGCCCCATTTTGACTTGGCAAAACAGGGACCCAGCTTTTGTTTTGGCTTGTGTTGTCTGTTTCTGGCGGTTTGGTAAAAGTAGGTCAGGTACATCATCATCATGAAGGTCAGGATGAGGTAGGTTATCATCATGAGGTTAGTTTTTCAAAGTTCATATTTTGTTTCTGTGACTTCATGGTTAGAAAGAGCTTGAAATTCCATGCAGGTTTGCCTTTTACATCACTTGAAAATTCATCCATATGAGGGAGTTGTGAGCAGTCAAAGTTTTGGTCAAACCTGATAATTGCTGTGTGAACATCATCATCATGATATTTGAAAAGCCCCCCCGATAATATCCTGAGGTCGAAACATCCGGACGTCAAGTTTAAGTCGTAATAGGTTCTCCCCGTCAGACGGTCTTTTATACCGTCAAGGTCATCATCATGATCTTACTTTATCACCTGATGAAAATCATGCAGTCCCGAAACATCCGGACGTCAATCTTAAGTGCTAGTGTGTTTTACCCGTCGAGTAACCTTAGAAACATTGTCAGCATCATGATTTTCTCACATTGCGAGCATCATCATGATATTCCAACATCACCCGATATTAGAATATCATGATGATGTTATGGTATCACCTTACTTAAAGAAATCTGCCATCTGCATAATTTGCGCGCGCGACCAAGTCTTGGTGATCAACATCATCATGATATTTCGAGACCCGGCATTTCCTAATATCCTCCTGACCTCCTTTTGCGTGATCATGATGATCACCTTATCTTTCGAAGCGGAGGGTGTTTTTCATGTCTTAGGTCATGTTGAACATCATCATCATGATCTTGTTCATCTTTCCCAACAGTTCGTAATATCATCCTGCCAACGAGTATAACCTTTTGCAAATATGATGATGACGATGACGTCATCATCACCTTTGTCGTTCGGCAGGATATTTTCCGAGGCGTGATCCATTTCGCCAATCTGATGATGGCGATGACGTCATCTTCGAAGATTAACACAAGCCCCGGATATCCTGATGACGTCATCAGGACTTTCAGCGGGATCATATCTTAGATCGCCCAGTGCGTATATGATGATGATGATCATCATCATCCTGATCTTTCGAGTGGATTGCCTTGGCCGAATGGGGTCATATTGCTTTCATCCACCTGATCATCTTCCTTAGAGGGAACCCGATATTCCATTTACCTCCTGATCTTAACGAAGCATGACGATGACGTCATCCCTTTGCATTTTTTGAAGCCTGATGATGACGATGACGTCATCATGATTTTCCTCAGCGGCAGGATCATTTTCCGGGTCCTCCTGTTTGTCTTCATCATGATGATGATGACGATGTCTTCCTTTCCCGAGTGTGCAAGAACAAAACATCCTGATGTGCTTTTCATCAGAGCATTAGGAAAGGAGGATCATCATATTTGGTGATATCCTGCGGCCACTTTGAAGATATATATAGCTGGTCATCATCATGATTTTTGGCATCGGTATAACTGTTGCCGTCGGCCTAAGGTAAAATTGTCACCCTGATCATATGTAGTCACGCCGATGCAAATATGATGATGATGCAGGGCCGGTTTCTAAGGATGGTTGAAAGGCGGTTATTTCCTTGTATAATCTGAGATCATCATCATCATATTTCGAACCCGATATACAAAAAGAAAATGGGCAAAAGCATGAAGCGATAGAAATTTGAAAGCCCGACTGCCTGATTTTGGTCAACGGGGTTGACCTGGTTGTTTTCATGCTGTTTATGCATTTAGTGCATACTTTCACAGGTAAGACCTGTTTGCCTGTAGCTGCACATGGGGAGGTATGTTTAATAAAGTGTTTACTTCCTGCTGTTTATCATGATGATGATGAACCTTATGTTTGTCTGTTTACTTGCAGGAAATCATCATGATGCTGCTGAAGCTGAGCAAGGAAATCATGATGATGCTGCTGAAGATGAATATTGAAGTCATGATGCTGTTGAAGCTGAGCATTACAAAGTTGCGCATGGAGTCAACATGGGCCAGAAATGAGGAGGATATTGTCAAATATGCTGTTCGCCAGCTGGAGACCGAATCAAGTTGAAGATGCTGGAATATTCTGTGCCAGCTGTACATTTGCTAACTGACGAAGCATGTGCTTTTCATCTGGGCCGTTGTTTGTTATGAGAGGATCCTGATCCTTGGATCATTGTAACCGTTTTCTGGCAGTTGCTCTATATAACATCCAGAGCTTGTCATTTTAAAAAAAAAAAAGAGAAAGGGAGAAATACATTAGAATACACAGACGCATTTGGCGCAAAGAGTCAATTACTGTAGAATAAGTTAGGAGATCGGATTGCTGAGACTAATGAGGATAGAATTGTTGAAATGTCAAGGTTCTTTCTTCAGATCACTGTAAATGTACCTGTTCTTGAGCATACTGAATGAATATGAAGTTCCAGATTACAATCTTATTGTAAATTTTACGTAATCTTCTGTTGATTTCTGGATATGTACTGGTGAATGCTGTGTTCAACTGGAAGCGCTTTCATTTCATTACATATAGTTGTCAACTTTCCTTTGAAGCTTTGCACTAGATCATGCGGATTTGTGGAATGTCCTGGTGAAGTATGATTTCTAGTTTTCCTTCTTTTCATTGCAAGTATGGGGGCTGGTATGTGAATCAGTGATCTAAGTCCAGTAATTTTAGGAATCTCGCTCTCTAACCCTTTTCCTTTTTTCAATTTCATTAATTCATCACCATAACTGCAAATCATGATAAATAACAAGCAGAAACAGTGAAATATGCTGAAATCCCGTAGGTAACTGAAGATCCTTAGCATATTTGAGTTAAATGCATGTAGTATTGAAAATATCATGCAAAGAATCATAAATAATGGTAGAAATCATGCAAATATCAGCCTGTATGCACATTATTTGACTAAATTTACAGTGCAGAGGTAGAAATTATTGAAGACTGATGCAGAGCGAACATCCAGAGCAGGATATTTGAAGAAGATGATGATGAACAGTGCAGAAACACGTAAGGCCCCTGAATGGAAAACAGCAACGCACATCAACCACTGAGTAACGTCAGTAGATTAAGACCTAATCAACGGAGACTTGGGATCATGAATTCTTTGAATTCATCGTATCTTTCAAGATGAGTAAAGGTTGTTGTGTAACTTTTATTCTATGTTTGTAAATGAATAACATCATGACCAACAGAACTCCATCCTTTGTTAGGGAGTATGTGTTTGCACGACCATCATGGATAGCGCTCCTATCACACTGCCACAGCCTCCTCAATAAAATATGACATGCATCCATCGGTATGATGTCACATAGCACCTCATCATGGTAGTCACCCATATTAAACTTCACTAAACACTGCCCATTGACCAAAGCTCTATGGTCCTTTTGCAACCATGCAATTTGATATGGATGTAGATGCTTTCTTCTTGTCAACTTCAACTTGTCAACCATCTCCTCTGAAACAAGATTATTAGTGCTTCCACTATCAATAATAATATCACAACACTTACCTTCACATTTGTAGCTTGTGTAGAATAAACTCTTCCTCTAATTGGGTTCTTTCTCCTCATTCAATAAAGTTCTTCAGACAACTAGGGTTTCTCACCTTTCAGCATCTTCAGAGCACTCAGATTGCACATCTTCATCAACATGTGCAACTCGTGCATTACTTTTAGGTCTTCTATTTGTCCTTCCTTGATGTTGTGGACACTCATATGCTTGATGTCCTTCTTCTCCACATTGGAAATAGGTTTCTCTGAAACCTCCTCTTCTAGGTCCTTGCCCAGGTCTGCCTCTTCCTCTTGCTCTTTGCTCATCACTGTTCTAGTCACGAGGGTGGTAGGTATTATCTCCTCCCTGATTTCGACTGGTACCAGCTTCTTCACTTTTCTTTGAGTCTTCATTTTGGCCCCCATAGGGTCTTCCACCAGTCCTTCTACCTTGACCTCTTCCCCTTTGCTTGCTGTCAAATCTTTTATTTAGCTTCTCTTCCACCTTCAGAAAAAATTGGTATGCATCTTCTATGGTGGTCATTCTGACCAGGCTCAGCTCCTCTTGAATACTTGGCCATAACCCATTAATGTAACATGCTACCTTCTCCTTGTTGGCCTTTGCATGACCGGTTCTAATAGTAATGTTATAAAACTCTTATGTATACTCCTTAATAGACTTGTTGCCTTTCTTCAATCCTCGCAGCTTCTTCAACAACTCCATCTCATAGTCCACAGGAATGAACTGCTTCTTTAGTTTCTCCACCATTCAATCCCATCTAGTGATCTTTCCTTTTCCTCTTCTATTCCTCTCTAACTGGATCTCCTTCCACCAAATACTGGCATGGCCCTTCAATTTTATTTTTACAAACTTGACCCGATCTAGGTCTTCCACATCTTCGTACTCAAAATATTCCTCCATGTCATTGATCCAATCGATAAGCAGTTCTAGATTCAAATCTCTAGAATATGTAGAAACTTCAATCCTGGGCCTCTTTTCAATCTTATAAATGACCCTCAACAACCTAACTTCTATAGGATCTCTTGCAGCTTCTTATTCTTCCTCAGATAGCTCATCTTCCGCTTCATCCTCACTTTCTTCTCTTGTTCTTGGCTCAAACCCTCTTCGCAGCTCCTCTTACAATACATCAATTTTTCTTTGCAAGGATCTAAAACTCTCTTCCATCAAAGCATTCCTCCCAATACGATTTCTTCATGGAGGTATCTTGATCTTCGCAGAAAACCCACAACCTCAGGTCCTGGTGTAAACTGCCTCACGGTCAACGATATGTCTACACACTCAGGAACCCTTGCTCTGATGCCACTTGATGAAGGGGGTAAATCATAAAACACACAACAATAGAAATGGAACAAAAAAAATAGAATATTTCTGTATTGATCTGGGCAACTCATTACATTACAGAAGCTCAATTACAATAAGAGGAATCAATCCTCCACAGGCTAGAACACACTATAGCTACACATCACCAGGCTTTGGAATCTTCTGCCTTTTGTAACCCCAAATCAGCTAGGGTTTCTATTTTCCCATCTATTCTTGACTCCACACTTGCCCCCTTAATTCTACTACTGCCCATGGTTCCCAAAATAGTCATAAATAGCACTTTTTGGCGGCCTCCAGCTAAATTTTGAAATTTGCAACTCCCTCCAAAAGTAGGTCAACTTCCGGGAAGCATAACTTTTGATCCGGGTGTCCGATTGACGAACTATTTTAAGTGCTGGAAATATTGTGATGTGAACTATCATGTTGCAAATTTGTAAACAGATTTATATCAACTTTTTAGGATGTTATGGGATGTTTTAGTGCCTCATATCCCGTTTCAGAAATTTTTAGGAGCTTTTCAGAAAACAAAAATTTTAATATCTTTCAGGTCACAAATGATCTTTTCCTGATTCCATTGCCAAAGGTCTTATATTTCAGTTATAAATCTTTCTGTAACTTTTTGTTTCAATCCGTGCCCAAATACAAACTTTCCTAAAATAGCAGGTTGCTATTTTTAGCAGTTTGGAAAAACTGAAAGTTCTACATCATTATTCAAGCGATTATGGAACCAGAACCACAAATTTTGAAAAGAAATGGAAATAACATCAACAATTTTGAAACATATCTTTTTTTGGGGTGATGAAAGATTGTCCTTACACCACTAGATGCTCCTGCATCGTGAAGGTTCTAGATGTGAGTTGATTGTAAGAGAGGTAAGTATTGTTGATTTTATTGATGATTTTAAGAAAAAACAGTTTCTACAAGTATATTAGACACAGCCACAGGTCTCAATGGTTAGATCAATGGTTCATGATGTGTAAAGACTTTTTTCCAATTGGAACTATTGTCTCTATAGTTGATTTTGCAGAAAACTACACATTGCAACCCCAAAATGAAGTTCAATCCTAGTACTACAATTCTATTCAGATTGCTATTTTTGTTCACATCACATACAGACATGCCCTCGATAGTACATAAGAGGACATGAAGATTGTCAAAGAATACCATTTTCACATGAGTGATGATTGATCTCATTCATCAGAGTATGTACAATATTGTTTTGAACATTTTTATGGGTTCTTGCAAGAAAAAGATATTAGAATGGATCAACATCTCATTTGGTCAAATAATTGCACTGGTCAATTCAATAATGCTCGTATATTCTATTGGTTGTGTAGAAAGCATGTAGAGATGGGTATACCTCATATTTGGAATTTTTTTGAAGCTGGGCATGGAAAAGGTGAACATGATGGAGTGGGTGCATGCGTGAAGAGAGCTCTTTTTAAAGAACAACTAAAGATTAGAGGTGGTGCTACATTTGGAGATGCAGATTCTATTGTTAAGTGGTGTAACTATGCATTATCACAAGGAGTGGCTCTTGATTCAGAAGTGAGCATGTTCTTTTGGTTGGTTGATGACGAGATAGTGAAAGAGAAATGGGATTGTCATAGAATCAGTGAATCGTCAAAGATGCATTCATTTTGAAGCTCAGATGCAAGTGCATGGACTATTTGGACATGAGAATTAGCTTGTTTTTGTCAGAGTTGTATTAAATGTGATTGGGATAATTGTGAGTCAAGTGAGTGGGTAGATGCATGGATTCCATGATATTTAACCCCTTTATCTCAAGGTCAATCATCTTCCGTCAATGACATGGAGAGCTCATTCGACTATGAACATCTTTCAGACCTTTTACAGCCAGGTCATGTTTATACAGTTGTTGCACTGCATGGAAATGAAGAGAGGTCAGACTATTGGTTGGCATGATGTGTATAGGGAAAACAAAAGCTAACACAACCTATGACAGATGATGATGGGTTCACATATCCTAAAGGATTAGTTGTTATTGTTGGGACTTGGTTATGAACATATATGATTAGAAAGAATGGCATCCATGCCTTTGAAGACTTTGAGAAGCATAAAACCATATTGATGTATTTGCACCTAGTTGTAGCAACAAATGTCAAGTTACTAAAGCATCATGGAAAACCAAAATCAAAACAACTATGGACAATTAGTAATGCTAATCATGAAGCAATATTGGATACTCTGAAGGTAAGAGATGACCCCTTAGGTATGCTTGACTAGCATTTTCTAGATGGACAGGTATGACATTTTTTTATCTTAACTTGTTCTTGTTTTTTTCTATTTTTTAGAATTCTTTTATTAAAAATCTTGTTTCTTTAACTATAATGCATGTTTTTTACTATACAGAATTGCGAATGAGGTTATTTTGCATGGCATTGTAGATTTTTTTGCATGGCATCATAGGTTATTTTAACTATACCTGAGGTACAATTTTTAGTGTAAATTTGACTACAACATCTTACAGATTTCCCATATGCTTCATGTAATCTCATATGGTATGTTTCATATAGTATATGGCAATCTCTACTTTCCTTGGGTTTTGGCTAAATGGTTCCAATGACACCTTGACCATGTTCAAGCAAGTAGGTATGACAAATGAAATCAAATTGAACACTTTTCTATGTTTCCACACTTTGCTTTATGATGCAGGAGCATCCCTGGTTCAAGAGCAATCTTGCATCAACCAAAAACATTTGCATTTCAATTTGTTTGCAGTTCAGTTCAGGTAGTTCAGTCAGAAGAATTTTCTATTTTTGGTCTAGCATTTCACCACAACTGCATTTTAGATCTTGTGGAGATGGATTTAGTATCTACATTCATCCATCTACAACATATCCAGAATTTAGAGATCCACACTTCATTACCAAAAGGTTATCGCTATCAGAAGTTGACTGTTTCTCAGAGCAAAGTATCATGATAATCACAGGCAACCAGTTGAAGAAGAAACTTGCAGAAGCATTTCCTGATCTTTGGAGCCTAATGACACATCATTTGATGATCTTTGGTTTGTGGTCAACCTTCCTAAAGATCCGCACATCATCCCATTCATTTTATGGAAGTGTTCTATGCATTTAGGTCTGACCTATTTATATACACATGTTACATCTCTTCTTTGGAATTTGTGATCTTCCTTGGCCGACGTGGAGGAATCTATTGATCCAGACTTGATATATATTGATGTAATAGATCCCTATGAAATTAGTTCATAACATAGTGATAGTTGATAGCTTGGGAATTTGTATGAAGGAGCTTCAAAGCTTTGTCTTGCCCATGTATGTAATCAGGCTTGTGAGCCCTAAATATCAGCCCACATGTTGCCAACCAATCTGTATTTGAATTCTTTGATATATTTAATGACTAAATCTACATTTGTTCCACTTCTTTGAGTTATTTTTGTTATGATTACTCTTGTTGCATAGTCCGGACAGTTCATTCTGTGAACCCTCCTACCATGACTGCAAAAAAGTTGTATCAGATCAAAAGTGAATCTTTGGGAGTGAATTGAGCGAAGTTGGTGAGGGAATTTCATAAGATCTTGCTGTGGACAGATCACTGAATTGAGGCAAGTTACTTGTGTTGCAACTGATCACCGATTGAGAGGCAGTTGTCACCTTGTAGCTTGATTGCTGAACCTGAGGTAGTTTACACTTGATCCTAGGAAGAATGCCGCCGAGGAGAGTTTTTGCTGTTGGAACAATGGCTAGTAGAATGGATGAGATGATGAAGATGATGAAAATAATGTGAATTCATTTGGATGTTGTTGAAGAAGATAGGTGAAAAGGATTGACACTGAGACCTAATGTTGAAAGTGACGATGAAGAAGAATTTCAATATTTTGAACAAACTGGTGAAACCCTAGGAGGTGATGAAGAAGAAGAATCAGATCAGATAAAGATGTTGCAAGCTATTTCAAAGATTGGAAAGAGACCTAGAGTTGATGTGCCAAACTATACTGGTAATTTTAACCCTAAAGAATTGATTGACTGGATAAATGACACGGAAGAATACTTTGAATATGAGGAAATTGAAGATCCGGAGAAAGTGAAATTTGTAAAGAAAAAGTTGAAAGGACATGCTGCTATATGGTGGAAAGAAGTTCAGTTGGAAAGAAATAGAAGAGGAAAAGAAAAGATTACAAAGTGAGACCAGATGGTGACAAAATTGAAGAATCAGTTTATACCTACTAACTATGAGTTGGAACTATTGAAAAGATTGCAAAACCTGAGACAAAAGGAGAAATTTGTGAAGGAGTATACTGAGGAATTTCATAAAATGATCATAAGAATAGGACATAGTGAAGAAAACAAGGAGAAAGTGGCTAGATATATAAATGGACTGAGATTGAACATTCAAGAGGAACTAAGCTTGGTAAGGATAACATCTTTGGAAGAAGCATATCAATTTTCCTTGAAGGTTGATGAAAAGATGAATAAAAGACATGATTAGAGACAAAGAGGAAGATGAGGTAAATTTTAGAGAGGAAGAACATTTTCTAGAGGAGATAGATCATATCTAGAGCAGAGAAAATTTGACATCCCGTTGAAGAAGGATGACAAAGATAACAATGCTTACTAGAGAGATGACAAAAAATTTACCGGAGAGGAAACTCTAGTGCATACTGGAATGAAGGATATAGAAGAGAAGGAAGAGGATTTGAGAAGAGAACATTTAGAGGTACTTGTTTCAAGTGTGGAGGTGAAGGACAGAGCATTTGAATGTAATCAGGGTAGTACAAGTAAGAGGACATAGAACAGTGGAAGAGCAACATGTGTTGAAGAATAACCTGTTGAATCGCCTAGTTCAGTTCATAAACTTGAGAAAAGAGAATCACTTGTGATGAGAAGAGCACTATTTCAAACAGAGACAAATGAGGAACCACCGTAGAGGAAGTGTCTGTTTAGAACTAGATGCAAATCAGGAGGTAAGTGTTGTAAAGTTGTGATTGATAGTGGTAGTTCAGATAACATAGTTTCAGAGGAGGTGGTGACTAAGATAAAGTTAGAAAGATTGAAACACCATAAGCCCTATTAGATAGCATGGATTTAGGATGATCATAAGGTACTGGTCAGTGAACAATGTTTGGTGAAATTTCATAGTGGATCTTATCATGATGAAGTCTTGTGTGATGTTATGCCTATGGATGTTTGTCATATCTTGTTGGGTGGACCTTGGCAGTATGATAAAAAAGCTATACATGATGGGAGAAAGAATACATATATTATAACATCAAATGGAAAGAGAATTACTTTGATTCCTTTCGAAGATGATCTTAAGAGTGAAGTATGTGGGAATGCTAGAATCTGTTTGGTAGATGGAAGAAAATTTCTGGATGGTTTGAGACATGAGAATATGTGTTATGCCTTGATTCCTAAGAAGCCTGAAACATTGAAGAAAGAAACTGAACAATCACAACTGGAGGAGATAAGAGAATTACTGACAGAGTATGAAGACATCATATCAGATAATGTACCTGAAGGATTACCACCTATAAGGAGTATTAGTCATCACATGGATCTTATACCAAGAGCAAGCTTGCCTAACAAAGTAGCACATAGAATGACACTGATAGAGAATGAAGAATTGAATAGACAGATACAAGAATTGTTGAGGAAAGGTTTGATCAGAGAAAGATTGAGCCCTTGTGTAGTACCTACAATACTTGCACCGAAGAAGGATGGAGAATGGAGAATGTGTACTAGCTCTAGAGCAATAAACAAGATCACAGTTAAGTATAAATTTTCGTTACCTAGGATGGATGATATCATGGATTATTTGAGTGGAGAAAGATATTTCACAAAGATAGACTTGAAGAGTGGACACCGTCACATCAAAATTAGAGAAGGTGATGAATGGAAGACTGCTTTTAAGACAAATGAAGAATTGTATGAGTGGTTAGTGATGCCTTTTAGATTGATAAATGCACCGAGTACTTTCATGAGATTGATGAATGAAGTTCTGAAGAAATTCTTGGGTAAGTTTGTTATTGTGTACTTGAATGAAATTTTGATTTTCAGTAAAACAAAAGAGGAACATTTGTGGCATATTAGACAAGTTTTGCAGAGACTGAGACAAGAGAAATTGCTGATAAACATCAAGAAGTGTAGTTTCATGAAAGAAGAGTTGGTATATTTAGGATTTGTGATTTCTGCAGAAGGATTGAAGATGGACCCTGAGAAAGTGAAAGCAATTGTTGAATGGCCTACACCAGAGAGCATTGGAGAGGTTAGATCATTTCATGGATTGGCTAGTTTCTACCGGAAGTTCATAAAAAAATTTATTCAGTTCGTAACCCTATGACAAAGACAATGAGAGGTGATAGAAAGGATTTCAAGTGGACATCAAGAGTAGATAAAAGTTTTGAGTTGTTGAAGCAGAAGTGATAGAGCAGCCTATTTTGGCATTACCAGATTTCAATAAGGTATTTCAAGTTGATTGTGATGCAAGTGGAAATGCAATTGGAGTAGTATTAAGTCAAGAAGGTAGACCAATAGCATATTTCAGTGAGAAGTTGAATGATGCAAGGAGAAGATATTTAGTTTATGATCAGGAGTTCTATGCCATAATTCAAGCCTTGAAGAAGTGGAGGCATTATTTGTTTCCTAAGGAGTTTGTGTTGTATTCAGATCATCAAGCTTTGCAATATTTGAATAGTCAAGGTAAGATGAATCAGATACATATGAGAATCAGATACATATGAGATGGGTAGAGTTTATGCAGAGTTATACTTTTGTGTTGAAGCATAGGAGTGGAAAATCAAACAAAGTTGCTGATGCATTGAGTAGAAGAAGGAACTTGTTGACAAAAATGAGAGTTGAAGTTTTGGGTTTTGATGAATTGAAGAACATGTATGAGGGAGACACTGATTTTGTAGAACCTTGGAAGGCATGTAAGGAACCTGTTGTGATAGATAAGAGTAAGTGGTTGGACTATTTCATTCAAGAAGATATGTTGTTCAAAGGAAGTCAGTTGTGTATACCTAGAAGTTCAATGAGAGATAATTTGATCAAGGAGAAGCATAGTGGAGGATTGGAAGGACATTTTTGCATTGATAAGATAGTGGCTTTGGTGAGTGAACATTACTTTTGGCCTCAAATACATAAGGATGTTTAGAGATTTGTGTAGAGTTGTAGAGCTTGTCAAATTGCAAAAGGGAGTAGTCATAATACTGGATTGTATAAACCTTTGACAGTACTGGAGAGACCTTGGGAAGACATAAGTATGGATTTTGTGATGGGATTACCTAGGACATAAAGAGGAAATGATTCAATATTTGTAGTGGTTGATAGATTTTCAAAGATGGCTCATTTCATACCTTAAAAGAAGACAACTGATGTAGTGCATGTAGCTAACCTATTTTTCAAGGAGATTATGAGATTGCATGGATTACCTAAGAGTATAGTTTCAAACAGAGATACATAATTTATTAGATACTTTTGGAAGACACTTTGGAAGAAGATGAGGATAGATTTGAAGTTTAGTTCATCTTTTCATCCACAGACTGATGGACAGATAGAGGTAGTGAATAGGATTTTGGGAAACTTGTTTAGATGTTTGGTTGGAGAAAAGTCAGGAAGTTGGGATTTAATTCTTTCACAAGCAGAGTTTGCATACAATAATTCAATGAACAAGAGTACTAGAAGAACACCTTTTGAAATTG
Organism: Cunninghamia lanceolata; assembly: GCA_027924645.1. Lineage (NCBI taxonomy): Eukaryota > Viridiplantae > Streptophyta > Pinopsida > Cupressales > Cupressaceae > Cunninghamia > Cunninghamia lanceolata. The sequence goes on along the minus strand of BSBN01000327.1, from coordinate 649,551 downwards.
TTACCAGAGTAAACCCTAAAGGAGTTGCAAAATTGAGAGATGTCGGTATGGAAGAAAAGAGAAGTGTAGAAGCAGAAGAATTTGCAGATCACATGAAGATAGTGCATAATCAGGTGAAGAAGTATTTGGAGGATATGAACAATAAGTATAAGGAAAAGGCACATGAGAAGAGAAGACATAAGGAATTTGAAGTTGGAGATGATGTGATGGTGTACTTGAGAAAAGAAAGATTTCTAGTTGGGACATATAACAAGTTGAAGATGGAGAAGTTTGGACCTTGTAAGATACTTAAGAAATTTGATTCAGGAAATGCATATGAAGTGGAATTACCGGAGACCCTGCGTATATCACCTATTTTCAACATTGCAGACTTATATCAGTACCATGAAACAAAGTTTAGTGACAACATGGATGAAGACTTGAAGAAGAAGTTACCACACAAAGAACCAAAGTAGATTGAGGACATTTTGGACAGCAGAGTTGGACGCAACACTAGAGGAAGACAATACAAAGAATATCTTGTGAAGTGGAAAGGCAGACCAGGAGAACATTCATCATGGATTTCTCAAGCTGAGATGGACCGTCTTGGTTCTCCCTTAGCCCTAGCAAAGTGAGGGACTCACTTTTTCAATAACTCTGGATGTATGATGTAGGAGCATCCTTAGTTCAAGAGCAATCTTGCATCAACCAAAAACATTTGCACTTCAGTTTGTTTGTAGTCCAGTTTGTTTCTTTATTTTCTAGTTTAATTCAGGCAGTTCAGTCAAAAGTAGTTTCTGCTTTTGGTCTAACATTTCACCACAACTACATTTCAGATCTTATGGAGCTGGATTTAGCATCTACAATAATCCATCTACAACATATCCAGAATTCAGAGATCCACACTTCATTACCGGAAGGATATCACTCTCAAAAGTTGATTGTTTCTCAGAGAAGAGTACCTTGATAATCACAGACAACCAGCTGAAGGAGAAACTTCCATAAGCATTTCCCAATCTTTGGAGCCTAATGACACATCATTCAATGATCTTTAGTTTGTGGCCAACCTTCCCCGAAGATCCACACATCATCCCATTCATTTTCTAGAAGTGTTCTATGCATTTAGGTCTAACCTATCTGTGTACACATGTTACATCTCTTCTTTAGAATTTGTGATCTTCCTTGGCCGATGTAGAGGAATCTATTGATCCAGACTTGGTATATATTGATGTAATAGATCCCTAGGAAAGTAGTTCATAACATAGTGATAGTTGATAGCTTGGATTTTTGTGCAAAGGAGATTGAAAACTTTATCTTGTGCATGTATGTAATCATACCTGTGAGCCCTAATTGTAAGCCCACATGTTGCCGACCAATCTGTATTTGAATTCTTTGATATACTAAATGACTGAAACTGCATTTGTTCCACTTCTTTGAGTTTTTTCCATTGTGATTACTCTTGTTACATGGTCTAGACAGTTCATTTTATGAACCCTCCTACCATGACTGCACCACTTTACACCTGCCAATTGCCAAACTTTTCTATGTTTTAAATTAAAAATCTTGTTTCTTTAACTATAATTCATGTTTTTGACTATACAAGATTGCAAATGAGGTTATTTTATATGGCATGGTAGTTATTTTTGCATTGCATCATAGGTTATTTTGACTATACCTAAGGTATGATTTTAGTGTTAATTTGAATTTCTTAATATTTTGCTTTCTAGCGTTTTCTACATACTAATTTCTACCTATGCTTCCTCACTTTGCATTCATGTCTCTTACAGCAGTTATAAATACAACATCTGACAGATTTCCCATATCCTTCATGCAATCTCATATGGTATTTATTGTTTTATCTCATGTCATTTGATGTACATAAATGATATTTATGTTTAATCAATTTTGCTTCTTGATTCTTCTCACAGGAGGTCACAACTCCAACCTGTCCAACTACGGACAAAGAAGCTAGAGACAAGATGATGGAGATTGATCATCAGTCGGTGGTAAGTGATTGATTACATATGTGATGTTATATATTTCTTACATTTTCTATATTAATGTGCATATATTGTTTGATTGTATTAACAGGTGGAGCTGGATGAACTTATGTCGAAGAGGTCTACTCAACGATAGAGAGAGGATGAGTCACTGATTGGAAACTAGTTTTTGGGACATTTTTTGTATTCCTAGATGGCTTTGTATACATACTTTTGTATGAACTACCAATGTATATTTTTGAATAAATGCCTATATGGATTTTTATATAAACTAGATGTTATGTTCATGACATTATGTATATGACAACTTATATTAAATATTTAATATGATGATCAATTATTGTTATAGGAATTTGGTTTTACACATGCCAATTGTATTTGCTTGAAATTTTATACATCATTTTCAAATAATCCATTTTGTGCATTTCAATCTTTGTACAGAGCTCTGTTTTGATGTAATCTAATGACCCTCAAGAGTTGAGGCTTGGATGTATCAGACTGTGGACAACAGAAACAATGAAGATTTGATGTGTTAGAGCCTAGTTTTTGTTTGTTTGTCAGGAGCAATGATAGTTGGATGGAGAGAGAGGTCCTACAGACCATGAACCATAGGTCTTGAACATATTTTAAGGGTTGACACAAGTTAAGGCATGACTATCCCAAGAGGACTGATTTCATAGTCTCAGGGTGTAAGAGTTACTAAATCTGGCCATGCATTTGGGGGTTACTAAGACCTTGAAAGGTATGTGATGTCATTTATATCATTACCCAATGCTTTCTATGGTGTTTCCACACTGTCCTAGAAACTTGAGAGGTCTGCCACCTTTGCATATTGAGAGGACTGTCATGACTAAAGAAGTCTGCCTTGTCATGAGTTCCATTGAACCTTGAGAAGAGAGTGAACCCATTGTTGTGAAATATGGTATCAATAGTCTAGTTTGTAACCTTCCTCTACATCAATACAATGTCAAAAGTCATATTTCAAAGTTCATAATTAGTGGAATTAGTTTTAAGTGACGAGAGTGGGATGTTGTGAGAAATAAGACAAAAGACTAGGCTGAAACTTTCTTATTATCTAACTGGCTTTCTTTCGAGGAATGAATTTTCTTTTTTGACTTGGCTCAATAAAATTGGAAGTGTGTCTATTCATATAAATGTGCATTGAGATGTGCTTGAATCTAGGTCTTTTGAATTTTTAGATTAAGGAGATGGTCTTTGTTGAAGAATAGTATGATTTTTCTTTATGTGGTCACATTCAATGCCCATTCACTAGCATGTTGGCAATTGGATTTTAGTGCTTTCTTTGGTGTGATTTGAATGCTCTTGTAGTCTTATAGCAATTGGGATGAGTAGGAAAGAGATAAATTCAATCTTTGTTGGAACCTAAATTATTCCTAGGATTTGTTGGCATAGTAGGTCTGATATTTGGATGTATCAGACTGTGGACAACAGAAACAAGGAAGATTTGATGTGTTAGAGCCTAGTTTTTGTTTGTTTGTCATGAGCAATGATAGGTGGATGGAGAGAGAGGTCCTACAGACCATGAACCATAGGTCTTGAACATATTTTAAGGGTTGACACAAGTTAAGGCATGACTATCCCAAGAGGACTGATTTCATAGTCTCAGGGTGTAAGAGTTACTAAATCTGGCCATGCATTTGGGGGTTACTAAGACCTTGAAAGGTATGTGATGTCATTTATATCATTACCCAATGCTTTCTATGGTGTTTCCATGCTGTCCCAAAAACTTGAGAGGTCTACCACCTTTGCATATTGAGAGGACTGTCATGACTAAAGAAGTCTGCCTTGTCATGAGTTCCATTGAACCTTGAGAAGAGAGTGAACCCATTGTTGTGAAATATGGTATCAATAGTCTAGTTTGTAACCTTCCTCTGCATCAATACAATGTCAAAAGTCATATTTCAAAGTTCATAATTAGTGGAATTAGTTTTAGGTGACGAGAGTGGGTTGTTGTGAGAAATAAGACAAAAGACTAGGTGTGTATGAGGAAAATTGACTATGATAAACTAACAAAATCAAAAACCAATAACATAAAGAGAACGAACCTAAATAAAAGCCATTAACAATGAATCAATGAATTATGAAATCTTTTACTAAGATTTGTATTGTTCCCTTTGGATGAATGTGAATTGCTCAATAGTACTGCGAAACCATGGTTGTAACAAGCAAGTAGAGTGCTCAAAGTGCTCAAAGATCAATGTTAAGGGATCGTGAAGTTACTCAATTGATGCGATGTATGCTCAAAGCACTGTAAAGGATGCCTGAGAATAAGTGATCGAAGAGAGGTTGTGAAGGAGATGAGGGGGGTTTATACAGGTTTCAACAGAGATAGATCAACGGTCCATATAATTTAGAAGAATCAACGGAGGAGATAAATCAAATAACCATGATGAATGTGCACACGATATGTGTCAATCCATAAGGATATTTTTATTAAGATATAATGAAAACAAGATTGATTGAATAGATAACTCAACTTGTAATTTTGCCTTTTTTAGAGTTCTAAAAATAAGATTGATTGTGCACATGAGTTAACAAGATATTTTAAGAGGAATTGAAATATAACTGAAATTAAATAAATAAATTTATTTAATTGTTTGTGCATGATAGAGGAACAGAAGATTATAAATAAAAATATTTGATTTTATTTATTTTTAGGGGAAAAAACAAATTAAATAAATAAATTTATTTAATTGTTTGTGCAAGATTAGAAGATTATAAAGATTATAAATAAAATACTTGATTTTATTTATTTTTAGAGGATTGAGATAATTTAAATAAATTTGCATGATTTATTTAAATTTAGAACAATTGATTTAATTAAATAATGTAAATTATTTAATTGTAGATAAAAGGGAATTGTGATGAATTAATTAAATAATTAATTTATTTAATTAATGGAGACTTGAAATTTGAAAGAGGATAATGATTTAATTAAATAATTAAACATTGTTTAATTTTGGAAGAATATAGAGGACATTAATTTAATTAATTAAATAAAATAGAATTTATTTTATTAATGTCAATTTTTAGAAGGTTTGGAAGAATTTAATGAAATTTATTAAATAATTAGATTATTTAATTAATGTTGGATGTAGGTGTTTAGACAGATTAGACGAAATGCAAATGGTACGACGACATGGTCATTTTAGGGTCTCTACATTTTGCCCCTCTTTGATGCAATGTGGTTTACAACGTTGCGTCAAAGAAAATGATTGTTGAAGACATGATACAATTTATTAATGCCCCAGTGTAGCTAGCTGGCGTAGGGTGCCCCCTCGAGAGGAAAGATAGTGAAGCGACAGAAGAACTGTGTTGACGCTCGACAAGAAGATTTTCTTAGAGACAGACGAGTTTGGGTTGATGATAGATAGAAGAAAGGAGATAGGAGAGAACATGAGAGAAAGACTGTTGATCAATCATTGCTTGAGAAACTATATAAGGCCTTAGAAAAATGGATGGTGTAAATGGATGAGCTTGTTGCAATGGTTTCACAAATGTTTATAAAGAGCAATCCTTATTTTTGATATAGCACGTGGATAGTTTGCTACCAAGGTATAAAAGACCAAGGTGCTATGATATCTGAGTGCGTGGATGTTGACTCTGCAAGCAAGTGGTCTGAACTTAGATCCCTTAGACATAATATGACCTTGTTGGTACATGTGAATGAGCCATAGTCTTTGAACATAAAATAAATTTCAATACATGTAAATGCAAGAAAAATATTAATATGTAAGATGCTAGGTTGTAACACACACAAGATAAATATGATGTTAAGAAAGATACTAAAGATCATTCCTCAAACACGGCATACAAAAGCAATGACTATGCCCCTAATCCGTACTGTATCGCAACATACCAAGATTATAGATAAATCAAGGTAGTCTTGAATAGGTAATGGAAAAGGAACAAAAAATAAACCAAAAAGCAAAGTGACTAACTTACAAAGTAAACATACAACCAACATATTCTCTTGCCAAAGAGGTTTCTCATGATAGATTGGATAGGAAAGATAACAGCCTTATCGTAGGAGTGATGTGTCTGTTAAAGGGGGCTATCTACCTAAAAAGACAATGTCTTGCTGTAGGAAATGCCACATGTCACAGGAGACACATGTGTTGGTCTCAATAATGGAACACTCTGCAGAAGACAAGCTTGTGGACTGGTGCTTTGGTTAAGATGGATTTAGTTGATGTTGGCAATCAAAACAGTAGGATAGTATACGACTCTGGAAGTAAGTTGCTTTGCTTCAGGTTTGTTAAGAACTTTTTCTTTAAAAGGATGCGCTAGCTTGTTGTTTTGCTGCTTGAGTTAGTCAAGTCGAGGCGAATGGATTTTGACATATGAAAGACTAGAAAGGTGGAAGGCTAATGGATTGAAACTGGTGGAGAATGATGAATCATATGTGCCTGAGTACTGGATACATCCTTCGTATTCTAGACTACCTACATACCCTGTATCCACGGGATCAAGGCACATTACGAGGAAAGATGAAAAATGATAATATGTAGTTATGGACAGAGTGATGAGATGTGTCAAGGTGAAAGGGGGAGATCTTATGTACCTGAGTACTGGAAACTTCCTTCGTATTCTAGACTGCCTACATACCCATATCCATGGGATCAAGGTACCTTAAGATTGAGATGAGATAATATGTAGTTCTGGTTGGTGTGATGATGTGGGAAAAGTGTTGAGAAGATAATAGCCTTATTGTAGGAGCAATGTGTCTGTTAAAGGGTGTTATTTGTGGAAAGGAGAAAAGATTGAAGTGTTTGCGAACCACGAACAAGGATCCATTCCTAGACCTAGGTTAAGGAAAGAGTTGCCCCCATTCTGGTAGAGGAATTTGCATGGATGACTGACAAAGAAGACATAGAAAGCTTGACCTAGGACAAGACAGTGATAACTATTGACACAGATTAAGGCGTGGGATGACGATGATGGACACTGACAAATTTCTAAGCTATACTAGATAGGGGGATGGAAATGCAAACAAGGTCAATGGTTTTATTATGGATGGATGAATGCATCATGTTACGAAAGAGACATGGAATGAATAGGACTTGATAGATGATGGGTGCTAATTCTACACATAGTGCCTGTTTGCCAGGTTTTCACTATGGTACTTATCCAAGGCGCCTGTTTACCAGGTTTTCACCATAGGATGGAATTTTGTGTTTTTGTTTTGTTTTTTTTTGTTTTTTTTGGGAATACTCTAAGGATCAGGCATAGAACTTCTTGAGATGGACATTGTTAAGTGGCTCATCCAAAGGAATGCCATTAGGTGTAGCTAAAGTATAAGCTCCTGATCCATATGGTGCTGTGACAATAAAGGGACCTAACCAGTTAGGCTCAAACTTGCCCTTCTTTTCTCGATCTACCTAATTTCTCTGATTCTCTTTAAGTACAAGATCACCAACTTGAAACCGTCTTTCTTTGATCTTTTTGTTGTAATTATGCTAGAGGTGGTTTTGATAGACACGGAGATGATTAAGCGCGACAAGGTACCTCTCATCTAATAGTTCAAGCTCAGCTAATCTGGAAGTGCGATACTCCTCTCCAGCAATTAGGTTCTGCATGGATACTCTGAGGGATGGGATCTCGACCTCTATGGGTAGGATGGCTTCAGAGCCATAGACCAAGGCATAGGGTATGGCACCAGTTGGTGATCTGATACTAGTGCGGTAGGCCCATAGGGCAGGATTGAGTTGCAAATGCCAATCACAACCAGCTTCATTGACTGTTTTCTTGAGGATCTTGAGAATGGTCCTATTGGAAGCCTTCGCTTGGCCATTACTCTGCGGATAGTAGGGAGTTGAAAAGTGATGTTGGATATTGTATTGTGTGCACAAGGCATGAAAATGTTGATTCTTGAATGGTCTCCCATTATCAATGACAATGGCTTGGGGAATACCATACCAGCATATGAGGTAGTTAAGGATAAACTTGGCTATTTGCTTACCAGTGATATAGGTCATGGGAATGGCTTCCACCCACTTCGTGAAATACTTTGTGGCAGTAATGATGAACTTATGGCCATTGGATGAGGATGGGTGGATTTGTCCTATGAGGTTAAGACCCCATTGAGAAAAAGGCCAAGGAGTTGTCACAGGTTGTAATTCATGAGCTGGTGCGTGAATCAAATCTCCATGCTGCTAGCATTGTAGATACTTCTTAGCAAACTGTGTAGCATCTTGCTCTATTGTAGGCCAGTAATAACCTATTCTGAGTATCTTCTTAGAGAGATTAGTACCAGTAGAATGTGCACCATAGACACCTTCGTGTATGTCTCGTAAGGTAGCTTTGGATTCTTCCACGTTAAGACATCGTAAGAGGATACCATCGAGACTCTGACAATATAGTGTATCACCCAGAATGGTGTAACGGGAGGATCGATGAATAAAGGTTTTGTGTTGGGTGGATGATAGGTCAGGGGGAAAGGTATTGTGTTTAAGGTATTCATAGATATCTTCGTACCATAGGGAATTGGGACCAACAAGTTTGCAGATGATTTCAGTAATGGGAACATCGACCGCTGGTATCAACAATTACTCGATCAAGAATTTGTTGCAAGTATGAGGTGAGCCAGTGTTGTCATTGATGTCAACATACTCATATTGCATTGACAAGAAGGATTTGATGAGCTGTGTGCTGAGGATATTGAGAAAATTAGCCTCAGTCAGGAACAGTGAAGAACAGTGATGAGAAGAAGGCAAATGTACTGTATAGGATGAGAACCGGAGGATGCGGATTAAAGGGTTAGTAGATATGAGTCTTGAGATGCTTCAGTTAAGATTTCAGAGGTCCGCATGAAGATCTGAAGGAGTTGTGGCTGTCGGTATAGAACCGGTTCCGGCAAGTATCCAGAGGTGACAGAGGATCACAAAAAGGTCCGGTGAGGTCCGGAATTGTATTATCCTAATCTGCGGATTGGACGGAGTGTCTGGGATGTCCTTGTGATGTGTCATTCTGATTTGTGTATGATTTGGAGGTCTGGAAGTACCTCTTGCATTATGACAGTGGCGACAGACTGTGTTCTTGAAGTTCCGGATGAGGAAGACAAGAGATCCCAGTAAGTAGAGGAAGTGCGGATGTATCCGGACATTCAGACAGGCTTGTGAAGGTTCTTGGATCATGTTTAGGTTGTGTTGTTGGTCCGCATTGATGGTAGAGCTCAGAATTGAAGTTATTCTTCCGGATGAAGTTCTTGCTCTGTTTAGCCAACCGGATGAGTTGTTCATCCTGTGAATGTTCTTGTGATGGCCGACCGGATGTGTTATTCATCTTGCGGATACTCCTATGGTTGTTTGCTGACTTAGATGTTTGTTCCTAAGTCGATGTCTTGTATAAATAACGGTTTGTGAGTTCATTTCAAAGTGTGGTGTGTGGATGAGTGTGGCATAGCGAAGAAACGTGTGAAAGGCAGAGCAGAGATTTTTGGGCTTAATTGGAACTGATCCGGACATGGTAGAGATGTCATTCTCCAGTTCAAGACTGTGATTTTTATCACTTTGTAGACAGTGTGTCTCCTTGTAGGCAGTGGGCCTCTTTGTGAGCAGTGTGCTCGGGCAGTGAGCCCTTATTGGCATGTGCCATTCATTTTTTCTTTATTCTTCTAACAGAGAATAATTCTTGGGTTAATCACCCCGTGGTTTTTCCCTTAACCGGGTTTTCCACATCAAAATCTTGGTGTTCAATGTGTTGATGCTTATCTGCTCTTGTGTTTATGTATTATGCTTCCATGGATGATTATTTGATATACTGCTAACTAACAATAAAGAATCAAGTGTTTGAAAGAAGAAGAAGTTTTATACAACTGATTCACCCCCCCCTCTCAGTTGTATGCCCTAGATCCAACAATTGGTATCAGAGCTAAGTTCCTCTGATAGGAGCTTAACCACTTGAGGAGATCCAGGATGTCGTCATACAAGAAGGATAGTCCGAAGTTCGATGGAACCAACTTCACTCTCTGGAAAGGTCGCATGAAGTGTCATTTGGAATGTATGGGAAAAGCATACTTGGCTATGATTTCAAAACCATATATACCTCCACAAGGTGGTCCGACAACTCTGAATGAAATCACAGAAGCTGAAAACAATCTGCGGACCAAGGAAGCTCTTCTAAGCGCATTGAATGACTCAGATCTCTCGAATGTCATTGACCTACCAACTGCATATGAGATCCTAACTAAACTGGAACTTCTGTATGAAGGAGATGAGTTTGTCAAAAGTGCAAGGTTGCAAAGTCTGAAAGGGAAATTTGAAAGATTGAAAATGAGAGATGATGAAAACATCACTACCTTTATGCCAAGAGTAAATGAGCTGGTATGTGGAATCAGAAATGCTGGTGGAACTTTAGATGAAAATGAGATTGTCTGCAAAATCCTAAGATCCCTTCCTGCTGCCTACAAAATCAAAGTTGCTGCCATTGATGAATTCAGAGCCCACACAACTGTCACAAGAGAACAACTGGCTGGCAAACTAGCTGCATTTGAAATGACCGAGTTTGGAGATGATCCTCCCAAGACTGAATCTGCTTTCAAAGCCAGTGCCTATGTGAAAGGCAAACAGAGATTTGATCCGGGTGAAAACTCATCAAGGAAAATGTCATGGTATGATCAAGCAAGAAGAGACATGGAAGAAGAAGAAGCAGAAACAGCTCAACTTGAAGCCCTCATTGCAAAGAGACTGCCAAGAGGATCCGGTAAGTATGAAGGAAAACTACCCTTTAAGTGTTTCAACTGCAATAAGATTGGTCATTTTGCCTCAAGATGTCCGGAGAGATCTGCAAGATCTAATACTCACAGACAAAGGTTTCAAAAGAATTGCTATTATGTTCATGAAGAAGATGACAATGAAGGAGTAACAGATGATGAATCAAAACTAGGAAGCAAATCCGGAAATGAGTGGGTGTTTATAGCCATCAAGGAAGAAGATTCAATACTCTCTGAATCTGTCAATCACAAAGTTGTTGAAAAAGCCTTGGCTGCTCAAGTGGAAGAAAAGGATGATTGGGTTATTGACAGTGGATGTTCTCACCATATGACTGGTGACAAGAATAAGTTCTTAGATTTGGAAAGATATGAAGGAGGAATGGTAAAGTTTGGTGACAATTCTGCTGGCAGAATCAGAGGTAGGGGAACTATTTCCTTTGATGGTAAGAGCAAAACAGGAAATGTACTGTATGTTGAAGGATTGAAGCACAATCTTCTCAGTGTTGGTCAGTTAGTGGACAAAGGCTATGATCTCCGGTTCAAGAATGGAAAATGCAGAATCTTTACAAGCTCCGGAACTAAAATTGCATCCGGTACTCAGACAAAAGGTAACATCTTTCATCTGGTTGGTTCAAATAAAAGTTGTTTGTTTGTTCAAATTGATCAGAGTTGGTTATGGCATAGAAGAATGTGTCATGTAAATTTTGATAACATCATCAAGATAAGCAATACTCAGGCTGTGAGAGATCTTCCAAAAGTGATGAAACCTACAAATAGTGTGCGTAAAGAATGTCAGTTAGGTAAACAAAGCAGAGTCTCTTTCAAAAGCAAAGATCAGTCTTCTACCGGATTGTTGGAATTACTACATACTGATCTATGTGGTCCGACAAGAATCAAGAGTCTGCAGGGTGATAGATATTTCATGTTGTTAATTGATGATCATTCCCGGATGATGTGGGTTACCTTTCTAAAAGAAAAATCAGAAGCTTTTGAGAAGTTCAAAATCTTCAAAGCTATGGTGGAGAATCAAACCGGATTGAAACTAAAGTGTCTAAGGTCTGATAGAGGTGGTGAATTTACATCTGGTGAATTCATTGACTTTTGTGAGAAACAGGGTATAAGGAGACAGTTGTCTACTCCTAAGACTCCATAGCAGAATGGAGTAGTTGAGAGAAAGAACCGGACCATCCAGGAAGCTGCTAGGACAATGATGTTGGAAGCAAATGTTCCTCAAATGTTTTGGAAAGAAGCTATCAGCACCGCAGTCTACACTCTCAATCGAGTTCAAATCAGAAACAACACCGGTAAGACTCCCTATGAACTCTGGTTTGGCATCACTCCTACTGTGAAATATTTCAGAGTATTTGGTAGCAAGTGTTATATTAAAAGAGATGAAGATCTAGGAAAGTTTGATGCTAGAAGTGATGAAGGAATTTTCTTGGGTTACTCCACTCAAAGCAAAGCATACCGGTGTTACAATAAAAGATTGAGGAAGATGATAGAAAGCACCAATGTAAAGGTTGATGAAGGAATTGAGAAGCCTTCAAGATTTTATGAGTTTGATGAAGATGACCAAGACAGTGTTCAAGGACCTCAATCCTCTCCGGTGAGACAGAGTCAGCCTGATCCGGTAAATCAGGAAGAAGAGATAGGTCTGAATGAGCCTGATCAAGAAACAGCAGTGCTGGATACTCCCAAAATTCCAAGGTATGTAAGACTGAACCACTCTGAAGATCAGATCATAGGTGACAGAAGCAAAGGTGTACAAACTAGAAGGAATATTGCTCAAAATCAGGATGAATGCTGTCTGATTTCAAAAATTGAACCTAAAACAATAAATGAAGCCTGCAATGATGAAAACTGGACCAAAGCAATGGAAGATGAATTGATGCAAATTGAGAAAAATCATACTTGGGATCTTGTTCCCAGACCTAGAGACAGGAATGTAATTGGAACCAAGTGGGTCTTCCGGAACAAACTAAATGAAGCTGGTGAAGTAATCAGAAACAAAGCTAGATTGGTCTGCAAAGGCTACTCTCAAATAGAAGGAATTGACTTTGAAGAGACTTTTGCTCCGGTGGCAAGAATTGAAGCAGTCAGATTACTTCTTGCATTTGCTGCCTTCAAAGACTTCAAGGTATATCAGATGGATGTCAAGTCTGCCTTCCTAAATGGTGATCTAGAAGAAGAAGTCTACATTGAACAACCAGATGGATTTCAATTGTCTGATAATAATGATATGGTCTACAAGTTGAAGAAAGCTTTGTATGGATTGAAGCAAGCCCCAAGAGCATGGTATGAAAGGTTGGATAAGCATCTTGTGCAGATTGGATTCAACAAAGGTACTGCTGACAGTAACTTATATTTCAAAATTGATCATGAAAACATTCTGATTGTTGAAGTGTTTGTGGATGATATCATTTTTGGAGGAAGAGATAGTATGTGCAAAACTTTTGCAAATCAGATGAAAAGTGAGTTTGAAATGTCTATGCTTGGTGAAATGAATTTCTTCTTGGGTCTGCAAATTACTCAAACAAAAGAAGGGATCTTCATTTCTCAGACCAAATATGTGAAAGAATTGTTAAAGAAATTTGGTATGGAAGACTCAAAGCCTATGAACACTCCTATGGCAACCGGATGTAAGTTAAGCAAAGATGATGATTCTCCAAAGGCAGATCAGACAAAGTATAGATCAATGATTGGTGGATTGTTGTATCTCACTCAAACTAGACCAGATATAATGCAGGCTGTTGGTCTTGTGGCAAGATTCCAGGCTGATCCTAGAGAATCTCATGTTATGGCAATCAAAAGAATTTTTAGGTACTTGAAAGGAACAGTTGAGTATGGTCTATGGTACCCTAGAGATCCAGATTTCTCTCTTCATGCTTACACAGATGCAGATTGGGCAGGAGATGTGGATGACCGGAAAAGCACTAGTGGTGGAGCATTCTTTTTGGGGAAGAGATTGGTTTCTTGGCTAAGCAAGAAACAAGATGCAATATCTCTGTCTACAACTGAAGCAGAATACATTGCAGCAGCAGGTAGTTGCACTCAAATCTTATGGATGAAGCAGATGCTAAGAGACATCAAAGTTGAATGTAAGGAGCCTATCACAATCTTCTGTGATAATTCAAGTGCAATTAATATTTCCAAGAATCCGGTATTGCATTCTAAGACTAAGCACATATCTATCAAATTTCACTTTTTGAGAGAACAAGTAAACAAGGAAGAAGTCAGATTGGAATATGTTCCCTCCAAGGATCAGATTGCAGATATCTTTACAAAACCTCTTCCCAAGGACTCTTTTGAATATCTCTGGGAGAAGTTAGGGGTCATGGCCCCTCCGGTGATGAACTAAGATGCACTGATGTGCATCAGTCCGGTGGCTATCACAGTCATATCTTGTGATCCGGACTAATGGGGAGCTACAACTAAGGGGGAGCAGCTGGTATGATTCTGATGTATGAGAATTGCAAGTATGAGCCCTTTGCCATTGATGTCAAAGGGGGAGAGAAGACATGTGAAAAACAAGTGGTTGATGATCAAAGGGGGAGCAATAAAGGAAGAGAAGACATATGAAAAGTTGAAGTTCTTGTCTTAATGGTTTTTCACATCATATGTTGCCATCAATGACAAAGGGGGAGATTGTTGCAAGTATGAGGTGAGCCAGTGTTGTCATTGATGTCAACATACTCATATTGCATTGACAAGAAGGATTTGATGAGCTGTGTGCTGAGGATATTGAGAAAATTAGCCTCAGTCAGGAACAGTGAAGAACAGTGATGAGAAGAAGGCAAATGTACTGTATAGGATGAGAACCGGAGGATGCGGATTAAAGGGTTAGTAGATATGAGTCTTGAGATGCTTCAGTTAAGATTTCAGAGGTCCGCATGAAGATCTGAAGGAGTTGTGGCTGTCGGTATAGAACCGGTTCCGGCAAGTATCCAGAGGTGACAGAGGATCACAAAAAGGTCCGGTGAGGTCCGGAATTGTATTATCCTAATTTGCGGATTGGACGGAGTGTCTGGGATGTCCTTGTGATGTGTCATTCTGATTTGTGTATGATTTGGAGGTCCGGAAGTACCTCTTGCATTATGACAGTGGCGACAGACTGTGTTCTTGAAGTTCCGGATGAGGAAGACAAGAGATCCCAGTAAGTAGAGGAAGTGCGGATGTATCCGGACATTCAGACAGGCTTGTGAAGGTTCTTGGATCATGTTTAGGTTGTGTTGTTGGTCCGCATTGATGGTAGAGCCCGGAATTGAAGTTATTCTTCCGGATGAAGTTCTTGCTCTGTTTAGCCAACCGGATGAGTTGTTCATCCTGTGAATGTTCTTGTGATGGCCGACCGGATGTGTTATTCATCTTGCGGATACTCCTATGGTTGTTTGCCGACTTAGATGTTTGTTCCTAAGTCGATGTCTTGTATAAATAACAGTTTGTGAGTTCATTTCAAAGTGTGGTGTGTGGATGAGTGTGGCATAGCGAAGAAACGTGTGAAAGGCAGAGCAGAGATTTTTGGGCTTAATTGGAACTGATCCGGACATGGTAGAGATGTCATTCTCCAGTTCAAGACTGTGATTTTTATCACTTTGTAGACAGTGTGTCTCCTTGTAGGTAGTGGGCCTCTTTGTGAGCAGTGTGCTCGGGCAGTGAGCCCTTATTGGCATGTGCCATTCATTTTTTCTTTATTCTTCTAACAGAGAATAATTCTTGGGTTAATCACCCCGTGGTTTTTCCCTTAACCGGGTTTTCCATGTCAAAATCTTGGTGTTCAATGTGTTGATGCTTATCTGCTCTTGTGTTTATGTATTATGCTTCCATGGATGATTATTTGATATACTGCTAACTAACAATAAAGAATCAAGTGTTTGAAAGAAGAAGAAGTTTTATACAACTGATTCACCCCCCCCTCTCAGTTGTATGCCCTAGATCCAACAGAATTCACATTTCTATGTATTAGCAGGCATGTTAATTAGTGACCCTATAGAAGCCATGGAATCTGTAACCTTGTTATGCTCTCTTGGTATTTTCTCAAATGTGATGCTAGAAAAGTGTGGTTTATAGGCATCCACTAGTTGCTTGTAGGGGACCAACTTTTCATCTTTTGTTTGGTACTCATCTGTGACTTGGTGAATGACTAGCTGTGAGTCTCCATATACTTTTAATTCTATGATGTCCCATTGAACTAATGTATTGAGAACTATGAGGAGTGCTTCATACTCGGCAATGTTGTTGGTGCAAGGGAATGCAAGCCGATATGACTTAGGAATATAGTCATTTTGAGGTGTGATGAATAAGTTGCTAGCCCCTGATCCATGCTGTGTGTAGGAACCATCAAAGTATAACTTCCACATTATTGAGTTGGAAAGAGTGAAGAGATTCTCGTCTGAAAAGTCTGCTACCATAGGGTGTGTATCTGTCATGGGTACTTCTTCTAGTTGATCTACTAGGGCTTGTCCTTTGATTGCTTTATGATCCATATACTCAATGTCAAACTCACTAAGGATCATGACCCATTTAGCTAGTCTACCTGTAAGAGATGCTTTTCCTAGTAGATACTTCAATGGATCAATTTTGGCTATAAGATTTGTGTGTTGGTTCAACATGTAATGCCATAATTTTTGGGAAGCGAACACTACTACTAAACAAGCTCTTTCCATCGGTGAATAATTGAGTTCATATCCCACCAAGGTTTGACTGATATAATAGATTATATGCTCTTTTCCTGCTTCATCATGTTGTGCGAGAAGGGCCCCTAGGGATGAAGTTGTAGTTGAGATGTATAATATCAAAGGTTTATCAGCAACGGGTGGAACCAATACAGGAGGTGTAGCCAGATACTCTTTGAGCTAATCAAATGCTGCTTGACACTTATCATCCCATTGAAATGAGACATCCTTTCAGAGTAAGTGTTGAAATGGTTGACATGTATCTACTAGTTGTGAGATGAAACACCTAATGGACTGCAACCTTCCCTGAAGGCTCCTTAATGCTTTGAGGTTCTTTGGTGGAGGCATCTCCACTATAGCTTTGAATTTTACGGGGTCTATTTCGATGCCTCTATGGGATACAATGTATCCCAATAGCTTCCCTGATGTTACACCAAAGACACACTTCTTTGGATTGAGTCTCACTTGGTATTTCTTGAGCCTGTCAAAGATCTGTCCTAGAACTTGTATGTGATCTGCCCTAGAAGATTTAGCTAGTATGTCATCCACATAGTCCTCCATGATATGATGAAAGAGATCGTGGAAGATCACTGTCATTGCTCTTTGATAAGCTACTCCTGCATTCTTTAGACCAAACGGCATGACACACCAACAATAGTTACCCCACAGACAAGTAAAAGTTGTTTTATGTTGATCCTCTTCTGCTATCCTTATCTAATTGTAGCCTGAGAATCCATCCATGAGAGAAAGCATTTCGTGCCCTGCTGTCAAGTCTACTATAATATCAATGTTTGGTAGTGGAAAGTCATCTTTGGGACATGCTTTGTTAAGATCTTTAAAATTATTACACATGTGGATGCACCCATTGGGTTTAGACACAGGTACAATGTTTGATACCTAGTCTAAATAATCAATAGGTCGGATGAACTTTGCATCTAACAGCTTCTGTATTTCCACCTTTACCAAGAGGGCTATCTGTGGGTGCATCTTTCTCAGCTTTTGCTTGACTGGTTTTACTTTTGGATCAACTGTGAGATAGTGAACCACTAGCTTAGGGTCTAGCCTTGGCATATCCACATAGGTCCATGCAAAGTTGATGGTTCGTTGTAAGAAGAATGTGTTAAGATTCCTGTGTTCTGTTTCTGATAATGATGCTGCTAGGAATGTGGTCTTTGGATTTTTCTCTGTGCCAAGGTTTATCTCTGTAGAATCTTCCACTAGAAGGGTGGACTTCTCTTGATACTTAGATGGTAGGGGAAGGTCAAATCCTCCATCCTTCGGTGCCACAGTTGGGTTTTCACCTTTGAATACATCCTTTGTTTTTACTATTTTGTGATCAAGAGGTGCCACAGTGTGGTTTTCACCTAGAGATCTTTCTTTATTTTTACTTTTGCGACTGGAGGATTTGGCATTCTCACCAAAATAAGCAATTGGCTCTAGTTCCATTACAAAACCTACTTTATGATCACCAAGAGGGATACCTTCCTGAAGTCCCTTGAACTTAGCTATAGCTTCGTCATTCTGAAATACATCTATAACGAGGGACCCTTGTTGGTCCCAATCGATAAGTTTAGCATAGACAAGTGTTACTTTCTAGGTGTTTGTGGTGGAGGTTAGGGATATGGATGATAGCATAAATATAGAGAATTCTGTAAATAGGTCAGTCATATGGAGGGAAGAGTCATCGATGGTATCTTCATTAGATGTCAAACCGGCAGGAAAAGTTTCAGCTACCTCATCGAGGATATACTCGATGTCCAAGGAGTGTGGTACCTTTCTACCAAATCATAATCCCTTCTTGTCTAGTTTCTTTGTCACAATAATGGGTTTCATAGTTCCTTGATTCTGTTTCCCAAGGCCACCCTTGCCTTTATAGCCCATGTTTTTTACTCTCCTTAGACCATTACCATATTGCTTGACTGGTATTGTGACTGGTTCTTTCTCTTTATAGAGCCAAGAAGAAATGTCCTCAATAGTTTCCTCCTCCAATAACCGTCCTTGTCGGAATTGGGTTAGAAATGCTGGGGGAGGAATAGCTACTTTTTTAGTTGCTTTAAAAATTGGCGGTTGGCCGTAAGATTTAGGGGACAAAGACATCCGCCCTACACAACAAGATTTTGAGATATCATATGTTCCAAAGCCTATATCACAGATGTGAGCTTTGATTTCAGGAAGAGGATTAGGTTCACTCGTAGAAGCTTGTGTCATAGTTTCAGGATCAACATATAGTGGGGATTTAAGGGCTTTTTCATTTTGAGGCACTTGATTGCAATTCTTATAACTACCTTGCAAGACACAACAAAATTCAAAAGGATTAGGGTCTCCTAGGATAGTGATCTCTGTACCATTAAATGGGAATTTGAGAGACTGATGGTATGTGGAGGGAACAACTTTCATTGCATGGATCCATGGGCGGCCTAGGATAATGTTGTAAGGTAGCTCAATATTAAGGACTTGACATCTGGTTTCAAGCATGACAGGCTCCAGTTGTATAGGTAAGTAGATAACACCTTCTGAACGACGTTCAACATCATCATATCCCTTGATTGTATTACTTTGATCAATGTTGATATGATCCTCAGAGTATCCCAATTGCTTAAGTAACTTTAAAGAACAGATGTTGAGACTAGCACCACCATCTATGAGTATGCGTTTGATTTTATGCTTATGGATGAAAACCTCAATATGAAGGGCATCGTTGTGACATGGATCATGAGATGGGAGGTCCTTTTCAAAAAAGACCACATTGTAGGGAGAAGCAATGTTACCTACTATAGCTTGGAAATCTGTGACCGCTATGTTGTTAGGAACCGATGACTCTTGGAGGGCTTTTTCTAGCACCACTCTATGTGCAGGTGATGACCGTAGAAGGTCCAAGATAGAGATATGTGCTGGGGTTTTCCCTAGATGTTCAACAATATTATAATTAGATTGAGCTGGGAGACTGGGTGTAAGACCACGAATAGTGACGCAACCATGACAAGTTGTAACAGCGCAATCTGTAGATTTACCTTTGATTGTGAGGGTAGACACTCGACTCTCTTCAAAACGACCCACAATGGAGTCAAAGGAAATGGAAGCATGGTTGATACCTTTACCTTTATCTTGAGGAGGCAGACTGTGGTGAGGGAATGGTTCCTTATACATGTTGAGGTCTTTGTTCGTGTGTTGAGCTGGTGGATCATCTTCAAGAGAGATTTGGTTGCCTTCGATGAGATTTTGGATTAGGTGCTTGAGTTTCATGCACGATGCAGTTCTATGCCCTTGGCTCCTATGGAATTCACAGTATTCATTTTTTCTTTGTACCATGCAGTTTTGTAAATAGGTTCGCCATACGGGGGAGCATCTGGTAAGGTGATGAGCCCTTTGTGTAAAAGTTTCTATAGGACAGATTCTATGGGCTCTCCCAAGGGAGTGAATTGACACCACGGCGAGTAATCTTGTTGAGGCTGCTCTTGTTGTCGTTGCTGTTGGTTTTGATAAGGTTACCTTTGTTGTTGCTATTGTTGAGGTGGAGCTTGACTTGGTTTGGAAAGCTACAGTGGCATTTGTAATATTTGGACATGTTTAGAATGGGCCACCCCATCGTTGACCACGTTTTTGTTTTTATTCCAATATTTGGGTTTATCATTTGTTTGGTGTTGAGGAGCATTGTCTTTAGTTTCTTTGAAGATTTTGACCACACCCTTAGCAATGAGGGCCTTTTCGATGTTACTTCCTTTGTATGTGATTTCATCGAAAGTTGTAGCACTAAGAATTTGCAAATTAAAATGTAACTCTTGGTTGAGGTTTTGCACAAATATGCTAACAAGCTATTTTTTGGGTATCTTGAAAGGGAATTTGCTAGCCATTTGTCTCCATCATTGAAGGAAAGAAATGAAAGTTTCTCCATTTTTCTATTTGTTGTTGCATAGATTAGTCATGGAGATCTCATGCTCTGTGTTATAGGAGAAATGGGTGGTAAATTTCTCCGCTAGCTCGTTAAAAGACTTGATACCTGTGGGTAAGTGTGAGAACCATTCTATAGCTTGACCTCCAAGACTGTGAGGAAAGAGACGCATAAGATATGTGTCATTATGTGAGACCTCGAAGCAAGCAAGATAGAATTCCCTGAGATGGTCTTTTGGGTCACCTTTTCCTTTGTATTTATCAAACTTGGGAATAGTGAAATTTTAAGGAAAAGGGATCATGGGTAATGACCGATCAAAAGGATAAAGACACACTTCTTCTAATGAGAAGGTCTTCTTGGTGTGGCCAAACATAAGATCAGATAGTTGTTGTTGAACTTCTACAATTTTTAGCTCCATCATTGTGGGAGGGGTTGCAAACATCTCCTATTGTCCTAGAAGTGGTTGTTGTTGCCCATACGGAAGATTGTAGTGTAAGCCATGGGTGTTGGTGTTATAAGGGTCATATGATTGGTTGGGGTCATACACGTTGTACGTGGGGTTTAGATTGGTTTGGAATTGGATGCTTTGATTCGGAGGAGGTGGAGGAGGCGCGAGGTAAGAATGTCAGATTTGTGATGGTTTAAGAAAAGAGTTTGGTAGAGGAAAGCTAAAGTTCATTGGGTTAGGTTGCGATTGCGGCACATAGCTTTGGGAAACTTGATGTTGGAAAAATTGAGGGTGGCTAGGCAATGTGTGAAAGAAATTTAACGATGATGAATGTAGTGGAGGAGGGACATAGGTAGATGTGATTTGAGATGGTTGATTAGGGATGAGTGTAGAAGAATTTTGTGGTTGGGATTGCATGACTCTAGTTGGTTGAGAGACATGAAGGTTTGATGATATGGGAGGTGGTATTTGTTGAGACCCTTATTGCATGGCTACATAGTTGGTCCTCAGATTGTAATTGGGTGGGAAACCTATTCGTGAAGGGGTAACCAAGATTCCACTTGCAATTGGTGTGGACATTTGAGGAGTTTGTTGTATATTTGATCAAGCTAAGGTGGCTTTCTTAGCTAGCTCCACTTGATGTTGCAGAGTTTCTTGTTGATTTTTGTAGATCTCCATAGGAGTTAGAAGCGGTGATATGGCCCTCTTTCCTATTGGGTTTTGATAAAGGGGATTCTTATATTGTACCATCATTTTCCCTTGTGAGCCTTATTCAGGTAAAGGTGTGGTCACCATTGACATGGTTTGGACCACCTGTATGGTGCTTAGGGTGTTGTTTGTCTCCTTGAGATTAGATAAATCAAAATATTAAGGTAATTTGGCTCCTTGCTCTGCTAGCAAGCGAAAGAAATGATCTTGGTTCTCACTAAGGATTTTGTCAAAGGCGGCTACAGATCTAGCATCTTGTATGAATTTGTCAAGATCTTGTCCATCTTCTTGAGAGGATTGACCTATTTCAAAGTGTCGCTCTTCTTGAGATGGGGCTAGATATGCAGTATAACCTAGTGGGACAAAATTCGGAGGCAAGCCGGTGGTATAGTGAGGTGTACTTGCCAAAGGGACTCTTCCTTCCTAAGATGGGACTAGATTGGTAGTATAACCTTGTGGGACAAAATCTGGAGGCAAGCCGGTGGTATAGTGAGGTGTACTTACCAAAGGGGTTCTACCCTCTTGCGGATTGTTTGGTTGATCAAGGTGCGACATGTTGGGAGAATTGGTTGATCTTTCCATGGGTGTTCTAGGAGTAACCTTGGGAGTAATGTTGAGTCTGCTTGATTGTGGTGTATGAGGAGGTGATTTGCACTTCCTAGGGACAACTTGCTTGGACTTCATAGTTTGCTAGAGTCTAGTGGTTACCATGGAATACACTAGGACAAAAGCTGGGACACTGCTTGTGTTTTGACAAAGACAAACTCTGATGCACAATTTACTGGACCAAAGGTGCTATACTGTTTGACCAGAGGCGTAAGACTGTGCAACCAAAAGCGTGCTACTGTAATGCCAAAAGCATGGACTGAGCTACCAAAGGCAAGGTACTGCTATACCAAAGGTGAGCTACGGTGACCAAAAGTGAGCTACTGTTATACCAAGGGTGCTAAAGTAGGGTTGCCAAAGGTGAGGTATTGCTATACCAAAGGCAATCTACTGTACTACCAAAGTGAAGCTACTGTAATACCAGAGGCGCTGAAGTAGTGTTTGATGCTTATAAAAGGCAAATTTTTGATAGATTTGGTTCTGTTTCTGATTGGATTTGGTTTTGGCAAGAGAAAACACAGCAAACAAAGTTGGCAAAAAAGGACTCACACAACAGATAGTGTATGTTCAAGGCTCACAAAAAGCCCAATGTTTCCAAAGGTACAAGATAATTGCAAACAATATCAAGTACTTTTTATCCCTAGAGGCAAGGTTTCATTGCAGTAGATCAGCTCACAGCTTAATACTCCGTCGATAAAAATATCATTCCATAAAGGTGTTGGATATTTTGTATCTTTACGAGAGATGATAGGTAGGGATATCTCACCCTCCCCTTGGAAAGCTCAAGTAGGTCACAAGAGCTTTATGGCCAAGGGAATACTATCTCTTCTCAAGGGAGCCAATGGTGAGTATCTTAAGGGCTTAAATCAATTCCCCTTGCACTGATGATTACCACAACGTTTGAAGGTAGATCAGGTACTCTCTATCTAGAATGGTTCTTAGTAACTTTGAGGGACCAACACCTTACGAGCAATGTGACAAGCTACTAAAAGATTTAACCAATCCTACTAAGAGTATCAAACACTTCACTCAATGTGAAAATCATTTCCACAAAGAGCTAGTACACCTCTTTTCAGTTTGGCACCACAAGGTAAGGCTGACGTCGGTTTGGACTTGGCTTTCGCCTTATCCCTCTTATATAGCAGTTCAAAGGAAAACTCCGCTTAGGGTCATCCCTTTTGGATGAAGCACAATCCAAAAGTAGGCCCTTCTAAAGGAAGTACTAAAATGTAAGAGCAAGCACGTCAAACAAAGGTTCAATTGTCCCATTATAAGAAAAATAAGGTGCAACTAAATTAGGCACACACACATTTGTAGTTGTCAATTATCCCTTATGAAATTGAAGTGTTTGGCATTCATGTCCATTGTCCCTTAGAAAATTGAGGTGTTTTCACATACATGTCCATTGTCCCTTAAGAAAAGCAGTATGTTCCTAAGACTTAGATTGCCGAAATAATTTGTTCATTTATCCCTTAAGAAGGCAATATGTTTCTAAGAATTAGTGCAATAAATCAAGATTTCTTCAATGCTCGTCCTGCATGAACATGTTAGAAAAACCTTTTTTCTTTGTGTGAGTGATAAGAAGCTGCAACAAGTCAATTAGTTCCACAAAAACTCACAAGTTAGCAAAAATAAATCAAATTGACCAAAAGTGAGTTACTGTCTAACCTAAAGCGACATACTGTGATACCAATAGCACTACACTGTGTTACCGAAAGTGATGTGTTATAGACTAGAGGTGATCTACTATGCCACCAGACGCGCTGAAACAGACCCAGAAGCACCGTATTGTGCTATCGGAAGCGTTGTACTGTGTAACCAAAAGCGTTGCACAAGACTCAGATCCAGAAAAAATTATATTTTATCAAAATAACTAAGTCCATATATGATTTCATGGTTGATTTTAATGTTCTAAGAAGTAATATCTGATAGATCTGTATCCTGAAATCAAAAAAACTTAGAAGGTGTTGCGAATAGATAGGTTAACTCAAATATCAAAAATACCCCTAAATACGTTAGCTTAGGAAATATCAAAGACAGTTGAAAGATAAATAAACCATCTTGTCAGTCAAATCAATGATAGTTAAGTGAGTAAAACCCTGTAAAAATCACCAAAATAAGATCAGAAACCTAAATTTCCAAAGGCACTTTATGATACTACCAATAGTGCTAGACTATTACACCAAAAGCGCGGCTCTGTGTTACCAGGAGCGCTGCAGTATTGCCCGGGGGTGCTGTACTATGCCTCCAGAAGTGTTTTAGGATACTGCCAAAAGTGATTTTCTATGTATTTTGCGTTGTTTCGTACTGTAACTTCAAAGAAAAAATTAATTTCTTAAAAAAAAAGAGGGATTAGTGGGTCCCATCGGGCGTGCCAGAATGTGTATGAGGAAAATTAACTATGATAAACTAACAAAATAAAAAACCAATAACATAAAGAGAATGAACCTAA
The DNA here is from genome assembly GCA_027924645.1 of Cunninghamia lanceolata. Classification (NCBI taxonomy): domain Eukaryota; kingdom Viridiplantae; phylum Streptophyta; class Pinopsida; order Cupressales; family Cupressaceae; genus Cunninghamia; species Cunninghamia lanceolata. The sequence continues at coordinate 625,063 of BSBN01000327.1, read as the reverse complement.
ATAAAAGCCATTAACAATGAATCAATGTATTATGAAAGCTTTTATCGAGATTTGTATTGTTCCCTTTGGATGAATGTGAATTGCTGAATAGTGCTATGAAACCATGTTTGTAACAAGCAAGTAGAGTGCTCAAAGTGCTCAAAGATCAATGTTAAGAGATCCTGAAGTTGCTCAATCAATGCGATGTATGCTCAAAGCACTGTAAAGGATGCCTAAGAATAAGTGATCGAAGAGAGGTTGTGAAGGAGATGAGGGGGGTTTATATAGGTTTCAATAGAGATCGATCAACAGTCTAGATAATTCAGAAGAATCAACAGAGGAGATAAATCAAATAACCATGATGAATGTGCACATGACATGTGTCAATCCATAAAGATATTTTTATTAAGATATGATGAAAACAAGATTGATTGAATAGATAACTTGTAATTTTATCTTTTTTAGAGTTCTAAAAATAAGACTGATTGTGCACAAGTTAAAAAGTATTTTAAGAGGAATTGAAAGATAACTGAAATTAAATAAATAAATTTATTTAATTGTTTGTGCATGATAGAGGAACAAAATATTATAAATAAAAATATTTGATTTTATTTATTTTTAGGGGAAAAAATAAATTAAATAATTAATTTATTTAATTAATGGAGACTTGAAATTTGAAAGAGGATAATGATTTAATTAAATAATTAAACATTATTTAATTTTGGAAGAATATAGAGGACATTAATTTAATTAATGAAATAAAATATAATTTATTTTATTAATGTCAATTTTTAGAAGGTTTGGAAGAATTTAATGAAATTTATTAAATAATTAGATTATTTAATTAACATTGGATGTAGGTGTTTAGACAGATTAGACGAAATGCAAATGGTGCGACGACATGGTCATTTTAGGGCGTCTACACTGGGTTGAAATTTTCTTATTATATGACTGGCTTTCTTTCAAGGAATGGATTTTCTTTTTTCACTTGGCTCAATAAAATTGGAAGTGTGTCTATTCATCTAAATGTGCATTGAGATGTGCTTGAATCTAGGTCTTTTGAATTTTTGGACCAAGGAGATGGTCTTTGTTGAAGAATAGTATGATTTTTCTTTATGTGGTCACATTCAATGCTCACTCACTAGCATGTTGGCAATTGGATTTTAGTTCTTTCTTTGGTGTATGATTTGAATGTTCTTGTAGTCTTACAGCAATTGGGATGAGTAGGAAAGAGTTCATTTCAATCTTTGTTGGCACATGAATTGTTCCTAGGATTTGTTGGCACAGTAGGTCTGATATTTGGATGTATCAGACTATGGACAACAGAAACAAGGAAGATTTGATGTGTTAGAGGCTAGTTTTTGTTTGTTTGTCATGAACAATGATAGGTAGATGGAGAGAGAGGTTCTACACACAAAATGAGACCTCCCCTAGCATTTACCCGTCAACCCCAACGTGTTGGCGCAGTCGGTTCAGACCCACAATGAGGAGAACAAAAAATATGGCACCTGGCAAGCTTTCCACTGCATGGAACTGAAGCATTTTGCAAGAATGTGTTTGATTTCAACACAGTCAAATGGACATGAGTTAAACGAAACTGAGAGAGGTTATTGGAAACGGACCCCACATGCACTTGTAGGTCGAAATGAAACATTCCCAGCTACCACAAATTCTGAGAACTACTCCGTCAAAGTTTGGTAGTTTTTTCATCTTAGGGATCTTAAGGGACTTTGTTGGTAGCCTGCTGCCCCAAACAATTGGGGCACTTGGATCACAAAATGAGACCTCTCCTGGAATTTACCTACCCACCCCAACACATTGGCACAGTTCGTTTGACCCCACGACAAGTAGAACAAAAAATATGGCACCTGGGAAGGTTTTTGCTCTTAGGATCTTAAGTGCCTTTGCTCTTAGGGAACAATGTACCGGCAAAGACCCTAGTTTTCATAAGGGGAGACCTAGAAACTTTATCCTTCAACTCCTTATCCAATGATAAGTTTATTCTTAAAGTTTGATGGCCTTTATGACCATATACACGATGTTGTTTTCGGATAGTCATAAAGGGTAGTTTTGGACAACCATGTGTATCTTTTTAACAAACAATCATTCCTTTGCATTTGGACCTTTATACCACCTCCTCCTTGTTTTGAGCCTATAAATTAGATTATCTTCATGTTATTAATGGTATCTTTGATTGATCATAAGGACAAGTAGTGTTTATGGACTGTTATCACAATCTTCAACAAGGAGTCTTTGGTTTAAGGATTAGGAAGATCATATTAGTTTCATGCCAAGAATTAAAGAGAATAAAAGTAGGCTCAGTAGGAAGAGCAGTAAAAATGACAAGCAGAGGGTAGAATAGATGGTATAATGTTGAACAAAGATAAATATGTTTGAAGGAATGGATCTTGCTAAACCTTGGCTTATAGTGTTGGATATCTTATGCATTGTTGAGAGGTTACAAAATATATATTGAAGATCAATCATACACTAAACCCAAAACCTTGTAGTCTAAAACCTTATGAAGATGAATAGTGTGATTAGTGTTATGGTTTGTACTAAACATGTTGTAGATTTCTAAGGAGAAAAAACAGTGATATAATCCTGTTAGATGGTTTTTTAGGTCTAGTAATGGCTAGCATTCTTATTAAAAGCTTTTATATCCTTGAAGGGACTTAGAAAAGGAGATACAAGGTCTATGTATATATTTATAACCTGCACATACTTTCAAACTACTTAAACCCTTGTCTACTTTGGCATGTGTTTCCAACACTATGAAGCTCTCCGAGTAGAGTCTCAAGACATGCATATATATCTCAAACCAAACATAGCTCATGAGGTTGTCAAGGAAGTCTTAGGACTTTGTTAAAGTTAGCAAAGGAAAAATATAAGATAACATAGTAGTTGTTAGTGGAGGTTAGATTAGTGTTGTTGAAGGACATGCTAAACAAGAGGATGAAAGATGAGTAAAGGCAAATGGCCTAGAAAGCCACAAAATAGAGATTCTTAAATCAATTTGAATAGCTTAGCACATGTCTTATATCAATGTCTTTGGATGTTCTTAAAATAGTTTGAATAGATTAGCACATGTCTTATATGTCTATGTGAGTAATACAAAGAGAGACACACTCCATCATAGTGGGAACTAATTGTGGTTAGCAAATCACATCATGATAATATATATATATATATATATATATATATATATATATATATATATATATATATATATATATATATATATATATATATATATATATATATAGTGGTCAATTTGAAGTTAGAGACTATTGAAGACTCACATTGGCAATAATCAAACATATTGCATTTGTCACCTCTATTGGTATGTCAACATTTCATATATATCTTTGATGTTGTAACAAAAAATTTGCATATGTGTTGGCTATAATAAAACCATCCATTCTAATGTGATTGAAGTGATATAGAAATCTAATTTTCACAGTAGTTAGAACTAATTCAGTTCATCATTCTTTATTGCATACATCTTTAAATTCTGTAACAATAGTCTAAGTTATGTGCCTTGGCTGTCCTTTAGCCATGCATATGTTGTAATTGAAGTTGTGTAAGGACTGTTGTGTGAACAACCTAATCTGATTTAGTTATTCATCATTTGCAACCTATTTGTATATGTATTTCATGATACCAAAGTTGTAAAAATCTATACCTTGTTCTATGATCAATTTGTAAATGTTGTTCATGTTTTTATATGGGCAAAGCTATAATAGAAGAGTGCAGAAAATAAAGTTAGATTTCAGTCCCAAGACCTTGTCAGCACTAAGAATGGATTGAAATAGTTTCATGAAGCTTTCAGTATTAGTAATGGATAGTCTAAGACTGAGAAAAAGGGGCAAGGGTCTGAATACAATGCAGATGACAATGTTAACCAAGAGAAAACCCTAAAAGGTGAGTACATATGGACTATGAATAGTCCAAGTTGGATAGTGAAGCTCACTGTCAAACTTAATTGGTCTAGGTCAAGAAGAGATGTCATGTGAGTACATAAATATGTCTTAGAAAAATATCACGAGGAAGAACAAAGACAACAATATGCATTAGGGATAGTGGCCAATGTTGGATACCCCCCAAGTCACCTTGGAGTCATGTAGCTTCTATAAAGGAGTTGTATATGCATGAGAAGAGACTCTCAAGGTCTAAGCTCAAAGGAGGACTATCATAAGTTGAAATTGGAGGCTTAAAATGTCATCACAAATCAAACCAAATTCACCCTTGAAATTTTTTCATAAGATTAGAACAAAGGTATATGGATAATATCACAAAAGCATACCTCATCATGTAATAACCAAACATGCATATCTCGCAATGATAACATGCAAACTTGTAAGTCCAAAATCTCAAGACATAACTATGGGAATACAAACCATACTCAACCAAGACCTTCTAAAGAAATAATAACTTAAGCCCGTCATACCCATGTAACCAAGAGCCTCGTGAAAAACCAAATGCATTATGAACCAACCAAGACTCTACAATCAAAAGCATGTCAAACCTTAACTAATGGACACACAAGTAAACCATCAAATTGACTCAAATGAGATATGTGGCAACAAACAAGTGCATCCAAAGAATACAAGTCAACTAGGACCTCCAGGAGCATCCAAATGCATCTAAGACCATGCTAAGCAACCAATATCCAAAAATCATCAAAATATGTCAAACTATTACAAATGCATGAAAAAATTTCTTGAATATTCTCCAAAGTCAACCAAGTGTACTTATAGGACAATCATAAAGAGTTTTATCCTAATTTGTATAATTGAAGGAAGGAATGATTTCAAACTCCTAATTTGCTATACCAACCATGAAACAAATTGATTTTTAGACCTATATCACTATTGTAAATTTGTACCTACATAATCATATCTAGAAATGGTCAAAGGTGAAGGAATCAAGGTCTTGGATCTGAAAGAAAATGAACTTTATAATCATGTATGAGAATTACAGCCTTAAATATGATTGTTGTAGCCTTCCATTAGGTACTGAATTGTTGTTCTAGATTGTCGATGTCCTAAATAAGACTAAAAATGGAGAAAACATGAAGAAAGGAGGCTAGAAATGAAGTTTTGATGGTGAAATTAGTTATCTAAAACTATTTTTTGATGTTTGTACTTGAAAAATGAAGAGATACAACTACATATGGAGGAGATAAAAGTATTTTATAGCTCTGCATATGTGTGAACCATTCAAATTTTTCATTTCATGAAAATCCTATATATAAGTAAAACTACAATCACGTGGCAACTAAGATCAAGTTATGTATTGAGGTATGAAACAACATATATCATCTTTCTACCAATAAAAATAATCATATACAACAAGAAATCAATCTAGAACATGTTATTGATCATAACTCAACCATTGTAAACTGATTATACATCAAACTTTTAAGTTTCAAAGTAGGAATACATGCACATAAGGAATTTAAATTATATTTGTATATCAAGGTGTATATAAATTTAAAATCTAGTCCATAATGGTAGACATATACAAAAATTTGGCAAATATGCCAACTCAAAACATTTTTACAAAATGTGGCATATGCCATGTCTCAAAATCCATATACAATCTACATGCTGAATAGCTACATCAAATACTAAAGGTCCACTTGACCCTATGTCTTTGGTGATTCCTCAACCTATGATGGATCCTCAACCTATGATGGATCCTCAATCTGTGATGGATCCTCAAAAAGTGTCCTCTTTGTACCATGATGTCTAGTAGTTGATGGAGGAAAAGTTGACTGCATTAACAAGTCAAACCACAAATTATATCAATCTCTTCAATGGTAAATAAAAATAAGTTAGATAACTAGTAAATATAATCTTATCAACTATAAGACCGCTATAAACTATCAACTATTTAGAAAACTTTAATTCAATTACCTCAACTCTTTCTTGTCATTCAGACAATCATTCTACAAATGATTTTCTCTTAAGATGATTAGGTGTCCTACTGAAGCGTGATGGCAAAGGTGGCACATCACTGATATTCTCAAGAGACTATAAAAGTAAAGTAACATTGAAATAAATTAATATATAATTATTAAACAAAAAGGAAATGCATACATTAAAAAAGGTTAGATGTGTTACACATAAACAATCTAGAGTGCACTACAAAAAAAATTATCTACTAGAAAACAAGCACATACCACCATTGAGGCCTCCTGCATCGATTGAGAAGGACTCATCATGGATGAACCAACTAATATCTCCTGTATGAAAAATGACAAGAATGTAAGACTTTATGTAAACAAATAATCATAATAATTTTTAAATTATTATTTATCTAAATGACTATAACCAAATATTTAAGTTTTCCAAATTATCAACTAAAGTACAATTCAATCGAATTAAGTTTCCACCCTTTGTTGGTGTTTAGAAAGTCGTTCTGCAAATGATAGTCCCTTGGGTCGATCATGAGTTCGAGTGAAGACCATTGGCAAAGATGCCACATCATTCACATTCTGGATATAAAATTAAAGAGACATCATGATATAAATTAAATTAACATTAAATTAATTGAATTAACATCATGATATAAATTAATATATAATTACTCGCAAAGAAATAAATGCATACAAAAAAAATTGATGTGTAGAACAAATTATACCAGCAAGTCAAAGCCAAATTGGATGGCATACAAAGTTCCATGATGAACTTCTATCAACTCCTCCTTTGTCATCAGCTGTTATCCCCCTTAGATACATTAGTACTAATAAATTTGTTTATATTATTCATATGGAATACACCATGAAATTTAACTTTAAATTTTACCTAAATAAAAGATTGGCCATGGTCTTCTCCTTCTCTATGCTCCACTGATGCATGTGCTTCTGCTCTTGTCCCTGACCCCTCAACTTGAGTTCTAGAGGCCACTGCATCATCTCATGAATGGAGGTCATACTCTAAGGTGTTCAAAGGTGGCTCGCTACTCTCCAAAATAGGACCTAAGCATAGCTGATTGCAAAAAATGCAATTATAGGGCACACAAACATGTGTGGATGAGGAGTATCTAGTAAAATCAGGTGATCCAATATCATCACCAACATCATGTGGTTGTCCAAACTAAGAATTCTGTATAATCAAGTGCTTGGTCAAAGAGTGTATTGCACTAAGGCCCTGTTGTGTTGCATTTGCAACAACGTCTGGGTGCTGAATTGAGGGTGGAGAAAGGATTGCAGAAGGGGGAATATAGGGACCTTGTATTGTCTCATTGCCCCAGGTCTATCTTGAGACATTCCCTTACCTACTCCATGGAAATCTCTAAAATCAAAATAATTAACATGGTGGCCAATGACGAACCCGACATAGAGTTTACAAAGGAAATACAAAGGTACATCTAAATTGTTGTTGGGTGGTTTATCAAAAACCATCCACCAACGATCCCAAAAATTTTGAATAATGCCCTCATGTGTACACCATTTGATTGAATACTTGGGCTTATGAACATCAACATGCAAGCCAATTTTAGGATTGACAAAATGTTGGGCTAACATAGCTCTCGTAATGTCTAACTCTTTCACTTGATCATATGATAAACCGTCAACATATTATGCCTTCTTGGTTTCTCACCATTGCCTAAATGATTCATGTTGGCTTGATAGGGTTCAAACATGACTAATAATTCCCTCTAAATTCAATGTCATTGTAGATAATCAAGGGTGGAGGTGATACATTTCTACAATCCTACTTATTTGATCAATGTTTCTTTAAATTTTCTCTTTGATTGTTGGAGGGGGAGGGTTTGGTAGTGGAGGGTTTGGGTTTTCATTTTGTTCATCCATTTTACCTATTTAAAATATAAAACATACCTATTTAGCATAAAAACCAAAAAAATTTGCTTTAATATACAAAACAAACAAAAAAATGCAAATTTACTAACCTCTTTGGATCAGATATCTGTTCTAGAGCTCTGATATCTATTTTGTGAGAGGTCAGCGTTTTGCAAGCTGCAAGTTTGCAAAATGCAACCTCTTTTTTCCCTTTTTATGTTTTCAGAAATGGATATGTGTTTTGCAAAATAGATATCCATTTTTCTTTACCCAATTCTTTTCATTGTTTTTTAGTTTAACATTACACATTAAATATAAATAGTTTAAATTGCACTACACATTAAATAACAATATCAATAGTTTAAATATAAATAGTTTAAATTACATTACACATTAAATATCAATAGTTTAAATTACTAACTATAGTCAATGTATTCATGTCTTCTTATATAACCACCACTACCACCCATAAGCTTGTGGTAACAGATACAACCATCTAACCAATTATTTCAACTTGTAGTATTGTAGAATATTCTCTTAACATAACAAAGCCTCTAGATTGTTCCACATGAACTTCAAGTATGCTACAAGTCCACATGCATTATTATTTATGCTTCTACTAGCACAATTAAATATGTAGTTGTGAGTACTTCTTCAAATGACTCATGGTTAAATTTCCATAGCATCACCACATGTAGACATATCTCCATGCTATATCACAACATCTAAAACTCACCACATCCTACCACATTACACTTTATCATTGTTCAATAGTTGAACCATATAAATAGAGAGAGAGAGGGGGGGGTTTATTGGGGTTAGGGGTTAGGGTTTAGGGGCATTGTTTAGGGTTTATGAGTTTAGCATTGCTCAAGTTTAGGGTTTAGGGTTTAGGGTTTTGATGCACAAACACACATAAAACACTATGCAAGAGGGTAGAAAAGTAATTTGAAACACATAAAATGGAAGAGAAATTTGCAACATGTATTATATTAAAAATCTGAAAATGAGATACATAAAGATTGAACTCATATGCTCTCATACAACATGGGCTTCAAACATACAAAAATCTACAACTCAACATTCCAGCGTCAATCCAGCATCATCTAGATATTTAAACACATCTTCTCCAAAATCCCCCTTTCACCAAATGAACAAGCCTCAATATGTAGCAATTGCATGAGAAGAAAACCATTATTGGTTTCTGAAAACAACCTCCACAAATCTATTATAAAAAAACCCATCACTTCCAACCTGTCATCTCTCCCTCAATTTTTAGTATTTTCTAAAACAGTTTCTAGGTTTCGTGCCTCTCCTTCCCATCTTTCTAGAAAATTTTAAATTTCTTAATTTTGATAAGATATGAGAAAGTTATTCTCATTTTACCTATACTAGGTCTCATAATTTCAACCCAAACATGCAACAACATGCAAAGCTTCTGGCCCCACCTCTTGGAAATCAATTCCAAGATTCTTGGCAACCCCACTTATGAAAAAATTAGTCAAATCCCACCAAAATTACATTTACAATTGCACCTCAAGGAAATTACATTTTTTGCAAATTAAAATATTATTTCCCAAGCCCATAAACCTTATTGAAAACAAACAAACAAAAATTAAAATATTTTTGATGATGTTGATTGCCAATTTGCCATGGATGCTCCTGCATTAGGTTTAGGGTTTAAAGAGAGATAGAGAGAGGGGATTGATAGTTATTGGGAGAGATCCAAAGGAGACAGAGGGGAGAGATAGGGAGATAGAGAGTGAGAGGCATGTCCATAGACATAGAGAGAAATTGAGAGGTAGAGGGATGATAAATATAGGGAGATAGGGAGAGATAGGGAGACAGAGATTTAGGGTTGCTTGGGTTTAGGGGTATTATTTAGGGTTTAGGGTTTAGGGTTTTGGGGTTAGGGGTTAAGGTTTAGAGGTTTAGAGTTTAGGTTTTAGAGAGAGATAGGGGACTAATAGGGAGATACAATGTGTATAAAACCCCACCACCAAAGAGATTACAATCTTGTATTAATCTCAAATATAGAGTACATTAACACAACTTCCCTTTTAGTCCAACAAAATTCTAGTAGCATAGCAACATAACCTATAATACCATACAAACTACTATCGCATGCCTCCAATATATAGGTAAATGTAATCCAATTTGTGGTTTCCAATACAATGGACTCAAACCATGAGCCAAGTAGTCAACATGCAAAAGAGACCTCATGACATGTGTGTGGGAGTTACAAGTATCTTTCTAGAAGATTCAAGACCTTTCTCATGAACTCATTTATGCAACTTCACTAGAGGACAAAAACAACTCACTAAAGGACAAAATAACAATTCCCCAAGTCCAAAAATGACAACCAACTTCTTACATGTCATCATATATATTATTTCTTACACCTCTTAAAATGTCATTTATGTTTCTTACACATCTTACAATGTCATAAATTTTCATAGATTACCCTCCACTTTGTGCTAAGTTTCCAATCATGCCTTACACATTTGCTTCCCTCCACATTATATCCCTTACAAACATATTCTAAGTCACCTAGAGAATGTATGGACTCTTTTTTAAGTCCAATTTTCCCCTTTTCATGATGCTTGGAGTTGTACACATAATTAATTGACTATTAAATAAATTTCAATAGTCTAAATTGATTGCAAGTTGAATACCATCCCTAGTCCTAATATATCTCATATGTGTTCTTAGAAAATCTACATATAATGTAGCATGGACTGGCTTTCTTTAGATTTAACTTATTGTAGGTTCCTCTAGGTAACTATATTTCTTAAATATTCCTTGACTAACTCACACTTTGAGTAAATATTCTCTCTATAATGATCATCTATGTGTAATACATATACGTTGTGCTACTGTCCTCCATGTACTCCTTGACTTGTGCATGAATCTCTCTCATACATGTTGCATAAATTCCTCAACTTCTACACTTTTGCACTTGCCTTTTTTTTTACTCCCAACAAATTTATGACACCTTGTGTGAATGTCCCATACACCACTTGGAATAGAACCTTCATTGATGATAAATTCACCAAGTTGTTGTACATAAACTCTACTTGCACCAACATAGAGTTCAACAACCTAATAATTTCCCCTACCACACATCTAAGTATATTTCCAAGACTTTGATTAACAACCTATGTCTATCTATTAATTTGTAGATGATACATAGAGATATAATTGAGATTTGTACCTAATTTATTCCATAGGTTGTGCTAAAACTGGCTATGGAACTTCATGTCATGATCATATGTTATTCTCCATAAAAAGCCATGCAACCAAAACATCTCCTTGAAGAATAAATCCACTATCCAGAATGTCTCATTCAACTACACACAAGGAATGAAGTGTTATGTTTAGAAAAAACATACCACTATGAAGATAGAATCATTGCCCCTCTATGTGCATAGATCCAAGGAAAAAATATAGATAGTTCCTCCCACAATCTATTTGGCATGCACAATGGCTTATAAAACCCAATGTTTATGTAATTATCTTTGTTTTTGGTAGATGGTACCTCTTTCAATGAATATATGTACATCTTTGTTCAAACTTAGCTAGTGATACCTCTACTCCAACATGGATCATGTCTTTTCTAGACATGAAAATATCCTCCAAGTCCACCTTAATGTAACTATCTAATGATATTCTCCCTCCTCGAACTCTAGAATATGGACAATTATTAACTCTTGAATAGGTATCCCTCATGCAAATTATTCCTCATATAAGACTATATCTCCCATCTAGGGTTCTACTAATGCATTCCAGGTATCTGTAAAATATAGATTTTTGGTGTAGATATCCTTCATCACCTCCATGCCCACTAGTATAACCATCATTACATACAATAATTCCTACCTCCTTTTTAAGGCATATATAAGATTGTTCAAAAAACTAGAACTTAGAATCATATCCATGAAGTATGAGATGCTACATATTGGTGGAAATCCATCTACAATTGCTTCACAAATCACATCTATGAACTCCTCATGTAGGATTACGACTTGTCTCCTCTAAGTTGTGGCTCAATCTACTCCTTCTATGTGGGATTGACTACTTGTGCATAGTAGTATTTCAAGTCTTCTATCTCCTTGAGAAATTTTCATTTTGATAATAGCAACACCTTGGCCTTCTACATGAACTCTTCCTCATCCTTCATGGGAAGTAACTCAAAATTTTCCCATCAAGTTCTTGATGGTGAAGGTGTTCTTGTGCCCCTATGCACAATGCATCGATCATACTAGCAAGGATTTCCTAGTAACACATGGTAAGCATACATCAAAATCACATCACACCATACCTTATTTGCATATCCTTCAACATAGAATGTAACTTAATGTTACTATGTCATCATGAGTTACTATCCCTTTTGTATCCATGAGATTGTATTGTGTGATTTACATGACTATCTTCATCCCTAACTTATGCATAATATTTATTGATACTAATGTGTTTGTGGTGCATCCATTAATGATTAGATTGCAACACTTTCCTCTAAACTTGCACGTAGTTAGAAGAGACTCTTTCTAAACCATGGTTCATCATCCTTTCATGCAAGTTTGAACAAAACAATGTTCATCATCAAATTCTCCCTAGCCTCTAGGTTTGCACCTTCTACTCTAGCACTCAATGATCTTGCTTCTTTAGCCTACACAACATGCACATGTTTATCTATATGACCTTTTTTATAGTTCCATTTTTATAGTTCCATCTTTATCTATGCACAATGTAAAGAATAAAAAAAACCATTTATAGTTCCAGGAAATAGATATCTATTTTGGAACGGATATCTGTTTTGGTTTGGTATCCAAGCCAAAACGAATATTTTTAACATACCTGTGAAAGTCAAAGTTGGGAAATTCACAAATTTGGCTAAGTAAAGATGTGTTTTTTTCTATTGCCATTGTTTGGCCCGCAATGATCCTACACTTACCCATATGTCTATAGTTAATGCTCCCAATAATTCTCAAATGGTTGACTATTGGTTTTCTTCCTGACCATGCTTCTTCTAGAGAGATGCCTTCTAAGCTATTAGTCAAACTCTGATTGATCAAATAGGCAGCTGCATGAACTGCTTCTCCCCATAATTTATCTTCAAGATTACAATCCTTGAGCATGGCTTTAGCTTTTTCTTGAAGTGCCCTACTCATTCTTTAAACTACTCCATTTTTTTGTGGAGTATATGGAGCTGAGAATTGCCTCTTAATTCCTTTTTGTTTGCAAAAATTAAAAAAATCATCTGAGTTGTACTCCCCCCATTATCTGATCTTAGAATTTAATTTTTTTTATCACTTTCATTCTCAACTTGGTGTATAGACACTTTGAAAACATCAAATGCTTCAAACTTGTTCTTCAAAAAATAAACCCAAACCTTTTGAGTGAAGTCATCGATGAATGTCATGAAATATCAAGATTTCCCTGTACAAAATGTCTTCATAGGTCCACAAAGATCAAATTGAACTAACACCAATTTCTTGAAGGCTCTCCAAGATTTTCTAGAATCATTTTTTCACTACATGTTTCCCCATAACACAAGCTTCACAAAAACACTTCTCTGTAGTGATGGGTTGAAGTCCATAGACTATATTTTGATTGAACATTTCCTTTAGTGATTCAAGGTTAATATGGCCAAGCCTTTCATGCCATAATTGATTTCTTGAAACAACATTTGAAACTAAGGTTTTAGAGGAGTTTGTCCTAAAATAAAATAGGCCTCCTTTCATATATCCATCACATACTAATTTTCCCTCACTATCAAACACCTCACAAATTCTTTTTTTTAAATAACTTTCATGTTTTTGGCAATGATTTGACTAACTGAGATAAGATTTTTCTTTAATCCTGGAACAAATAAGACATTCTCAATACTTGTTTTACCTTGGGTTGGAACATGTAGAGGAGCTTTGCCCAACTCCTTCAACATGTAATTGTGAATCATCTCCCAATATAACCGTGTCTCTCAATTTCTTTACTACATTTCTCAAGATGTCAACATTACCAGTCATGTGGTGAGTAGCACCTAAATTGATAATCTAAACATCATCATTTTGAATATATTTAGAGGTATTTGCTGAAAATAGTCTGTGACTTTCATCATCTTAAATATCCGCATCAACCATCATACTTCCTTGTTTATTTTTATTCACATCTTTCTTCTTTCTAAAACATTACTCTTCAAAATAACCAGGACGATTGCAGTATTATCAAACCCTTGCTCTCCTTTGTCCATCATTATCCATATTAGCATTTCTTTACCATTGAGTCTTCTTGCCCTTGAACTTAGAGGTAAAAGCATTTTCTAATTCAACTTCATTATCTCTATTAAATATTTTCTCATGTTGTAATAATAGCCCTCTATATCATTGAATTTTAGGGTTGTTAATTTTCCACTTAATGTGAGTGTAGTCTTGAAATTCTCAAATGATTTTGGCAGACTATTAAGAGTTATGGAGACAATATCTTTATTAGCTATAGTCTCACCTACATTAATGAGCTGATTTAAATTACCCTTGACTTTTGATAGATGGTCAGTTACTGATCTATCCATTGTTAGATTATATAACTGAGTTCAAAGCATGTGTTTTCTCACATCATTCTTGTGCTCAAAAATTGTAGTGATTGCATCACAAGCTTCCTTTGGTATGGTTGCATTTCTCACATTTTCTATTAATATACCACCAATAGAAAATTTTATTAAGGCTAGTGCTTGGCATGATTTATTATCAAATTCTTCTTGTAGATAAAAATCTGTAGGATGCCTTATAGTTCCATTGACAACAGAAGTGAGGCCTGCCAAAAGAAAAATATTTTTCATTCGATTATGCCAATCTCCATAATTCTCAACACCAATCAACTTAATAGAGATGGCACTCAATAAATTATTTTCCATTTGTAATGATCTCTATGATAAAAAAACCTTTTGCAATTATCTTTGTGATCAAAAAACTTTCCACAATGATCTTTGTTGATGCAGGAGCATCCCTCGTTCAAGAGCAATCTTGCATCAACCCAAAACATTTGCATTTCAGTTTGTTTACAGTTTAGTTTGCTTCCTTTCATTTTCCAATTCAATTCAGGCAGTTCAGTCAGAAGTTGTCTTAGTATTTTGGTCCGCATTCTACTGCGATTACATTTCAGATCTTGTGGAGCTGGACTTAGCATATATACATGTTTATCTACATCATATTCAGAATTTAGAGCATTTGGATCAATTACTAGAAATTTATCACTATCAGAAGATCAACTTTTTTCTCAAAACAGAGCATCCTGATAGTCTCAGATAATCAGCTAAAGGAGAAGACTTGCATAGCATTCCCTGACTTGTGGAGCCTAATGACACATCATTCAATGATCTTTGGTTCATGGCTGACCTTCCCCGAGATCCGTACATCTTTCCATTCATTTGCGGAGGATTTCTATGCATTTAGGTCTGGCCTATCCGTGTCCACACATTATAGCTCTTCATTGGAGTTTGTGATCTTCCTTGGCTGATGCGGAGGAATCTTTTGTACCGAAGATGATATATAAGGATGTAATAGATCCCTAGGAAAGGAGTCAGTGATTGATTCATAATTCTTAGTTTAGATTTTGTGCAAGGAGCTTCAAAGCTATATCTTGTGCATATTCTAATATTCTATAATCAGGCCTATGAGCCCTAGTTGTAAGCCCGCATGTTGCCGGCCGATCTGTATTTGATTTCTATGATATACTAAATGATTGAAATCTACATTTGTTTATACCTTTGAGTTGTGTCCATTATGTTTACTCTTGCTGCACGGTTTGGACAGTTCATTCTGTGAACCCTCCTACCATGACTGCACCAAGTGGTATCAGAGCAAAAGTTTGAATCTTTGGGAGTGAATTGAGCAAAGTTGGCAAGGGAATTCCGTAAGATCTTGCTATGGACATATCATTGAATTGAGGTAGGTTACTTGTGTCAAAACTGATCGCCGAATGTGAGGCAGTTGTCACCTTGTAGCCTGATCTCCAAACTTGAGGTAATTTGTACTTGATCCTAGGAAGATGCCGCCGAGGAGAGTTGCTGCTGTTAGAAAAATGGCTGGTAGAATGGATGAGATGATGGAAACGATGAAGACAATGAGAATTCATTAGCATGCTATTGAAGAAGATCGACGAAGAGGATTGACACCTAGACCTAATGTTGAAAGTGATGATGAAGAGGAATTTCAATCAGTTGAACAAATTGGTGAAACCCTAGGAGGTGATGAAGAAGAAGAATCAGATCAAGTGAAGATGTTGCAAACTATTTCAAAGATCAAAAAAAGACCTAGAGTTGATGTACTGAACTATACTGGTAAATTGAACCCTAAAGAGTTGATTGACTAGATAAATGACATGGAAGAAAACTTTGAATATGAAGAAGTTGAAGATCTGGAGAAGGAAAAATTTGCAAAGACAAATTGAAAGGACATTCTGCTATATGGTGGAAAGAAGTTTAGTTGGATAGAAACAGAAGAGGAAAAGAAAAGATTACAAAGTGGGATAGGATGGTGACAAAATTGAAGAATCAGTTTATACCTTCTGACTATGAGTTGGAACTGTTGAAAAGATTGCAAAACCTAAGACAAAAGGAGAAATCTATGAAAGACAAGACATAGTGAAGCAATTTCACAAGATGATCATACTAAAGAATTTCACAAGATGATCATAAGGACATGACATAGTGAAGCAAGCAAGGATAAAGTGGCTAGATACATCAATGGACTAAGATTGAAAATTCAAGAAGAATTAAGCTTGGTAAGGATGGCATCTTTAGAGGAAGCATATCAGTTTGCCCTGAAAGTTGAAGAGAAGTTGAATAAGAGACTTGATCAGAGATAGAGAGGCAGAGGAGGTAAATTTCAGAGAGGTAGAACATTTTACGGAGGAGATAAATCACATCTGGAGAAAAACAAGTTTGACATCCCATTTAAGAAGGATGACAAAACTAACAATGCCTATCAGACCAATGATAGAAATTTTCATCACAGAGGTAACTATAATTCAAACCAGAATGAAGGATATAGAAGAGAAGGAAGAGGATTTGATAAGAGAAAATTTAGAGGCACCTATGTCAAGTGTGGAGGTGAAGGACATAGAGAATTTGAGTGTAATCAGGGTAGTATAAGCAAGAAAACAAAGAATAGTCGAAGAGCAACCTATGTGGAAGAAGAACCTGTTGGATTGCCTAGTTTAGTTGGTAAACCTGAGAAAGGAGAATCACTTGTGATGAGGAGAGCACTATTTCAAGAAGAGACAAATGAAGAACCACCACAAAGGAAGAGTTTGTTCAAAACTGGATGTAAATCAGGAGGTAAATGTTGTAAAGTTGTTATTGATAGTGGTAGTTCAAATAATCTAGTTTCAGAGGAGATGGTGACTAAATTGAAATTGGAAAGATTGAAACACCCTAAGCCCTATTAGATAGCATGGATTCAGGATGATCATAAGGTACTGGTGAGTGAACAATGTTTGAATCATATCATGATGAAGTATTGTGTGATATTATGCCTATGGATGTTTGTCATATCTTGTTGGGTAGATCTTGGCAGTAAGATAGGAAAGCTATACATGATGGGAGAAAGAATACATATACTATAACATCAAAAGGGAAGAGAATTACTTTGATTCCTTTAGAAGATGATCCTAAGAGTGAAGTATGTGGGAATGCCAGAATCTCTTTGGTAGATGGAAGGAAATTTCTGGATGGTTTGAGACATGAGAATATGTGTTATGCCTTGATTCCTAAGAAACCTAAAACATTAAAGAAGGAGACTGAAGAATCACAACCGGAGGAGATAAGAGAGTTGCTAACAGAGTATGAAGACATCATATTAGATAATGTACCTTAAGGATTGCCACCTATTAGGAGTATCAATCATCACATGGATCTTATAGCGGGAGCAAGTTTGCCTAACAAAGTAGCACACAAAATGACACCAGCAGAGAATGAAGAACTAAATAGGTAGATACAAGAGTTGTTGAGGAAAGGTTTGATCAGAGAAAGTTTGAGTCCTTGTGCGATACCTGCAGTGCTAGCACCCAAGAAAGATGGAGAGTGGAGAATGTGTACAGACTCTAGAGCAATAAACAAGATCACAGTCAAGTATAGATTTCCTTTACCTAGGATGGATGATATCATGGATTGTTTGAGTGGAGCAAGCTATTCCACAAAGATAGATTTGAAGAGTGGATACCATCATATCAGAATCAGAGAAGGAGATGAATGGAAGACTTCTTTAAGACAAATGAAGGATTGTATGAGTGGTTAGTGATGCCTTTTGGATTGACAAATGCACCGAGTACTTTCATGAGATTGATGAATGAAGTCTTGAAGAAATTCTTGGGTAAGTTTGTGATTGTATACTTGGATGATATTCTAATTTTTAGTAAGACAAAAGAAGAACATTTGTGGCATATTAGACAAGTTTTACAGAGACTGAGAGAAGAGAAATTGTTGATAAACATTAAGAAATGTAGTTTCAACTAGTATATTTGGGATTTATGATTTCTGCGGAAGGATTGAAGATGGACCCTAAGAATTAAGAGCAATTGTTGAACGGCCTACACCGGAGAGTGTTGGAGAAGTCAGATCATGTCATGGATTAGCTAGTTTCTACCAGAAGTTCATTAGAAATTTTAGTTCAGTGTGTAACCCCATGACAGAGACAATGAGAGGTGACATAAAGGATTTCAAGTGGACATCAACAACAAATAAAAGTTTTGAGTTGTTGAAGCAGAAGGTGACAGAGCAACCTGTTTTAGCATTACCAGATTTCAATAAGGTATTTCAAGTTTATTGTGATGCAAGTGGAAATGTAATTGGAGCAGTATTAAGTCAAGAAGGTAGACTTGTGGCATATTTGAGTGAGAAGTTGAATGATGCAAGGAGAAGGTATTCATTTTATGATCAGGAGTTTTATGCCATAGTTCAAACCTTGAAGAAGTGGAGACACTACTTGTTGCTTAAGGAGTTTGTGTTGTATACAGATCATCAAGCTTTGCAGTATTTGAATAGTCAAGCTAAGTTGAATCAGAGACATATGAGATGGGTAGAGTTCATGCAGAGTTATACATTTGTGTTGAAGCATAGGAGTGGAAAATAAAACAAATTTGTTGATGCATTGAATAGGAGAAGAAACTTGCAGACAGAGATGAGAGTTGAAATGATAGGATTTGATGAATTGAGGAACATGTATGAGGGAGACACCGATTTTACAGATCCTTGGAGAGCATGCAAGGAACCTGTTGTGACAGATAGGAGTAAGTGGTTGGACTATTTCATTCAGGAAGATATGTTGTTCAAAGGAAGTCAGTTATTCATACCTAGAAGTTCAATGAGAGATAATTTGATCAAAGAGAAACACAGTGGTGGATTGGTAAAACATTTTGGCATTGATAAGATAGTGGCTTTGGTGAGTGAAAATTAATTTTGGCCTCAGATGCATAAGGATGTTAGGAAATTTGTGCAGAGTTGTAGAGTTTGTGAAGTTGTAGAAGGGAGTAGTCAGAATGCTTGATTGTATAAACCTTTGACAGTATCGAAGAGACCTTGGGAAGACATAAGTATGAATTTTGTAATAGGATTCCCTAAGACACAGAGAGGACATGATTCAATATTTGTAGTGGTGGATAGATTTTCAAAGATGGCACATTTCATACCTTGTAAGAAAACAACTGATGTAGTGCATGTAGTAGACCTATTTTTCAAGGAGATTGTGAGATTGGATGGATTACCTAAGAGCATAATTTCAGATAGAGACACCAGATTTGTTGGATACTTTTGGAAGACACTTTGGAAGAAGATGAAGACAGATTTGAAGTTTAGTTTAGTATTTCATCCATAGACTGATGGGCAGATAAAGGTAGTGAATAGGAGTTTGGGAAATTTGTTGAGATGTTTGGTTGGAGAGAAGACAGGAAGTTGGGATTTAATTCTTTCACAAGTAGAATTTGCATACAATAATTCAGTAAACAGGAGTACTGGAAGAACATCTTTTGAGATTGTTACTGGAGCACACCCTAGAGGAGTGACAGAATTGAGAGATATCAATATGGAAGAAAAGAGAAGTGCCGAAGCAGAAGAATTTGCAAAACATATGAAGACAATGCATGATTAGGTTAAGAAGCATTTGGAGGATATGAATAGCAAATATAAGGAGCAAGTAGATGAGAAAACAAGACATAATGAATTTGCAGTTGGAGATGAAGTGATGGTGTACTTGAGAAAAGAAAGATTTCCAATTGGGACATATAACAAGTTGAAGAAAGTTTGGACCTTGTAAGATACTCAAGAAATTTGATTCTAGAAATGCATATGAAGTGGAATTACCAGAGACATTGGGCATATCACCTATTTTCAACATTGTAGATCTATACCAATATCATGAAGCAGAGTTCAATGACATCATGGTAGAAGACCTCAAGAAGTAGTTACCACAACAAACACTGGAGCAGATTGAAGACATTTTGGGTAGCAGAGTTGGATGCAGCACTAGAGGAAGACAATACAAATAATATATTATGAAGTGGAAAGGCAAACTGGAAGAAGATTCATCATGGATTTCTTAGGCTGAGGTGGACTGTCTTGGTTCTCCCCTAGCCCCAACAAAGTGAGGGACTCACTTTTTCAATAACCCTAGATGTATGATGCAGGAGTATCCCTGGTTCAAGAGCAATCTTGCATCAACCAAAAACATTTGCATTTTAGTTTGTTTGCAGTTAAATTTGTTTCCTTTCATTTTCCAGTTCAGTTCAGGTAGTTCAGTCAGAAGCAGTCTCAGTATTTTGGTCTGCATTATTCCACAGTTGCATTTTAGATCTTACGGAGCTGGACTTAGCATCTAGACATGTTCATCTACATCATATTCAGAATTTAGAGCATTTGGATCAGTTACCAGAAAGTTATCGCTATCATAAGATCAACTATTTTCTCATAATAGAGCATCATGACAGTCTCAGACAATTAGCTAAAGGAGAAGACTTGCAGAGAATTCCTCTACTTGTGGAGCCTAATGACACATCATTCAATGATCTTTAGTTCATGGCCGACCTTCCCCGAGATCCATACATCTTTCCATTCATTTGCGGAGGATTTCTATGCATTTAGGTCTGACCTATCCGTGTACACACGTTATAGCTCTTCATTAGAGTTTATGATCTTCCTTGGCTGACGCAGAGGAATCTTTTGTATCAGAGATGATATATAAGGATGTAATAGATCCCTAGGAAAGGAGTCAGTGATTGATTCATAATTCTTAGTTTAGATTGTGTGCAAGGAGCTTCAAAGCTATATCTTGTGCATATTCTAATATTCTATAATCAGGCCTATGAGACCTAGTTGTAAACCCGCATGTTGTTGGATGATCTGTATTTGATTTCTATGATATACTGAATGACTGAAATCTGCATTTGTTTCATACCTTTGAGTTGTTTCCATTGTGTTTACTCTTGTTGCACAGTTTGGATAGTTCATTCTATGAACCCTCCTACCGTGACTGCACCATTTGTGATAAAAAAACTCTTGCAATGATCTTTATGATACAAAACTTCTTCAATGATCGTTACGATAAAAAAACTTTGCAATCAATTTTTTTTTTTTTGCAATTTTCCTTTATGATTCAGCGATGATTTGTGCAATCAATGCTGTAATTTGGCTCTGATACCTGTTGGTGCCTGAATTGACTGTCAGTTAATTGAGCATTTTTTCAAGTAGGCACCTTCCCAAAAAATCCAAAAGGTTCTGAGTTTTGGCACCCCTTCAGTGTTTTGCAGCATCCGCATCATCTTTCTTGAGGAAGGGGTCATCATGTTTTGTCCATCGGCGATGGAGTTTGTGGTTCCACCGATGGTATTGGTCATGCCGATGAGGGTATCTCAGGTCTATCGGCGTAATTTTTGTCATCGACAGAGGATGTTTCTTCTTGGCCGATGGTTGAGGGTCTCGCTGACAGAGGATGTGTGTATCGGGGTGATCAGTTGTGTCGGCAGGAGGATTTTCGGTTGAGCCGACAGTGGAGGTTTTGCCAATGAGGGTGTTTTGGTGGCCATCGGGGACAGTTGGTCTATCGGCCAAGGAAGCTTTTGGGCTAGCTGATAGACTATGTTTGGCTGACAGAAGCAAGTGAAGGTGTCGTCGATATGACTTTTGCCTATCGGCGAGGGAGATTTGTGCTTTGCCGATGGGTCTTCTCTGGCTGATGTGGAAGTTGGAGGCTTTAGGGAGGTGTTCATCAGTGTGACTAAGGGTATTGGCCAGTGTTTTTTCAGTTGCTCCGATGATGTGTGTCTAGGCGATGGGAGCGAGGAGTTCAGTCATCGGAGTGACCTTGGCTATCGGGGGCAGTGCTTTGTGGTCCGCCGATGGAGAGTGTTTGGCCGATTGAGGAGCAGAGTGTGGCTCATTGGTGCGTCGGTATGACTCGACGTATCGGCGAGCGTCTTTTTTGTTGTGCCGATGGCGTGTGTCTCGTCAAAGACCTAAATATGGAGTTTGCGATGGCATCGGCGAGACTATTGAGGTCGGTCAGAGGAGTTCCAGGTTGGCCGATGGGATTGGTATGGCCGACAAGGGATTGCGATGGCCTCATCAGTGTAACACATGAGGTCGGCCAGAGGATTTTTGTTTGCTCCGATGGAGGGAGTCACGGCGACGAAGGGTGTGTTTTGTTTGCCATCGGTGAGACTGTTGAGATCGGAAGGAGTTTTTTGGAGCGGGCCGATGGTATAGGTCTGGGCGATGGGCTTTGGGTTGAGAGGCGTGTGTCGAGTGTGGCAAAAGCGCTCAACACTTAGTATGTGGGTGGCCATGTTTTTAAAATGCTAAAGTTGTCTTTGCACCATGCATGTGGGACTAATTTTCCTACATAATTTGAACCTTCAGAAAATGCATTTTGGTGGGAACTCCCCATTTGAACGCAGTGATGGTTTTCTTGGTGGTTGTGGGTGGTTGAGCCATCAATGGCGACAGTGCAGAGATGTGAGCAAACGGTCAAGCAGTCAGGTACCCATTTTATGGCATAGCAATTTCTCCAACGGTGGCGCTGGGCTCAAGATCCCCCCTATCTGTCGCATTTAATCTGTGAAGGCCATTTTCAAATGAAAGGAATGTATCTGGCAAATTTTTTACTTCTGGCCATGTAATTAATTGCTGAATGTACATGATTCTGTATAAATGGTTTTGGCTGTGTTACTTTTGAGAGGTTGGACATTTTTGGGCTTTCAGCTCTGACTCTGAACATAAGGTGTTCACATTTTGAAAGGCATTTTTTGCTACAGACTCGATCCTTAGTCTGGTGTACTATCTATCTTGGATTGTAAATGATGATTTTCTCTATGATGACCTTCTATGCAGATTGATTTTAAATGAAAAACACCTGTGTGTGTATTGTTTTTGATTGTCTCCTGTATGTCATTTGTTTTCCTTTCAAACAAGGTTGTCAAGGGCTTCCAAGTTTTTTCAGTATGTGCATACTGTGTGTCTGATTTAATGCGTCTACTCAAGGAGTGGTTAAATAGGCTTTTGATCAGATACAAAGGGAAATAGATTGCATCATAGGATCTGTTAAGCATGATCATTAATGATACTCTTTCTTGGACATGTTGCTGTCAGGCAATAGCATTCTTCTCAGGTCCTCTGGATATGAATTTATGTTGTCATGGGGAGACATTTACAGTCTTAGATATGACTCTACTGCCTAGATAAGGCACTGGTTTGGGAATTTGTCTGTTCAATGGGTCTAGGAAAGTCCCATCACTCCAAACACCATTTCAAACCATCTCATCCTTCCATCTGTTAGTTGTAGGATTAGGAGTAGGAAACCCCTGCATGCTCTCATACCTAACTAGACACATATGTCCAAGAATGCTGCCAATCTTGTGATTTGTTACACAAATCTTGGTCCTTACATGAGAGTATTCTGCCTGTTGCTGTCAAGTTAAATCCTTCTGTCATTGAGCTAGTCAAGGTTATACTTTTATCAAATAGGGACACCCCCTTGGTGCGGTAGAACCAGAAGTGAAGGGGAGGAGCTCACGCAACCTCCTGTATTTAGTTGGCTAAATCTGCATGTGCATTAGAACTGGCAAACCATAATGTTGATTCAGAAGTAAAACCAACAATACCATTTGTTAAAATTGGAGAGCTTGAATAGATTTTATCTACTCTAAAAATATAGATCCAAAGACCCTTAAATAGATATTATGGACAGGTGTGTCTCTTACATGAGACATGACTCTTTGTGATTAAATATAGTTTATATTTTAACACTGAGAATTTTCTCAAATGATTTGACTTCTTAGACTAGTGTTTCACAGGATTGATGGTAGAATTAATTGCAACAAATAAAAGTGTAAATAGGTACCAACTTCATCTTGATTTTATGGTAGAGTGATGTCTTAGCTAGTAAGAATAAAGTTTCTGCAATCAATGGTATTGACAAAATAAATTTTGTGTGACATTTTTGGGAGGAATTTACTAAGATGGTTGGAAAATGGTAGGCGCTTCTTATATTATAGATATAGAAGTAGGAGTAGATTACTATACTAGTGAATTTATTATTTGGGAGTAGATGGAGTTTGAGGCTTTGGGTAATCAATCATCCCTTTTGTAATAGGGGGCATAAGAGTTGGTGTGTCAAATGTTTGTGAGGTCAAGGTTTTAAGTATGGACTATTCCTTCTGCTACATCAGTTTCTCAATTCAAGGTAAAAATCACTATTCAGAGTGGAAGTATAGTTTCAAAATTTGGACATATCAAAAATAAGGAATCACCTCCATAAAAATCATCACACTTTTCATCTTTAAACTTTAAAAATAAAAAATAAAAAAAATCTTGAGGCAATTGTTTATGTTATAAATATACACAATTTTAATATTTTTTAAATGAATAATGACTTTATTACTTATTAAAAATTAAAACGAGAATAATACTCTATTCACAAAACAAAAGGGTGGTAGATGACATACCCGCAAAATCTATGCGAGACCAAGTCCAAAACAAAACATGAGAAAAAAATCTAAATGGGGCTAAGCCCAAACATCAAAGCTGCTAAGTAATGAGAGCAATACCATCAAGAGGGGGATCACAATCATTTGGTTTACCCCATACATCGGTGGGAATGAAACTATTACCAATCAGTTCCCAACCAATGAGAGCACCTTCTTCCTCTTGATCTTCATCTGGAGGTTACTGAGAACAAATAGGAGAAACAATTTGAAGCAAGCAAGAAAACTTATTAGAATATGGCCAGTCAAGAGCACCACGCCCATGCGGGGAGGAAGAAGGTGACTAAGAGGGCTAAGACTTGTTGCGGGCAACATGATCCCTAAATATTTTAAGCTGAGATCCTTGAGACTAGGATCCTCAATCCCTTCTAGCATGCTAGCTACGTCCACATGGAAGAGAGTGACCTTGGTGGGAGGCAATAGGACATGGAACTCTGGAAATTGTGCAAGGGCATTACTCTAGTGATCTAAAAGCACATGTAGATAGACAACTTCAAGTGCAAATAATTGATTTTTTAAGATTTAACTCAGTAAGTTATTGATTTTTTTTATTTTATGTAAAAGTGCAAAAAAATAGTTATTGTGTCTTAGTTTAGTTGTTGTTAATTACAAACTTATATTAGTTAAAATTAAGGGTAAGAACAAACACAAAACTGAATAAAATTTGTCTTGAGAAATGTAAATTGAAAAACCCTAGAAGAGTGAAGGGTCTATTCTTGTATACCATTATTTCTCTTGTTTTATAGAGGTTTTCTTTCTCCTAGATGCCTATGTAGACATATTACACATATAAGAGCATACTCAAACACTTATAGATAAATGTTTCTTTTGTCTATCATTCCCAATTACAGCTAGACATGCATAATACTACTTGAATGAAGCAATTAACTCTATTTAAAGTTGTAAATAATCACCATACAATGTGTTATTGGGGGTTATATAGCTCAAGAGTTATAAGAAAGCTTTAGAACAAATCCAAAACCTTTTAGAACACCAAGATCTAATTTCTAAATGCTCAAGATTCACTTTTGTTTGTAGGTTCTTTCATTTGGTCATATTTATAATGGTTTCCATCATAGATGAAGTTATTCTTTATGCATAGGAATCACAAATTAAATTTTTGGCTAGGGATGAAAGCACACTAACAAGGAATTCTTAGTAGCAATATGTTCTCATTTAGCTATTTTTGGCATTCTTGTCCCCTAATTTTGGTTATTGTGAGGTTCTTTGGAAGTGTTTAGTTTTCCTATATTTATTAGATTTTCCTTGGTCTCAAAATAAAATTACTTAATTCTTTGAAATAGATACATATGGCGTTATTGGATATAAAAATATAGGCCTTAAAATCCCAGTGTATCAGGAGCTATTTTTATTTTTATACTTGCACCATTTCAACATACATGTTTCTAATGAAATTTTGTTGTCATAAGAATGTAAAGCCCTTTTATAGTCCAATATTATTCCTATAAGACAAATTCTCATCCAAATTCTTAGGATTAGATGCTTTCCACTATATCCTCTTAAGACGTGGACCAATGTTTTATTGACCACCATAATTTACCTATCTATTTATGGATGGAAAGCTATTGACCTTTTCAATTTAGTCTCTATTTTTTAATAGTGTGTTGTAAAAGGTTCTTAGAAAATGGGAAGCTCTATCTAAAACATATGAAGTTGGAAAACTAAAGTGAATGCACACATTACAAAAATTAATTACATACATAGGGTGCCTTAAGGGTCTTTTAACAAGGAATAAGAACCCATGACTTACTAAATTGGTCCACAACCATAAACAAACGGTTATGCTCCATTTTGGATATTAGCAACCCTCCTACAATTTCTACATATTTGATTTTGCATGGCATAGAAGGAACTAGTACGTGCATGTATATACCTAACTTCCTATTGCTTATCTTACTTGTGCTACACAACACACATCCCTTTGTGAACTTTGAAACATCATTTTCTATAATTGTCTAATGAACTTACCTTTGTATATTTGCCACTATTTTTAATACTAAAATGACTTGCAACTTTTAAAATAAGAGTCACTCTCATCAACTAAACCCTCCCTTAGGCACACAAAAGTTACCAAGCTTGTAAAGCATTCCATCTTTGAGACAATAATTTTCTAGTGTCAAAATAACTATTTAATCTTCATAGCACAATCAAATGCATCTCTTAAATTTACATCACACTCATATGCTTCACACGAGCCTGTTCTACAAAATTCTTAAATTAATTTAGTTTACTCAACATTTAAATCAAAAGAGTTCTAGATAGCATATGAATTAATTTATTAGTCAGACATTTCTTGTACTTAAATACCAAGTGAAAAGATTGCAAGAAATTGATACATTTCTAGTTTTGCACTTGTTATTTAAATTAATCTTGTAAAAATTGAAGATGATGATGATCTATTTGTACAATGGTTTCTTTACACATTAAATTATGCTTCCATTTTTTTACCACTTCTGCAAGAGCATAAAAATCTTTTCCATAGTTGTATTAATCCAAAACTAAAGCATGAAATAATTTGAGTTATAATAGGAAACTTAATGTTTTTTATCAAGACAGTCCCCATGGCACACTCATGTTAATCTATTTCTATTTTGAAAGGTCATGGCAAATTAGGTAAAGCCAATATGAGTGCATTTTTAGTCCTCTTTTTGGAAACACCAAATCATTGTTCTTGTCTCTTTAAGTATTTGTAATATAAGTTCAACTGTGATATTAAATTGTGTAATTTTTATTCAACAAGAAAATAAAAGGAAATGTGGAATATATCCCCACAACATTTTTCTTGGAGAGTGTGGAAGGAAACAAACAACTATATTTTTAAGGATAAAAGATAAAATGACAGGTTTGTCTGCCAATGTATATGCAAGGCCATTACTGAGAATATTGAGTTTGCTAAGATTACTAAACCCACTTGGAACCCTATAATATAAGAAGTGAGAATATCTAGAGTGTGGGGGGTTACCCATGATTTCCATAATGTTGACTTCAATAGGCAAAGGTTAATAAAGATAGCTACATGGTAGATTACACTTGTAGATTGGGTCAAACTCAACTTTGACAGGGCTTGAAAAGGAAACATGGGGCTAGCTAGTGTTGGAGGGATAATTAGTAATGACAATGGGGACTTAATTGTTGCATATGTGAGAAACATAGGAGTTAAAAGCAATAATGAAGCTAAAATGGCTCTTGTGTGTTGGGGTCTTCATCTTGCCACTTCATTGGGATTTTGACATGTCCATTTGGAAGGAAACTCTAAAGTTATAGTTGACGTCATAAATGGAAAGATGGAACCAAGGTGGAAACTTGAAAGTTATGCCTTTAATATTAAACATTTGATAACTAAATTCACTCTTTTTTCTACCAATCATGTCCTCAAGGAAGAAAATACGGTTGTTGATTCTTCAACTAATCTAGGTGTCAACACCATTGGCTATAAATATTGGAGACATTTGTCTAGCATCTCATGTCATATACTAAACCTTTTAATCAATGGTTGCCCATAATCTTGACATTATGAAACAAATTTGCTTCCCTTTTGGTGACGGGAAGTAGGACTCTCCTCAAGATGTATGATGAGAAAAGGGATTTACACATAATGAAAAGGAATCAACCTATGGAATGTCTAATCATCAATTATGATTGGGAAGCCAAATTTTATGGTGGTGGCATTTGGAGATTTTTGAGGGTGAATGAAATATTCGTTAACTCACTCACTAAGGTCTCTTTCAGGATCACTATTTGGATTCAAATCTTTAGTTTCAAAATGGGAGGTGATAGGGTGATAACCAAACCCTCTTCATGCAAAGATCTCAAAAATAGCAAAGAGTTATGGAAGATTTTTTGTCAAGGAGGGATTATTCCCTATTTCAAAGCCATGAAAGGTTTTGAACTTTCTTTTTCAATTAAGTTTTTGTACTCATGGAAGGATGGGAAGGTTTAAATTAGGGGCATAAACTTTGAGGTCATGGATGAGTTGATTAGTGCTACCACCGGTTTATAGGTGGATGACTAGAAGGTTGAAAGGATGGTCCGAAGTAGGGACAAGGAATTGATTAATACTTTTCTAGAAGAGAATGAACAACTCATTAAGCATCAAAATGGGTATAAAAAAGATGAGCTATTGAACCCTTGGAATGAGGTCAGCCTGCACCTCATTAAGTATTTTACTTTGGAGAGTCATTTTCAATGTGTTTTCACATACCACTTCCTCCTTCTCAACCATTTCTGTCATAACCATTGCATTAGCTTCCAATTCTATTTTCTAGCATTGATTGGTAGCTCAGTGAAAAAGGTGCTTAGCAAGAATGCTATGTTGCCTCTATATTAGGGGATGATCTATTATTTATATAATTTCTCTTTAAGAAACTCATGTTCTCTTGTTGGTTGTCATGTTATTAATGAAGCTAACCATAGGCTAGGAAAACAAAGTCACCCCTACCTCACAAA
The DNA here is from genome assembly GCA_027924645.1 of Cunninghamia lanceolata. NCBI lineage: Eukaryota > Viridiplantae > Streptophyta > Pinopsida > Cupressales > Cupressaceae > Cunninghamia > Cunninghamia lanceolata. The sequence goes on along the minus strand of BSBN01000327.1, from coordinate 595,782 downwards.
CTCTTGGGAAGTCCCCCAAAGATAACTCTACTCCTTCTAATAGTCTCATTTTTGTTGATATGATTCCTAGTGCTAAGAAGAAAACACGTACCCAATAAATCCTTGAAAAGAAACCTAATGAGCCTCTCATCCCCTCCCCTTGCATTACTCTTTGGAGATAGAAGACTAGTAGTAAAATGGAGAAGTGCAAAACTAGGGGAGGGGACAACACTTTTGGAGCTAGAAAGTCTTCAAGAATTGTGGTATATAAATATTAAACTAAGGGGGACCCCTTGGTCTAGGATGAAAAAATTGTGCTCTCTAGTAAGGAAGATGAGGAGGTGAGTGACTACAGAGAGGAAATCTTAGATTTTGAGGGCATCAACCTTGTTGTGGAGTGTTTTGGAGCTGAGTGATGATGACTCTTTGTCCAAGCCTCCTAAGAGAGAAAGGAAGAAACATAATAATAAGGGCAAGCTATCAGTCTACAAGGATAAAAAGGTGGATAAGAAGAAAGTTGTTGGGGGAGATTCAATTGGTAAGAATAACCCTAATTCCAACCGTAACAAAAAATAGAATAAGGAGGTTGCGAGTGAGAAGAGAAAATATGGGGACCCTTATAATATTTTCTATATTAATGAAATGAAGATTACTATTATTTAAAAGAGGTTGTTTGATTTGAAAAGGAAGTATAGTAAAGTGGAAGACATAGTTTGCAGTATTGTCAATTTGAGTAAGGAGAGTCTGAACTATGCTACATCTAGCTTCAAGCTTATTAAGGAACATATAGATAGGGGAAATGCTAAAAAGGTAAGAGTACCATTGAGGACCTCAATGCTGGCCCCAGTTCTCTATCTAAGAAGCTACATCTTATTTCTAAAGAGAGGGATGTTGTCTCTAGCCTCCATGGTTTGGGCAATTCTCACAAGAACTAGTTGGTGTTTTTGATGTCTCCTGGTGTCTCATTCTTTCTCTTCTCTATTGTTGTTTGTTATGTTGTTTGTCTAGTGGTTTGTTGATGTTTGTTTTCATCCTTTCTTTGGGATTTGGTTTCCTTTGCCTTCAAACCTTTTTTAAGGGTGGGGGCCCTTGTTATCCCCTTTAATGTTTTCAAAAACAAGAAAATTAAAGATATGTACAAGGGTCAACTATATTAATAGAGTAAATCATTGAAGAATATGAATTTGGTTGAATTATAAAACCTATAAATTTAATTCAAATTACTTGTAAATAGGAAAAGACATTGGGAAAGCAAGAAGTCATGTTCTAAAAAATTAGAAAATAGCCTATACAAGCTCTCTCTTAACCTCGTGACCATAACTGAAATAAAATGCACTACAAAAGTGTTCCATTGTTCTTGTGTATGGTTTTCACTATGTTTTTCTCCAAGTAATATAGCAAGGGTTCTACTGGGCTAGAGATATAGATAACCAATGATAAACTAGTGAATGTCTTTACTTTGTTTAAAACAACAATAATTCGAATGAGTAAGTAGCAACATAGACAACTACGTTTTCCACAATTGAAGCAAAGTACATAGTGATATAACACATTCTTGCAAAGTTGTTTGGTTAGAAGGGCTAGGTAATAGTATTGGTGTTAAGAGTCATCAAATATTGAATTATGATTCATAGAGTGCAATTTGTCTTATGGAGGATCCTATTCACCATGCTTGGAGTAAACATGTAGATGTTTAATATTATTTTGTTACGAAGATGGTTGAAACAAAGAAGGTATAGATAGAGAAAATTAACACTTAGGTAAACTTTATCTATTCTTTGAGAAAACCTATGAATACTGCTAAGGTTTTGTGGTACAAGGATGAGATGGGTTTATCTTAGTCCCATACATGAGGTTAACTTCTTGGAACACTATAAGTTCTCCTTCAATGAATATCAAGTGGGAGAATGTTGGAACTTTGGTATGCTATGAATAGAGAATTCCTAGTAAAGTTTATGGTGGAAGAAGTTGATGGGCTTTGTGCTTAGTTCATGTTGATAGTTGTCCAATAGACTAGTAACTGGTTGTGGTGAGTTATGTAAGGTTGCAGTGAGTTTCAAGTGTTGCATTTTACTATGGAGACTTGTATAAGTCTAGCATTGTTACTTTCTTAACTACAAATCATTCAAAGCAGAATTCACCATCACATAATTATTAGTATGTCATTGGAAGTGTGTATGATAACATAGACTCACTTACATCCCTATTGGATTACATGTGGTGATAACCAAGAGCATGGTGACGTTCTAAGAGATACCAAGAGTTATCACAAGTAGATATAATTAGTTGGATGTTTATCTCTATTATTGGAAGTCATATCCATGTTGGATGCACAAGACCAAAGAGAGGGGGAGTGAATCAGTTGTAACAAAACTTCAAACTCTTACAAACATTCAGATCCATATTAACGTTTAAACATGTTATGATGATTAACCATGAAAAGAAAATAACTGAAACTAAATCATAACAACACCACACACAAGAGAACACTAGATTTTACATGGAAAACTCTAAAAGGGAAATACCACAGTGAGGATTATCTCACAATATAATGTAGTAGCAATATCGAATTACAAAGGCTCACTACCCCAAAGAGAAAATACTCACTGCAGGTGGACTCACTGTCCAAGTGGACTCACCGTCCAAGTGGACTCACTACCCATTGAGAAAGAAAGAAAGAAGAGATGAGTGGTGCACTTCCAGACTTTGAATTGATATAACTGCATCTAACCTATGCATGGAGTTCAGTTCCAATGAAGCTCAATATCCATCACAACACAAACAACATCTTCGCAACTACACTAAAAATAGTAGACACCTTCTGCTCACTGGATTCAATAGCCTAACACATGAAATCTCTCACTGCCCTAATCAAATTCACATCACCTACATCATTTCCCCTTGACCACTCCACATTCACAAATTATTGACATTTATTTATACCATCGTTACCCTTAAAAAGATTCTCCAAGGTCGGCAACACAACTTAACCCATAAAATTCAAATCAGGCCTGGACCTAAACATTCCCACAAAGGAAGGGAATGAATACAGACCAAACCACATCTTAGCATGGACCTAAATCCACTCTTACACATTATTCCATGCTTCTTCAATCAACAAAGCATGACTACGATTAGTCTAAACAACCAAGTCGACCAAACTTGTGTAAACACTATGAACTATTGAGCACATGCTTCCTCAAAAGTAAACACACCTCATAGATCTTACACCAAGCTTTAACACAATCTAGAAACATCCACAAACATCTTGAAGTCACCTGAAAACCAACAAATCCAACAACAACTTTCACTTGAAGAAAGTTCATAGTCTACTTACAAACAACACTGTCGAACTCTGCTACACAAGAAGTCACATTCCAGAGAATCAAATCACAAACCCTCTAGACTAAAGATAGATAAGGACCTTATAAGCACAAATCCATAACCACAATACCTAAAACCATTCCACGGAGAAATACAGAGCAAAATACTTTCTCCCAGACACACTACAAGCACTGTCAAACATTGTTCTCAAATTGGTGAACACAACTTTCACTGTACAATGATCCAGAGCACCAAAATCAGGATTTAACATCTTCAAACAATTCTAAACAACATATCCAATCTACACACTTAGAACTCCAACACAAAAGAAATGCATAGAAAAAACTCAAACATCACTCTGTAAGCTAGAAGACTTCTTCAACACACTGTTTCCAATATTAATCAAATTTTCTCAAAAGCACTTGGAGACTCGGCAACAAAAGCATGTCCTCAACATCTTCAGTATCTCTACAAAGTAGCCAAATCAATTTTATTAAGACAACTTAATCAAACAACAACAACCTCATCAGAAGACACAGTTGACACCAATGATAACACAAGCTTGTTGACATCAATGACAACACCGATTAGAACATACTTGCAACAAGCTAGTGTTCTACTATAGTGTAAGAAGACATGTAAGAAGACAAAGTATGAGTAGCATTTCTCTATTATGTGTGGTGATCATCCATATGGAGAATTCATGTTACATATCATTTGTGGTAGCTAATGTCATGATATGGTTAGGAGATGGTTATGTGACTATTGGTTAGACAATTAAAATTATTTATTGGATAGTTATGCAACTATATCTATTTTCTTTTATAGATCGATCAAGGTTGGATGTTGTATGTGGTTGTTTCTTGAAGGTGTGAAGTTCTAGTTGGAGGTTATATGTTGATAGTCTACAGATTGAGACTTTGTGTGAAAGAAACATATTGGTACTAGAAGTAATTTCTTGAATAATACAATTGTGAATGCCTTTTTTTGGTGGGTTTCCTATGTAAATTTGTATCTCATGTATGTTTGTGACTTGTGTATTGTTTCATGTTCCCTCTAATGCTAGGGTGAGTGCAAGAAGTTGGGGTACATTGAGATAAAAAAAATACAGGGCTAAAAATCATTGGACAATTGTATGCCCATATTTTCTCTCTTTATAGACCTCAATAGACATCCAATATAAACATAATGGATATTTGATATTGGGTCTTGGGTTTAAAACACATGAGTACCAAGATTAGGAAATAACATGACAATGTCCCTGTAAGGTGATGGAGGTCGAAACTCAAAGAGCTTTCTCAGACATTTCATGAATGGTGCTATATGTAGAAGATGTTAGAAAGTATACTCAAGTCAATTTGGTGGTGTTGGACATGTTGGAACCCAAAATTACCAGTTCCAAAATGCCATTATTTTGCCCCAAAAAACCCAGAAAATTCCATAAATTTCCCACTTTACCCAAAAAATCAACCAAAACCCATCAATTATTCCCGATCTGAGATATTTTACATGGGTCCCTTTCTAAAATATGCTAAGTATAATCCTTCCCTTTATTTTGGTTTTCTTCCTTAGAAAAATTGGCTCATTTAGAGGCCTTATCAGCAAATTGGTGAAATCTTGAACTGGCAAACTAGTTCGCGAGTTTGAAAGTTCACCGATTCACCGATAAGGCCACTAGTGGGTGATAAAATGTTTCTAAGTTAGAAGAAAAGAGGTTGCATGCACCTTTGTTGGTGATTTTTCAAATTCATGAACTCGACTGTTCATCGATAATGAGATTCATCGACGAGGGAAGAAGGAAGGAGTAGCGGAAATTGAAATTTTCTAAGGCATAGAAGGTAGTTGATGAAGGCTTTATCGGTGAGGGGCCTGGGTTCGCGAACTTGTTAGTTCACCGGTGTGAAGTTCAGTCGATGGATGATTCATTTATAGAAGGCAAATCAAAAGGAAAATAGGAGGCAAAGAAAAGAGAGTTTGGCAAAATGGATTTTTGCCGACAAAGGCAAAATGGCTAAGGAAGAAAAGATAAAGGGATGCTTCATCGATGAATCGGTGGAGATTGAAACTTGGCAATAGGTTCAAGTATTTTGATATTCATTGATAAAGCAATAAGACAAAGATCTGGCACACTTTCATTGGTTTGTAATGTGGAGGAGTTGCCAACAGAGGGGCTCGGGATTGGTTCCTAAAGAAGATGAGAAGAAGAAAGGTTGGGCAAAAGGCAAAATTTCTAATAAGAGAGAAAGAAGATGGATAAGGCGAAAGAAAAGATGAGTCATTTAGTTTGTCAAATTAAAGATTTGCCAACTAAGGGGCTGATAGTGAAGAAAGAGGCAACGATAGAAGAAGTTCATGGAAAGAAAAATTTGCCGACTAAGGGCAAAGAAGGCCTAGTTCAAAAAAGTCACAATTCACTGACTAAAGTGAGAAGACAAGCCAAGTTTGCCAAATTGAGAATTTTTTGATAAGGAAAAGGAGGAAGCTGATGTGGAAGACAAGACGGAGACAAGACCAAGTTTAAGAAAATGAAGATTTGTTGATAAGGCATAAAAGAGGCCAAAAATGAAGATCAAATGGAAGAAGTCTCCATTGTTCAAAAAAGTGGAAGTTTGTTGACAAGGTGAATAAAGGAAGGAACAAGAAGTTTGTGAAAATAAAAAAAGGCTGATAAAGAAAAGAAGGATATGCCCAAGGTGCAGGCTGACTTGTATCCAAAAATTTATGACTCTGTAGAATAATGCCATGCAGGTGGTTGACAGAGTGAAATTCTTCAATGCATAGGTACATTTGGAGGACAAATCAGATAAAGCAAATGTTGCAAATGTCAGGAAACATATTAGAACCATCCCTCTTTATTATTCATGGTACACAAAGAGTGCAAGCAAACTTCTTCTGACATTTTTAGAATTGCAGGGTGTGGGGCTTTCCAAACGTGTAGATTTTCTAACTACACAGTGGGGCTGACTTCAATGCAGCAATTGCTTGTTGACTACATTTTCCAGCATCTAGAAGCTATAGGGTGAGCTTAATTGCTATATATACATGAATTGAATACATTCTCAGGGTTGGTCGCTGAGCCAACTATCTGGTCTGGGAGAGCCTAAGGATTTTCTCTGGCACCAACACATGATTTGTCTAGTCTATAAGTGAAGGGATGTGTTTAGAATAGAGTAGGAAGGTTATGTAAAGAAGATTTGAATGTAATGGTATGTCTCCATAGGAGTTTGTATTAATTTTGGTAAATATATAATCATAGTTATATGTTTTCCCTTGCCACATTTGTTGGTATGACTGTAACAAATGTTTGGAGATGTGTGAGAACATCTAAGTTAATACAAGGCTTTGTATTTGCCATTCTTTTTTTTGTGTAGGAATCATTGCAATTCACTTTTGGATTATTAAGTATGTCCATTGTATGAAGATCTATCTAAAGTCATAAATGTAAATGTATGTCTAGTTTTGTTGATCCTTTGTTGCATATTTCCTTTCCTCCTTACATTCTATGACTATGTTGCCTATGGAGTAGGCCCTGGTCCATATTGGAGAGGGATCAAACACTCTTTAAAAAACAAACAAATCATTCACCTATGGTTTAGGGGAAAAAATCATCTTTCCTATGCATGTACATTTGCATAGTTGGCATGTACATTTTCACAGTTGAATCAGCTATATAGGGGTTTTGTGACAGCCAATCGTCTTGACTTAGTGATATCTTTTAGAGTCAAGATGATGAGTTGGGTTTGGATTTTCATTTATTTTTAGTTGTTCATCTGGTTTGAACTTAATACCTATTCAGGTATACCCCTTGGAATATCCCTCAAGAGTCTAAGCTAAGCTCGAAGTGTAGAGGAGTCTACCCAATCCTATTAGTTGGCCAAAATCCTCCTTAACTTATTGATAAACCTCTTCATATCACCCTGATGACAATCCCAGGCCTAGGTGATTTAGGAATGTTTTAACATTTTGGGTTGCATCTATTTTGGGTCCCAACAGGATAATTTAGGGTTTGGAGAAGAGAAGAAATCCCTAGCAAGGGTAAGCATTAATGTTAATACATAAGAGTATTCACCTTAGTAGAAAAAGAGTAAAGCAGATGAAACTAGATGGTGGGAGGATTTCCCTAACTTTAGGGATGAGCAAAGCTAGATTAGGATCATACTAAGAAAGATTGATGATGACTACAAATGTCTTGACCAACCTTACTAATGCAGGAACATCCGAGTCCACAAGAAATCCTGCATCACCGAAAAACATTATTGCTTTATTTTCCTATTTTGGTTTGTGTTGGTTGTTCCTAGAATCTCTCTACATCAAGAAGTCTCAAGTTTGATCAAATTTGCAAAGTGAAGATTTCACCTACATGCAATTTTAAGCTTTAGTTGGCAGTTTCACAAAAATAATTAATTTTAAAAAACTGTGAATGCTGGAGCCAAACCATTTTATAGGGGTGTTTGTGATGGTATTTTGCTAAATGTGGTAATATTTCATGGAAATATTATTTACTAGTTGATAGTGTTGTCACTTGGATTTGCACCTTGTGTTGAAGCCCATTTGCTGAAACAATCTAGTGAAACATTGGAGTGATTTCAAGGTGTGGGACATATAAATGAAATCAAACCTCTAGAGAAGGTTGGTTCCTCTTTTTGAATGTGAGATTTAGAGAAAACTATGAAGTAAACCTAATCTAATAGTGTTGGGAAAAGGGAAGAAGGAGAAAATTGAAAAGGAAAAAGTGATACACCAGGTTTAAGTGTTTTGCCCTCATATTAACCATTCATGCACATAATATCAAACAATAAGTACACATACACAACTCATCAACTATCTGTAGAGGTAAAGGAGTCTGATTGAAAACCAAAAGGAAAGAAACATTCACAAATGAAGATTCAAACAATCATTCTACACAGTGCAAAATTCGTATGAGAAGGTAAAATCCATTGTTTATTATCAAGGAGGCAAGATTACAGCTGATACAAGACATGGTTTTTTAGACCAACAACCAACAATAATATATATGATTTACATGTATATATAGCATTTTACATTGAAGTGCATTCACCCATTGCAATGAATTTGCCTTATGGGCCTGTCAAATATATTTCTGCAAAGGAATGGATGTATGCATCGGTTCTGCAAAAGATATCCTTGATTTGATTTGCAACAATAACTATGAAAATATCTGAAGGATTGAGTAGCTGAAGAAATAGCTACATTGAATGCTCACTCTCTGACTTAGTCTTTTGCTGATGACTTTTCCACTTCTCCCTTTGCCGTAGAAGAAAAACTTTCATGCCTTGGCTCTGAAGAAACACTAATTGTGACCAGGAAGGTCGCTGAGCAGTACCATCATGTTGGGAAGGAGAAATGTTTGATGCCCAACTCTGAAGAACTTAAAAGAAATTATGAAGCCTTTATGAAGATCAGGCCTCGGACCTTCTGTCTTCTACCTTCCAAAAGAAAAGAGGAAGAAGAAAACTTTCGCTCCCCAAGATCTGCAACATAGAAAATTTATGAGTTCAGTGGACTTCACACATTGGGCCCTACACCTTCCATCTTCCAAATGGGAAGAAGAAGAAGGAAACTCCCACTTGCCGCTACCTGAATGACTTAGTCGATTTTAGAGGTTTGACAGACTTCGGCGAGCGGGCCTTCCATCTTTCGCTTACCAAATTTAGAAAAAGAAAGAAGATGAATCTTTTGACCCCTAGGGCCGAAACACTTAGACAGATTTCAGAGGAGATAAGAATGACAAGACGAAGAGGAGAACCCCGAAATCTGAAACTTTGAAAAGGTAGAAAACACAAGCAAACACTTAGGATTTTTGGACTTAGCAATTTTGGGGGGTTTTTTCCTTGCACTTGAAAAGGGAAACACTAAAATTTTATGGATCTTTGGGCTATTTGGCTGGAAGGCAAAATAGGACAACATTTTGGCAATCTCTCAGGGATGTTTTCCTACTAAACAAAAGAATCCAGTGGCCTTAAGCATCCATTGGGCATAGAGTTAAAAGGGGTTGTAATAGCTGGGAACAACTAAAACCTTACCTTGATAAAAACAACACCAAACAAAGGGAAACAAGGCCTGAATTCTCCTAATGAGAGTGCAGCCCCTGCAACAACACTTAAGGAAAAGGAAAACTAAAGTAGGACAAAATAAAATAGTATATACAAAATCTCAAATCAACCTTAGAAGTAAGGCTTGAGATGGATCCCATTGACTGAGATCGGTAGAAATTCACAACCCACCTTTGAAAGATTGAAAGAGTTGGCTTGCTTGCAGCTGGTGATGATATATGGGCCACTCCATATTAGATCAAACTTAGTGTGGCCTCTAGGCTTGGCTCTATCAGCATCCCATTTCAAAGCAGGATCTCCTTCCTTAAAAATCTGATCCTTGGCCTTCTTGTCAAAGTGCTTCTTGGTTTGTCTTTGGTGTTCTTCCAATGTAGCCATGGATGACTGTCTTATTTCTTCTAATTCATTTAACTCAACCATCCTTATAGAACTAGCATCTTCACCTTCTAACTCCAACTGCTGCTCCAATTCTAATGAAGGAAGTTCTAAAGACAAGGGCAATCTAGCCTCACTTCCATACACAAGAACAAAAGGAGAATTACCAATGGCTCTTTCATAGGTGATCCTATCAGCCCAGAGAGCCAATTGTTCCACATATGTTACCTAAGGTTGTCATTGATGTCAACACTTAGTTTGGGTTATCAGTGATGCTTATGTTGATGGTATACTATGATGTTATGGTAATAGTGATATTGTTGATGTTCATGGTTGGATGTCACACCTTGTTTAATGTCAATTAAATTAGTATTGAGTATGTTTTTTGTCAACAGAGATGATATCATGATGATATATTAAGATGAGGATTAGAAGTAATGTTGATGTTGGGTAGATGTTGCTGATGGTCTGTAGCATGTTGAATGCTCTCTCCTATTGTTCCTAAGGAAGTATGTGTTGCTACAAGGAGGCTTTGGTTTCTAGATGTTGGTGAAGGTTTTTGTTGTAGGAAGTTGCCTTGAAGACTGATTAAGAGAATGCTCTGCATTCATCCACCTTTGAAGATATGATCTTGTAGTTTGGGATTCAGTGTCTATTTCTGTGGACATTGCACTCATATCTTTTCAAGTCACTAGTGTCACCATGGTGGTCTCTGGTAATTACAGCAGGTTCGCAGTTTAGTTGCTTCTCAGGACTAGTCCAGAAAATGCTCTGCATTTCTTCATGTTGTTGTTTATGTTCCTGTAGTTTTTCGAAATGGAGGAATCAACTCCATCATCAGTTTCTTTTTCTTGATCTTCCTTGTTCTTAACTCCTTTCTACTCTTTATTCTTCTCAAAATCACCTTCAGTAGGATCATTTATTTCCATATTCATTTCTACATTTTCCTCACCAGGTTGGTTTGGAGGAATTTGAGTATCCTCTGTACCATCAACATTATCTTCCTTTTCCATCTCTTCATCTCCTTTATTTGATATTTCCTTTTCTAGAATGGAGAAGTCATCTACCTCAACTTACTTCTCATTTTCCATCAACTCTTCTTCATTTGGAAGGGATGTATCAGCAGCATTAGGTTCCTCAGTGACCACATAAAAGTTATTCTTGTCTAGGGCTTTCCTTAGAATTTGCTATGTTTCTTTGACCACTTCATCAATGTCTCCAATCATTAGCTTATTCATCCTTTTCTTGTTTCTGAATTGATCTTTAACTTCTTTGAAAATTTTATCTTCTTCCTTTCTAGAGATGATGGGACACAGACTAGACAACACATGTTCCCTTAACTCCAAATCCTTTGCTTTAGTAGCTTCTTTTCTCATCTCCAAGATGTCACTTAGACTCTTAGGGATTTCAGATAAAATTTCCACAAGTGCTCTGTTGAATGTATTCAAGTACTTTATAGTAGCATCCTCCAAAATTTTCTTGTTGACTTTATCAAAGCTGTCATAATATTTTGTTATGGGCTTTAAATTCCCATGAATAGTTATTGCATTCACAATGTCTTCAATTGACAAGGTAGATTTTTCAACATGAGTCTCAGTCTTTTGCCTTTTGCTCACCCTTATACATCCAGAGGGCTTGTCTTGGGCAACCCTAGACATTTCTGCTTTCTTTGGCTTTATGCTTCCAGAGGGCTTCTCCTTAGATACTTTAGCAGCCTTAGTGCCTAAGGCCTTCAACTCTTTAACCTCATCATTTGAATTAGTTTCTTCTTCATCCTCCTTCACACTGACATATGACCTTTTGCCCTTTACTTCTGTCCTTTTTCCTTCCTTGCTAGTAGGTTTTTCCTTGAATTTTTTTTCCATAGGAGAAGGTGATGCACTAGAGGTTAAACCAAAACTCCTAGTAGTCCTTGGCTTAGAAGAGGATTCTACCGGAACACTTCCCTGTTCCCTGTCCTGCTTCTCCTTCTCAGCTTTCTCTATCCTTTCCCTATTTTGTCTCATAACTTCTTTTGTTATGCGAATACTTTCTGCATACATTTCAACTTGCCTTTGGATCTTTCTCTTGCATTCAGGTTTCCAGAGCTCAACATGCAATTTCACACTGAGTTCACTATATGTACCAAATCTCTCAACTGTGGTATCTTTTGGTTTGCTCAGAAGGTGTTGAGCATACATTTCCAATATTTGTCCATCAATTTCATGTTGCAAGTATGGGCCTAACCAGTGTTGTCATTGATGTCAACATACTCCTATTACATTAATGATAAGGATTAGATGAGCTGTGTGCTGAGGATATTGAGAAAATTAGTCCTAATCAGGAACAAAGAACAACAGTGAAGATAGTAAGCTAAAGATCCTAGCTAAGATGAAGATCAGAGGATGCACTTCAAAGGGTTTGTAGATATGTGTCTTGAGATGATCTAGAAAAGATTTCGGAGGTCCGCATGAAGATTTGAAGAAGTTATGATCACTTAAGTAAAACCAGTTCTGGAAGGTGTTCAGAAGTGACAGAGTGATACAGATAGGTCTGGTGAGATCCAGAAATGCAATATCCTGTTCTGCAGATTTGGTGGAGTGTTTAGGAAGTCCATGTCAAGTGACAACTCAATTGTTCATGGTCTAGAGGTCCGCAAGCATCTATTCCATCGTGACAGTGATGACAGACTATGTTCTTGAGGTTTCGGATGAAGGAGATAAGGATTTCAGTAAGCAGATGTAGTGTGGATGTTCTTGGTGATTCAGGCAAGCTTGTGGAGGTCCTTGGATCGTGTCCAATTTGTGTTGGTGGTTCACATTGGATTTTAAGCTCGTAATTAAAGAATAACTTCAAGATGATGGTATTCTTACTAACTCTAGCTGACCGGATGAGTTATACATCCTATGGATGATCTTGAAGATGTTATGTGAGGATTGGCGTGATCCTAAATGAAGATTGAAGTCTCAGATCTATGCGGCCGATAGTTTGTTGATCCATGTGAAGTCTTTTTGTAATTAGTCATGTTGTATTTATGTATTTGCTCTGTAATGTATGCCGACTTGGATGATTATCCCTAAGTCAATGTCTTGTATAAATAAGGAGTTGTAAAGTCATTTCAAAGGTATCTTGTTGAGATGAGAGTGTGGTGGCGAGGAGGAGAGTGAAAGGTAGAGAAAAAGTATTAGGCTTAAATGGAACTAACTTAAGCATGGTGAAGATGCTATTCTTCAGTTCAAGTATGTGACCCTTATGATTCTGTAGACAGTGTGTCTCTTGTAGGCAGTGGGCCTCTTGTGAGCAGTGTGCTCAGGCAGTGAGCCCTAATTGGCATATGCCATTTTGTTCTTTCTATTCTTCTAACAGAGAATACAATCTTGGGTTAATCACCCCGTGGTTTTTCCCTTAACCGGGTTTTCTACGTCAAAATCTTGGTGTCTTATATGTTAATGTGTTTTCTACTCTTAATTTAATGTATTATGTTTCCATGATTGATTCATTATTATGCTGTTGAATTACAAAGTGGATTTAAGTATTTAATTGGAAGAAAGCTTTGGACAACTGATTCACCCCCCTCTCAGTTGTCTGTCCTAAATCCAACAATTGGTATCAGAGCTAAGTTCCTCTAAAAGAGCTTAACTGCTTGAGGAGATCCAAGATGTCATCTTACAAGAAGGACAGTCTGAAGTTTGATGGAACCAATTTTACTCTTTGGAAAAGTCGCATGCAATGTCAGTTGTAATGTATGGGAATGCAGTTCTGGACCATGGCTTCAACGAAGTATACTCCTCCACAGAATGGCCTGAAAACCGCAAATGAAATCACAAATGCTGAAGACAATCTGCTGACTAAAGAAGCTCTTCTAAGTGCCTTGTCTAATTTAGATCTGACAAATGTTGTTGAACTACAAACTACTTTTGAGATTTGGGAAAAAATAGAACTTCTGCATGAAGGAGACAAGTATGTTAAGTGTGCAAGGCTACAGAGTCTGAAAGGAAAATTCAAAAATCTGAAGATGAGAGAAGATGAAAATATCACTACTTTTATGCCAAGAGTAAATGAGCTTGTTTGTGGTATTAGATGTGCTGGTGGAGTCTTGGATGAAGATGAGATTGTTGGCAAAGTTCTCAGATCCCTTCTTACTTCTTATAAATACAAGGTTGCTGCCATTGAAGAATTCAGAGCCCATTCAGGTGTCACAAGAGATCAATTGGTTGGTAAATTGGTTGCATTTGAATTAACCAAGTTTGGAGATGCCCCCCAAGACTGAATTTGCATTCAAAGCCAGTGCCTCTGTAAAAGGTAAACAAAGGTTTGATCCAGGAGAGAACTCCTCAAGGAAACTATCATGGTATGAAAAAGCAAGAAAAGACCTAGAAGAAGAAGAAGCAGAAACTGCTCAACTTGAAGCCCTTATTGCAAAAAGACTACCAAGAGGATCCCGTAAGTATGAAGAGAAATTGCCTTTTAAGTATTTTAACTGCAATAAGATTGGTCATTTTGCCTCAAGGTGTCTGGAAAGATTTTCAAGGCCAAATCCTAATAGATCAAGGTTCCAAAAGAATTGTTACTATGTTCATGAAGAGGATGATAATGAAGGAGTAACAGATGATGAATCAGAGACAGGAAACAAATCTGGAAGTGATTGGGTGTTTATTGCCATCAAGGAAGAAGATCCAATGCCCTCTGAATCTATCAATAATAAAGTTGTAGAAAGAGCTCTAGCTACCCAAGTTGAAGAAAAGGATGATTGGGTCATTGATAGTGGATGCTCTCACCATATGACAAGTGACAAAAATAAGTTCATAGATTTGGAAAGGTATGAAGGAGGAGTGGTAAAGTTTGGTGATAATTCTGCTGGTAGAATCAGAGGTAGAGAAACTATTACTTTTGATGGAAAGAACAAAGCCGGTAATGTATTGTATGTTGAAGGATTGAAGCACAATCTTCTCAGTGTTGGACAGTTGGTGGACAAAGGCTATGATCTCTGATTCAAGAATGGAAAATGCAAGATCTTTGAAAGTTTCAGAATAGAGATTGCATCTAGTACTCAAACAAAAGGTAATATCTTCCATTTAGTTGGTACTGGTAAAAGTTGTCTATTTGTGCAAATTGATCAGAGTTGGTTATGGCATAGGAGGATGTGTCATGTGAATTTTGATAATATCATCAAGATAAGCAACACTCAGGTTGTAAGAGATCTTCCAAAACTGGTGAAACCTACAAATAGTTTGTACAAAGAATGTCAGTTGGGGAAACAAAGCAGAGTCTCATTCAAAAGAAAGGAACAATCTTCTACTCGATTATTGGACTTAGTTCATACTAATCTATGTGGTCCAGCAAGAATCAGGAGTGTATAAGGTGATAGATACTTCATGTTATTAATTGATGACCATTCCCGGATGATGTGGGTTACTTTTCTGAAAGAGAAATCAGAAGCTCTTGAGAAATTCAAAATATTCAAGGCTATGGCAGAGATGAAACTGGATTAAAATTAAAATGTCTGAGGTCTGATAGAGGTGGAGAATTCACATCTGGTGAGTTCATAGAATTCTGTGAGAAACATGGAATAAAGAGACAGTTGTCTGCTCCTAGGACTCCACAGCAGAATGGAGTAGTTGAGAGAAAGAACCAGACCATCTAGGAAGTATCTAGGACCATGAGCAAATGTTCCTCAGATCTATTGGAGAGAAGCTATCAACACTACAGTCTATACTCTCAATTGAGTACAAATCAGAAGCAATACTGGTAAGACTCCTTTGAACTTTGGTTTGGCATCACTCCTACTGTGAGATATTTCAGAGTCTTTGGTATCAAATGTTACATTAAAAGAGATGAATATCTAGGAAAATTTGATGCTAGAAGTGATGAAGGAATATTCTTGGGCTATTCTACTCAAAGCAAAGCATACCGGTGTTATAACAAGAGATTAAGAAAGATTGTGGAAAGTACAAATGTGAAGGTTGATGAAGGAATTGAAAAACCCTCAAGGTTTTATGAATATGATGAAGATGATCAAAATGATGTTTTTGTTCAAAAAGTCCAAGCTCCCTCTAAAATTTAGATTCAAACTGATCCAATAAATCAAGAAGAAGAGATGAGTTTGAATGAACCTGTTCAAGAATCAGAAATGCAAGAAACTCCCAAATTTCCTAGGTATGTAAGACTGAATCACTCTGAAGATCAAATTATAGGTGATAAAAGCAAAGGTGTACCAACAAGAAGAAGGATTGCTCAAGATTCAGAAGAGTATTGTCTGATTTCAAAAGTCAAACCTAGGATAGTGAATGAAGCTTGCAATGATGAAAACTGGACTAAGGCAATGGAGGAATAACTAATGCAAATTGAGAAGAATCACACATGGGATCTTGTTCCCAGACCTAAAAATAAGAATGTGATTGGAACCAAATGGGTCTTCTGGAATAAACTGAATGAAGTTGGTGAAGTAATCAGAAATAAAGCCAGATTGGTCTTCAAGGGTTACTCTCAAATAGGAGTTGATTTTGAAGAAACTTTTGCTCTGGTGGCAAGAATTGAAGCAATCAGATTATTTCTTGCTTTTGCTGCCTTCAAGGATTTCAAAGTGTATCAGATGGATGTCAAGTCTGCCTTCCTAAATGGTGACTTGGAAGAAGAAGTATACATTGAGCAACCAGATGGATTTCAATTGTCTGATCATGGTGATATGGTCTGCAAGTTGAAGAAAGCACTGTATGGACTCAAGCAAGCCCCAAGAGCCTGGTATGAAAGATTGGATAAGCATCTTTTAAAGATTGGTTTTAACAAAGGTATTGCTGACAATAATTTGTACTTCAAAATTGATCATGAAAATATCTTGATTGTTGAAGTATTTGTTGATGATATCATTTTTGGAGGAAGAGATAGTATGTGTAAAACTTTTGCAAATCAAATGAAAAGTGAATTTGAGATGTTCATGCTTGGGGAAATGAATTTCTTCTTGGGTCTGCAAATCATTCAAACTAAGAAAGGAATCTTTATTTCTCGGACCAAATATGTGAAAAAATTGTTGAAGAAATTTGGGATGGAAGAGTCAAAACCAATGAGTACTCCCATGGAAACTGGATGTAAATTGAGCAAAGATGATGACTCTCCTAAGGATGATTAGAAAAAGTATAGGCCAATAATTGGAGGATTGTTGTATCTCACTCAAACTAGACTTGATATTATGAATGTTGTTAGTCTTGTTGCTAGATTCCAAACTGATCCTAGAGAATCTCATGTCATGGCAATCAAGAGGATTTTTAGATATCTAAAAGGGACAGTTGAGTATGGTTTGTGGTATCCTAGAGATCATAATTTCTCTCTTCATGCATATACAGATGTAGATTGGGTAGGAGATGTGGATGACTGGAAGAGTACCAGTGGTGGAGCATTCTTTTTGGGAAAGAGATTGGTTTCTTGGCTGAGCAAGAAACAAGAGGCAATATCTATGTCCATTGTAGAAGCATAATATATTGTAGCAGCAGGTAGTTGCACTCAAGTTTTGTGGATGAAGCAAATGCTAAGAGACATCAGAGTGGAGTATGAGGAACCTATCACAATTTTCTGTGATAATTCAAGTGCAATAAATATTTCAAAGAATCCAGTGTTGCATTCAAATACTAAACATATATCCATCAATTTTCACTTTTTGAGAGAGCAAGTGAACAAGAATGAAGTCAGATTGGAGTTTGTACCTTCCAAGGATCAGATTGCAGATATCTTTACTAAACCTCTACCTAAGGACTCTTTTGAGTATCTCAGGGAGAAGTTAAGGGTTATTACCCCTCTGGTGATGAACTAAGATGCACTGATGTGCATCATTCTAGTGGATATCACAGTCATATCTTGTGGTCTAGATTGATGATGGGGAGCTGCTACTCAGGGGGAGCAGCTGGTATGATTCTGAAGTGTTGGAGTTGCAAGTATGTACCCTTTTCCATTGATGTCAAAGGGAGAGAAAAGACATGTGAAAAACAAGTGGTTTCTAATCAAAGGGGGAGTAGAAAAGGAAGAGAAAACATATGAATGGTTTTTGCTGATAGGGGGAGTTGTGACAGTGAGGAGAAGTTCTTGTCTTGATGGTTAAAACAATTTTTCACATCATATGTTGCCATCAATGACAAAGGGGGAGATTGTTGCAAGTATGGGCCTAACCGGTGTTTTCATTGATGTCAACATACTCTTGTTGCATTAATGATAAGGATTGGATGAGCTGTGTGCTGAGGATATTGAGAAAATTAGTCCTAATCAGGAACAGAGAACAACAGTGAAGATAGTGAGCTAAAGATCCTAGCTAAGATGAAGATCAGAGGATACACTTCAAAGGGTTTGTAGATATGTGTCTTGAGATGATCCAAAAAAGATTTTAGAGGCCTGCATGAAGATATGAAGAAGTTATGATCACTTAAGTAAAAGTGGTTCTGGCAGGTGTTGAGAAGTGACAGATTGATACAGATGGGTTTGGTGAGATCCGGAAATGAAATATCCTATTTTGTGGATTTGGTGGAGTGTTTAGGAAGTCCATGTGAAGTGAAAACTCAACTGGTTCATGGTTTGGAGGTCCACAAGCATCTATTCCATCATGACAGTGATGACAAACTATGTTCTTGAGGTTCTAGATGAAGGAGATAAGGATTTTAGTAAGCAGATGTAGTGTGGATGTTCTTGGTGATTCAGGCAAGCTTGTGGAGGTCCTTGGATCATGTCTAGTTCATGTTAGTGGTTCACATTGGAGTTTGAGTTCTCAATTAAAGAATAACTTCCAGATGATGGTATTCTTCCTAACTCTTGCCAGATGAGTTACAGATCCTACAGATGATCTTGAAGATGTTATGTGAGGATTGGCGTGTTCCTAAATGAAGATTGAAGTCTTAGATATGTGTGGCCGATAGTCTGTTGATCCACATGAAATCTTTTTGTAATTAGTCATGTTGTATTTATGTATTTGCTCTGTAATGTATGCCGACTTGGATGATTATCCCTAAGTCAATGTCTTGTATAAATAAGGAGTTATAAAGTCATTTCAAAGGTATCTTGTTGAGATGAGAGTGTGGTAGCGAGGAGGAGAGTGAAAGGCAAAGCAAAAGTATTGGGCTTAATTGGAACTAACTCAAGCATGGTGAAGATGCTATTCTTCAGTTCAAGTATGTGACACTTATTATTCTGTAGATAGTGTGTCTCTTGTAGGGAGTGGGCCTCTTGTGAGCAGTGTGCTCGGGCAGTGAGCCCTAATTGGCATGTGCCATTTTATTCTTTCTATTCTTCTAACAGAGAATACAATCTTGGGTTAATCACCCCATGGTTTTTCCCTTAACCAGGTTTTCCCCATCAAAATCTTGGTGTCTTATGTGTTAATGTGTTTTCTACTCTTGATTTAATGTATTATGTTTCCATGATTGATTCATTATTATGCTACTAAATTACAAAGTGGATTTAAGTATTTAATTGGAAGAAAGCTTTGGAGAACTGATTCACCCCCCCCTCTTAGTTGTCTATCCTAAATCTAACACTTCATACCCCATGGGCATGATCCATACAATCTTTGCTTCAACTGCTTCCATCAAGCATTGATCTATTTCCAGCATGAAACAAATTGTATCCTTGTACTTTTCTACCACAGACGTAGGCATTCTTTCCCTTGATTGCATTATGTTTTGAAAATTCTTGAAATATCCCCAAAGAGCAATCCTTTGGACATTGGAGTCACCAATATTGTGCAAGTATTCTCTTATTTGTATGGCAACAGGTGTGTCACTGGTCCAACATAGGCTTTTGTTCTCGAGTAACTCATTCATGAAATAGAAGAACAAACATGATACCAATGTACCATACTTAAATGTATTCTTCTTGTCCTTCTTGATCTTATTCAGATTCTCCATTAACTAGTTTTGTAGCAGCTCACATAAGTCATAGTTAGCATTTTCTCTTAACATCTGATAGGCAGCATAAATGGTTGTACTAGATATAGATTTTTCCTTGCTGGAGTAATATATCTTATATCCAATCACCATAGATGCAAATTTGACATCCAGATCAGTTATATAATTTATTGTTATTTCCCTCTTATCAAATTTTGATCCAGTAGCTTTAGTTACAGTCTAATTCTTCACTAATTTTAGTATTGGCAGTCCACCAGATGAGTTCAATCCTATTACGGACTTGATGGCATCCTTGGTGATCTTGAAGGCTTTCATCAACCACATGAATTTAGCATGCATCTGACTCGGTACATACTGGACCCACTCATCCTCACAAAAGGACGGGAATCCAATAACCTAAATGAAATGTCTGACTTGCAGCACCTTATACTTAGGTTTAAGAGCATGAATCTCATCCCTCAGATGATTTTTCAACAAATCTACTAACTTTGAATCCCCAAACTCATCTATGCTAGCATAAATATAAGCCCTAATATCTTCAACGTGCAACACACCATGCGGAACATTTGAAAAGGCACCTAATGGATCGACCTCTACAAATTTGTGTGGAGGATTTTTAAATTTAGGTCAGGGCCTTTTGGTGATGTCAACAAGCAATGGAGTAGACATGTACAAAGATTGCAAATCCAGAGAGTTTCACAAAGAATACCTTGTTTCGTTGGTTAGGGTTAGCTATCAAATTCACTTTTGCACTTCAAATCTTTGAAATCTCATCTCAGACACTCTTCTCCTTGTTCTCTTCAAACGCAAAGTGATTCAAATGTTAAGTAAATGACCTTTTATGCTCCGAAAAATCTAATTCACCATTGTAATAAATGCTTTGACCTAATATATCTAGTTACACTATTTTAGCATATAGTCAATCTTTAATTACTCTACAATCAATCGCATTAGCTTCTTTTCTTCTGAAAATTGTTCAACAGATCTGTAATAGGCTTCTTTATCTTCATTCATCGTGCTAGATTCAGGCACTCACTTACTGGCAGGGGGAATTAGATTTTCAATGTAGCTCCCCCTGAGCCAGAGCTTCTATTTCAATTCCTAGAAGAATTATCAGCACTGGATTCTGGTGCCGACCCATAACCATCATTCATTTCACCTTTCTTCACCCATGTTTTGTTCATTTTATTCTAGATCTCATTCATATCTACTTTACCCTTGTCTTTATCTTGACTCTGCATGTTTTGGTTTCTGTTTACTGGACCTTTTCTATCATCATTCTTGCTTCTATAGAATCTTGCAATATGACTAGATCTGTTGTAATTAAAGCACACAACATTTCTTTGATAATTTACTTGATTTCCTCTTGATCTGCACTAATTAGCCATGTGTCCAAATCTATTGCATGCAAAGCAATTGCCATTGAAAGAATTGGCATTTCTTATGTTGTTAGAGTACTTCATCATCATACTTCTGCATTTATTGGATCTATCACCATACCTTTTACAATTGAAGCATTGATCAAAGAAAGATAGACCATTTTGATTCACTCTACTTCTACACTGAGTAGCTCTATGACTAAATTTATTGCAATTGAAACAATTTCCATTGAAAGATGGATACCTTTGAGCATTAGGTTGTCTTACCGGAGGCCTTCTAGGATTCCTTCTTGGAATTCTTTGACCAGATCCAAAGCTTTCACCTTTTTCATATCCCAGACCATGCTTATCATTTGCCTTCTTTTGACTATCAAGTAGTACCTCAAGTTTAGCTAAGCTTATCTTGAACTTTTATTTGTATTCATTTGCAGCTTCTAGGTCATGTTTGAGAATGACAACTTGTTTTTCAGGTTGTTGCTCATTATACCTAGTTTCTTGTAGATCAGACTCTAGATGGCCAATTATTCTGTCCAATCTACAACACTCTTCTATTCTTTCTTTTAGAGACTAACTTAGGTTTTCTTCAGTCTTCTTCCTTTCCTCTATTTCTTTGGTTAGCCTCATCACTCTGGATTCTATCTCATGTTTTAATACAATAGCTTCTTTTGCCAGCTTCTCACATTCCTTTGTCTTTTCCTTTAAAGCCTCATCCATGTCATTGTCTTCATTCTGATTTGCTAATTGTTGAAGTAACTCCCTCCTCTTTTCCATGGATTTGCGTAGTTGCCCTTTTAAACTCTGAATGAAATCCTCAGCATCTTTAAGATTCTCTTTCAGTTCTTTGACTTCTGCTCTGGACTGATCAAGATCTTCTAAAGCAACTTGAAGTTGTTCATTGATGCCATTAGAATACCTGGATGAACCCACTGAAACACCTTCCCAGATCTTCCTCAAGTTGTTAAACTTCTTCCAAGGAACCTTGCTCTGATACCAATTGTTGAAATTAAGGAACACTAAGAGGGGGGTGAATTAGTGTTCTACAAAACTTTTTACTATGTTCCTTTATTAACTTACCACATACATTCAAAAGAAAGAAGCATGAACTTAAGAATAGAAATAGCAAGAACATCACACATGAACACCATGCTTTTTATGTGGAAACCTGGTTAAGGGAAAAACCACGGTGGGGGTTAACCCACAAGATTTTATACTCTGTTAAAAGTATTACAAAATGGGAAGGCACATGCCTTCAGATGCACTACCCAGAGCTCACTGCTCAAAGGAGGCTCACTGCCTACAAGATCAATTAGAAGAGTTCACTGAAATGTTTGAACTAAAGAATAGCATCTAACAATGCAAGATTATAGTTCCGGTTAGGCTCAATATATTGACTTCACACACTTCATCTCTTTCTGCCTTGTTTCACTATTCTGCCATGATCTGAACCCTAGATCTCTTAGCTTTGTACTTGGTACTACTGTACTTCGCACCTCTTACTTCATATTCACACATTCACCCCTCAAAATGCTAAAACTCATTGATTATATATATCCGCAACATGGGATTTCATCAACTATAGTCGGCCTCAAGAAAACTTAGAATTTTTTTCAAGATCACTGTTCTGTCGGCTAAATCCATACACAAACATCAATACAAACAACAACTTATGAATTCAACTCACGACACATGTCAGAAAATATCACTGGATCTCATAAATTACTCAACCAACCACTTCTCTTAATCCGCACAAGGATCAAACACCAAGTTGGCTTGTTCTTCATTAGACTAAACTGTCTAACCAAAACCCAATACTCAGATGCTTGTAACTTTCAATCCCTCCATCATCAAAGGCTAAAACTATGGATTTAGGTGGCCCTAACATCCCTTATCATTCCCTCAGATCCGCAGCACAATATGATTTCCTATGGAGAAATGCAAACCAAAATTTTGAACCCTGTCATATGCTTTGTTCCTGTCTATCCAGACTTAGACAAATCTACAATCTAACTTCTGGTATGATCAAGTGATACAATGCGGATGTGTAAGATAGATTTAGTTGCCATCAATGACAACACCTGACATGCCTAGTAGTGTCTCTTGCCAATAGGAGCCTGGAAAATTTCTTCCTTTATCTTCTCAAAACCATCCTTCCCCTCCTTGGTCCACCTAAAAACAACATCCTTTTTAAGCATTAGGGTCAGTGGTTTGACCACACCAACACAGTTATGAATGAATTTCCTAAAAAAATTAATTTGCCCTAGAAATGACTGCAAAGCCCTTTTATGAGTAGGTAGAGGAAGAGAAAGAAGAGCTAAATTTCTTTGTGGATCTATGGAGATCCCATTCTTGGACACCAAATGGCCCAGAAGTTTTCCTTGAGAAACAACAAAAATAAACTTTTTGGGGTTCAGAGACACCCCAAACTCCTTGCACCTTTCGAAAACTTTCTCCAAATCCTTCATGTGATTTTCTCCTCTCTTGGAGAAGACTGTAATATCATCCAAATAAATCAGGATGAATTTGTTGATGAAGCCTTTAAAGGCAATGTCCATTACCCTTTGAAAAATTGTGCTAGCATCGGAGAGCCCAAATGAAATTTTTGCATACACCATGGTTCCCCACTTAGTGGTGAAAGTTGTCTTGAATCTGTCCTCTTCCCTCACCAAAATTTGGTTATAACCAGAAAAACCATCGAGCAATGAGAATCTCTCTGCCCCTGCAATAGTATACAAGATTTGGTCCTTGGACAATAGAGGGTAGTGATCTTTCAGGGAAGCTTGATTCAGATCACGGAAATCGACGCACAACCTTATCTCACTATTTTAATTCCTCACTAGCACTAAATTAGCTACCTAGGTGGAATACTTGATGGGGAAAATGATTCTGGCTTGAATGAGCTTGGTAAGTTCCTCATCAAAGGCTTAATTTTGGGATTTACAAGCCGTTGTCTTTGGTGAACAGGTTTGGCATTTGGATCAAGGTCTATAGCATGTTGGGAAACATTAGGGTCAAAACCCTACAGATCCTCATAATTCCATGCAAAAATGTCACAGTATTTCTGAGAAAGGTGAATAAAATTTTGTTGTTCATCATCACAACATACCTTTACCAACAATAAATCCTTGTCTTGAGTGATAAAAACATTTTTACAGTCCTTTTTTAATGTGATGTTCTTCTTCTCACCCTTGAATTCATCATCATGACTGAAAATAGCCTCAAAAGTGACTAATCCCTTGGGCAGCTTGTTTGTTTTCATTTGCATAATTTGATCACCATACTTCTCTTGCAGTCTGGATTGTGCACTTGATGAGAACTTAGCTTCATTTTGGATTAAGTTTACAATCTACTCATTGCTATCAAAAATTTGCCAGTTCACATCATTATCAAGGACTAAGGGCCTGACCACTATTTTGACATGTAGATCATGGCCTTGTGTTGGCTAACAGATTTGTCCTTATTCTGTAAATGTTTTATTTTGACTCTATACCCTTTTTGAAGAACAAACGAGTTAAACAACAAATGGGTGAGCTTTTTAAATTGGTTCCCCTCTGAATTTAGGTATAGCTCCCTTTAAGATTTTCAATGAATTAATCTATTCAACTATTCAAATGCACTTTTAACCAGAAAATGCTTAAGGCAAACTGACATTCATACATAACTATGTTATGAATGCGATAGATTTATGCAGTAACAATGAGTAATAGAATGCACAGATTTTACTTTTGATATATTCAGATAGGTGAACACATATATATGAATTTTCTAAACCAATAAATAATATAACACATTTGACGAACTGTCCAAGGAAAGAGCAATTACCAGATGAAAGGAGATTTCACATAGAAAATCTAATTCCAGACAATCAGACACACAGATCTAAGTAGGCAGTAATTGTTTCTTTTTCTCATTCACAGATGAAAAATTTCTCAAACAATCATCACACATTGTAAAACCATAAAATAGTTCAGCTAAAAATTCTTCTTTCTTCCTTTCTCTGTCTATCTCTCCCCCCCCAAAGATTTTTTAAAAACCTATATATATGAATGTCTTAATCATGTCTTTGAGTAAACCAAACCCAGAGTTAGCATAACTCTGACTCGTATGGGATTTAGTTTATAACAATTGATTTTTAAAGATCAAGATTGCTGAAAGTAACATAAAAGAAGAACTGAAATAAAGAAAATGAGCCAATGAGATCATGACTGGGACAACGGATTTGTATCTACAGATTTGTTATCGGTGGCCTGGGAAGCACGTTGGGTCTTCCACTCCTGAAAAGCTGCAATGAACTCCTGAATCTTCGGGAAGTTGGGAATACCTATATGTTTCATTCTTGACTTCCAAACTTCCTTTTCCCTTTGCATTTTCCCAAATTTTTCTTTGTGTTCTGGAAGTGCGTCGATGCAGAGGTAAAGTAGTGACTCAACTTTAGAAATCTGGGAGAAATCCTCAATTAAAATATTGTCATTTTCTCTGACAAAGCCAATTTTATCTTTAAAAGATTGGACCACTGCGTTGACGTCTTCCACTGGTTTTCCATCATCTTTTACGTATTTAACATCAATACATTGCAAGTCATGTTGCAACGATTGAGTGAATTCTGTTATCTCCTTAATTAGCTTTGTGAGTTCAAAGCGTCCTTGTCAGGATATGGAATTCCTCCATTCAATGTTTTTCTTGTTCACATATAGTAAATCTTCATCCAAAATAGTCAGGCTTTTTTCTGTCAAAAAATTCGCTAGCCCATATTTCTGAACTTCGTCTATTTGGTTTATTACATTTGTCCACTTTCCTTCATCTTTTAGCCAAACAGCAACCTGTGCTTTAAGGTCATCAGTGGTGGCAACAGTCAGATCATATATGCTCTTGAGTTCACGAATGTACTCAGTTCCTTTGTACTCACTGCTATCCAACCAACTGTCAAATGTTTTTGTCACCATTTTGCTTCTATGAACTTGATCCAATAGCTTCTGATTAACAGGTGATTTTGGGTCAAAAGACATGGAGAGCTATGAGATCGGCTGCGGGTTAGGGTTGTGAATAGCATCAATGTACTCTGCCATTGAACGCAGAGTTTGCTTCAACTCCCTCTTGTCTTTTTCATCTTTCCATGTTCGACTAACCATCCTCTTAGTAGATGCTTCAAGGTGGTGGACATCTGCAGCTCTAGAAGCAGCACCGAGATCCACTCTCTCCACAGTGAAATCGTGCATAGTTGGATCTTGAATTTCTTCCTCAGTCACTGGCTTAGCTATTTCAGCACTCCAGTTACCAGTGTTTGGATCAATGTTTATTCTGGATGTCATCCTGAGTTTCTTAGACTTGGGGGTTCTCCCCAAACATTTGCTTACCATGTCCTCTAAAGGGACAATAAAAGGAATTACCTTTTTCTTGTCAGAGATAGAACTCTCTAGCCACTTTGGTGCAGGGGCTGAGGTTGTCTTCTTAGGGTTTAATCCATCAGAGGATACATTTGAAATCATCAATATTTCAGGGGTCTCTAGAATGGTCCCTGACTATGAACCGGTGTCAACTTCTTCTATTCTGTGTGGACTTAGCTCATTGTCACCCATAGGTTCTTCTGAATCTTCCTCTGAATTCAAATCAACAACTATTGTTTCAGAAACCTGTTTCTTTCTTTTCCCTTTAGTCCTCAACCTGGTAACACGAGAGGGTAAGCTATCTGTGAGAACTCTTCTGGACCTCTTAGTGGTAGGGCTTCTTTCAGTTGATGGCTTGGAAGCACCTGCACCAAAGATAGCAATAGGTTGGTTAGAAGAGTCTATAGGAAGTGATGATCCAATCATTGAAGTGATTTGTTGGGCATTTTTATCCTGAAGCCCTTCCTGTCTCTTTTCCCTCAACCATTTCTTAGTTCTCCTATCACTGGAAGAGTTTTAACTTCATTCTATCTTCCTCCTTTTTGCTCCAGTCAACTTCTGGAATAGGTAATTGTTCTACTTTTTCAAACTGTGGGTCAACCACCTATTCCTCATCATCAATAATTCCAGAAATATCCATGTTTAAATTAAGAGTAATTATATGCACCAAAGAAAACCTACACCACAGCCTTCCCCTGACCTCAAATTCATTTGGACAATCTTCCCAGTAGTCCTCTAGCTTAGGAATATGTGAAAGCCCTGTTCCAGGGTCTAGGTTATCTCTGACAAATCCTTTACTGTCAAATTGAGACCTGGCAGTGAAGAACTAAAAATTGAACCTTTTAAGGTTCACCTCCAAATTCAAGGCATCAGATTTTGATTGGCATGAATAATGCCCAAGTTTAATGGGAAAAGAAATACCAAAACCCTTTTTTGATGAGAATTTCTTATCTACATGTGCTAGTTGTCTACATACCTCCATCAGCACGAAACAATCAAACACATATCTAGGTAACTTCACAGGTTCACCATCAAATCCTCCAACTCTGATGTAAGTGAACTTGGAAAATTGAATGAAGAAACTACCATAGATGCTAATCAGTTGCATTGCTTCACTGGACATTCTTTTACCTAGATTTCCTGCCAGTTCATAAGTCATTTTCCTAGTGAAGACATCATTAACCCTTTTATAATTTTCATAGCAATTCCTTCTCTGCAACTGTGAATAATATTCATAAATCTTACTATTCTCAGCTATGGGTGCATGAGGTAGGTCAAACCACTCTCTTGTAGATGCTAGACAATAGAACAAGTACGAAGACATATAGAAATCTCTGTCACCCAGACAATTACTTAAACCCTGATGTAGACAATCAGCCACTATTTCGGCCGAATCTAAATATTGTTCCCCTTGAAGGATGACTTGTATGAAAAAGTACATCCAATCCTCCCAATAATAGGCATGCTGACTGCCCTTCAGTCTGTGTAACAATACCACAATATCCCTCACTTCTTTAATCAAATGATCCCTAGTGAGTGGCCTGGGCAACCTTGAACTGCCCTTCTGAAATTTCAGTAGCCAGTTTCTCGCTATTACACTTTTGTAAGTTGGTTTCTTCTCTGAGAAATACCCATAGAAGGAAGTAATATCAAGGCTGGAATACGCCTCTTTAGGCGGTATCTTCATCACAGACATGAGGGTTTATTTGTTGACATGAAATAACACATCACCATTTGCATTTCTGATGCACCTGTCCTAGGGGTCGTACCTATTCATACACTCTTGAACCAATTCTGGGCACAGTATAGCTTGGGGATACGCTGCAGCTTCAACTAAACCATTGTCTACAATTTTCTTCATTGTAGGGGTTTGAACAGGGTTTCTAGTTCTTTCTCTAAATTCTTCTAAATCATATTGCACCAGCGCGGTATCTCCAAATTCAGAGTGAGAATAAATAAGACCAGGACCATGTTCATTCCCCAAACATGTAGATTTTAAATCCATACATGGAGGATTACAATGAAAAACACTTCAAATTTTGAAAATAATGACAGAGACTCAAGAGATTCTTCTTTCCAGCTAAGAAATAGGAATAGCACATAGGAGGAACAAAACTCACCTTCAAGATATCTGAATTCACTATGAAATTTGAGTAAAAGAACCTTATACTTCCTGCATTATTCTCCTATGTGTTGCACAGTTTGTTTACTCGCTGAATCCAGCTTGTTCTTAATTAACAATGGCATTAACCAGATTGAATAATTATCACTCGGAGCAATACGTGATGGAAATATTTGAAAAGACATAAATTCTGACCTCTTCATTAATAGCAAGTATTATTCACACGCCATCATGATGTATAATGATTATCCGTAACCTCGTCCAAATTAGAACTCTCAGTTTCATAATGAGTCTCTGACATATTTTCCTCCAACTTTCCCGCTAAATTTGACTCAGAAAGTCACGGGAATAAATGAGACCAAAATCTCCAAATCTTTGAACTATTGAACCATTGAACCTTTAGGATGTGGTTCAATGCCGTGGTTCAATGCGATGGTTTGACCATACCAATTGGACCATATAGATGAGCAAAGGATTCACTTACAGAAATAGGAACTTAAGCTCATGAACCGTTGAACTTGTAAAGATATGGTTCAATACGAAGGTTCAAAGATGCAAGGGTTATGTAGACCAACAAACAGTTACACGACTTTGGTAAAAGGCTTCCAACTATGAAATAGT
Source organism: Cunninghamia lanceolata (assembly GCA_027924645.1). Taxonomy (NCBI): domain Eukaryota; kingdom Viridiplantae; phylum Streptophyta; class Pinopsida; order Cupressales; family Cupressaceae; genus Cunninghamia; species Cunninghamia lanceolata. The sequence goes on along the minus strand of BSBN01000327.1, from coordinate 566,667 downwards.
GAACTGCTAAACCTTGGACCATTGAACCCCGCTATAGAGTATGAGCGGAAGGTTCAACGATACATTAATTACACAAGGTAACTGCGTGACCCGACTTATAAGAAGGCAATGAGTGTTGAACTTTAGACCGTTGAACCATTGAACCTTGAACTTTGAGAATGGTTCAAGTTCAAAGGTTCAAACTTTAAGTAACCTTGTCTACAAAGATGATAAACGGGTAAAATTTGAAGGATCAAGAGCCGATTTAAGAAACAAAGGGTATGACCCAAAATACAACACAGCAAACTGGCTCTTGTTCAGGAAATATTACCAATAAATAAATATGGGTGACTCAAAAGGTAACACCTTGAAAGAGGTTTTTTGGGTGAGAACTGAGCACCAACTGTTGCCAATTGGTCTGTCTCAACATTTAATTTCCTTGGGATCACCTATAAGTTGAGAGCATCAAAACTCTCAAGCTGACCCCAAACTCTATATTCATAAGCTCTTAGGAGCTGGTTCTTCATTGTACATCTTTCCTTGACCTGGTTGACCACCATGTCAATGTCTCTGAAGATCTCCAGATGTTTGATTTTCCTCTTTTTAGCCAATAGCAAGCCATGGACCAATGCCTCAGTCCTGCAACATTATTTGTGGAGGAAAAGTGTAGTTTCTTAACAGTCAGAGAGATCAGTAATACTCCTACACTAGCTCCATTTCTGCTCTTTGCACCATCAACAAAAATTTTCCATGGGCCATTAGAATCATCATCTAGTTTTAGTATAGAAGGGGCAGAGAAATTCCCCTCATGGATCACATAGGTGCCCAACCCAGTCATCTCAGTGGTGTCATAGGGGTCAAAATCAAAATGATATTTCACCCACCCATCAAGAAAAAGGTTTGGGGTTGGAAGGGGTGAAGACACTACCTCAAGAGATCCCAAATCATTTACTTCCTCACCCTGAATCATGAAATGAGGGTTCACCAGACTATGATCATGATTTTCCACATGATAACTTGAAACTGGTTCAGCCTTAATGGTGAACCTTGTGCCATACCTCATCCTTAAGAGCATGTGAGACCAATTAGAAGAAAGGTAACCACCCACAATACTTATGAAGTGTCTTGACAAGCAAATAGCAAAGGAAGGAGGAAGATCAACGACTAAAATATCTTGACTAATAGTCAAGTTTGGGCATGCATGTAAAGTCAAATCCAGTCCTTTGATCACTCAAACAGTGTTAATAGAAGTACCATCTAGTTGCAACACACCTGATGAAATAGTGGTGTACTTGTGTTGAAACGTACAAGATAACTGAGAGGGGGGGTGAATCAGTTGTATCAAAAGTTTAACTTCTTTAAACCACAATCAATTTCACAATCACTTAACGTATTTCCTTATTTTGTTATGAGCATTAAGCATGAAGAGTAGAATTAAACTATGAACACATCAACACCATACACACATAAACACCAGATTTTTGCATGGAAAACCCTAAATAGGGAAAAACCATGGTGAGTGTTACCTCACAATATAATGTAGTAACAATACCAAATATCAAAAGGTGGTTCACTACCAAAGGGCTTACTGCCCAAAATGGTGGATCACTACCGAGGGTTGGCTCACCTCTGAGGGTGGCTCACTGCTGGGGGTGGATCACTACTGGGGGTGGCTCACTGCCAAGGGTTGAACTGATTTAGTAGCATCTGTAGACAACCTAAAATGACCAGGTCGCTGCACCACTTGCTTTTCGTAATCTGTCAAATCACCTGCATTTCACACATTAATTAAATAATCTAATTATTTAATTAATTTCAACAAATTCTTCTAAATTCCAAAATTTAACATTAATTGAATAAATTCCCTTTATTTAATTAATTACATTAAATTCCTCTATTATTCTTCCATCATTAAATAATTTTAATTATTTAATTAGATCATTGTCACCTTCCAAAATCAAGTACACATTAATTAAATAAACCCAATTATTTAATTAATTCAACAAATTCCCTCTTATCTACAATTAAATAATTCTTAAATTATTTAATTAAATCAAAATCAAATATTTTATTTATTCTTCCAAATCATGCACAACAATTAAATAAATTTATTTATTTAATTTTCTTTCAAATCTTCTAAATTAAATAATTCTAATTATTTAATTGTTTCTTCCATAATATCCTCTCTAAATTTAAATAAATCAATTATTTATTTAAATTGCTTTCTCTTCTAAATTGAGTTATCTTTAAATATAACTCAAGCTTTCTTGCTCATGCAATTAAATATTTCTAATATTTAATAAAGAAAAATATCTTCTTTTCTCATGCAAATCCCTTCTTCTTGTTTTAAACCACTTAATTGATCATTACATTCTGTTAATTTCTTTAACTCATTCTTCTATTCTTGATAACTCCTCTCATGCAAAAGAAAGCAAGACACATGTCTTCTTCTTATTCGTTGCACGTTCCTCAACTTATCTCCTCCATTGATTCTTCTGAATTATCTGGACCGTTGATCGATCTCTATTGAAATCTATATAAACCCCCCTCATCTCCTTCATTACCTCTCTCTTCGATCGTATTCTCAGGCATACTTAACAGAGCTTTGAGCATACAAAATGTGTCGATTGAGCAACCTTATGATCTTTTGACATAGATCTTTGAGCACATTGAGCACACTACTTGCTTGTTGCAGCTATGGTTTCGCAACTTGATTGAGCAATCCACACTTCTCCAAAAGGGAACAATACAGGTTTTGGTAAGAGCTTTCATTTGTCTTTTGATTTTGTGATAATGGCTTTTACTTAGATTGGTTCACTTTATGTGATTGGTTTTTGGTTTTATTAGTTTAGATTTAATCAATTTTTCCTCATACTCATTCTGGCACGCTCGATGGGACCCACTAATCCCTCTTTTTCTTTGAGAAAATAATTTTTTTGAAGTCACAGTATGGTACAGCTCAAATGACATCGTAAAGCACTTCTCGTAGTACCATTAAGCACTATTGGAGGCACATTACAGTGCCCTTGGGGGCATTGCAATGCTTCTGGCAGCATAGAGCGACGCTTTTGGTACCGTAGAATGGTGCGACTGGCAGTATTGTTAAGCGCTTTTGGCTGATTAGCTTTTTCTGACTTCGTTTGGTGTTCATAGGGTTTTATTCATTGCATATCTATTGATTTGTCTGAAAAGCTATTGTATTTGTCTTGCAATCCACCTTTAGATACTTCCTAAGCTGACTTATTTAGGGGTATCTTTGATCTTTGAGTTAATCTTTTGTGATACTACACTTTTTCAGTTTTCTGGATGTCACTATACAGATCTATCAGATACTACTTCTCAGAACAGTAGATCAATCATGGGATTCCATTTGGATCTAGTTATTTTGACCAAAAGCTAACCTTTTTGTCATCTAAGACAGCACAACGCATTTGGTTATACATTATCATGCATTCGAAGACATAGTACAATGCTATTTGATATTGTTCGGCGCTTTTGGTATTATTGTTTTACGCCTCTGGTGTGCATCATAGCGCTTTCGAAAACACAGTCAGCACTTTTGGTTATTGTTCGGCGCTTCTGGTTAAAGCTTTTAGTAGCTTAGTAGGATTGGTTAAAGCTTTTAGTAGCTTATCACATTGCTCGTAAGGCATTGGTCCCTCAAAGTCACTAAGAACCATTCTAGATAGAGACTACCCGACCTACCTCCGAACATTGCGGTAATCATCAGTGCAAGGGGAATCGATTTAAGCCCTTAAGATACTCACCATTGGCTCCCTTGAGAAGAGATAGTATTCCCTTGGACATAAATCTCTTGTGACCTACTTGAGCTTTCCAAGGGGAGGGTGAGATATCCCTACCTATCGTCTCTCGCAAATATACTAAATATCTGACACCTTTATGGAATGATATTTTTATCGATGGAGTATTAAGCTGTGAGTTGATCTACTACAATGAAACCTTGTCTCTAGGGATAAAAAGTGCTTGTTATTGATTACAATTGTCTTATACCTGTGGAAACATTGGGCTTGTTTGGAGCCTCAAACATACACTATCTGTTGTGTCAGTCCCTTGTTTGTGCCAACATTGTTTGCTGTGTTTTCTCTTGCCAAACAAATCCAATCAGAAATAGAAACAATTTATCAAAATTTTCCCTTTTAGAAACATTAGACACTACTTCAGCGCCCCTGGTATTACAGCAGCTTGCCTTTGGTAGTACAGTAGATCACCTTTGGCATAGCAGTAACTCGCCTCTGGCAAAACTCTACTTCAGTGCCCTTGGTATAACAGCAGCTCACTTTTTGGTCACTGTAGCTCGCCTTTGGCATAGCAGTAACTCACTTCTGGTAGCTCAGTCCGTCGCCTTTGGCATCACAGTAGTTAGCTTTTGGTCACACAGTCCTGTGCCTCTGGTCAAACAGTATAGCGCTTTTGGTCCAGTACTTTGTGCATCAGAGTTTGTCCGTTTCTCAAAGCACCTCACAGAATCCCAGCATTACATTTTGTCCTAGTGTATCCCATGGTAACCACTAGGCTTTAGTAAACTATGAAGTAAAAGCAAGTTGGCCCTAGGAAGCACAAATCGCCTCCTCACACACCGTAATCAGGTCGTCTCAACATTACTCCCAAGGTTACTCCTAAACATTACTCCCAAGGTTACTCCTAGTACACCCGCAGTAAAACCAATTAGCTCTCCAAACATGCCACACATTGACCAATCAAGCAATCCTCAAGAGGGTAGGGTCCCTTTGGTAAGTACACCCCAATACACCACCGGCTTGCCTCCAGATTTTGTCCCACAAGGTTATACTATAGATCTAGCCCCATCTCAAGAAGAGAGACACTTTGAAATAGGTCAATCCTCTCAAGCAGATGAGCAAGATCTTGACGAATTCATACAAGAGCCTAGAGTTGTGGCCGCCTTTGACAAAATCCTTAGTGAGAACTAGGATCATTTCTTTCGCTTACTTGCAGAGCAAGGAGCCAAGTTACCTCAGGATTTTGATTTATCCTCTCTCAAGGAGACAAACAACACATTGAGTGCCATACAAGCGGTACAAACTGTGTCCACAGTGACTACGCCCTTACCTGCACAAGGCTCGCAGTATAGGAATCCCCTTTTTCAAAACTCAACAGGAGAGAGGGCTGTATCACCACTTCTGACTCCTATGGAGATCTATAACAACCAACAAGAAACTCTCCAACGTCAAGCAGAGTTAGCTAAGCAAGCCACCTTAGCTCAATCGAATATGCAACCACCTCCTCAAGTATCCACACCAATCGCAAGTGGAATCTTGGTTACCCCATCATGGATAGGTTTCCCACACAATTACAATCTAGGGAACAATTATGTAGCCATGCAACAAGGGTCTCAACAAATACCACCTCCTATATCGTCAAACCTTCATGTCTCTCAACCAATTAGAGTCATGCAACCCCAACCACAACATTCTTCTACTCCCATCCTCAATCAACCCCAACCACAACATTCTTCTACTCTCATCCTCAATCAACCCCAACCGTCACAAATCACTTCTACCTATGCCCCTCCTCCACAATGTTCATCCTCGCTCAACTTCTTTCACACATTGCTTAGCCACTCTCAACATTCCCAACATCAAGTTTCCCAAAGCTATGTGCCGCCATCCCAACCTAATCAAACGCACTTTAGCTTTCCTCCACCCAATACTTTTCCTCAACCATCACAAAGCCAACATTCTTACCTAGCACCACCTCCACCTCTACCAAATCAAAACCTCCAATTCCAACCCAATCTGAACCAATCGTACAACCCATATGATCCCAATCAATCCTACGACCCTTATAACACCAGTGTGCATGTCTTACATTATAATCTTCCGTATGGGCAACACCAACCACTTTTGGGACAACAGGAGATGTTACCAACCCCTCCCACGACTATGGAGCTAAAAATTGTGGAAGTGCAACAATAGCTATCTGATCTTATGTTTGGCCACACCAAGAAGACCTCCTCTTTAGAGGAAGTGTGTCCTTACCCTTTTGATCGGTCATTACCAATGATCTCTTTTCCTCAAAATTTCACTATTCCCAAGTTTGATAAATACAAAGGAAAAGGTGACCCAAAAGACCATCTTAGGGAATTCTATCTTGCTTGCTTCGAGGTCTCACATAATGACACATATCTTATGCATCTCTTTCCTCGCAGTCTTGGAGGTCAAGCTATACAATGGTTCTCACACTTACCCACGGGTATCAAGTCTTTCAATGAGCTAGCAGAGAAGTTTGCCACCCACTTTTCTTACAACGCAGAGCATGAGATTTCCATGACTGATCTATGCAACAACAAACAAAAAAATAGGGAAACTTTCATTTCTTTCCTTCAACAGTGGAGACAAATGGCTAGCAAATTTCCTTTCAAGATTCTGGAGAAATAGCTTGTTAGCATATTTGTGCAAAACCTCAACCAAGAGTTAGGTTTCCATTTGCAAATTCTTAGTGCTATAACCTTTGACGAAATCACTTACAAGGGAATCAACATTGAAAAAGCCCTCATTGCTAAGGGTGTGGTCAAAATCTTCAAAGAAATGAAAGACAACGCTCCTCATCAACAGACGAATGATAAACCTAAATACTGGAACAAAAACAAAAACGTGGTTAACGACGGTGTGGTTGATTCTAAACATGTCCAAACTTTGAAAACACCATTGTAGCTCTCCAAACCAAGTCAAGCTCTATCTCAACAACAACAACAATAGCGGCAACTGTATCAAAATCAACAACAATGACAACAAGAGCGACCTCAACAAGATTACCCTCCACGACGTCAATTTACTCCCTTGGGAATGCCTATGGAGTCGGTCCTACAACATGTTTTATAGAAAGGACTCATCACCTTACCAGATACACCCCCATATGGTGAACCGGTTTACAAAACTGCACGGTATAGAGAAAATGAATACTATGAATTCCATCGGAGCAAAGGACATAGAACTGCGTCATGCATGAAACTCAAGCACCTAATCCAAAATCTCATCGACGGCAACCTAATCACTTTTGAGAATGAACAAGCAACTCAAAACACAAACAAGGATCTCGATATGTACAAGGAACCATTCCCTCATCATGGTCCACCTCCTCCTCAGGATAGAGGTAAAGGTATCAATCATGCTTCCACTTCCTTTGATTCCATTGTAGGTCATTTTGAAGAGAGTCGAGTGTCTACCCTCACAATCAAAGGCAAATCTACAGATTGCGCTGTTACAACTCATCATGGTCATGTCACCATTCGTGGTCCTACACCCAGTCTTCTGACTCAATCTGATTATAATCTTGTCGAACATCTCAGGAAAATGCCAGCACAAATCTCTATCTTGGACCTTCTACGATCATCACCTACACATAGAGTAGTGCTAGAAAAAGCCCTCCAAGAGTCTTCAGTTCCTAACAACATAGTAGTTGTAGATTTCCAAGCTATAGTAGGTAACATTGCTTCACCCTACAATGTGGTCTTCTTTGAGAAAGATCTCCCATCCCATGATCCTTGTCACAATGATGCCCTTTATATTGAAGTTCTCATCCATAAGCGCAAAATCAAACGTATACTCATAGATGGTGGTGCTGGTCTCAACATCTGTTCTTTAAAGTTACTTAAGCAATTGGGATACTCTGAGGATCATGTCAACTCTGATCATAGTATTACAATCAAGGGGTATGATGATGCTGAACGCCGCTTAGAAGGTGTTATCCACTTGCCTATACAACTCAGCCCTGTCATGCTTGAAACCAGGTGTCAAGTCCTTGATATTAAGTTGCCTTACAACATTATCCTAGGCCGCCCATGGATCCATGCAATGAAATCTATTCCCTCCACATACCATCAGTCTCTAAAGTTCCCATACAATGGTACGGAGATCACTATCCCAGGAGACCCCAATCCTTTCAAATTTTGTTGTGTCTTGCAAGGAAGCTATAAGAATTGCAACCAAGTGCCTAAAAATGACAAAGCCATTGAATCCCCACTATATATTGACCCTGCAACTCTCACGCAAGCCTCTACAAGTAACCCAAATCCTCTACCTGAGATCACGGCTCACATCTGAGATATAGGCTTTGGCACTTACGATATCTCAAAATCTTGTTGTGTAGGGTAGATGCCTTTATCTCCAAAATCTTACGGCCAACCACCCATTGCCAAAGTAACCAAAAAAGCAGCTATTTCTCCCCCAACATTCCTAACCCAATTCCAACATGGACGGTTATTGGAAGAGGAAACTATTGAGGACATTTCTTCTTGGCTCTATAAAGAGAAAGAACCAGTCACAATACCAATCAAGCAATATGGCAATGGCTTAAGGATAGTAAAGAACATGGGCTATAAGGGCAAAGGTGGCCTTGGGAAATAGAATCAAGGAACTATGGAACCCATTGTTGTGACAAAGAAGCTAGACAAGAAGGGATTAGGATTTGGTAAGAAGGTATCGCACGCCTTGGACATTGAGTATATCCTTAACGAGGTAGCAGACGCTTTCCCCGCCGATTCGATGTCTACAGAGGATATCATCGATGACTCTTCCCTCCATATGACCAACCTCTTCGCAGAATCCTCCATTTTTACGCTATCTTCCATATCCTTAACCTCCACCACCAGCACCCAGAATGTCACACTTGTCTACCTTGAACTTATCGATTGGGACCAACAAGAGTCCCCCGTTATAGATGTATTTCAGAATGACGAAGCTTTAGCTGAGTTCATGGGACTTTAGGAAGGTATCCCTCTTGGCGATCATAAAGCAAGTTTTGTAATGGAACTAGAGCCAACAACTTATTTTGGTGAGAATGCCAAATCCTCCAGTCGCAAAAGTAAAAATAAAGAAAGATCTCTAGGTGAAAACCACACTGTGGCACCTCCTGATCACAAAATAGTAAAAAACAAAGGACGTATCCAAAGGTGAAAACCCAACTGTGGCACCTGAGGATGGAAGATTTGACCTTCCCCTACCATCTAAGTATCAAGAGAAATCAGCTCTCCTAGTGGAAGATTCTACAGAGATAAACCTGGGCACAAAGCAAAATCCAAAGACCACATTCCTAGTAGCATCATTATCAGAAATAGAGCACAAGAACCTTAACACATTCTTCTTACAAAGAACCATCAACTTTGCATGAACCTATGCTGATATGCCAGGGCTAGACCCCAAGCTAGTTGTTCACTATCTCGCAGTTGATCCGAAAGTGAAACCAGTCAAGCAAAAGCTGAGAAAGATGCACCCACAGATAGCTCTCTTAGTAAAAGTGGAAATACAGAAGTTGCTAGATGCAAAGTTCATACAACCCATTGACTATTCAGATTGGGTATCAAACATTGTACCTGTGTCTAAACCTAATGGGCACATCGGCTGTGTAATGATTTTAGAGATCTGAACAAAGCATGTCCTAAAGACGACTTCCCACTACTAAACATTGACATTATAGTAGACTTGATAGTAGGTCATGAGATGCTTTCTCTCATGGATGGATTCTCTGGCTACAATCAAATAAGGATAGCAGAGGAAGATCAGCATAAAACAACCTTTACTTGTCTGTGGGGTAACTATTGTTGGTGTGTCATGCCGTTTGGTCTAAAGAACGCAGGAGCAACCTATCAGAGAGCAATGATAGTGATATTCCATGATCTCTTTCATCATATCATGGAGGACTATGTGGATGACATACTAGCTAAATCTTCTAGGGAAGATCACATATAGGTTCTAGGACAGATCTTTGACAGGCTCGAGAAATATCAAGTAAGACTCAATCCAAAGAAGTGTGTCTTTGGTGTAACATCAGGAAAGCTGTTGGGATACATTGTCTCTCGTAGAGGCATCGAAGTAGACCCCGCGAAAGTAAAGGCTATAGTGGAGATGCCTCCACCCAAGAACCTTAAAGCACTAAGGAGCCTTCAGGGAAGGTTGCAGTCCATCAGGCGTTTCATCTCATAGCTAGCAGATAAATGTCAACCATTTCAACACTTACTCCACAAGGATGTCTCATTCCGATGGGATTATAAGTGTCAAGCAGCATTTGATCAGCTTAAAGAGTATCTAGCTACACCTCCTGTATTGGTTCCACCAGTTGCGGACAAACCTCTGATATTATACATCACTACAAATTCAGCCTTAGGGGCCCTTCTTGCACAAAATGATGAAACAGGAAAAGAGCATGCAATTTATTATATTAGTAGAACCTTGGTGGGATATGAGCTCAATTATTCACCGATGGAAAGGGCTTGTTTAGCTGTAGTGTTCGCCTCCCAAAAGTTGCGGCATTACATGTTGAACCAACACACAATTCTTATAGCTAAAATCAATCCCTTGAAGTATCTACTAGCAAAAGCAGCTCTTACAGGCAGACTAGCTAAATGGGTCATGATCCTTAGTGATTTCGACATTGAATATGTGGATTGTAAAGCAATCAAAGGACAAGCTCTCGCAGATCAACTAGCAGAAGCACCTATGCAGGATACACACCCTATGGTAGTAGAGTTTCCAGATGAGAATCTATTCACTCTTTCCAACTCAATAATGTGGAAGCTGTACTTTGATGGTTCCTACACACAGCATGGATTAGGGGCCGGCATCTTGTTTGTCACACCTCAAAATGACTATATTCCTAAGTCATATCAGCTTGCATTTCCTTGCACCAACAACATTGCCGAGTATGAAGCACTCCTCATAGGTCTCAATACAACAGTTCAATAAGATATCACAGAATTACAAGTATATGGAGACTCACAGCTAGTCATTCACCAAGTCACAAATGAGTACCAAACAAAGAATGAAAAGTTGGTCCCCTGCAAGCAACTAGTGGATGCCTACAAACCACATTTTTCTAGCATCACATTTGAGCAAATTCCAAGAGAGCATAACAAAGTTGTGGATTCTATGGCTTCTATAGGGTCACTGATTGACATGCCTGCAAATACACAGAAGTGTGAATTCTTGATCGAGCAATTGTTGATACCAGCCATCGATGTTCCCATTACTAAAATCATCTGCGAACTTACTGGTCCCAATTCCCTATGGTACGAAGATATCTATGAATACCTCAAGAACAAAACCTTTCCCCCTGACCTATCATCCACCCAATGCAAAACCTTTAACCGTCAATCCTCTCATTACATCATTCTGAGTGATACACTATATTGCCGGAGTCTCGATGGTATCCTCTTACGATGTCTTAATGCGAAAGAAGCCAAAGCTACCTTATGAGACATACACGAAGGTGTCTATGGTGCACATTCTACTGGTCCTAATCTTGCTAAGAAGATACTCAGAACAGGTTATTACTGGCCTACAATAGAGCAAGATGCTGCACAGTTTGCTAAGAAGTGTCTACAATGCCAGCAGCATGGAGATTTGATTCACGCACCAGCTCATGAATTACAACCTGTGACAACTCCATGGCCTTTTTCTCAATGGGGTCTCGACCTCGTAGGACAAATCCACCCTTCCTCCTCCAATGGCCACAAGTTTATCATTACCTCCACTAAGTATTTCACGAAGTGGGTGGAAGCCATTCCTATGACCTATATCACCGGTAAGCAAATAGCCAAGTTTATCCTTAACTACCTCATATGCTGATATGGTATTCCCCAAGCCATTGTCACTGATAATGGGAGACCATTCAAGAATCAAGATGTTTGTGCCTTGTGCACACAATACAACATCCAACATCACTTTTCAACTCCCTACTATCTGCAGAGTAACGGCCAAGCTGAGGCTTCCAATAAAACCATTCTCAAAATCCTCAAGAAAATAGTCAATGAAGCTAGTCATGATTGGCACTTGCAACTCAATCCCGCCCTATGGGCCTACCGCACTAGTATCAGAACACCAACTGGTGCCACACCATATGCCTTGGTCTTTGGCTCTGAAGCCATTCTACCTATAGAGGTCGAGATCCCATCCCTCAAAGTATCCATGCAGGACCTAATCGGCGGAGACGAGTATCGCACTTCCAGATTAGCTGAGCTTGAACTACTAGATGAGAGGCACCTTGCTGCACTTAATCATCTCCATGTCTATCAAAACCACCTCCGGCATAATTACAACAAAAAGATCAAAGAAAGATGGTTTCAAGTTGGTGATTTTGTACTTAAAGAGAATCAGAGAAATCAAGTAGATTGAGAAAAGAAGGGCAAGTTTGAGCCTAACTGGTTAGGTCCCTTTATTGTGACAGCAGCATATGGATCAGGAGCTTATACTTTAGCTACACCTGACGGCATTCCTCTGAATAAGCCACTTAATAGTGTCCATCTCAAGAAGTTCTATGCCTGATCCTCAGAGTATTCCAAAAAAAAAAATCCAAAAAAAATCTGTCCTCTAGTGAAAACCTAGCAAACAGGCACCGTGGATAAGTACCATAGTGAAAACCTAGCAAACAAGTGCTATGTGTAGAGTTAGCATCCATCGTCTATCGAGTCCTATCCACTCCTTGTCTAGTTCGTAGCGCACTTTCCATCCATCCATAATAAATCCATTGACCTTGTTTGCATTTCCATCTCCCTATCTAGTATAGCTTGGAAATTTGTCAATGTCCCTCGTCGTCATCCCACGTCTTGATCTGTGTCTACAGTTAACACTGTCTTGTCCTAGGTCAAATCTTTCTGTGTCTTCTTCGGCAGTCACCCATACAGATTCCTCTACCGAAATGGGGGCAACTCTTTCCTTAACTTGGGTCTAGGATTGGTTCCTCGTCCATGGTTCGCAACGCATACTTCAATCTCTTTCTCATTGATCACAGGTAACACCCTTTAATGGACACATCACTCCTACGATAAGGATGTTATCTTCTCAACACTTTCCCACATCATCACATCAACTAGAACTACATATTATCTCTTCTCAATCTTAAGGTACCTTGATCCCATGGATATGGGTATGTAGGCAGTCTGGATTACGAAGGAAGTTTCCAGCACTTAGGTACATAAGATCCCCTCTTCTCAACCCTTTTTCCACATCATCACATCAACCAGAACTACATATTACCTCTTCTCAATCTTAAGGTACCTTGATCCCATGGATATGGGTATGTAGGTAGTCTAGATTACGAAGGAAGTTTTCAACACTCAGGTACATAAGATCCCCTCTTCTCAACCCTTTTCCCACATCATCACATCAACTAGAACTACATATTATCTCTTCTCAATCTTATGGTACCTTGATCCCATGGATATGGGTATGTAGGCAGTCTGGAATACAAAGGAAGTTTCCAGTACTCAGGTACATAAGATCCCCTCCTTTCCACCTTGATTCATTTCATCACTCTATCCAGAACTACATATTTATCATTTTCATTTTCATCGTCGTGTGCCTTGATCCCGTGGATATAGGGTATGTAGGCAATCTGGAATACGAAGGATGTATCCAGTACTCAGGCACACACGAGCCATCATTCTCTGCCCGTCTCAATCTAGTTACACTTCATCCTTCTAGTCTTCCGTTATCAAAGCCTATTCACCTTGACTTGACTAACTCAAGTAGCAAGCTAGTGCATCTTTTCAAAGCAAAAGTCCTTAACAAACTTGAAGCAAAGCAGCTTTCTTCCAGAGTCATCTACTATCCTACATACTGATTGCCAACATCAGCTAAATCCAGCTTAACCAAATCACCAGATCAACAAGCTTGTCTTCTGTAGAATGTTCCATTGTCAAGACCAACACACGCGTCTCCTGCGACATGTGGCATTTCCTGCAGCAAGACATTGTCTTTTTAGGTAGATAGCACCCTTTAACGGACACAGAGTTCCTACGATAAGGCTGTTATCTTTCCTATCCAATCTATCCTGAGCAACCTCTTTGGCAAAAGAATATGTTTGCTGTATGTTTACTTTGTAAGTCAGTCAATTTGCTTTATGGTTTATCTTTTGTTCCTTTTCCATTACCTACTCAAGGCTACCTTGATTTATCTATAATCTTGGTATGTTGTGATGCAGTACGGATTGGGGCATAGTCATTGCTTTTGTGTGCCATGTTTGAGGAATGATCTTTAGCATCTTTCTTAGCATTCTATTTATCTTGTGTGTGTTAAGACCTAGCATCTTACATATTAATATTCTTCTTGCATTTACATGTATTGAAGTTTATTTTATGTTCAAGACTATGGCTTATTCACATGTTCCAACAAGGTTATATTATGTCTAAAGGGTCTAAGTTCAAACTGCTTGCTTGCAGAGTCAACGTCCACGCACTCGGATATTACTACACCTTGGTCTTTTATACCTTGGTGACGAACTATCCATGTGCTATATCAAAATAAGGATTGCTCTTTATATACAAATGTGAAACCACTGCAACAAGTTCATTCATCCATTCCTACAACCTTTATAGTGCTTTCACTGCAAGTAATCGATCAACAATCTCTGTCTCCCATCTCCTCCTGTTCTCCTCTCTGGTGCATATCTGCAAAACCCACATGTCAGATATCACTAGTCATCACATCTATATCATCATATATCTCTATCATCATACATTTATAAGCATCATATAAACAACATATGTCATCACGTGAATCCATAATCATACATACATATCATCACATCCATGACATCAAGGAATGCATACACAAAAAGCATGAACAACAGTGAGCCGAATAGATCATCATATATATCATGTAATGGTCATCATAATACAAAGTGTCTATGTCTACATCAATAATACAAAATGTGTATACATCCAAATATACATCAGTATAGTACATCAAGGCTATCAACAACCTGCAAAATATACATCAGAATGCATGCAGGCATCTGTCCAAAATGATACAAATGGTACAAAGTACAAGTGTCTATCGTGATACAGGTATGGTACAAATATGATACAATATACAAATGTATGTGCCCTAGTGGGTAGAGCTCCCCTCCTATTGTGGTCCCTGTCCTCCCCCTGTGCTTGGTGGGGGTACCCCTGCTGGTCCTCCTCCTCCCCCTGGTGGCAAAAATGGTCCTCTCACTGAGGACACTGACTGCCCTGTCCTACGGGATCTGGATGCCCCAGATCTTCTCCTATCTCTATAACTCAGCTCTCGCTGTGCCGCTGGAACCGGGCCTGCATAGAGACCCCTATAATACTCTGCCTCCCTGCCGGCTGATACTAGCTCTCCCTGCACTCGGACGAGCTCGCTGTATAGAGTCCTCTGGTCCGTGCCCAGTGCACGGCGTGCCTCATCTCTCTCTTGCCTCACTCTAAACAGTGTGGCCTCTGCTGTCAACCGCAGCTGTACCTCTGCATCCCTCTCCCGCCTAGTCTGGGCTAGCTGCCCATCATCCCCTGCTGGTGCAGGTGCTGCCTGTGCCTGTGCCTGTAGTGCTACCTGCACTGCTGCCTGTACCTGTGCCTGCACCTGGGCCTGTACCTGTGCCTGCATGCCTACCTGTAAGTGTGCCAGGGCTGTCTACGCCGCTGCTGCCACCTGTGTTTGTGCCTGGGCTATGACCTCAGCCTATCTTGCCTCAGCCCGCACTGCATCCCTATCCCTCCTCAATCGCACCATCCGGAGCTCTAATCGAGTCCTCCGGGCTATCTCCTCCTATAGCAGTCGCTCGGCTCTCTACAAATTAGTCTCTATGACCGAGCCCACTGCCTCCACCATCTCCACATCGGCCTGCTGGCCGCTGCCCTCTCCACCTGCCTGCTAACCGCTGCCCTCTCCACCTGCCTGCTAACCGCTGCCCTCTCCACCTGCCTGCTGCCTGGCTACTCTGGCCTGGCATTTGATCCTAGCCTCCACACCAGGGACTAATACCTCCCCCACTGCCCCTGCTACACCTGGTGTAGTCAGTCTAATCAGCCTGTGTGTCTGCCAATACTGGTCATACTCTGGTAGTGTCCCTAGATCCGCCAGCCCTGTGTCCCAATCCCATCTCACGGGGACAAGTCCCCGCACCTCCGCTAAAGCTATAGCCATTGGGATCTCTGCATCCCACTCTCCCACCTCTCTCCGTGTCTGGGCATGTGTCGCCTCCCCCACGGGTAGTCCCTGCAGCAATCCGAACTGCCTAAGTACCAGCTCTGGCAGGTACCTCTCTATCGCGTCTGTCCGTCTCCTGAACAGATAACGAGCCTATCTGTAATACATCAACTACTCATGCTCATCCTCCCACTCCTCACATAGTAGCCAGGGCCTCCAAACAAACAGGTCCATCTCGTCGATCTGCCACCTCCAGTGGCTAATGGACCCCATCCTCCGATGTGTAATCACTCCATCATAAAGGAATGCATAGGGCTCACCTCTATCCCGACGACACTGTGCCATGGGTCGGATCACTGGAATATGCTCCCACGCCTATACTTGTAACAAGGTCACCCCTGCTGAGAGACTCTTGCCTCTCCTATACACGCAGTGATGCATGTTGTGATACAACTGTCCCAACACACATGGGCCCCACACATACTGTCTACCATGTGTGAACATGTCGGATAACACTGTACGCCATCCAACTGATAATCCCCTGGATCTCCTGTCAAGGCACAGGAAGCTGCCAATCAAAGACGCCACTATCCATCTGATCCTATCGCAGAGTCTCAAGATGTCTGCCCATCGAATCTCCCCATCATCTATCCAAAGGTCATCTATGCAGAAGACCTCCACCAAGCCTGTCTCACCTCATGCCGGGTCAAAGTCCACTATATCTCCATCAATCCGAATCCTCAGGATACGGTACACGTCCTCCAGAGTCACTGTCGTCTCCCCCGTCGAAAAGTGAAAGGATGAGGTCTCGCTGTGATATCTCTCTACCACTGCCATCACTAGGGCGAGATTCCCCCTAATGTGTGTCAAGTGGGCCACGTGCCACAATCCGACATGCTCCAAGAATGCGTCCTCCTCCCAGGTCAGCTGTACAACCTCATGTGCTATCGGGTGGTGTCGCTCTCGTGACATCAATGGTGGCATAATCCTCTACATCCACAACAAATTACTTGTCAGTTCTTCTATAACGAATCCCTCAAAATCCTATCTACCCATATGCTATGCTATGTAACCCCCAACCATCCCTTTCCCCTCTTGTTAGCTCGGATAGGCATCCCTTTTCTCAACCCCCCATTCTACTTCAACCCTAATTTTTCTTCTACTTAACCAACAGCGCTTTGTTCTATACAAAAGCACTGTCCCTCCCTGCCAACAGTGCCATACTGTGTAGCCAGACGTGCTGCGTTTTATCTACCAAGTGCACCTTGTTTACCAAGTGTGCTGCGCTATGCTGCCAACCGCACCACTCTATCCTACCAGAGGCGCTCTGATTTTTCCTACCCCCCACCAACCGCACTATTCTACCCTACCCAAGGCGCTTCACTATACTGCCAACAGTGTTGCGGCATTATGCCAAGCGCGTTGCGGCGCTGACTAGCTAACCAAAAGCGCTATGTTTTTACCAAACGCGCTGCACCCGCCTACCATATGCACTGCGGTGCACCAAAAGTGCTGCCCCCGACTACCAGTTGCGCTGCCCAACCCTAAAGCGCTTTTGGCTGACATGCAAACTCTCCCTCGACCTAGCCCTAATCTACCCTCAAACGACAAATGCAAAGGGGGTTTTCGACCACTTACCACTGCCGGAGCTCCTGCTGGCCTCCTGTATGTCTGCACGAGCTTCGCCCGATGCCTGTGCACTGGAATTGGCATCTCTCCTCACTGTCAGCTCCTTCCACTCAACTTTCTCACACTAGTTTCTCCTCTCTAAATTTAGAAGCTCCTACGGTGCAAATGAGGATTGTGGTCCCCATGGGACCTATTTATAGCATCCCTCCCTCATGTTTTCTTCTCTTCCCACCCCTTTCTGCTTTTCCTCCTACCTGGTCGCGCACTCATCTAGTCGATCGTCAACACCGTTCCTCTGTTGCTTCCTTGTCTTCCTGCTCGAGGGGGCATACGCTGGGGCAAGTAGCCACACTGGGGCATAAAAAATTGTATCATGTATTCAACTATCAATTTCTTTGACGCAATGCTATTGACTGCATTGCATCAAAGAGGGGCAAAATGTAGACACCCTAAAATGACCAAGTCACCACACCACTTGCTTTTCGTAATTTGTCAAATCACCTGCATTTCACACATTAATTAAATAATCTAATTATTTAATTAATTTCAACAAATTCTTCTAAATTCTAAAATTCAACATTAATTGAATAAATTCCCTTTATTTAATTAATTAAATTAAATTCCTCTATTATTCTTCCATCATTAAATAATTTTAATTATTTAATTAGATCATTGTCACCTTCCAAAATCAAGTACACATTAATTAAATAAACCCAATTATTTAATTAATTCAACAAATTCCCTCTTATCTACAATTAAATAATTCTTAAATTATTTAATTAAATCAAAATCAAATATTTTATTTATTCTTCCAAATCATGCACAACAATTAAATAAATTTATTTATTTAATTTGCTTTCAAATCTTCTAAATTAAATAATTCTAATTATTTAATTATTTCTTCCATAATATCCTCTCTAAATTTAAATAAATCAATTATTTATTTAAATTGCTTTCTCTTCTAAATTGAGTTATCTTTAAATATAACTCAAGCTTTCTTGCTCATGCAATTAAATATTTCTAATATTTAATAAAGCAAAATATCTTCTTTTCTCATGCAAATCCCTTCTTCTTGTTTTAAACCACTTAATTGATCATTACATTCTGTTAATTACTTTAACTCATTCTTCTATTCTTGATAACTCCTCTCATGCAAAAGAAAGCAAGACACATGTCTTCTTCTTATTCGTTGCACGTTCCTCAACTTATCTCCTTCGTTGATTCTTCTGAATTATCTGGACCGTTGATCGATCTTTGTTGAAATCTATATAAACCCCCCTCATCTCCTTCATTACCTCTCTCTTTGATCGTATTCTCAGGCATACTTAACAGAGCTTTGAGCATACAAAACATGTCGATTGAGCAACCTTATGATCTTTTGACATAGATCTTTGAGCACATTGAGCACACTACTTGCTTGTTGCAGCTATGGTTTCGCAACTTGATTGAGCAATCCACACTTCTCCAAAAGGGAACAATACAGGTTTTGGTAAGAGCTTTCATTTGTCTTTTGATTTTGTGATAATGGCTTTTACTTAGATTGGTTCACTTTATGTGATTGGTTTTTGGTTTTATTAGTTTAGATTTAATTGATTTTTCCTCATACACAGCATCTACACCATCCCTGAGTTCAGTTCCATTGATGCACAAATTATCTCCTCTGCTCTGCTCTACTTTTACACCTCACACTTATCTTTTCATGTTTGCATAGTCACCCTTCTTTCATGACTTTATTATATATATTTATACAATTCATCAACCTTGGAATGTACATCAAGGTCAGCATTACAATCATCAACCATTGGAACAATCTCCAAGGTTGGTATACATACACACATCAAATCAGGAGTAGACCTAAAAAAACTTGTAGACAAAATGAATAAAGGAGGAAGACTTCACACATTAGCATGGACTCAATTACATCTTCACATGCTACCATATGCTTCTACAATTCAGGAAATTCATCCACAAAGAGTGTTAATCATCCAAGTCAGCCAGACTGGTGCAATCATCAAAAACAATTGAACACGTGCTTCCAAGATCTTCATTACAGCTTTCGGATCAAGCACACACCTTCAATGCATTCAGGGGACATCCAAAAACATCATAGAATCATTTGGAAACCAACAAATCCAACCACAATAGATCTCAACTTATTTCACTTGAAGAACATATTATAGACTATTCTCAATCAGACACTGTCAAACTCTGCTAATTAGAAACTTGCTTTCCAGAGATTCAAATCACATATCCTTTGAATTGAAGATGACTAAGGACCTTACAAGCTTAAGTCCAAAACCGTAAAGCCAAAAACCAATATGCAGAGAAATGCGGAGCAAAACAATTTCTCCCTATCACTCTACAAACATTTCCAGGCACAGTCTTCACATTGGTGAATAGAACATTTTTTGCACAATGATCCAGACCAAATTCTAGATTTAGCATCTCCAAATACTTCCATAAAACATATCCAAAGCCCATACTTCAGTCTTCACTATAGAGAAAATGCAGAGCAAAATACTCAGATAGTGTTCTTCAATCACTTAGCAAACATCAATATTAGAAGATAAGTTGGCACCAATGACAACACAAACATGTTGACATAAATGAAAACACTAGTTAGCACATACTTGGAACAATTTGATGTCTAATGCATCTGCTATCTTCTTTGGCATGACTGAAATATTGGCCCCTCAGTCTATGATGCAATTGTGCACCAGGAACTTCCCAATTATTAGAGATAAGTAGAATGGGGATGGCTTCTTTGTTAGACCTAGCTATTCTTCATTTGGTTGTACCAGACTGACTAGGCCTTTTTCTTTCTGGACTATTGAGTCAGCTACTAGGAATTGCGTTAAGGCATCTTGCAACAAATCCCTTTGAGAGGGTATTGATAATGCATCCCACATGGACACAATCAAGTTTGTCTTTTTCATTTTCTCTACAATATTTAGAGAAAATGTTGTTGTTTTGTGAATGGAAAGAATCCACGTTCCTCTCTTTGACTAATCTGTAGCTTATTCAGGCAATTTTGGACATGATAGAACCTTATTTGTAGTGACAGGCCTATTGTTCTGAGTTAATTTTGCAGCACTAGCACTTTTTGCCTTTAATATAGGTTCCTTTTGTAATACAATATGCATGGGGTTATCCTCTAATTGTCTCTTCTTGGATCTTGTGTTATCTGAAACATTGTTTATAGGCATGATCACACTATCTATAGGCTGATTAACAACATAGAAATCCTCAGGAGTCCAAAGCATTAAATTGGAATCAAAAGTAGCCTCATTTGGTACCTCAAGGTTGTTGTTGACTGCTTCTACAAATGATGCTTGTTGAGTGTGAAAATTTTGCACCATTAGGGCTCATTCTTGCACTCCAAATGCACAAGTGGATTAATTATGAGGCTAATTGTGAGGATAACACCAATCTACCTCTTGGGCTAGATTGTTTTGGATAGGAACCAAGGTCCTAACTGGGTTAACAACCAATATTTATTGAATGGGTCTAACCATTTGCAAAGGCTGAACAAGGTTATTATTTTGGTATCTATTTGGTTGATAACCTTGATTCTAGTTTTGATTTCTATTAGAATTAAAACCTTGGCCCCAAGTCTGATTTGAAGACTTTTCTTGGTTATAATTTTGATGGGGTTTAGGGGCGGTTTGGATGGTTATGGTATTGACCTTGTTAGACAGGTTAGTCACTAGGGTTTTAAAGTCATCCTCCTCTTGTGGAAGAGTAGATGTAGAGGCTTTAGGCCCTGGGATGGGAGCAATAGTAGGTTGTTCAACTTGTGAAGGCAGTTCTAGGAAGATAGGTATAGGAGGTCTAGGAGCAATTTTTCCATCTTGTATTAAACAATTTTCAGCTCTTAAAGTTATCTCATATGCATTTGGTAAGGTATCAACACCCATAGATTGCATCATAACAATTATATCAAAATCTAAAGCTCTTAGGAAATACAAGAAAGCACCTTGTGCAGATGGTCTGAGGAGAGTTGGAATCCTTTCCCATGTCCTTTGAAATCTGAAGTTGAAATCAATCATCATCTCATGGGGAGCCCTCTTTATGGTTTTAAATTGTTCCAGCAAAGAGACATTGTCTGCTCTCTCTCCAAACTGCTTCCAGACTACTTGTCCTAGCTCATCCCAATCATGTATTAAAGTAGGGAGTAAACTCCTAAACCATTGAAGAGCTCTTCCCTTGAAGGATGAAACCATGAGCCTAACAGCCACGTCCTCATTTTGAATATGGTAAACTGAGCATACATTTGATATATCTTTAATCTGTTCAGCAGGTGTAGTGGAACCATCACCCATAAAGAGTGGAATACTCTCTAGGGATGAGCTAGGTATATCATTATGTGCAACTAGGGCTATAGGGCTACCTACATCAAAGCTTACAAAGGGAAAATTTCTTGGCAAATCCATGTTTAGGATATTAAAATTTATTCTAGGTATATGCAAGCTTCTTCTGACAGGAGGAGGTGTAGATTGAGCTCTTGGATGACATGGAACAACACTGTTATTTCCTCTCACAGGAGACCTAGATAACCTAGTTCTTCTCCTTGAAGCAGTAATAGGTAATTCAACAAATTGATAATTCCCACCTCTTGAAGAATCCCTCCCCTACACTCTAGGCATATAATGTTGGACTGATCTGAAACCAGGAGCTTATAGAGTCGCCAAGTGTATAAAATTATCTTCCAAACCACAGAATACTGAGAACAACACCAATCTCTCATATTAACTCTTAACTTAGAGTAAAGTGGTCCCACTAGGCATGCCAGAAACTATTGTCACTTGGATTTACACCCTATGTTGAAGCCCATTTGCTGCAACAATCCAGCAAAACATTGGTTTTATTTCAAGATGTGGGACCTGCAAATGGAATCAAATCTCTAGAGAAGGTTAGTTCCTCTTTCTCAATGTGAGATTTAGATAAAACTATGAAGTAAACCTAATCTAACACTGTTGGAAAAAGGGAAGAAGGAGAAAACTGAAAAGGAAAAGGTGATACAACAGGTTTAAGTGTTTTGCCTTTAAATTAACCAATCATGCACATAATAATATCAAACAATAGGTACACATTAACAACTCATCAACTATTTGTAGAGGTAAAGGAGTTTGATTGAAACCCAAAAGGAAAGAAACATTCACAAATGAAGATTTGAACAGTCATGCTACATAGTGCAAAATTCATATGAGAAGGTAAAATCTATTGTTTATTATCAAGGAGGCAAGATTACAGCTGATACAAGATGTAATTTTTTAGACCAACAACCAACAATAATACATCTGATTTACATGTTTATATAACATTTTACATTGAAGCACATTCACCTACTACAATGAATTCACCTTATGGACCCATCAGAGATATTTCTGCAAAGGAATGGTTGTATGCATTGGTTCTACAAAAGATATCCTTGATTTGATTCACAACAATAACTATGAAAATATCTTAAGGATTGAGTAGCTAAAGAAATATATGCATTAAATGCTCACACGCTGACTTAGTCTTTTGCCGATGACTTTTCCACTTCTCCCTTTGCCTTATAAGAAAAGCATTTACACCTTGGCTCTGAAGAAACACTAATGGCGACCACGAAGGTCATTGAGCAGTCCCGTCATGTTGGGAAGGAGAAATGCTTGATCCCGATTCCGAAGAACTTAAAAAAAATTATGAAGAATTTATGAAGATCAGGCCTTGGACCTTCTGTCTTCTAGCTTCCAAAAGAAAAGAGGAAGAAGAAAACTTCCACTCCATGAGATTCACAACACTTAGAAAAATTTATGAGTTCGACGAACTTCGGGCGTCAGGCCCTACACCTTCTGTCTTCTAGAAATGGGAAGAAGGAAACTCCCGCTTGCCACTACCTGAATGGCTTAGTCAATTTTAGATTTTTGGTAGACTTCAGTGAGTGGGCCTTCCGTCTTTTGCCTTCCAAATAGAAAAAGAAAGAAGATGAATCTCCTAACCCTCGGTGCCCAAAACACTTAGGCAGATTTCAGAGGAGATTGGAACAATAGAACGAAGAGGAGAACCCCAAACTCTGAAACTCCAAAAAGGCCAAAAACACAAGGAAACACTTAGGATTTTTGGACTTAGCCATTTTGGGGGATTTTTTCCTTGCAATTCAAAAGGGAAACACTGGAATTTCATGGATCCTTGGGCTATTTGGCTAGAAGGCAAAAATAGGACAACAAATAGACACTAAAATTCTTTGTTTCCATCCAGTAGATTACGGAAATGATTAATTATGGATATTTTAAAATATGGATTCAAATGATTTGCCAAGGAGCTTCGGGAGGTTGCTTGACACATATTGGCCATTTTTTAGACAAAGATATGCTTCCAATCGAAAGTTACGCAAAAAGTCATTTATCTGGCATCCGACACATTGTCGAAGTCACATATTGTAATTTCTCTCTGTTTCATTCTCAATATATCTCTTTATTAAATCAAAAAACACTATACAAAGCTCTTGTTGTTACAAGTCATTTATCATAGTTGACGTCAGTCGTAGTTATTTAATGAAATGTCTTCAAGCTACAGGTGGGATGCATCAATTTATTTCTTTTTAAATTATAGTTACGAATTTCTTAAGAAGGCATTGAAACACTAGAAGTGGAGCAGTTCTTGGCAAAATATGAAAACATTTAGAAATTAAAAATAAATAAATGAAACATTGGGGAATAAAGAGACTATTCCAGCTGCGCAAAACTAAAGTGTTAAAGAAATTAAAGAAAGAAACATGGGGCTATTACAAAATGACCTTCCTTAGGTGTAAGAGAGGGCATACAAGGAAGAAGCATTGATTGTGGGTAGATTCTCTATAGTCCTAAAGCAAGAGAAAGTTGCAGGGAAGAGTGAGTGCCAAAAAAAAGAGGTGAGGCCCCCCAAATAGAGAAGGAGATGAGGCCTCCCATACATAGAGAGGCATAAGAAACACCAAGAGAAAGATAGGAATGGCGTAGAGATAGAATAGGAAAACAATATCGTGGAGTTTGTAGAGGGGAGTAAAACAATTCTTTGGATTTGAAGATTCAATCAATCATCTTTATTACAGATAATAGTCGCCCAAGAATAGAGGTGTGGAGTAGATTAGAGAAGAGGTAGTTGCTCAGAAAGAAAATTGGTGAGAAATTTGAGGAGTGAGAAGATCTAAGTACAATCATTTGTGAGTATTGTAATAATTTCATTCCTCCACAACTATTGTTCATTGATGTGAACATTTTGGAAGTTGAAATAAAGCTAAGAGTTGATTTTGTGTAAAGTTTTGTGAAGGAATTTGGGTTGTCGTGAAAATTGGAAGTTTGAGACAACGCCCAATTTTCAATCTGCATCACCTACCAAATTACAAAGGAAGAAATAAGATAAGTAACGCATCTTATGAATAGAGGGGAGCTAGCCTCTAAGAAAAAATGTTGAAAACTAACAGGTAATGGCCCTAAGTGGAACAATATACCAAGGTAATAATTTGGCCATTAGCAAAATTGGGTATAAAAGGGTACGATACGCCTTAAAGGGTATTACATCTATGGTTTTTTACATAAATATAGAGGATTCAACTACCGACACCACAATTATGATAGCCTATGAGATGGTGTTGAATGGAAAGGAGTATGACTTGTGCAAGATGTCATAGGAACAAATCATGAATAATATCACAAAGGCTAAGAAATGCCTAAATGAGTTTAATGTATTTCTTAGATTATATGTCTTTATCTATACTTTATACATAGATTACCTGGGGTTTTGGGCAATATTTGGGGAGGCGATAGACGTTTAGGGAGCCAAATAATGGTGCATATAAGTTCCTTCAAAGTAGAAACCAAGGATAAAAATATTTTCTATGATTTCCTTACTACATTCCAAAGACAAATGCAAAGAAAGAAGAGGATCTCCTATAGTGTGAAGAAATATGAGAATGAGGTAGTGTTTATAGTAGACACAAATTACATCTACCTATAAGTGAAAGGTTTCCTTCTACTATATGAAGGAAATGTTGCATTACTTGAGTCCACTACAAAAAACATTCTATCCCTATCAAGGGATCCTATGGCTAAAAGATTTGGCACATGAAAAGATTTTTGTGATATGAAGTATAGAAAGGAAGAAGAGGAAATATTTTAGAAGAAGGTGAAGGTAGAAAAAGAGATGAGGAAAAAGAAATGGGTAAGTGCACAAAGATGAGGGACCAAAAGGGGGTCTTAAGATGCCACTTTTTTTCTGAAATTAGGAAACATTGATGTTGGATGAGAAATTGAAGATAGTTACACTCAAAATTTGAAGGTGCAACAAAAACAAGAGTTGTAGTGCTTCGAATCTAGTTTCTAAACTACTAATTTTTTTTAAAAATGGTTGAGATTAAGGGGTTCCAAAAGGTGGAGAACACAAATTGGTCTTGTTTTTCTCAAAATACATAACATAGTGTTTGATGTTCTCCCCCTAAAATGTTAACTTTTGTTTAGTATTTCAAAAATCGCTTTGGTGAGAAATTAGCTAACACCATGTAGTTTATCCCTGGTTTTTTCGATAATTTTTCAAGAATAATTGTTTTTTTAGTAATTTTCAAAGTGGACACATTCTGAAAACAAAAAATTGAGCATGCTCCCCCCTAAATTTTTTGAAAACTCATCAAAAATTGAATTTTTTTTAATATGTGTAGAATGGAGTCTAGCTTCTAAAAATGTAACTTATTTCAAATTTTGATGAATGGTTAAAAACAAAAGTAAAAAATACTAGACATTGGTTTTTGACAAAAATGGATATACTAACAAAAGAAATTAAAGATGAAACCCTTAACGTACTCAAAATGTGAAAACAATTATATGGTTAGATAGCGAAGAGAGAGCTTAAGATTATGGTGGTATTTTTTTGACTTTTCATTGAAAAAAGTGCAATCCTGATGGGGAGCACGCTCCAGATTATCTAAAAATTTTGTTAAAAATTAGGTAAACACGTCCATATTAGCTCAGCATAATGCGAGCGTGTTATAATGCACTCACGTTATGCTGAGATAATTTGGCTTTACACATGCCAATTGCATTTGCTTGAAAGTTTATAAAGCCTTTTCAACAAATCCATTTTTTCATATCTTGCAATCATTGCATTCCATTACAGAACATCTCTTTGAAGTGTTAGGTCAAACAATTGACATGCCTTGTCTATGCTTACACACTTTACATACATGTCTACATGGGCAGCTGCACTTCCTACCATCTCTCTCACTCTCTACTTCCCTCCCCTCTCTACCTCCTACCCTCTCTCTGAGTCTTTTCTTCCCTCCCCTCTCTACCTCCTACCTTCTCTCTCACTCTCTTCTTCCCTCCCCTCTCTACCTCCTACCCTCTCTCTCACTCTCTACTTCCCTCCCCTCTCTACCTCCTACCCTTTTTATGAGTCTCTGCTTCCCTCGCCTCTCTACCTCCTACCTTCTCTCTCACTCTCTTCTCCCCCCTCTCTATCTCCTACCCTCTCTCTCACTCTCTATTTCCCTCCCCTCTCTACCTCCTACCCTCTCTCACTCTCTACTTCCCTACCCTCTCTCACTCTCTACTTCCCTACCCTCTCTACCTCCTACTCTCTCTCTCTCTCATTGTTTTCTTCCCTCCCCTCTCTACCTCCTACCCTTTCTCGCACTCTCTACTTCCCTCCCCTCTCTACCTCCTACCCTCTCTCCCACTCTACTTCCCTCCCCACTCTACCTCCTACCCTCTCTCTCACTCTCTTCTTCCCTCCCCTCTCTACCTCCTACCTTCTCTCTCACTCTCTTCTTCCCTCCCCTCTACCTCCTACACTCTCTCTCACTCTCTACTTCCCTCCCATCTCTACCTCCTACCCTCTAACTCTCTACTTCCCTCCCCTCTCTACCTCCTACCCTCTCTCTCACTCTCTTCTTCCCTCCCCTCTCTACCTCATACCCTTTCTCACTCTCTACTTCCCTCCCCTCTCTACCTCCTACCCTCTCTCACTCTCTACTTCCCTCCCCTCTCTACCTCCTACCCTCTCTCACTCTCTTCTTCCTTCCCCTATCTACCTCCTACCCTCTCTCATTCTCTACTTCCCTCTCGTCTCTACCTCCTACCCTCTCTCACTCTCTACTTCCCTCTCATCTCTACCTCCTACCCTCTCTCACTCTCACTCTCTACTTCCCTCCCCTCTCTAACTCTCCTCATCATTCTTGCCATCCATTCAAATTTCATAAATTATCTTGTTTCCATTTCATCATCCCATTTTATATCCTCATCCCTCTTTGCATGTCCTAGTTTTCTTGTTTCCATGTTCTTTATCAACAAGGGAGAGGGAGAGGGAGGAAGAGGGAGAGAGGATGGAGATAGAGGGGAGAGAGAGAGAGGGTTGGTCAGGTTTATGAGTTTAGGGTTGCTTAATTTTAGGGTTTAGGGGTTTAGGGTTGCTTGGGTTTATGGCTTATGGTTTAGGGGTTAGAATTTAGGGGCATTATTTAGGGTTTATGAGTTTAGGGTTGCTCAAGTTTAGTGTTTAGGGGTTAGGGTTAAAGGAGAATTATTTATGGTTTAGGGGTTTAACATGGCTTCTTGAGTTTAGGGTTTAGGATTCAGGGGCATTATTTGAGGTTTATGAGTTTAGGGTTTTTCAAGTTTAGGGTTTAGGGTTTAGGGGTTAGGGTTTAGGGGAATTATTTAGGGTTTAGGGGTTTAGGGTTGCTCGGGTTTAGGGTTTAGGAGTTAGGAGTTAGGGTTTAGGGGTTAGGGTTTAGGGTTTAGAGAGAGATAGAGTGAGGGGACTGATAGATATTGGGAGAGATAGGGAGATAGAGGTTTAGGGTTGCTTCCAAGGTTTATGGTTTAGGGTTTGGGGTTTAGGGTTGCTCAATTTTAGGGTTTAGGGGTTAGGGACATTATTTAGGGTAACTTAGGGTTTATGGTTTAGGGGTTAGGGGTTAAGGTTTAGAGGTTTAGGTTAGGGTTTAGAGAGAGAGGACTAATAAGGAGATATAGAGGAGACCGAGGGGAGAGATAGGGAGATAGAGGGTGTGGACATGGCCAGAGACATAGGCAGAGAGATTAAGAGGTAGAGGGATGATAGAGACAAGGAGATAGGGTTTAGGTTTTAGGGGTTAGGAGTTTAGAGAGGGAGAGATAGGGAGATAGAGGGTGAGGGACATGGCTAGAGACATATGCAGAGAGATTAAGAGGTAGAGGGATGATAGAGACAAGCAGATAGGGGTTTAGGGTTGATCAGGTTTAGGGTTTAGGGGTTAGGAGTTTAGAGAGGGTGAGATAGGGAGATAGAGGGTGAGGGACATGGCCAAAGACATAGGCAGAGAGTTTGAGGGGTAGAGGGATGATAGAGACAAGGAGACATGGGTTTAGGGTTGATCTTGTTTAGGGTTTAGGGGTTAGGAGTTTAGAGAGGGAGAGATAGGGAGATAGAGGGTGAGGGACATGGCCAAAGACATAGGCAAAGAGATTGAGAGGTAGAGGGATGATAGAGTAAATGAGATAGGGGTTCAGGGTTAATAAGGTTTAGGTCTAATGCCCCACCATGCAACCCTAGAATTAAGTCAACTAACACACTACAAAGGCAGAATTTTTTTTTTCTTTTTTGAATTAACGGTACAATAATATAACATAGACTATTATAACAAGTTAACTAAACATCACTAGGGGAAAACATGACCACATTATTGAAATTAAGCAAAATTCAACCATATACAAAACTCAATTAAATTATATTTAATTACATGATTAAATTTACAAATCACTAACATGATCTGCTAATAGCCACGATTGTTCTAAATCCAAAAGAGTACACACATACGCACAAAGAAGTAATGTCTACCCCATGATGAACTCAGCAGGAGGTTAAGATTTTAACATACATACTTTATCATAGAAAAGCAACATCAAAAAGATAATCAAACACTTATTACTTTCCATTACATTAATATAGATAAGTAGGCCATAATCATTTTTCTTGCACCCATAGAGATAAATAAACAATAATTATTTTTCCTTTACCTCTATAGAGACAATAAACAAGAATTAAATTTCCTTTTACATCCGTAGCAATAGAGAACTATGATTAATTTTATTTTACATGGTTAGAGATAAATGACAATGATTAATTAATTTACATCCATAGAGGCAAATAAACATTATTTATTTTCTTTATACATTCATAAAGATAATTAACAATAATTACTTTTCCTATGAATCAATAAGGATAAAAGTACTATAATTATTTTTCTTTAAATCCATAGAGATAATTTAAACATTACTTATTTTTCCTATATATGTATCCTTAAAAAAAAAAATAATAACAGTATTTAACCTTCTAAGTACATCAAGGAGATAGAATACATTAATGACTTTCCTGTACACCGTAAAGCAATTAAATAAGCAATATTTAAATTGCCGAATACATCAAAGAGATAATTATACATCCATTACTATCCTACACATCAGTTGGAAATAATTAAGCAACATTTAATTTTTCTGAGTACATCGAGGAGATAATTATACATTAACTATTTCTCTAAAATATATAGATAACCAAAATAATTACGATAATCATCTTTGCTTTCCAAAAATAGATAGAGGCAACAACCATGAGGTAATTAACCATCGAGGTTGAGGTACATCGAAATGATACAACACAATAATCTTGTTGATTCTCTGGAAGGACGCCGGAATGGGACCAATGGGAGATGCTGCCCACGACCCAACCATACTGCCATCATTGAGTGTAATGGATGTCCATTCACCCTAGGCACCCCCAAGCTACGGAGAGAGGAGTACATGGAACCAAGGCAAGGCTAACTGACTCACTCGACAAGGGGCTCACGCATGGCACTAAAATCATCCACTCAAGGGTGTTCACGTGCACCACACACAATCAACTTATCACCAAGGGAAATGATAGAAATAGAAGTACTCGATATGCAAGCACTCAACACAAAACCATGTAATATAGTTCCACGTCAATTGCCATAAGGTCACTCATGACTCAAGAAACAGGAGACAGAAGGGAGTAAACAAAAACAATTAAAATTCAAGCTCTAAAGCAAAACCATTTCAAAGGAATTGCAAAATGGGTTATACTTTTATTTTATTACAATCCCAATAAGACAATTTCCCTCATTATGAATAGTTCAAAGAAAATGCATAGAGTTTTAAATTTCCATCATTTCAACCCTAACAAATTAGTTACAACCATCATCATCAAATAATCACACTTTCCAATATTTATTTAGAAATATACCTAACCCCGATTAATTAAAATATACTTAACCATTATTTATATATTTATATATTTACATCCATTTCTAATCTAGGGCACTGCTCATTTTGATCCTAAACAACCAAAAGGACGAGGGGAACACACACCCCTCATTAGTACTTTTCTCCCATTAATGCATGCTAAAAGTAAATAGTTCGCTAACGTGATAACCTAGGAGCTAAGATATTACATCCTCCTGTTTAACCATTAACATAAGACAAACAAAAAAAAGTAATAATTATACTTAAGGGCCTCCCAACCAAAATGAACGCTAAATTCTTTTGTTCACTCTAAACAACAAAAAGAATATAATTTCCTTCGCACCACCATGACGGGAAAACTCCAACAATTAGGATTGTTTAAGCAAATAGAATTGTTTAAACAATTTAGGATTGTTGAAGCATGTACATTCATGAGTGTGACAAACCTGAATTGTTGAAAGAACTTACATTTCAGTTACTGCTACATTCTATGATTATAGGGTAATAAGTTGAGGGCTGAACGTAATAGTGAGAAAATGAAAGCCTTCATTTCCAGTTCATAATGTCTAATCATGAATAGATGAAATTTATCACATGCAAAATGAAAGGACAATTCCTCTGTTATGCATGGCGACAAACAAATGCTGGTAAGGAAATAAGAACAATGCTTTATAAAAATCTACAGAACCCATAAAAAGTAATAATAAAGACCACATGTACCACAGGCTACATAATCATAAAACAAGAAATCATGAAAGGTACATGCACAATAGCAAATCAAATAATACAGCACCTAACCTTGCAGCTAGAGCCTGATATGCCTTCTTCTTTATGGCAGTTTTCATTTTGTCTCTTCTACTTGATGACAAGTCCTCCAACAGAGTATTTGCCCCATCGTCAAATTGTATAGATCTTTGAGTAGAATCGAATTGCCCAGATGTCAAAAATGTATGGTGACTGTCCTTTAAACCGTCTGCACCATAAATGGGCTTCGTGCTAT
Source organism: Cunninghamia lanceolata (assembly GCA_027924645.1). Lineage (NCBI taxonomy): Eukaryota > Viridiplantae > Streptophyta > Pinopsida > Cupressales > Cupressaceae > Cunninghamia > Cunninghamia lanceolata. The sequence goes on along the minus strand of BSBN01000327.1, from coordinate 534,877 downwards.
ATGGCTATGTTAAAGGCTGCAACTCAGGCATTTTGTAGAAACCATTCTTGCCATATTGTATTATCTAATATTCTATCATTAGGTGTCCTCCAGAACTTTCTTCAAAGCCATTCATAAAGATCATGTTTTAAAATTGCCCGCTCTTTGCAGCGCCACCATAGCACTAACAGGAACTAAAAGAAAATTGTTGCAATTGTGGCCCTTCCTGTATTGGGTTCTTTGCAATGAGACATTCACTTAAATCGCAAAGTTTCTCCAACGTCGCTGGTAAAAGAAATGGAGGATTGACAGCCATTGCCTTATACCAGCGCTCAACATGAATTAGAAATCCCCTTCACAGCTCTGGTGTTTGTTTGCTCTCCATGTTTTTAGCAGCATCACTAATTTCATTCTACAGAAGGCCGCTTCAAGCAATTATCTTGATGTTTACTCACAATCAAATCTTCATCTCCCTCTCCCCGCGTGTGACGACTAGACACATTTTTCTTAAGACCTGAGAATAAGCAAGCTTTGTAGTCGTCCCTTCTCCTCGTCCTCCCTACCTGAGAGAAAGAGAAAGCGAAAGTAGGTAGCCGCCAATAGGGTATCGCCGTCGCAGCCATTTTCCTCCTCGACCATATTACCACTGTCACATATTGTAAATCGCGAAGTCTGCATACACATTCCCCCATTCCCATTTTGTTTTGAGCCCATTTTGATGGAACATTTTTTTTTTTTTAATTTTCCTTTCTTTTTTTCTTCACTGAGCACCCTCTACTACTGCGGCACCCCAAACTCTATTTATTGGGCTAAAATAAATAATGAAAGGTTTTAGTTTAAGGTTGAAACTTCTCTTGGTGTTTGTGATGCCAAAATCTGACTGGGGCGATCCTTACATTGCCCATGAAGTTTTGTTTTGATTAACCCATCTTTGGCGTTGATAGAGAGATAGTGAAATCCCATGACGAGTTACCCCAGAGAACAGATAAGCTGCCCATTCCTTTCTCCTCCACCCTCTGCGTTCTCTTTGCATTGACTAGCCCCCTTTTTTCCTCAGTGCCCTCCACCAATGCCCCCTTCTCAATGACCATCGCATCCCTTTTGTCACCCCCCACAAAAATGTCGTCCTTCTTCCCCCTACCAACCTGCATTCCCCCTTGGGCAATGTAGCAAACGATACCATCAGAACCATTCCCCGCCCATGCCAGACCAGAAATTCCTTCTCCAACCAATGCAGAAACTTCATTCCCCCCGTTCAATAGCTCCCTGTCTGCCATGCGCACATAGCTATCCAAGACATGGCTTTCATTCGCTACCACCTTTTTTAAAAAAAAACTTTATTTTTTTCTTTCTCCTTTACATGGAAATCGACATAAATCTTTAAGGATGAATATGTATATATATATATATATATATATATATATATATATATATATATATATATATATATATATATATATATATATTTCTTTTAATTCAATTTTACCAAAATGTGATAGTACATCACTAAACATGAATCTAGGGATATTTTATTCTGGTAGAAAGAAATCGAAATAATAAGAAGATTGTATCATAGGAACGGCGAGGTTTTGGACAACTATCAAAATTTATAGGATTAGGATATTAAGTATATATACATATATGCGGCTTTTATATAATATGCATATACCAAGGTATGTTTTAGTATTTTAAAGGCACTATTGAATAGATGATTTGTCTTAAAAAAGAATAGTTGAAACAAAATGTTATTTCCGCGAAGTCTTACAAAAATTTGAATCACAAGATAGAATAATAACAATCGACATTTTAGATATGTCGTAACCAACGAAAGGAGAGCTTTTGAACAAGTTGATAAGATTTAAAAGAATTATGGTAGTAATTACCTACATGTTCATAAGGATTTAATATAAGTTACTTATATCAAGGCCGGCCATAATGTTAGGGGGGGGCCATACAAGGGATAACTATCATACAAGAAAAATAACACATGGTAGGTAGGGCCAACCTCTAAGATTAAGCCATGACCTTGAGCCCCATATGCTCACATATAAAAGTCTATCAGCTAAATACAATGGAGTCCCATAAAGGAAATTACATAAGAGAAGTTGTCAAATCCTATATGGGATAAGGATAGTATTTAGACATAATATATATATATATATATATATATATATATATATATATATATATATATATATATATCACTTACCCTTATTAGGCTATCACCTAATATTATACAGGACTTCACCAAATTTATAAACATCATGAGCAACCTGTCGACAAGTAAGATCGGCCAACAATAGATATGGTATCCTATGAGCGTTAACAAGATTAATGTAAAATGTAAATCAATCATGATGGAAATCAATTTTATCACTAGATTAAATTATCTAACTATACTGTAATACAAAGGACTAACATTAATTCATAGAGCATATCAAGGGGTCCCCAAAATAAAATACCCCCTTAAGAGAAGATACATGAAAAATGACCTTGCATCGACGACATGAAAGTCAAGGCAAACACACCACAACTAACTTTGCCGAAACCAATAGAGAAGGCCAATTAAAGTGAACAAGAAACACAAAGCCACTAACATCATGCAAATAGAACAAACATTTTACGAAGTTACCCACAACAATAGGGATTGAACCCGCGAAGGATTTTGGTTGGAGGAAAACAGACGTCACAAGTACAACCCTAGACTCATAACCCAAATAGAAAGGTTTAGGTGACTGACATACCATGAGAGAACAAGGTCGATATCATGACCACTAACTAGGGAAGGTAGATTAGTCAAGTGGTTAATGATTCCATGTCTCCTCCTCCACATCCACCCATTGGTCAGTACCTAAAAGGATGCCCTGCACACTCAAATCAAAACATCAAATCCCACAATGATATCATAGCCGAAGCAACATTAATAGACCAAATGAGGATGCATGATCTAGCTAAGTACATGTCCATCACACAATTATCTCCTATAATATTAAATACACTTTATATTTTAAATCTAGAACTGTACAATGAATAGATACGTACCAGTGAGACAAGGGTAGGCCTTACATTAGGAGTTTAGAGAGGGAGAGATAGGGAGATGGAGGGTGAGGGACACGGCCAGAGACATAGGTAGAGAGATTGAGATGTAGAGGGATGATATATACTTATAGATATATACTTATACATAGAGAGAAAACACTAAATTTACTTGTTTGCATGCATGAAAGCTTAATGTTTTCATGCTTCCTAGAATGCGCTTGCGTTATGGGAAGCAAAAAAAAGGGAAAAAAACATGTGGGATCCATGATTCGGACCCCACATGTCTGTTATTCCCTTATTTTCATGCTTTCTATCGGACAAGAAAATAGTTTTTCATGTTTTTTGACATATTAAGTGTTGATAGTAAGGAATACTGAGAGGGGGGTGAATCAATATTCCACAAAACCACTTCTTAATAAGTTTGTTAATCCAGTTTCCACAATTAATAATATGAAAGTAGAATAAGCATAGGAACAACAACCACAAAGACATAACACATGAACACCAAGATTTTTATGTGAAAAACTTAAAAAGGGAAAAACCACAGTGAGTGTTAGCTCACAATATATTATTATAGCACAATATCAGATTACAAAAGGCTCACTGCCCAAAGAAATGCTCACTGCCTAGAGAAAGAAAGAAAGAAGAAAGAAGAATGGCTACTACCAAGTTGAACTGCTCAGATTGCATCTACACATGCTTGGTTATAGCTCCAATGAAGTGTAGAAATATTGCCTCAAAACTCTTCATCTTTGACTGCTCTATTTCATTGTTCTGCTTTTACATAAGAACAGGGTCTCTCTTCTTCTGCTCTTATTTCTCCCAAAAAATCACCTTACTTCGCATGTCACACATTCATATTTGCATTACTTGCCTCAAACACCAATTTCAATCCCATATAGATCTGCAACACTTAAAAACCTCAAGTTAGGTCAGCCTGCTAGGATAAAAACGTGTAGTTATACAATGTGAAGCTTGTCAGCCTAAAGCATTTACCAAAATACTCTGCAGATCAAAACAATACATTGAAATACATTCTTCTATGTCGGCTCATACTGTAAGATCACTTAGGATATGATCCCAGTCACTAGATTCTCCCGCACATAGATCCCAATATTAGGTCAGCTTCAAAAATTGATTGTCACAGACTCATATCAACTGTCTAATCATAACTTTCAATGCAGACCACAAAATTTCTTCAAATTCATAACTAAGACTCTTTAGGCATCCCCAAGATTATCCTCAAAACCATAGAGCATAATATCTATTACCGGAGAAATGTGGATCAAATCAAACTGACATTTTGTCCTATTTAAGAATGTTCTCTGCTAAGCCAAACTTATGCTTTTTGAAATTATAGTTCTGGAGATGATCAAAAGATGAAACTTTGGATTTGAGATCATCTAAGGATTAGTAACATCTTACCAGAATCGTAAGACAAGATCTTCAGTTGTGGACCATAGCACTGTAGTTCTACAATCCTCTCTGTATTCTACCAACACTTAGCCAAAATGCCTAAGTCTTCTTTCCAGACCAGAGTTCTTTGTATACTTGACTTCATGAGGATTACTATAACCTCACAACCCTTCTGAAACCTTGATGCTTGTTGCCAAATGCATTTGGTCTACCGGAGTGAAGTCTCTTTGCCTTGTTTCCATCAATGACAACACTTAGATATTCAAAAAATTAGTGTCTCTTGCCAACAATCTCCCCCTTTGGCATTAATGCCAACACTCAGTGAAAAATGCTTATGTTTCTCCCCCTTACTCTGTACACTCTATTTTTCTATTATTTTTTATTCTCCTTTAGATGTATGCTTATTTTTCACTAGTTTTCCTCTCCTCCTTTGACATCAATGGCAAAGGTGTGTGTTCAAGAAAAATTGTGTCAAAATTCTTCAAAATTGTCATATTTTGCCGCATATATATAGGTACACATTTCTATCTCAATTTATGGCTGAAGGTAGAATATCATTATAGATAGTCTTTATCAAAGCTATCTCTCCTTTCCATCTATTCCTTGTACTTTCCAAAATATGGATATGGCCATTTATTAGAAAAACTAGCTTCTCTGCCTTCTACACATCTGAAGGTGTATCAATTAATGCTTGTGATTTCTCGAGGCTTCTTCTACCAGATTAGTCATGGAATCTATTTTTGGACTTATCAACCCCCTTAGCTGGTATAGCCTATCTTTGACTTCTTCCCTTTTCTTCATCAGAGTGCATAAATCATTGTGAATATTTGCAACCTGTGTTTCTTTGGAATTTATTGACTCAAATGCCAGATTATATGTCTTGGAGATATTAAGCAGTTTTAGTTCCAAGTCCTTGATTTTATCTTCTAATTCCTTTGTAACTTCTGGCCAAGATAAGCAAAATTTGTATATTTTACATGCTTCTTTAATGGCACTTTGTATGCCTTTTATTCTAGTTTCTAACAGAGTTTTATCTTTTGCTATCATAGTTTTTAACTACACCAATCTCTTCTCATCAAACTCTTTTCTAACTTTTGCTTCTATAAATTTTTCAAAAGATTCAAAATGTGTACTTACAGATTTCAATAGACCCTTGAGTTGATCAGTTGAGGATAATGAGCTATCCTTTTGGAATGTCGGCATCATCTTCTCCAGAATGTTGGATGCATCATTGATCAACTTACTATCTTGGATATGAGATTTAAGCATTTCTTCCTGTGCCTTGGCTTGAACAATTGATCCTAGCTTGAAATTATGTACAGGTGGCAATGAGGCCAAATTAATTGGTCCCTGAAGAAGTTCAGACTCATCTAGATCTTGTTGTCTTCCAAAATCAACTGAGACATCTGCAGCGTCTCTTGCTATGCCAGATACTTCTTGACTTTGTTCCGGAGGATCCATGTCTATGTTTTCTTGCTAATCAATTTTTTTCTCTAGTACAGGGCTCCTTATTTGTTCTCTATTCTCTTCAACATCAGCCTATTACTCAGGAGGTAGATTAGTTTCCATTTTGCCTTGATTTGTCATATCCAATGTTTCAATGTTAGGGAACTGATAATTCCTATCCAGTCCTTGATCCTAGCTTATCTCTGATAGAGATGTATCTTCATCTTTTGCTCCTTCATTGTCATAAATGGTAGGGAGATTAAATTCCTTCAATGTGATCAGAGTGATTTCTTCAGTTTCCTTTACCACCTTTTCAATCTATCCTCCCATAAGATCATTCTCTTTTTTTATTTGAATTTGTTATGAATTGCTTTGGATATTTTCACTTTTCTTCCGGAGTGATTTCTAGACATAGTTTTATCAATGAGTGTTCTCTAAGCTCAACATCCTTTGCCATGACTACTTCCTTTCTTGCAAACATTATACTTGCCAAGGTATGTGGAAGATCAATAATTATCTCAATTAGGGCCTTGTTGTAGATGTTTAGGTATTCTACAACAACAGTCTCAATGATCTTCTTATCTGGATCATTATATTCATCATATAATTGTGCAATAGGTTTCAGATTGTCATCCATTGTTATGGATTTGAGAACATCTTCAAGCCTTATGGTTGCTTCCTCTATCTGAGGCACATCTTGCTTTTGCCTTTTCTTGGGTTTACCCTTACCGGAGGATTTCTTTTTGCTGGTTCTGGAGGCTTTTGTAGCCTCAGTTTTTATCTTCTTTACTTCTTCATCTGACTCTGTTTCTTCTTCATCAACTACAGTTCTTACATGCATTCTTTTTACCTTGGTTTTCTTTCTTTTGTGACTAGTGGCAGGAGTCTCCACACTTGCACATGGTGTGGAACCAGAGGGAATAGTTGTAGCTTCTTCAGAGGTAGATCCTCTGGTTCTCCTCCTTGATACCTCTGGTTTTTCTATTTTACCCTTGGGTACTTTAAGAGCACCAACTGGTTCACTTTTTCTCTTTTATTTTTCTTCCTTATCACCTTGTGATTTTTCCCTTGTCTTTTGTATTTTCTCTTTTGTGAAACCTTGTCTCAGGGCAAAATCCTCTGCCACTCTCCGCATTTTCTTGGATATTTCTAGTTTTCTTACCTCAACATGAACTTTAGCATATAGTTCCTCATAAGTCCCAAATCTTTCTTCATTGGGATCTCTGGGCTTGCTTAACATATGATGGGCATAATTTTCCAATATCCCTCCATCTACCTCATATCCCATAGGCATAATCCAAACCGTTCTGGGATCAACGGCCTCCATCAAGCATTGATCTTTTGTCACAATAAACAGATATTATCCTTGTATTTTTCAACAACTACTCTAGGGATTCTTTACCTAGATTGCATTGACTTCTAGAAGCTTTTGAAATAGCCCCATAGGGCTGAATTTTGTGCATCAATATTGCCTATGCTACTCAATAGATTTCTAATCTGAACAGCAACAGGTTTGTCTCTAGTCCACAAATAGTTCTTTATGCTAGGAAACACTTTCATGAAATAGAAGAATAAACATATGATCAACATACCAAATTTGAAGGGATATTTACTTTCTTTTGTCTTCTTCAGTTATCCATTACTTGCTATTGAAGTAATTCACAGATGTCATAGTCAGCATTCTCCTTGATCATCTGATAGCCTGCAGTGTATATGGTTGTACCTGAAACAGAGTTTTCCCAGTTGGTGATATAGACTTTGTATCCCAACACCATCAAAGCAAATGTTACAGTATGGTCCTCAATATCAATAGTTGTTAAATCCCTCTTATCAAATTTTGCTTTGGTAGTTGCCATTACTGTATCATTCTTTACTGCTTTCAATAATGGTACTAATCCGGTGGAGGTTAATCCAGTTACTACCCTTATAGCATCTTTTGTAATCTTAAAAGGTCTCTCAATCCACATAAACTCATCATGAACCCTAATCAATACATATCAAACCCACTCATCCTCTGCAAAAGTTGAGAAGTCCACGTATTGAATGAATTTCTTCTCTTTCAATGCTTTATATTCTTCCTTCAGATTGAGATTCTCATTGCTCAATTGATTCAAGTATAGATCAGAAAACCCTCTATCACCAAATTCCTCTAGGGCAACATGAATATATGCCCTAACATCCTTTGCATGTAAAACTTCATGTGGAATATCTAAAAATACACCCATTTGATCAACTCCAATTGATTTGAATGGGTGTTTCTTGAATTTTGGTCAAGGTCACTCAGTAATATACACTACCTATGGTGTTGCCATTTCTGTGAATAATCAAGCAAATTTGAGAAAGGGTTTCAAATGGAAAATACCTCTTTGATCGTATTAGGGTTGAACTCGATCTTGCCTTGAAATGATTTGGAGAACACTGTAATCGTTCTTGAATCTTGCTTTGGTTTGCCTTGGACACTTTGGAGCTTAGAATGCAAAATTATTTTTCCTTTGGATACAACTCCTTTTAACCCTCGCATGCTGAAACCTAAGTGTCATTAATGTTATTTTTCAAAAAGTTGTCAAGCACTTCTCTGATACTTACAGTCAATCCAAATTGCTCCGCAATCCTTCAAATTGGATCTTCTTCTACCGGAATTTCTTTTAGAAGTTTTCTCATAAGATTTTTCACAACATACCTTAGTACTAGATTCTAGCACTAACTTTCTGGCTGGGGGTTTTGGATTTTCAACACAGCTCCCCCTGAGCTAGAGCACCCAATTTACTTCCCAGAGGAAGTATCTACACCAGATGTTCATGCAAATCCATCCTTAACTTCAATTACTTCTTTCTTGATCCAAATCTTGTCCACTTCTTTCTTAGTTTCAACCGGATCAACTTTTTCTTTTCCCTTATCATTCCTCTGCTCTATTTTCCTTTCTTTAGCATAGTATTTTTTCTTCACATTCTTGCTTTTGTAAAATCTTGCAACATGTCCAAATTTGTTGCAATTGTAGCACACAATGTTTCCTTGTCCTTGATTCCTTCTTATGAATGAATTCATCCTTGATTTGCATTGATTAGCCATGTGTCCAAATCTATTGCATGCAAAACATCTTCCATTGAATAATTGAGTATTCTTTGAATTTTGAAGGCCATTTCTTACCTGACTTCTGCATTCATTTGATCTATGACCAATTTTCTTGCAATTGAAACATTGACCAGAGAATGATGGAACATTCTGATTTATTCTACTCCTACACTGAGTAGCTTTATGACCAAACTTTTTTTAATTAAAACAATGGCCATTGAAAGATGGATACCTCTAAGCATTTGGATTTCTGACCAGAGATCTTCTAGGTCTTCCTTTTTTATTCCTAAACTGGTTGCCTTTGTTTTGCTTCAACTGAAAAATTTCCTTGACCTGATTTTGAACTTTCTCCTTTCTCAAATCCTAAGCCTTTCTTATCATCTAAATTGTTTTGACTATCAATCATCTCATCAAGTTTTGTAGAAATTATCTTAAACTTTTCTTCATAGCTCTTGGCTTTGTCCAAGTCTGCTTTCAGGCTCACAGTTTGTTTTTCAAATTTGACACAATCTTCTGACTTGCTTTTTACCATTAGATTTAGATTTTCTTCTGCTTTTTCTCTTTCTATAATTTCCACTTCCAAATCATTCAGGGTTTCATTTGCTGATATCAATTGATCGCTAACCTCTTTGTATTTTTCTTTAAATTTCTTGACTTGTTCTTTTAACTTTGAGACACATTCATCAGCTTCTTGTAAGTTATCCTTCAGATCCCTGACTTATGCTTCAGATTTTTCAAGATCAATAAGAGCTGCTTCCAGTTCAACATTGTTTGAGAAACTTCCAAATCTCCTGGCTGCCATGAGTGAACTCTCCTAGATCTTCCTCAAGCTGTTAGGATTCTTCCAAGGAACCTTGCTTTGATACCAATTGTTGATAGTAAGGAATATTAAGAGGGGAGTGAATCAGTATTCCACAAAACCACTTCTTAATAAGTTTGTTAATCTAGTTTCCACAATTAATAATATGAAAGTAGAATAATCATAGGAACAACAACCACAAAGACATAACACATGAACACTAGGATTTGTATGTGGAAAACCTAAAAAGGGAAAAACCACGGTGAGTGTTAGCTCACAATATATTATTATAGCACAATACCAGATTACAAAAGGCTCACTGCCTAAAGAAATGCTCACTGCAAGAAAGGCTCACTACCTAGAGAAAGAAAGAAGAAAGAAGAATGATTCACTGCCAAGTTGAATAGCTCAGATCGCATCTACACATGCTTGGTTACAACTCCAATGAAGCGCAAAAATACTGTCTCAAAATCATCTATAACTTCTCTATTTCACTATTTTACTTTTACATAAGAACATGGTCTCTCTTCTTCTGCTCTTAGTTCTCCCACAAAATTACCTTACTTCACATTCCACACATTCATATTTGTATTACTTGCCTCAAACACCAAGTTCAATCCCATATATATCTGTAATGCTTAAAAACTTCAATTTAGGTTAGCCTGCTAGGATAAAATGTGTAGTTATACAATGTGAAGCTTGTCGGCCTAAAGCATTTACCAAAATACTCTGCAAACCAAAACAATACTTTGAAATACATTCTTCTATGTCAGCTCATACTGTAAGATCACTTAGGATATGATCCCAATCACTAGATTCTTCCACACACAAATCCCAGTATTAGGTTGGCTTCACAAACTGATTGTCACAGACTCAGATCAACTATCTAATCATAACTTTCAATGCGGACCACAAAACTTCTTCAAATTCACAACTAAGACTCTTTAGGCATCCCCAAGCTTATCCTCATAACCGCATAGCATAATATCTATTACTAGAGAATTGCGGATCAAATCAAACTGACATTTTGTCCTATTTAAGAATGTTCTCTACTAAGCTGGACTTATGCTTTTTGAAACTATACTTCCGGAGATGATCAGAAGATGAAACTTTGGATTTGAGATCATCTAAGGATTAGTAACATCTTACCAAAACCGTAAGACAAGATCTTCAGTTGCGGACCAATGCAGACCATAACACTGTAGTTCTACAGTCCTCTTTGTATTCTACCAACACTTAGCCAAAATGCCTAAGTCTTCTTTCTGGACCAGAGTTCTTTGTATACTTGACTTCATGAGGATTACTATAACCTCACAACCCTTCTAAAACCTTGATGCTTGTTGCCAAATCCATTTGGTCTACCAGAGTGAAGTCTCTTTGCCTTGTTGCCATTAATGACAACACTTAGATATTCAACAAAGCAGTGTCTCTTGCCAACATTAAGAATCATTTTTTGATCAATCCACCACCTTTTTTATTTTTTCAATGTAGAAGAACTAATTTTGCATGTTTTTGGACAAAATTTGATTATTTAAACTGAAAGTTTCATGTTTCATATTTCATATTGTTTCAAAGCTAATTACCATTGATATAGATTGAATTTGATCATATATGTTTGTTTTTTTTCCATAATTTTCACTTATCCTATTCTAGAGTTATATAGAATTCATAATCAAACTTGCGAAAAAGAACAATTTGAGGATTTTGAATCCAAATTTTGGAGGATTGGTCAACTCAAATATCAAATTCTAAGGTATGTTCTTTATGTCCAATTTAATTCACTTTATGTTCTTTAGAACACTCACAATCACTAAATGTGGAACTATCTAAGTTAAAAAAGTCATCATTATGTGTATTAATAAAATTAGAATCATTAAAATATGATATATATCTGATTTTGTTGTATCTTGAATCACTAATAGAATTTTTTATATCTTGAATTTGAACTATGTCAATGATACCTCCCTATAACAAAGTATTATCATCATTCTTTCTAATGTAACCAGTTGTATTAACATTTAAAATATAGTGCTATTGATGTTGCAAACCTGATATATATTTGGTTCTCATATAGTAATGAGTTGCCACTATCATCCTCTTGGCCATTCAACTTACAAACTATGATTGTCTTCTCCCAGAGTGCCAATACCTTTGCATTTGATGTAGTAATCTTTCATGTGAATACGGTAGTGAGAGCCTATTGCATATTTTAAATATCTGACCTTAATAGTGATGTAGAATTTCATGATAGTCTTCTATGTTTATGATGTGATAGTCTATGTGGTTGTTAGTAATAGTCATAGTGCAATTTGACTCTCAATGCATGGTTACCACATAGGCTTCTATCACTATCTTATCAATTTATGATCAAACTCTTCAATAAGATCTTGAACAATCCACAAATGTATTAGTATGTAACAAGTTCAAGTCCTTGGCTTTGCCACTTTTTTTTTTTTTAAAAAAACAAGTTCAAGTCCTTAAAGGTCAATTGCCCATACTAACCACATGACATAACCAATTTGTATCCTCAAGAGTTTCTTTTAGAGAAGATCTATTTTTAATAGACACATTTGCTTGATAGAAACATTCTATTTACATTGTCATGAGAACTTCTTCCTTAGATCTTCTATTTGTTGTCATGAGAACTTCTTCCTTAGATATCCATTAGATCTTCTTCCTTCTCATATTCTCATCATTATATTCTTCTTTAATAACCTATCTCACCATTTATCCTTCAATGATCTTGTGATTGCCCTTGTAATGCACCAATTTGCTTATAAAAGCCTTAGGGTTTGATCATTCTTATTTTGGACTACTGTTCGAACAATGTCATGTGATATTCCTAAGGTTACAATGACTATCTTATACATTTATGATTTCTAGAAAACCCCTCCTTTACACCTTGACAAGATATGAAATTATCTTCATAGGGTTTGATGTTCCTATTGACTATCATGATAGTCCTAGTTGTGTTGATTGTCTATTTAATGTGGTTGACAATTCTAATCTGTATATAATAAGTCATTTTCATCATTGTCATATATTACCTTGTAATCCTAAGGAGTACCATACAATATAGGTGACCATGCATTGATATCCTCATAATCATCCAAAATTAGTAGAAAAATAACTATCCATAAACCTAGGCATGATAGACTAGAAAGTAGTTTATTTCTAGGTGTTCTTAGGTCACTAGTTATTTCACATATAATTGGTAATATTCTTAGGATTTGATAAAATCTATGAGGGATTTATTCTTAGGGTTATCTATTCATGATACATAACAAACACTATGAAATGAGCAGAACTTGAAACATGACTATTATTGATAGTGTGTAGTTGTTCAACTTACAAACTATGATTGTCTTCTCCCAAAGTACCAATACCTTTGCATTTGATATAGTATATGCATTCTACAACCTCTTTGAAGCCACCACTACTGACCACTCATAATAGGCATTAAATTTATACCTTCATCCTTTGCAGCTGATTATTTTGCTACCAACATCTACTCAACTATCCTTTTTTTCCATCCTTCCTTGAATGGATTCCTTCAATGTTGTTGTAAATTTCTTTGCCACCCAATCATGGGCACCAAATAGCCCTTCAAATCTCTTCATCATAAATCACACTAATTCCAATGTCCTTTCATAATCATGGCTCCTTATTGCCACCCTTTCTACTATTTTGCTACCTTCATGTAGCCTCTTGATCTCCTTAGATCTTCTGTGCACCTCACAACCATGAAATCAACTTGTACCTTCATTACACAACTAATAAAACACCTAAATATTCCTCCTACATCCACATCAGCAACCAACACTTCCACTGCCACCTCTTCATCTTCATGACCCATTCTTATTTGGTTGCTTCTACTCTACTAGCAACCATGTACTCTTCAAGCATAAAATACCAAACTCCTCATTGTTGATCTTGCAACCTCTCTTTCTCCACATGAGAACTCACATTATGCTACCTTTTTTGCAGGTGTATATGCAACACCATCACTCCTCTTCATGACCCCTTGGCCACCTTGCAACATTGCCTCTTATGCTACCCTCAAACCTCAGCAATCTTCCTATTTTAGCAAGTGTGCCTACCCCAAGCACCTCACTCCTTTTGTTGCAAGTGCCCATCACTCCATGGGTACACCTCAAGTTGTTGCGAGTATCATCTACTTTACTATAACTTCTTGTTGTTTCAAGTGATACATTGCTCACTCTCTCTTTTGCTACAAATCCTATGGGTAGAAGTAGCCACCTTCTACTTTATCTCCCAATTGTTGCAAGTGAAGTAATGCTCACACTCTCCTTTTGTTGCAATTCCTATGGATGCAAGTAGCCACCTTTCCTACAAGTGTATTTTCACTATGGTGACTCTCTTGCCAATGGTTATATGTAAAAATACCTATAGTAGTTGTAAGTGCTCTTTGTCCTCCAAATTTGACTAGTTCTATGCATGCTAACTATCAGTCCTTTTCATCATTGTCATCTCTTATCTTGTAATCCTAAGGAGTACCATACAACATATTGATATCCTCATAATATTTCATTTGATATAGTAATCTTTCATGTAAATAGGGTAGTGAGAGCCTATTGCATATTCTAAATATCCGACCTTAATAGTGATCTAGAGTTTCATGATAGTCTTCTATGTTTATGATGTGATAGTCTATGTGGTTGTTTGTAATAGTCATAGCGCAATTTGATAGTCTTTTCCTTCAACATCACCTCCATAAGAAATTTGTCTATCATTGTATATGATAATGTTCACATATGGGATATACTCAAAATATAGCTTAGGACAACTTGTTTTACATGAAATGATGATCTTCAATCAAGTATATCATGATAATCCTAAATACCTCCAATAATTTTTATGATAGTAGTGGCTATCTTTTCATCATGGGACAATACCTTTGCATCTTAGGGTGATGGTTATGTATTGCTTGTGATAATTTATCTTGGAAACGTTGCACTAATGATCTACCTTCACCTTATTGATACCTATGGAAAAATATCAAAGATATTTGGACAAGGCATTATAAATAACTTCATGACAGTCATGGTTGATAGGATAGTGCTAAAACTCACAAAAGATCCTCCTTTACAAGTAGGTCATCATGAAACAAAACTTTGCCCTAAATTTTTGCACCTTGTTATTCTACCCTACCCCTAACTCTGTTGAAAATCAGACCTGCAGAACCATACCAAGACAATTGATAAAGGATAGGCTCTGTTGTCATGAATCAATTGTTATTCATTGTCATTATCAGTTGTTGATAAAGGATAGGCTGTGATGTCATGAATCAGTTGTTATTCATTGTCATTATTAGCTGTTGATAAAGGATAGGCTCTGCTATTATGAATCAGTTGTTATTCATTGTCATTATCAAATTTCTAATTATCATTGTCTTACTCATCATGCTTGTATAAATCATCATCATGTCGAGGAAATGAGTAAAGACTCTAACACCAGAAGAGCATGAAGCTAAGAATGAGAGGAAAAGAGAAAGAATGAGGTGAATTCATGAAAGTAGGAAATTGTCAACCATACAAGAAGACATTCCACCATTGCCAATTGAAGAGGAACATGACACATCTAATGAAGCTAAGAGAGAGATGGAATTGGTGGCACAAAGGGAACGAATGTAAAACCTTCATTCAATGAGGAAAGTGAATCTCCAAGTTGGAGGCACTCCATCATCCACAGGTCAAGTTGAAGGAATACCATCATTATCTTCTCAAATTGGAGACACTCCATCTTTCATAGGTGAAGTAGAAAGTACATCTTCATTTTCTTCTCAAGTTGGTGGTATCTCATAATTCACATGTCAAGTTGAATGTACACCATCTTCTCCATCTCAACTTCAAGCCTTTTATCTTTTTTATCTACAATTGAAGGTACGTCATCTATCCCATCTCAAGGAAATATTGAAGAAATTCCTAATGTTTAGTCAACTTTACCAATAAAAATGCCTCCTAGTAAATGCCAGGTGAGGTCTCATTTCATGTGCCAAGGGTCCCAATCATTCGGGGCAGTAGGCTATCGACAAAGTCCCTTAAGATCCCTAAGACCAAAAAATTGCCAAACTTTGACAAAGCAGTTCTCAGAATTCATGGCAGCTGGAAAAATTTTGTTTAGACCTACAGGTGCATGTGGGGTCCTTCCACAATAGCCTCTCTCAGTTTTGGTAAACTCCAGTGCGTTTGACCATGCCAAAATCAAATGCATTCTTGCAAAGTGCTTCAGTTTCATGTAGTGGAAAGGTGCTAGGAGTAACATTTTGCATTCCATAGGCCATGGGTCCAAACAAACTTTGCCAACGTGTTAGGGTGGGTGGGTAAATGCCAGGGGAGGTCTCGTTTCATGTGCCAAGCGCCCTAGTCGTTCCAGGTTGTAAGCTACCGACAAAGTACAAAGTTGCTAAGAGTGAAAGTTTGCATTCCATAGGTCATGGGGGTGAAATGACTACGCCAACACATTTGGGTAGGTGGGTAAATGCTAGGGGAGGTCTCATTTCTTGCACCAAGTGTCTTATTCGTTCTGGGCTGCAAGCTACTAGTAAAGTCGAAAGGTGTTAGGAATGACATTTTGCATTCCATAGCTTATGGGGCCGAATGGGCTTCTCCAACACATTGGGGTGGGTGGGTAAATGCTAGGAGAGGTCTCATTTTGTGTGCCAAGTACCCCAATCATTCGGGGTAGCATGCTACTGGCAAAGTCCCTTAAGATCCTTAAGATGAAAAAATTTCCAAACTTTGACAGAGCAGTTCTCAAAATTCATGGCAGCTGGGAATATTCTGTTTGGACCTAGAGGTGCATGTGGGTCTGTCCACAATAACCTTTCTTAGTTTTAGTCAACTCCAATCTATTTGATCGTGCTGAAATCAAATGCATTCTTGCAAAATGCTTCAGTTTCATGCAGCACAACATTGCTAGGTGCCATATTTTTGTTCTGCTCATTGTGGGGCTGAACCGACTGCACCAACACATCTGGGTGGGCAGGTAAATGTTAGGGGAGGTCTCGTTTCATGTGCCAAGCATCCCAGTCATTCTAGCCTGCAAGCTACCAGCAAAATGACTTTGTTGATAGCTTACAACCTGAAATGACTGGGACCCTTTGCACACAAAACAAGACCTCCCCTGGCATTTACCCACCCACCATGATGCATTGGCAAAGTCTGTTCATCCCTACGAGATATGGAATGCAAAATGTCACTCCTAGCACCTTTTGAGTTTGTCGGTAACTTGCAACCTGGAACAAATGAGACACTTGGTGCACAAAATGAGACCTCCCCTAGAATTTACTCACCCACCCAGACGTGTTGACACAGTTGGTTCAACCCCACAACCTGTGGAATGCAAAATTTTAGTCTTAGCAACTTTCTAGTTTGTCGGTAGCTTACATCCTGGAACAATTGGGATGCTTGGCACACAAAATGAGACCTCCCCTAGCATTTACTTGCCCACCCCAATGTGTTGGCATAGTCGGTTCAGCCCCACGATGAGCAGAACAAAAAATATGGCACCTGGCAATGTTGTGCTGCATGAAACAGAAGCATTTTACAAAATTGTATTTGATTTTGGCATGGTCAAATAGACTGGAGTTGACCAAAACTGAGAGAGGTTATTGTGGATGGACCCCACATACACTTGTAGGTCCAAACGGAACGTTCCCAGCTGCCACAAATTCTAAGAATTGCTCTGTCAAAGTTTGGCAGTTTTTTTCATCTTAGGGATCTTAAGGGACTTTACCAGTAGCCTGTTGCCCCGAGCGACTGGGGCACTTGACACATGAAATGAGACCTACCCTGGCATTTACCTACCCACCCTGAGGCATTGGCAAAGTTTGTTCAGCTCCATGAGCTATGGAACACAAAATGTCACTCCTAGCACCTTTCCACTGCATGAAACTAAAGCATTTTGCAAGATTGCATTTGATTTCGGCACGGTCAAACGAACTGGAGTTGACCAAAAATGAGAGAGGTTACTATGAATAGACCCCATGTGCACTTGTAGGTTGAAATGAAATGTTCCCAACTGCCATGAATTCTAAGAACTGCTCCATCAAAGTTTGGCAATTTTTCGTCTTAGGGATCTTAAGGGACTTTGCTGGTAGCCTGTTGCCCCGAATGCCTGGGGTGCTTGGAACATGAAACAAGACCTCCTATAGCATTTACCCACCCACCCTAATGCATTAGAGAAGTACATTCGGCCCAACGACCTATGGAATGCAAAATGTCACTCCTAGCACCTTTCAACTAGATGAAACTTATGCATTTTGCAAGAATGCATTTGATTTTGACACAGTCAAATGGACTCGAGTTGACCAAAACTAAGAGAGGTTATTGTGGATGGACCCCACATGCAACTGTAGGTACAAACATAATTTTCCCAGCTGCCATGAATTTTGAGAACTTCTTCGTCAAGGTTTGGTATTTTTTCCTCTTAGGATCTTAAGTGACTTTGTCAGTAGCCTGCTGCCCCGAATGATTGGGACCCTTGGCACATGAAACAAGACATCCCCTAGCATTTACCCACCCACTCCAATGTGTTAGCAAAGTTCATTTGGCCCCACGAGCTATGGAATGCAAAATGTCACTCCTAACACCTTTCCACTGCATGGTCAAATGGATTGGAGTTGACCAAAACTGAGAGAGGTTATTGTGGACAAACCCCACATGCACCTGTAGGTCCAAACTAAATGTTCCCAACTACCATGAATTTTGAGAACTGCTCCATCAAAGTTTTCTAGTTTTTTGGTCTTAGGGATCTTAAGGGACTTTGCCAGTAACCTGCTACCCAGAATGACTGGGACGCTTGGCACACAAAATTAAAAACTAGCACTAACTAATTAAGAAATATAATAGACCCATTGCACAATAGTGATCTTGAAGTTGCTTCGATGAGAATTGAAACTTTGACCTCAAATCTTGTACGCTTTTAAATTGTTCCATAGCTAGCTCATGGTTCTCTTCTTTTGGAAATTCAAGGTAATGCACAGTCAGTCGTGCATTCTTTAATTCCAGAGACACGTTGTACCACGTGTCGTTGAAGGATTTGAAATCTAACTATACTGGTTCCTAATTTTCCACCACCATTGCTCATGCAAATCTCTCTGTAGATAGTAGACCATTTAATGAATCCTTAGAAGTGTTCTGGGTTGGACATTTTTCCAGATAACTAAAACCATAATGGAATGACATAATTATATATGGTGTTCTCATTGCCCTGAGGATTCGATCAAGTAGTCCTTAGGTTGATATGACCATTCTAAGCTTGACATATGACTACTACCATTTGCATATAACTGTACATTTATAAAATGAGTGTTCTAAGATCTTTATAACAACCTTCTCTATTTTCTTGGGACAACACTATCCTAATGTGTGTTGATAGTGCTAAAATGTGAATAAGGGTATGATGAATAGTAAATACTCTTAGGACCTTGATGACTGTCCTAGAAATCATATAACTAGTTTTTTAATTGCTAGATGCCCCCAAATGGAAGCTTTTCTCATCATATAACAATCTCACCCTCTCAGTCCCAAAGCTAAGTGATAACATTCCAAAGCTAAGTGATTGCCTTCTTGCTGATGACTGTCACATTCTTGACTTTAAGACTAATTCATGATTGCATGCTTGTCCATAAGTGTACTATGTCATAGTTGGTCTATCGGCCTTGCTAGGGTTGTCTTTATGTGAGAAGGACATGCTTAACTTGATGGGGTTTTCTTCCCTTCTTAATTTAGGATTTCTACTCTCTGATTACCAACACAACTATCTCTTCATTATGATAGTCCTCTTCTTTCTCTCTTCTACACTCCCTACTTGTATACTTTGCATTTGTAATGCCAGGGTATAAGTATCCTCTAGGGAGACAATAATGCCTTTAATACATGATAGTCAACCTAGGGTTGTCTTTGATCTTTGTATGACAAACACCTAATTAATTCTAGCTACTTGTAGTACTTCTAAGCATCTCCTATAATATCACCATGTTCATGGTCATTACCATGTGTCCTCCAACAACAATATAAGTGTACCTACACTATAATAAATACTTATAATGGCATACCTACAATTATGCAGTTGTGAGTTCTCCTTCAAAATGGATTGAGGTTGGAAAATAGCGGCATTAGATCTATGTAAGTTTCCATCCTAAAATGTAACACCTAAAACTCATTGCTACCTTCTATAGCTCACTACAATTGTTTTCTATTCTACCAGGTAACTATCAACATAAACCTAGAACAAAGTCCATCAACGTCTTTCATGAGAAACCTTACTAGGACCTTTATGTAGGTGAATAATGCACCAAAGTTCCAATAGTAAAATTAAAAGTTTTAAAATACTTAATTGCTTAGAATTAGAAGATGAATTTTTATAGGAAATTAGGTCATGTAAGTTGATTTGTTTGATTTTGGACAAAGGGACAGCCTAGTCCTTATCTAACACCTATGCTAGTAGCCTAGTCCACTAGGAAGCAACCTAGTCTAAAGAGTTTCTACAGGTATAAAAAATTATAAGAGGTCATGAATAGTATGTACAAGATTCTATTAGATGTAAAATTGTCAACATGTAGTGGAAGATGTGAAACCAACTAAAAACTAGAAGCAAGTCATAAAAGCCTTTATAAGAAATAATGAAAAAGAAAGTAAATGGACAGTCATAGGAGACTAGTCAAGGACTGCCATAGTTTTAGGGGTAGTTATGGAGTCATTTCTTGTTTGAAACCCTCATCAATGATGCAAGAGATAGTTTTGATGTCATACATCTTAAAGCTTAAACTATTGATCAAAAATCCTAGCATGAACTCAAGTTTTCAAAAGGACTTCATCACTAGTCTTGAATCACATCTAGAGACCTAAAGTTGACTACCATTATTACAAACAGGGTATGGACAGCCATCAAAGCATAAAGGATATAGGAATTTTGTTAGATTTTGTAATGGCAACTGCCCTTGTAGACATGTATGCAAAGTGTGGAGGCATAGACAAGGCACGTGGACTATTTGATACAACACCTCAAAGCATAAAGGATATAGGATTTTTTGTCATATGTTGTAACTGTAGCTTCCCTTGTAGACATGTATTCAAACTATGGAAGCATAGACAAGGCATGTGGACTGTTTGATAGAACACCTCAAAGCATAAAGGATATAGGATTTTTTGTCATGTGTTGCAATTACAGTTGCCCATGTAGACATGTATGCAAACTATGGAAGCATAAAGGATATCATAATTTTGTTAGATGTTGTATTTACACTCGCCCTTGTAGACATGTATGCAAAGTGTTGAAGCATAGACAAGGCACGTGGATTGTTTGACCTAACACCTCAAAGCATAAAGGATACCAGAATTTTGTCAGATATTGTATTTGCACTTGCCCTTGTAGACATGTATGTAAAGTGTGGAAGCATAGACAAGGCATGTCAATTGTTCGAACTAACACCTCAAAGAGATGTTCTGTCATGGAATGCAATGATTGCAAGATATGTAAAAAATGGATTTGTTGAAAAGGCTTTAGAAATTTTCAAGCAAATGCAATTGGCATGTGTAAAGCCAAATTCCACAACCTTTGCCAGCATCCTCCCTATCTCTACCAAATTAGGATCTTTGGAATAGGGTATGGACAACCATCAAAGCATAAAGGATATAAGAATTTTGTTAGATGTTGTATTTGCACTTGCCCCTGTAGACATGTATGCAAAGTGTGAAAGCATAGACAAGGCATGTGGAATGTTTGACCTAACACCTCAAAGCATAAAGCATGCCAGAATTTTGTCAGATATTATTTTTGCAGCTAAACTTGTAAACATTATGCAAAGTGTGGAAGCATATACAATGCATTTTAATTGTTTGACCTAACACCTCAAAGAGATGTCATGTCATGGAATGCAATAATTGCAAGATATGCAGAAAATGGATTTGTTGAAAAGGATTTAGAAAGTTTCAAGAAAATGCAATTGGCACATGTAAAGCTAAATTCCACAACCTTTGCCAGCATCCTCCCTATCTCTACCAAATTAGGATCTTTGGAACAGGGTATGGACAACCATCAAATCATAAAGGATATAGGAATTTTTTTAGATGTTGTTATTGTAGCTGCCCTTGTAGACATGTATGCAAAGTGTGGAAGCATAGACAATGCACGTGGATTGTTCAACCTAACACTCAACCATGAAAATTGGAAGCATAGACAAGGCATGTGGATTATTGAAAAGGCTTTAGAAACTTTCAAGCAAATGCAATTGGCATGTGTAAAGCCAAATTCCACAACCTTTGCTAGCATCCTCCCTATTTGTACCAAAATAGGATCTTTGGAACAACATATGGACAACCATCAAAGCATAAAGGATATAGGATTTTTGTCACATGTAATTGCAGCTTCCCTTGTAGACATGTATGTAAAGTGTGGAAGCATAGACAAGGCACATGGATTGTTTGATAGAACACCACAAAGAGATGTCCTCTCATGGGATGCAATGATTGCAAGATACACAAAAAATGGATTTGTTGAAAAGACTTTAGCAACTTCCAAGCAAATGCAATTGGCACATGTAAAACCAAATTCCACAACCTTTGCCAACATCCTCCCTATCTGTACCAAAATAGGATCTTTGGAACAACGTATGGACAACCATCAAAGTATAAAGGATATAGGAATTTTGTCACATGTTGTAATTGCAGCTGCCCTTGTAGGCATGTATGCAAAGAGTGGAAGCATAGACAAGGCACGTGGACTGTTTGATACAACACCACAAAGAGATGTCCTTTGATGGGATGCAATGATTGCAAGATATGCAAAAAATGGATTTGTTGAAAAGACTTTACAAACTTTCAAGTAAATGCAATTGGCACATGTAAAGCCAAATTTCACAACCTTTGCCAGTATCCTCCCTATCTCTACCAAAATAGGATCTTTAGAACAGTGTATGGACATCCATCAAAGCATAATGGATATAGGAATTTTGTCAAATGCTGTAATTGTAGTTGCCCTTGTAGACATGTATGCAAAGTGTGGAAGCATAGACAAGGCACGTGGACTATTTGATACAACACCAAAAAGAGATGTCCTCTGATGGAATGCAATGATTACAGATATGCAAAAAATGGATTTGTTAAAAAGACTTTAGAAACTTTCAAGCAAATGCAATTGGCACGTGTAAAGCCAAATTCCACAACCTTTACTAGCATCCTCCCTATCTCTACCAAAATGCAACTACCCTTATAGACATGTATGCAAAGTGTGGAAGCATAGACAAGTTACGTGAATTGTTTGACATGATGCGTGGAAATGAAATGCCATTTCATGGAATGCAATGATTGCAAGATATACCAAAAATGGATTTTTTTGATAAGGCTTTATAAACTTTCAAGAAAATACAATTGGCGAGTGTAAAGACAAATTCCAAAACCTTAGCCAATATACTCCTTTCCTATGTTAAAATGGACGTCCATCAAAGGATAAGAGATATGGGAATTTTGTTAGATGTTTTAGTTGCAACTACCCTTGAAGACATGTATGCAAAGTGTGGAAGCATAGACAAGGCATGTGAATGGTTTGGCATGATGCGTCAAATAAATGTTGCCTCATGGAATGCAATGATTGCAAGATATGAACAAAATGGATTTTTTGATAAGGATTTAGAAACTTTCAAGAAAATGCAATTGGCGGGTGTAAATCCAAATTCCAAAACCTTAGAAATTGTATCTTTGGAACACAGTATAGACATCCATCAAAACATAAAGGATATAGGAATTTTGTCAAATGTTGTAGTTGCAACTACCCTATGAGACATGTATGCAAAGTGTGGAAGCATATACAAGGAACATGAACTATTTGACATGATGCCTCAAAGAAATGTTGTCTCATGGAATGCAATGATTGCAAGATATGCATGAAATGGAGTTTTCATAAGGCTTTAAAAACTTTCACAAATGCACAAAATAAAATTGTGACCAAATGCAATTGGCAAGTCTAAAACTAAATTGCACAACCTTATCCAACATCCTCCTTGCCTATGCTAAAATGGGATCTAGGGAACATGGTGTGGACAACCATCAAAGCATAAAGGATATAGGAATTTTACATCACATATTGTATTTGCAGCTACCCTTGTAGACATGTATGGAAAGTGTGGAAGCATAGACAAGGCGCGTGAACTGTTGGACATGATGCCTCAAAGAAATGCACAATCTCATGGAATGCAATGATTGCAAGATATGCACAAAATGAATTATTTGAAAATGATTTATAAAATCTGGTGCGTGTAAAACCAAATTCCTGTAATGATAATTGGTCATCATATTAAATATTTAATATAAACTATCATATACATAATGTCATGAACATAACATCTAGTTTATATACAAAGCCATATAGGAAAGTCCAAACAAAGCCATACAGGCATATACAAAAATATACATTGGTAACATACAAAAGTATGTATACAAAGCCATCTAGGCATACAAAAAATGTCCCAAAACTAGTTTCCTATGGACTTTCATCAAATAATCAGTGGCACTTACTTGATCATGAAGATGGAGAGCTAATCAGTGAATCATCCACTCTCTGTTGTCGAGTAGACCTCCTCAGTCTAAATGCTCATGCAACTCCACCTATTAATACAATCAAACAATATGCACATTAATATAGAAAAAATGTAATATATAACATCACGTATGTAATCGATCACTTACCACTATCCGATGATCACTCTCCATCATCTTTTCTCTCTCTTCATCCGTAGTTGGATGGGCTAGAGTTGTGACCTCCTATGAGAAGCATCAAGGAGAAAAATTGACTAAACATAAATATCATTTATGTACATCAAATGACATGAGATAAAACAAGAAATACAAAATTATGACATTTTCATGTTATTGGCTCATACCTTGGTCAAAGGATTTGAAGACATCATGGCTACAACAATGCCTACCTGCGCTGACTCACGAAAATGAGGAGTCTCCATATTTAGCATCTGAAAATAGAGTTCAAGATTATTCGACCAAAATAAATACATAACATTATTTAAATGCATAATGATTAGAAATGGTTAAATTTACCTTTGTATAAGTGGTGGTTTTGCGTCCAGGGGACCAAGGAAACCGTGGAGGTGCTGGTGAAGCTCCCTATTGAAATCATCAAATTGTCACAAAATAATATTACCATTGATATATGTACAATAATTACGATCATGTGATAAATTACATACTTGCTAACTTGACCTCCTCTCATAACCCGCCAATGGACAACTAACGAAGGCAAGATGAAGAATCTGACCCTGGAATTTCATTGTGTAGACAATTACATACATTATTTTTTACTTATAATATAGATAGTCATATAAAATTAATTACAAATTTCAAATAAGAATATATTAAATCAATTGTAAAAAATTACCTGAGAGTCAATACAAAATGTATGTTGTAAGAGATCATCGGTGAGAATAATCTCATCTAATATAGATGTCTCCATCATTGGATGTTGCCCAGACTACATCGCAGCATCCTTCCGAGAGTCCTGACGTGAGTCTTGCGTCCCATAATCATACAAGTTCCCACATGAACTACAAAAATGTGGGGACATATGATGCCTACTACTCTCACCCTCATCGGTCTGGGTAAGATCATCGGCATACTATGTTAGAGACTATGTGATAGTAGTCAATGAATGTAATGTCTCCACCTCAACACTCTACTTGAAAGTCGAAGGGAGTGACACATGTTATGGCCTCAACAGGGATCTAGGTACATGGTTTTCATCTCATTGAGCCCCCTCTCTATCTTGGGCAGAGCCACCACCTCTACCCTGGAACTCTCGAATGTCAAAATAATTAGGAATCTTCTTGAGGATGAACTCACAATGGAGTTTCCTCAAGAAATATTGTGGCACCTCAATATTGTTGCATGGGCACTCATCGAAGACCATGTACCATCTATCCCAAAAGTTTTGGGATATATCTTGATTCCTACACCAATATAGGGAACCGTTTGCAAATTTTTTCTAATCTTTGGCTAGTTTTAGGATTAATAAAGTGTGCACATAATTGAGATTTTGTAATTAAATTTCATTCTTCACTTGTTCATATGACAATTTGTTGGCATAGTATTGCTGACACCTCTCCCTATAGTCTTGAAATTTGATGATTTGTTTTGTCATAGATTCAGTGTGGGAAACAATCTCCTCTAATGACTTCGCAAGTGCTCTCCTACAGTTGGTGCTTGCACTTGGATTGTATAGCATGTCAATAAGAGTTTGAAGATGTCTTTTATTTTCTTCTATTTTCCCTAGGTAGTTTTCTTGAGTATCCCTTAGATTGTGAGGACGTGAAGGTGGGTTTTGAGGGTTTGGAGGGTTTTGGGGGTTGTTTTGACCCTCCTTAGCTGGATTTGTGTTTTCTCTTGCCTCGTTAACTGTAAATGCAATATATAAAAAACTAATCAAACATTGCAAAAGTCAAAAATTCTTCTCAAAACAACAAAAATTAATCAAACCCTACCTTCTTCGGCTGCTAAACCCTCCAAATTTGCTTCACGACGTCTTTGGGAGCGAGCTTGTTGAGGTGGCATCATGAAAATGTCAATTTCTCTCTTGTACTTGCTTGGATAGACTTTCCTTGAATGTGCTCATGCTTTGATCCCTATTTTTTCTGCAAAGAAACTCTTTTGGCAGTGGGTAATGGCAGAAATGCCTAATTTTTGCACTTTTAAAGCAAACAAAACATGAGCACATTATAACACGCTCGTGTTTTGATCTGTTTTGGACCAAAAGTCCCATGGTGGTGACTTTTTGGTCCCCCATCTTTGTACAATTACCCAAATACACAATTTGACCTATAGTTATTGATATAAACAAAAAGACAAGGATAAGACCCCAAGAAGGTATGATAGATTGATCCTAATAGGTCAGAATGTATTGCAAACAAAGCATAGTTTGAAATCATAAATTCTAAAATAAAAGAGACCTTAGGCAAAGAGGAACTAAAAAGAAAATCACTGGAATATGAGCTAAGGTGTGTTGGCAAAAATTTAGATATCATTTACATTTTAGAAAACACATAATGATATTGAGATCTTCATGTCATTTCACATTGCAATACAATTGGCTTTATAAAGCCATTTATTTCTCGTATAACTAACCTACGAGAATATAACTTCCCACAAACTAACAATAGCTTTATTTAACTATTAATTAACATAAGTCACTATGGTGACTTTATTTTTAATGTAAGCCTTAATATTCTAACATACCCCCCTTAATGTTTACATTACACAAATAGAACATATAACAAAACATGTTGATTACATAAAACAAATACACATTCTTGAGAAGATTCTTCTTTGAAAAATAAATTTTGAATTAGGTGGAACTCCATCAAGATGCCTCTTAACCATCGTAAAGGTGTAGTCAACCCTAAATTCCTGAGTTCTTAGATTACCACCTCCCCAAACTCCCGAATCACAGATCCCCTAAATTATTGGACAACAATCCATGCTAAGCTCCACAAGGCTCCATCAAGTTGTCTCATGACCTGCGAAAAGGTGTAATTCTCTAGATCGCAGACTTTCAAACTATCTGGGCAACAATCCATATTGGATTGTAGGTTATTTGAATCTATTGTCTAAGTTTTTGGTTTGATTGGACTAATGTGTTACTATTTTTGGAGGTCATACATGTAGCTATTTTGTTGGCCATGTGTTTATTCTTGTTGCCCTGGCATTGAAAAAATTCATTAAGGCTGATATCAAAAATATATATATATATAATGTCCCTTTTGGAGGAGGAATCAAAGGCAAAGGAAAAATTGTATTTTATTTTATATTAGTTCTTTCCCTTAAGCTATACTTTATGATGTCATACCATATTCCTTGGTGCATGGGAAATCAAAAGGGAAGAGAGATTCATTTGTTGTCTTATTTGAAGATTGTTGTGGACCACCTTTCCTTGACTCTTGGACACTCAAGTCTTTAGTTTGGACTGTATTTTTCCTTAATCTATACTTCTTGTTTATAGCATGGGAAATATTATGTGGTTTGAGAACTTAGCATTTTGTCCTTAGTTCCAACTTTAGTGGGGGCCACTATACATTGGAAATAAGGAGATTCAATTTTGGAGTGATTTCTTTAAGTCTTGTTAATCTTTTGGGAGAATTGTACCAAGTTGCAAGGAGGTTGTACACTTGTTATAAGTCTGTAGATTTCTCTATTGGATTATTTAGCAGTCATTAATTGCATCTTTTGGGACCATACAATAGTCTAAAATGATTGATTTTATTATGTGGTGTTGGGTATTGTTATTTTGATAGTATCAATCATAGTGGGCAGTAAGAGTATGTTTCAGAATTGATTATTCAGTGTTTTAGCATGTTTCAAACCTGATTTAAATTAGTTTGAGTAGTGTTATTTGTTGTTTGGGCTCAAATCAAACCTCTAGTATCTTCTTATATCTCCTACCAGTGGTATGCTTCAATGTGCATCAATTTTCTATCATTGTAAGCATGTTTCCTTCATGATTTCTTAAGTTTTATGATCTGATATTGTTGGTGTCAAGCACCTTTCAAGAGCACAACCTGCAAATAAACCCCTGTGTATGAGGAAAATTGACTATGATAAACTAAACAATTAAATAATTCCAATTATTTAATTGTTTCTTCCAATAATATCTTTTCGAAATTTAAATAAATCAAATATTTATTTAAGTTGTTTTTTCTTCTAAATTGAGTTATCTCTAAATATAACTCAAGCTTTCTTGCACATGCAATTAAATATTCCTAATATTTAATGAAGCAAAATATCTTCTTATTCTCATGAAAATCCCTTCTTCTTGTTTTAAATCACTTAACTGATTATTATATTCTTTTAATTGATTTAACTCATTCTTATATTCTTGATAATTCCTCTCATGCAAAAGAAAGCAAGACACATGTCTTTTTCTTATTCGTTGCACGTTCCTCAACTGTTCTCTTCTATTGATTCTTTTGAATTATCTGGACCGTTGATCAATCATGTTTGAAACTTATATAAACCCCCCTCATCTCCTTCACAAATCCTCTTCCATCACTTATTCTCAGGCATCCTTTAACAACGCTTTGAGCATACATTGCATCGATTGAGTAACTTCATGATCTCTTAACATTGATCTTTGAACACACTACTTGCTTGTTGCAACCATGGTTTTGCAATACTATTGAGCAATCTACATTCATCCAAAGGGAACAATACAAATCTCGGTAAAAACTTTCATATTTCATGGATTATTATTAATGGCTTTTATTTAGATCGGTTCTCTTTATGTTATTGGGTTTTTGATTTGTTTAGTTTATCATAGTCAATTTTCCTCACACATTAAAGAGAACCGATCTAAATAAAAGCCAGTAATAATAATCCATGAAATATGAAAGCTTTTACCGAGATTTGTATTGTTCCTTTTGGATGAATGTAGATTGCTCAATAGTATTGCAAAACCATGGTTGCAACAAGCAAGTAGTGTGCTTAAAGATCAATGTTAAGAGATCGTGAAGTTGCTCAATCAATGCAATGTATGCTCAAAGCGTTGTTAAAAGATGCCTGAGAATAAGTGATCGAAGAGAGAGGTAATGAAGGAGATGAGGGGGATTTATATAGGTTTCAGACATGATCGATCAATGGTCTAGATAATTCAAAAGAATCAACGAAGGAGATAAGTTAAGGAACGTGCAATGAATAAGAAGAAGACAAGTGTCACACAAAAGCTGTTTCATTTGAGTTAAACACTTTCTTTTCTAGAGATAAGACATGCTTTTCATAAATTAGAAATCTTTTTTTCTAATTTAAGAGAAATTGATAAAAACAAGGTTGAGTGAATAGATAACTCAACTTAAGCTTTGCTTTTGCATGATTTGAGGGAAATTAAATAATAAATTATTTAATTTTGTGTGCATGGAGAAGAAGACTTATTTTTAGAAGATTTGAAAGATATTTGAAGATAAGAAAGCAAATTAAATAAATAAATTTATTTAATTGTTGTGCATGATTTGGAAGAATAAATTTGATTTAATTAAATAATTAAGAATTATTTAATTGTAGATAAGAGGGAATTTGTGATGAATTAATTAAATAATGGGATTTATTTAATTGATGGAGACTTGAGATTTGGAAAGAGGATAATAATCAAATTAAATAATTAAAATTATTTAATTGTGGAAGAATATAGAGGAATTTAATTTAATTAATTAAATAAAGAGGATTTATTTAATTAATGTTGAATTTAGGAGATTTAGAAGAATTTGATGATTTTAATTAAATAATTAGATTATTTAATTAACGCTAAATGTAGGTGATGTGATAGATTAGATGAAATACAAGTAGTGTGATGACTTGGTCATTTTAGGGTGTCTACATTTTGCCCCTCTTTGATGCAATGCAATTTACAACGTTGAGTCAAAGAAAATGATTGTTGAAGACATGATACAATTTTTGATGCCCCAGTGTAGGTAGTTGCCCTAGCATATGCCCCCTTGAGCAGAAAGACGGGAAAGCAGCAGAAGAACTGTGTTGAAGCTTGACTAGAAGATTTTTTTGGAGACATACGAGGTTGGGTTGATGATAGATAGAAGAAAGGAGATAGGAGAGAACATGAGAGAAAGACTGTTGATCGATCATTGCTAGAAAACCTATATGAGGCCATGGATGGGGAAATGGTTGAGCTTGTTGCAATGGTTTCACAAATGTTTATAAAGAGCAATCCTTATTTTTGATATAGCACGTGGATAGTTCACCACCAAGGTATAAAAGACCAAGGTGCTGTAATATTCGAGTGCGTGGATGTTGACTCTACAAGCAAGCGGTTTGAACTTAGATCCCTTAGACATAATATGACCTTGTTGGACATGTGAATGAGCCATAGTCTTGAACATAAAATAAACTTCAATACATAAATGCAAGAAAAATATTAAATATGTAAGATGCTAGGTCATAACACACACAAGATAAATATAATGCTAAGAAAGATGCCAAAGATCATTCCTCAAACACGGCACACAAAAGCAATGACTATGCCCCTAATCCATACTGCATCGCAACACACCAAGATTATAGATAAATCAAGGTAGCCTTGAATAGGTAATGGAAAAGGAACAAAAGATAAACCAAAAAGCAAATTGATTGACTTACAAAGTAAACATACAACCAACATATTCTCTTGCCAAAGAGGTTGCTCAGGATAGATTGGATAGGAAAGATAACAGCATTATCGTAGGAACTTTGTGTCCATTAAAGGGGGCTATCTACCTAAAAAGATAATGTCTTGCTGCCAGAAATGCCACATGTCGCAAGAGATGCATGTGTTGGTCTTGACAATGGAACACTTTGCAGAAGACAAGCTTGTTGATCTAGTGCTTTGGTTAAGCGGGACCTAGCTGATGTTGGCAATCGGTATGCAGGACAGTAGATGACTCTGGAAGGAAGCTGCTTTGCTTCAGGTTTGTTAAGGACCTTTGCTTTGAAAGTATGTGCTAGCTTGCTACTTGAGCTAGTCAGGTCAAGGCGAATGGATTTTGATACACAGAAGACTAGAAGGACGATAGTGTTTAATGGATTGAAATGGGTGGAGAATGATGAATCGTATGTGCCTGAGTACTGGATACATCCTTCGTATTCCAGACTACCTACATACCCTATATCCGCTGGATCAAGGCACATTACGATGAAAGATAAAAATGATAATATGTAGTTCTGAATAGAGTGATGAGATGGGTCAAGGTGGAAGGAGCTTGGGAAGAGGAAATGATGAGATCTTATGTACCTGAGTACTAGATACTTCATTCGTATTCTAGACTGCCTACATGCCCATATCCATGGGATCAAGGTACCTGAAGATTGAAATGAGATAATATGTAGTTCTGGTTGGTGTAATGATGTAGGAAAAGCGCTAGGAGGATAATAGCCTTATCGTAGGAATGATGTGTCCATTAAAGGGTGTTATCTACGGAAAGGAGAAAGATTGAAGTGATTGTGAACCACGAACAAGGATCCATTCCTAGACCTAGGTTAAGGAAAGAGTTGCCCCTGATCCAGTAGAGGAATTTGCATGGATGTCTGATGAAGAAGACACAGAAAGCCTTGACCTAGGGCAAGACAGTGATAATTGCTGACACAGATCAAGACGTGGGATAGCGATGGTGGACATTGACAAATTTCCAAGCTATACTAGATAGGGAGATGGAAATGCAAACAAGGTCAATGGATTTATTATGGATGGACAGATGAAGTGCGTTGTGACAATAAGAAATGAACAAGACTTGATAGACAATGGGTGTTGACTCTACACATAGCACCTGTTTGCCAGGTTTTCACTATGGTACTTATCCAAGGCGCCTGTTTGCCAGGTTTTCACTATGGTACTTATCCAAGGCGCCTGTTTGCCAAGTTTTCAGCAGAGGACGGATTATTTTATTTTATTTTTTGTTGTTGTTGTTTTATATATATTTTTTGGATACTCTGAGGATCAGGCATAGAACTTCTTGAGATGGACACTGTTAAGTGGCTCATCTAGAGGAATGCTATTAGGTGTAGCTAAAGTATAAGCTCCTAATCCATATGCTACTATGACAATAAAGGGACCTAACCAGTTAGGTTCAAACTTGCCCTTCTTTTCTTGATTTGCTTGATTTCTCTGATTCTCTTTGAGTACAAGATCACCAACTTGAAACTGTCTTTCTTTGATCTTTTTGTTGTAATTACGCCGGAGGCAGTTTTGATAGACATGGAGATGATTAAGCGCTGCAAGGTGCCTCTCATCTAGTAGTTCGAGCTTAGCTAATCTGGAAGTGTGATACTCCTCTCCGCCTATCAGGTCTTGCATGGATACTCTGAGGGATGGGATCTTGACCTCTATAGGTAGGATGGCTTCAGAGCCATAGACCAAGGCATAAGGTGTGGCACTAGTTGGTGTTCTGATACTAGTGTGGTAGGCCCATAGGGTAGGATTGAGTTGCAAGTGCCAATCACAACCAGCTTCATTGACTATTTTCTTGAGGATTTTGAGAATGGTTTTATTGGAAGCCTCAGATTGGCCATTACTCTGTGTATAGTAGGGAGTTGAAAAGTGATGTTGGATATTGTATTGTGTGCATAAGGCACGGACATCTTGGTTTTTGAATGGTCTCCCATTATCAGTGACAATGGCTTGGGGGATACCATACTAGCAAATGAGGTAGTTAAAGATAAACTTGGCTATTTGCTTACCAGTGATATAG
This sequence comes from Cunninghamia lanceolata, assembly GCA_027924645.1. Taxonomy (NCBI): domain Eukaryota; kingdom Viridiplantae; phylum Streptophyta; class Pinopsida; order Cupressales; family Cupressaceae; genus Cunninghamia; species Cunninghamia lanceolata. The sequence goes on along the minus strand of BSBN01000327.1, from coordinate 501,881 downwards.
GTCATGGGAATGGCTTCAACCCACTTTGTGAAATACTTAGTGGTGGTAATGATAAATTTATGGCCATTGGATAAGGATGGGTGGATTTGTCCTACGAGGTCGAGACCCCATTGAGAAAAAGATCACAGAGTAGTCATAGGCTGTAGTTCATGAGCTGGTGCGTGAATCAAATCTCCATACTGTTGGCATTGTAGACACTTCTTAGCAAACTATGCAGCATCTTGCTCTATTGTAGGCTAGTAGTAACTTGTTCTCAGTATCTTCTTAGCGAGATTAGGACCAGTAGAATGTGCACCACAGACACCTTCGTGTATGTCTCGTAAGGTAGTTTTGGCTTCTTCCACATTAAGGCATCGTAAGAGGATACCATCGAGACTCCGGTGATAAAGTGTATCACCTAGAATTGTGTAACGGGAGGATCAACGGATAAAGGTTTTGCATTGGGTGGATGATAGGTCAGGGGGAAAGGTATTGTGTTTGAGGTATTCATAGATGTCTTCATACCATGGGGAATTGGGACCTACTATTATACCAAGGGAATTGGGACCAACAATTATATTTCAGTAACTGGAACGTCGATGGTGGGTATCAATAATTGCTTGATCAAGAACTCACATTTCTATGTATTTGCAGGCATGTTGATAAGTGACACTCCAGAAGCCATAGAATCTACAGCTTTGTTATGCTCTCTTGGAATTTGCTCAAATGTGATGGAAGAAAAGTGTGTTTTGTAGTCATCCACCAGTTGCTTGTAGGGGACCAATTTTTCATCTTTTGTTTGGTATTCATCTGTGACTTGGTGAATGACTAGTTGTGAGTCTCCATATACCTATAATTCTGTGATGTCCCATTGAACTGATGTATTGAGACCTATGAGGAGTGCTTCATACTTGGCAATGTTGTTGGTGCAAGGGAATGCAAGCCGATATGACTTAGGAATATAGTCATTTTGAGGTGTGATAAATAAGATGCTGGCCCCTGATCCATGTTGTGTGTAGGAACCATCAAAGTACAACTTCCACATTATTGAGTTAGAAAGAGTGAATATATTCTCATCCAGAAAGTCTGCTACCATAGGGTGTGTATCAGTCATGGGTGCTTCTGCTTGTTGATCTGCTAGGGCTTGTCACTTTATGGCTTTTCGATCCATATACTCAATGTCGAACTCACTAAGGATCATGACCCATTTAGCTAGTCTACCTGTAAGAGCTACTTTTGCAAGTAGATACTTCAAGGGATCAATTTTGGCTATAAGATTTGTGTGTTGGTTCAACATGTAATGCCTCAACTTTTGGGAAGCGAACACTACTGCTAAACAAGCCCTTTCCATTGGTGAATAATTGAGCTCATATCCCACCAAGGTTCTACTGATATAATAAATTGCATGCTCTTTTCCTGATTCATCATGTTGTGCTAGCAAGGCCCACAGGGCTAAAGTTGTAGTTGAGATGTATAATATCAACAATTTATCAGCAATTGGTGGAACTAACACAGGAGGTGTAGCTAGATATTCTTTGAGCTGATCAAATGCTGCTTGACACTTATCATCCCATTGAAATGAGACATCCTGTCAGAGCAAGTGTTAAAATGGTTGACATTTATCTGCTAGCTGTGAGATGAAACACCTAATGGATTGCAACCTTCCCTGAAGGCTCCTTAATGCTTTGAGGTTCTTTGGTGGAGGCATCTCCACTATAGCCTTGACTTTTGTGGGGTCTACTTCGACGCCTCTACGAGATACAATTTATCCCAATAGCTTTCCCGATGTTACACCAAAGACACACTTCTTTGGATTGAGTCTTACTTGGTATTTCTCGAGCCTGTCAAAGATCTATCCTAGAACTTGTATGTGATCTACCCTAGAAGATTTAGCTAGTATGTCATCCACATAGTCCTCCATGATATGATGAAAGAGATCGTGGAATATCACTGTCATTGCTCTCTGATAGGTTGCTCCTACATTCTTTAGACCAAACGGCATGACACACCAACAATAGTTGCCCTAAGGACAAGTAAAAGTTGTTTTATGTTGATCTTCTTCTGCTATCCTTATCTGATTGTAGCCTGAGAATCCATCCATGAGAGAAAGCATTCCATGACCTGCTGTCAAGTCTACTATAATATCAATGTTCGGTAGTGGAAAGTCATCTTTGGGACATGCTTTGTTAAGATCTCTAAAATCATTGCACATACGGATGCGCCCATTGGGTTTAGACACATGTACAATATTTGATACCCAGTCTGAATAGTCAATAGGTTGTATGAACTTTACATCTAATAGCTTATGTATTTCCACTTTTACCAAGAGAGCTATCTGTGGGTGCATCTTCCTTAGCTTTTGCTTGACTGGTTTAACTTTTGGATCAATTGTGAGATAATGAACTACTAGCTTAGGGTCTAGCCCTGGCATATCAGCATAGGTCCATGCAAAGTTGATGGTTAGCTATAAGAAGAATGTGTTAAGATTCCTGTTCTCTATTTCTGATAGTGATGCTGCTAGCAATGTGGTCTTTGGATTTTTCTTTGTGCCAAGGTTTATCTCTGTAGAATCTTCCACTAGGAGAGCTGACTTCTCTTGATACTTCTAGATGGTAGGGGAAGGTCAAATCCTCCATCCTCAGGTGCCACAATTGGGTTTTCACCTTTGGATACGTCCTTTATTTTTACTATTTTGTGATCGAGAGGTGCCACAGTGTGGTTTTCACCTAGAGATCTTTCTTTATTTTTACTTTTGTGACTAGAGGATTTGGCATTCTCACCAAAATAAGATGTTGGCTCTAGTTCCATTACAAAACCTACTTTATGATCTCCAAGAGGGATACCTTCCCGAAGTCCCATGAACTCAGCTAAAGCTTCGTCATTCTAAAATACATCTATAACGGGGGACCCTTGTTGGTCCCAATTGATAAGTTCAAGGTAGACAAGTGTTACTTTCTGGGTGTTTGTGGTGGAGGTTAAGGATACGGAGGATAGCATAAAATGGAGGATTCTGCAAATAGGTTGGTCATATGGAGGGAAGAGTCATCGATGATATCCTCAGTAGACGTTGAATTGGCAGGAAAAGTTTCAGCCACCTCGTTGAGGATATACTTAATGTCCAAGGCGTGGGGTACCTTCTTACCAAATCCTAAACCCTTCTTGTCTAGTTTCTTTGTCACAACAATGGGTTCCATATTTCCTTGATTCTGTTTCCCAAGGCCACCTTTGCCTTTATAGCCCATGTTTTTTACTATCCATAAGCCATTACCATATTGCTTGACTGGTATTGTGACTGGTTCTTTCTCTTTATAGAGACAAGAAGAAATGTCCTCAATAGTTTCCTCTTCCAATAACCGTCCCTATTGGAATTGGGTTAGAAATACTGGGGGAGGAATAGCTACCTTTTTGGTTACTTTGGCAATGGGTGGTTGGCTGTAAGATTTAGGGGATAAAGGCATCCGCCCTACACAACAAGATTTTGAGATATCATAAGTGCCAAAGCCTATATCACAGATGTGCACTTTGATTTCAGGAATAGGATTAGGTTCACTTGTAGAGGCTTGTGTCAGAGTTTCAGGATCAACATATAGTGGGGATTCAAGGGCTTTTGCATTGTTAGGCACTTGGTTGCAATTCTTATAACTGCCTTGCAAGACACGATAGAATTCAAAAGGATTGGGGTCTCCTGGGATAGTTATCTCCGTACCATTGTATGGGAACTTTAGAGACTGATGGTACGTGGAGGGAACAACTTTCATTGCATGGATTCATGGGCAGACTAGGATAATGTTGTAAGGCAGCTCAATATCAAGGACTTCATCTGGTTTCAAGCATGACAGAGCCTAGTTGTATAGGCAAGTGGATAATACCTTCTGAACGGTGCTCAGCATCATCATATCCCTTGATTGTAATACTTTGATCAGTGTTGACATGATCCTCAGAGTATCCCAATTGCTTAAGTAACTTTAAAGAACAAATGTTGAGACTAGCACCACCATCTATGAGTATACGTTTGATTTTGCGCTTATGGATGAGAACCTCAATATGAAGGGCATCATTGTGACACAGATCGTGGGATGGGAGATCTTTCTCAGAGAAGACCACATTGTAGGGCGAAGCAATGTTACCTACTATAGCTCAGAAATCCATGACCGCTATGTTGTTAGGGACCGAAGACTCTTGGAGGGCTTTTTCTAGCACTACTCTATGTGTAGGTGATGACCGTAGAAGGTCCAAGATAGAGATCTGTGCTGGAGTTTTCCCTAGATGTTTGACAAGACTATAATCAGATTGAGCTGGAGGACTAGGTGTAGGACCCCGAATGGTGACACGACCATGACAAGTTGTAATAGTGTAATCCATAAATTTGCCTTTGATTGTGAGGGTAGACACTCGACTATCTTCAAAATGACCTATAATGGAATCAAAGGAAGTGGAAGCATGATTGATACCTTTACCTCTATCCTGAGGAGGAGGTGGACCATGATGAGGGAATGGTTCCTTGTACATGTTGAGGTCTTTGTTCATGTGTTGAGCTGGTGGATTATCTTGTAGAGATATTTGATTGCCTTCGATGAGATTTTGGATTAGGTTCTTGAGCTTCATGCACGATGCGGTTCTATGCCCTTTGCTCCTATGGAATTCATAGTATTCATTTTCTCTATACCGCACAGTTTTGTAAACAGGTTCGCCATACGGGGGAGCATCGGGTAAGGTGATGAGGCCTTTATGTAAAAGCTTCTGTAGGATAGATTCTATGGGCTCTCCCAAGGGAGTGAATTGATGCCACAGAGGGTAATCTTGTTGAGGTTGCTCTTGCTGTCACTGTTGTTGGTTTTGATAAGGTTGTCTTTGTTGTTGCTATTGTTGAGGTGGAGCTTGACTTGGTTTGGAAAGCTGCAGCGGTGTTTGCAAAGTTTGGACATGTTTAGAATCGACCACCCCATCGTTGACCATGTTTTTGTTTTTGTTCCAATATTTGGGTTTATCGTTCGTCTATTGATGAGGAGCATTATCTTTCATTTCTTTGAATATTTTGACCACACCCTTAGCAATGAGGGCCTTTTCAATGTTAATTCCTTTGTACATGATTTCATCGAAGGTTGTAACACTAAGAATTTGCAAATGGAAACCTAACTCTTGGTTGAGGTTCTACACAAATATGCTAACTAGCTGTTTTTCAGGAATCTTGAAAGGGAATTTGCTAGCTATTTGTCTCCATCGTTGAAGGAAAGAAATGAAAATTTCACCATTTTTCTATTTATTGTTGCATAGGTCATGGAGATCTCATGCTCTACGTTGTAAGAAAAATGGGTGGCAAATTTCTCTGCTAGTTCGTTAAAAGATTTGATTCCCATAGGTAAGTGTGAGAACCATTCTATTGCTTGACCTCCAAGACTGCAAGGAAAGAGACGCATAAGATATGTGTTGTTATGTGAGACCTCGAAGAAAGCAAGATAGAATTCCCTAAGATGGTCTTTTGGGTCATATTTTCCTTTGTACTTATCAAACTTGGGAATAGTGAAGTTTTGAGGAAAAGGGATCATTGGTAATGACCGATCAAAAGGATAAGGACACACTTCCTCTAACGAGAAGGGCTTCTTGGTGTGGCCAAACGTAAGATCAGATAGTTGTTGAGCTTCCATGATTTTTAGCTCCATCACCGTGGGAGGGGTTGAAAACATCTCCTATTGTCCTAGAAGTGGTTGTTGCTGCCCATATGGAAGATTGTAGTGTAATCCATGAGCACTGGTGTTATAAGGGTCGTAAGATTGGTTGGGGTCGTATGCATTATACGTTGGGTTCAGATTGGGTTGAAATTAGATGTTTTGATTCTGAGGAGGTGGAGGTAGTACTAGGTAAGAATGTTGGCTTTGCGATGGTTGGAGAAAATATTTTGGTGGAGGAAAGCTAAAGTTTGTTGGGTTAGGTTGCGAGTGCGGAACATAGATTTGGGAAACTTGATGTTGGGAATGTTGAGAGTGGCTAGGCAACGTGTGAAAGAAATTTAGCGCTGATGAACGTAGTGGAGGAGGGACATAGGTAGATGTGATTTGCGATGGTTGAGATTGATTGAGGATGAGAGTAGAAGAATTTTGTGGTTGGGGTTGCATGACTCTCATTGGTTGAGAGACATGAAGGTTTGATGATATAGGAGGTGGCATTTGTTGAGACCCTTGTTGCATGGCTACATAGTTGTTCCTCGGATTGTAATTTGGTGGGAAACCTATTCGCGATGGGGTAACCAATATTCTACTTGCGATTGGTGTTGACACTTTAGGAGTTTGTTGTATATTTGATTGAGTTAAGGTGGCTTGCTTAGCTAGCTCCGCTTGACATTGTAGAGTCTCCTGTTGGTGTTTGTAGATTTCCATAGGAGTCAGAAGCGGTGATACGACCCTCTTTCCTATTGGGTTTTGATAAAGGGGATTCTTAATCATTCTTCCTTGTAAGCTTTGTTGGTGTCTAGGGTGTTGTTTGTCTCCTTGAGATTAGATAAATCAAAATCTTGAGGTAATTTGGCTCCTTGCTCTGCTAGCAAGCGAAAGAAATGATCTTGGTTCTCGCTAAGGATTTTGTCAAAGGCAGCCATGACTCTAGGCTCTTGTATGAATTCATCAAGATCTTGCCCATCTTCTTGAGAGGATTGACCTATTTCAAAGTGTCGCTCTTGTTGAGGTGGGGCTAGATCTGCAGTATAACCTTGTGGGACAAAATCCAAAGGCATGCCAATGGTATAGTGAGGTGTGCTTACCAAAGGGGCCATACCTTCTTGAGGAGTGTCTTGATCAATAGTATATCCTTGTGGCACAAAATCTGGAGGCATGCCAGTGGTGTAGTGAGGTGTACTTACCAAAGGGGTTCTATCCTCTTGCAGATTGTTTGGTTGATCAATTTGCGGCATGTTGGGAGAATTGGTAGATCTTTCCATAGGTGTTCTAGGGGTAACCTTGGGAGTAATGTTGAGACAACTTGATTGTTGTGTGTGAGGAGGTGATTTTTGCTTCCTAGGGACAACTTTCTTGGACTTCATATTTTGCTGGAGCCTAGTGGTTACCATGGAATACACTAGGACAAAAGGTAATGCTGAGATTCTACTTGTGTTTTGAGAAAGACAAAATCTTGATGCACAACTCACTGGACCAAAGGCGCTATACTGTTTGACCAGAGGTGCAGGACTGTGAAACCAAAACCATGCTACTGTGATACCAAAGGCGATGGACTGAGCTACCAAAGGCGAGGTACTGCTATACCAAAGGTGAGCTACGGTGACCAAAAGTGAGCTACTATTATACCAAGGGTGCTAAAGTAGGGTTGCTAGAGGTGAGGTACTGTTATACCAAAGGTGATCTACTGTACTACCAAAGGCGAGCTGTTGTAATACTAGAGGCGCTAAAGTAGTGTCTAATGCTTCTAAAAGGCAAATTTTGATAGAATTGGTTATGGTTCTGATTAGATTTGTCTTTGGCAAGAGAAAACACAGCAAACAAGTGGTCAAAAAAGGACTGACACAACAGATAGTGTATGTTCGAGGCTCACGAAAAAGCCCAATGTTTCCACCAGTATAAGACAATTGCAATCAATAACAAGCACTTTTTATCCCTAGAGACAAGGTTTCATTGTAGTAGATCAGCTCATAGCTTAATACTCCGTCAATAAAAATATCATTCCATAAAGGTGTCAGATATTTTGTATCTTTGCGAGAGACGATAGGTAGGGATATCTCACCCTCCCCTTGGAAAGCTCAAGTAGGTCACAAGAGCTTTATGGCCAAGGGAATACTATCTCTTCTCAAGGGAGCCAATGGTGAGTATCTTAAGGGCTTAAATCGATTCCCCTTGCACTGATGATTACCGCAACGTTCGGAGGTAGATCGGGTAGTCTCTATATAGAATGGTTCTTAGTAACTTTGAGGGACCAATGCCTTACGAGCAATGTGAAAAGCTACTAAAAGATTTAACCAATCCTACTAAGAGTATCAAACACTTCACTCAATGTGAAAATCATTTCCACAAAGAGCTAGTACACCTCTTTTTAGTTTGGCACCACAAGGTAAGGCTGACATCGGTTAGGACTTGGCTTTCGCCTTATCCCTCTTATATAGCAGTTCAAAGGAAAACTCCGCTTAGCCTCATCCCTTTTGGATGAAATGCAATCCAAAAGCAGGCCCTTCTAAAGGAAGTACTGAAATGTAAGAGCAAGCACGTCAAACAAAGGTTCAATTGTCCCATTATAAGAAAAATAAGGTGTAACTAAATTAGGCACACACACATTTGTAGTTGTCAATTGTCCCTTATGAAATTGAAGTGTTTGGCATTCATGTCCATTGTCCCTTAGAAAATTGAGGTGTTTTCGCATACATGTCCATTGTCCCTTAAGAAAAGTATGTTTCTAAGACTTAGATTGCCGAAATGATTTGTTCAATTATCCCTTAAGAAGGCAATATGTTTCTAAGACTTAGTGAGATAAATCAAGATTTCTTTAATGCTCATCCTGCATGAACATATTAGAAAAATCTTTTTTCTCTGTGTGAGTGATAAGAAGCTACAACAAGTAAATTAGTTCCACAAAAACTCACAAGTTAGCAAAAAATAAATCAATTCGACCAAAAGTGAGCTACTGTCGTACCTAACGTGACTTATGTGATACAAAAGCACCACACTGTGTTTCCAAAAGCGTGGTTATGCATACCAGAAGTGACTCACTGTGCTATCAGAAGCGCTGAATCAAAACCAGAAGCACGGTACTGTGATATCGGAAGTGCTATACTGTGTGACCAAAAGCACTATTCTGCCTCAGATCCAAAAAAAGTTATACTTTTCAAAATAACTAGGTTTAAATAGGATTTCATGATTGATCTAATGTTCTGAGAAGTAATATCTGCTAGATCTATATCCTATAATCAATCAAACTCAAAAAGGTGTCGTGAATAGATAGGTTAACTCAATTATCAAAAATACCCCTAAATAAGTCAACTTAGGAAGTATCGAGAGACAGCTTGAAAGACAAATACAACAGCTTGTTAGATAAATCAAAGATATGTATATGAATAAAACCCTGTAAAAAACACCAACCAAAGTCAGAAAACCTATCTTGCCAAAAGCGCTTAACGATACTACCAAAAGCGCCGGTCTATGCTACCAAAAGCGTCGGTCTGTGTTACCAGAAGCGACGTAGTATCACCCGAGGGTACTATACTGTGCCTCCAGGAGCGCTTAAGGATACTGCCAAAAGTGCTTTTCTGTGTCTTTTGCACTGTTCCGTACTGTAACTTAAAAAAAATTAATTTCTCAAAGAAAAAGAGGGATTAGTGGGTCCCACCAGGTGTGCTAGAATGTGTATGAGGAAAATTGACTATGATAAACTAAACAAATCAAAAACCCAATAACATAAAGAGAACTGATCTAAATAAAAGCCATTAATAATAATCCATGAAATATGAAAGCTTTTATCGAGATTTGTATTGTTCCCTTTGGATGAATGTAGATTGCTCAATAGTATTGCAAAACCATGGTTGCAACAAGCAAGTAGTGTGCTTAAAGATCAATGTTAAGAGATCGTAAAGTTTCTCAATCGATGTGATATATGCTCAAAGCGTTGTTAAAGGATGCCTGAGAATAAGTGATCGAAGAGAGAGGTAATGAAGGAGATGAGGGGGATTTATATAGGTTTCAAACATGATCGATCAACGGTCCAGATAATTTAGAAGAATCAACGGAGGAGATAAGTTGAGGAATGTGCAACAAATAAGAAGAAGACAAGTGTCACACAAAAGCTGTTATATTTGAGTTAAACACTTTCTTTTCTAGAGATAAGACATGCTTTTCATAAATTAGAAAGTTTTTTTCCTAATTTAAGAGAAATTGATAAAAACAAGGTTGAATGAATAGATAACTCAACTTAAGCTTTGCTTTTGCATGATTTGAGGGAAATTAAATAATAAATTATTTAATTTTGTGTGCATGATTTAGAAGAATGAATTTGATTTAATTAAATAATTAAGAATTATTTAATTGTAGATAAGAGGGAATTTGTGATGAATTAATTAAATAATGGGATTTATTTAATTGATGGAGACTTGAGATTTGGAAAGAGGATAATGATCAAATTAAATAATTAAAATTATTTAATTGTGAAAGAATATAGAGGAATTTGATTTAATTAATTAAATAAAGAGGATTTATTTAATTAATATCAAATTTAGAAGATTTAGAAGAATTTGATGATTTTAATTAAATAATTAAATTATTTAATTAACGCTGAATGCAGGTGATGTGACAGATTAGATGAAATACAAGTAGTGCAATGACTTGGTCATTTTAGGGTGTCTACAACACCTTCACAATACGAGAGAAGCAAAGCTATTTCACCAGCGGATGAAAAATATATTGATATAGATGAGACGCAAAATAATGTACATAACCTTGCTTATAAAGGCAAGGTGAAAGCTGGTAAATATAACCAACCAAAATGAGAAATGTACCTAATTAATTAATTATGTTGCCTAAGTAACTTAAGCAAGGTAAATAGGTAAAAACCCATTTACTCCAACACCCCCCCTTAAGTGCAACTTAGGGAGATTATTATGCAATATGAGCAAGATGCAATATGGGTCCCAACCACACAACCATGTTAGGTACCCATTTACAATGCAAAATACAATGCAATGCAATCTCTCACAAGTGGAGAAAAGGAGAAAACCCTATGGAAAAATACTCCTCACCAAAAGAGAAAATAAAAACAAGATGTTGCATGGAGGACTCACTAGTACCCCCCAAGGACTACACACATCATGTATATATAATCAATGATCCCCCTATAGGAAGGAAAAAGAGAGACATGATATCCCCCCATAATGAAGAAGATCCAATGTCGATGAAGTATGCCTAGAAACAAAAGATGATCCAATGCCTACAAGAAACACCTCTTCCCTTAGGAAGAAATAAGTCCACTGAATGATGAGGAAGCCACTCCATGTCCAACTGAAAGAAGGAGGAAGGAAGTCTCCAAATAGAAATCTCTAAAGACTAAGTACGAGTCTCCAAGCATGAATAATCCACCACATAATCATGATAAAAAAACAACCAAGAAATATGACAAATCAAGTGAAGGAGAAAACTCATCAATGTCAATCTCCAAAGAAGATGTAAATGTATCAACAACCATGTTGGAACTATCATCAAAGAGGAGAAAAATGGACCCTCAAGTATGTCTCCCAAATCTGCAAGATGAGACTCCACAAACAAGTCTGAAATACCTGCCAAATACTCATCCAATAAAGCAAGATCTAAAAAACTATGATCAACCTGCTCAAGAGAAGAACTCAAATCTGAAGAAGCAGGAGGAGTAGGAGGAGGAAGTTCAACTCTAGTCACTAGAACACCAAGATTCAAATGACCAAAGTTCTCCTCAAACATGATTCACCCTTGATGGGAGGGTATGAACATCAGCCAAAGGAATATCATCATCAAAAGCAAAATGAGAAAAATAATACAAGTGAGATGCATGATCCACAACTCCTGTAACAATGATCTCTCTAGTCTCTATGTCTCTAATGTATACATGATTAGGAGTAAACTCAACTATTTTACCTTGTGCACCATGAGTAATTTAATAAACTGAAAGGAGATTAGTGGTCAAGGAGGGTACACAAAGAACATCATTAAAATATCCTTCACCCATATCAATAGAACCTTTCCCACAAACCTTCATGTATGTATTATTACCCATCAAAATGTTAGATGAACTACATGGCTCAAAAGAAGAGAACATATCCTTAGAAAATGCCATATGATGAGATGCACTTGAATCAAGAAGCTATCTCCCATTTTCAGGAATAGTGGAAGCCAAGATTGCTTTACCTTTCATCATATTAGCAAATCCTACATTCCCTAATTGTTTAGATGAAGATGCTTCCTATTGAGAAGTAGAAGAAGAAGGAGACAATGATGAGGGCAGCGTGATGTTGTTCTTCTAAAGAAGGTGAGTGAGCTCATCAATCTTCTTAGTATAACACCTATGCTCATCATGTCATGATTTCTTTCAATAAGCACATTTGATCTTCTTCTTTTGTGATGGTTCCTCTTTAGAAGAGGCATTCGTCTTAGGAGTAGGCTGTGAAGGAGGGTCTTTAACTTTCTCTTTAGACTTAGAATCCTTATTCTGCTTCTTGTCCTTGCCGCTTGAAGCCTTAGGATCTTTTAAAAGAAGTGCTTGAGCCTTCGTAAGTGACAATGTGCTCATTTGTGCCAACTTTGCTTGTTCCCTTGTGAGTTGTGTTGCAAAACCATCAAGAGAAGGCATTTTGTGTGCACTACCTAGAGCATCCATGGTAGCATAAAATGTAGAAACAAATATAGAATAATCAGGTCCCAACTTAGAGAGAATAGATAGAATCAACTGCTCATCTTCTTTGTTAACTCTACATTCAGACAACTATAATCTGAGAGGATTAAGCTTGGTGAAAAAGTCTTGGATATTGTCAAAATGTCTAGGATCTAGATTCATTAGTTCATTCTCCAAATGAAATTTCCTAATCTTAACTGGTTTACCAAAAAAAGTCTCTAAGGTAGTCCAAATATCATTAGGATACTTACAAGATAACACATGATATCCCAAATCAGGAGAAATGGAAATAATGAGTGTACCAAGAGTTTCATCTCTTCGATCAAACCATTTTCTCTTTTCTACAACACTAGTGGGTTCAGGATCTTGGTAAAAAGTAATTGTCATGCCCACATTTCCCATGTAGTCACAACATGCATCACATGTGTCATGTCCACATTTGTCGTGTGGTCATGACATGAAATATCAAAAAAAATCCACACTTCCCTAGAAACCCCTTGCACGCGTAAGCGTGCTCGGTGGCGTTACGCTTAAGGCGTAAACATAATAGTTGAATGCGGGGTAATATGTACACGTGCGCATACCAATCGTAATGAAAGCCAACTAGGGGGTCAATGCGACGCGGTTAACGTCGCCAATAGGGTTAAGATCAACGATCGAAACCCTAAGTTAACCTATGTGAATGAAGGGATTTTGACATAAGTCAAAATCAATAACCAAAAGCCAAATGCATGAGAGGATGATAAAATACCAAATTCAAATGACGATACTCAGCAAAAAATAATATTATAAGCCCAAACAGGGTTAAACTTCACTAACCTAACTAAACCCTAAATTCTGAAAAAATCTGGCAGCATAATGCTAACGGGCGTGAATAGGGTTTATTGTACTAAAACTAATTTGATCAAGAGGTTTACTAATTTAGATTAATAAATTACTTACGTCTCACTAGTTGAATTGGTAATTTGGTTGATTAAGTTGATTGAACATTTTTCAACAAAGTCCGATCAATTTGTTCTCCTTCACGTTTTCTATAATTTAAGATTAATTTGTTCTCCTTCATGTTTTCTATAATTTAAGATTAATTTGTTCTCCTTCATGTTTTCTATAATTTAAGATTAATTTGTTCTCCATGTTTTCAATCAATCAGAGTTATCTCTGCATCATTTACATTGTTCCTAATTTCTTGGTAGATCAGATCTCGTAAACAGGTTTTACTAACTTCGTTAAAATAGTTTTGCTAGGTTTCCAGATGTGTTTAAATCAACGTCTATTTTAACTCTATTAATTAAATTGCCCCAAAAGGATTAAAAAGAATATTAAATTTTAACTAATAATGTTGTGGTTTAAATCATTCTCATAGACTTAGATTTCCTAACCTGATTGTTTAAAATAACTACCTCTTAAAATTTTAATTGTATAATTTATAGTTAAATCAAATAGTTCCCTATATCATTTCCCAACTTGAACAATGAACAAAACTAATAACAAGAGGGAATTTAAATTTTAAAAAGAATATTTAATTCCTCTTTTGACCTAAATTCCTCCAACCTTAAAATATTATTTTCTATATAGCAAAACCCTAGCCCTATTTTTGAAACTCATGCATTTTCTCCTCTTTGTTTTCACTTTTATCTTTCTTTCTCTTTTTCTCTCTCATTTTGCCTTTCTTTGTTTTCTAGATTTTTTTTGTTTGCAAGTTGGAATGGCCACATATGAAATGCATATGATGGCATTTGAATATATATATATATATATATATGTGTGTGTGTGTGTGTGTGTGTGTGTGTGTGTGTGTGGCCAATTCATATATATATATGAAATGCATATGATGGCATTATATATATAATGTTTTTGAACTAGGCTTTCTTTTAAAATAATTATATGTATATGTTTCTTTTTTTTTGTTGCATTTATAAAAATGCTAAAACCCTAAATAATTGTTTGTTTTGTGTTATTGGTAGGGAGGAGGGACAGTGGTGGCCACAATGGTGGCGACGGTGGTGCTGAGGGAGGCCGCAGAGTGGAGGTCTAGTGGCAGGCCACAGAGAGGGGGCACTGTGGCAGAGGTCACTGAGAGGGGAGATCCGCAGTGGAGGGCGGAGGAAGTGTTGAGCGCGGGGGTTAAATGGCCGACGGGGAGAGTGGAGCTACAGGGGGTGTCGCGACTGGCAAATGGCGAAGGCCGCAGCACCCACATCCCATATGATGGGGTGTGGGTGGGGGCTCTGGCCCCCTCCCCACACCCGATAACTATGAAGGCTCAACAGTGGGGGGGGTTCGAACCCCCCCCCCCCCCACCATACCATATTTTATACACTATAAAAACAATACGCGATTGTGAAAAATACAATCTCCTAAAAATTTCTCAGCACTTTATTTTTATTTTTATGTTATTTTAATTTTATTAAGATTCATTTAATATTATATATATATAATTATAAACACATACAAAGAAGTTTCAATTTTACAGTTCATTTAAAAATGTAATAAAATTATATATATATATATATATATATATATATATATATATATATATATATATATATATATATATATATATATATATATATATAAATGTTATCTATGAATTTTATTTGACAGCTCATTAAAATCAATTTATTTGTAAATACATAAAAAAAAATGCATTCATTTGAAATACTCAAAATATATATAAATTAAATATATTTTCAACTATAATCTTTTTTTTCTTCTACACTTGCAAACTTTATTTTTAAGCAAATAAACAAAGTTATATATTCAATTTTTTTGATCAAATTTCAATAAGGCAAGAATTCATATTTTTCTCACAAAATAAATTAATTGCATTATTAATACAAACAATTTGATACCTATAATACATAAAAACAACTAATTTTCTTTCTTTTCATAATAACAAATTACAATTTTCTTTATTGTCACAAACAACAAACTCACAACCTAACTAATTGATATTTCAATATGACATATAAATGAAATAGCTTATAAACAATTTTCTTCCTTCAACCTTTTTGTAGGATAAGATTTAAATCAACAAATTTTAACTCTCTATTACCAAGTAAATAGCTTACACACAACTATGAACAATATATGTTTTTACAACAAGAGAGAGAGAGAGAGAGAGAGAGAGAACCATGTTCTCCTCTTGGATAACTAACAAAGATGAAACTCCTAAATAGGCCAAGCTCTTTCTCAAGAGCTTAAAGAGTAAAGGAAAAGAAAATATTAACTCCAAGAACAAGGAGTTTCTCCAACTTCACACTTAGCTCCAATGAACCTGCATAGCATAACAAGGGGAAAGAAAACCACACATCTTTCTCTCCTCCCTATTGTAGACCCACAAGAGGGTCACCCCCGAGCTAGGGAGGTCACCCACACACTTGGGAACTCATTACACTTCACAACAAGACATTCCAAAAAACTAAAACACAATTTTACACCCATGGATAATCACAACACATGAACTCAACCAAGGTGAGTTCAAAGGGGTAGGGGAGCAGACACACTCAACTCAAGAGTGCCAGTCCTATAAAATATCCCAATACAAATTTCTCTTATGGCCTCAAGCTAACACATTTAACACAATTTCTAAAAGTTTCCATATTTTGGCTCTCAAACCATGTCTCATATTGCTCAAAATCACATATATTGCCCTCAAGGCTTACAACACCACAAAAACAAGGTAATGACCCCAAGGAAGATCACTCCTCCCCTACCTCACACTTGTTGAGCATCTTCTCCCAAGTGGGAGAGGCTCTTACAACACCCTACAAATTCTCCCCACAATAACAATAAAACTCAAGAAAATAAATCACACATATGCATCATGCAAGCAAATAAAAATACAAAGGGAAGGCCTTAGCCTTGAAGCCAACCTTTAAAAGCCCAATTATAGAAGAAGGTTGATGTAGAGATTCTCTAAATCCTCCTCCAACATAAGCCACAAAACTCTCTCTATCTTTTTCCCCAAATTCTAATTCAAAACAATTAAAATTTCCAAAAATTCAACAACCCATGACCTTCTCCAAGTGGGATTAAAATAAGCTCAAACCATGAGCTTTGAGGAATGGGGAGGTGACACTTGTCACCTCCTCACTCTTCCTCCCCACTACAAGCAAGAGCCATGGGATGGGTGTTGACACATGTCAGTCACCCATCCCCAAGTCTCTCTCACCCCTTCCACTTGTCCTCTCTCCAACATGTGGGAGAGAAAAGAGGAGCTTAAGAGGGAATGGGTGACACATGTGTCCCCTTCCTTTCCTCTCAAGAGGGACCACACAACTTCAAGGGTACCCTCACTAATTGTGAGAGAGACTTGGAGTCAAGTCCTCCTTAATTGGTGGGTCTTGGAGACATCTCCAACCTTGGGAAGTGGAAAGGGATAGGGTTGAGTGTTGGGACCACTCATCCTCTCCCTCCCATGCCTCCAATTTCGTCACTTAACTTTAGGGTGAAGTTAAGGTGGCCATATGGAGGTTTACCAAGGGTTACCCAAGTCAAAAAGGTCCCTAGACCCAATGGTTACAACTCAGAGTCAAGTTTAGCCTAGTTTGAGCACCCAGGGTCAAGTTAAAGCACATGAAAAGGGTCTCCAAATTTAAAATTAAAAAAAAAATGAAATTCAAAGACAAAATTCTTACAACACCAATTATATTTCAAATTAAAAGAGGGGGTAGACTTAGCTTGATTAACAAATGTAAATCAACATTATAGAATTTCATCATACATAGAGTTGATCTTGGTTCCTCATGGAACTAGATCAGCTTCACAGGGGATAACAACATCATGTGTGGGATGATCTCCAATATCTGTGGCTTGTTAGAAATACCTGCGCACTCAATTGCAAAGTTAATTTCCACACACACACACACACATATAATAGCCGAAACAAATTAAAAACATACACCTGGATTAAATATCACAAGTTCACTTAAGCATAAAGGAAGTCACATTACAATCAGATTCTAAATTCTACATTTCAAAGATCCATTCCCAAGATTGAATCACAAAATAATTTTCAATCTAACATCACCCAATTAGTTTTCCCATAACATCATAATATAAAGCATCTATCTAACATCACCCAATTAGTTTTCCCATAACATCATAAAGTCTAATAGTTCAAGAATTCAGGATCAACAGTCCCACAAGTCTAAATGTATCAGCAACAGTAAAGTAAATAGTCAAATGTAAGGGAATGAAAAAGGTAGGCCTAACAATAATTCTTTGCAACTTCAATTTCAACAACAAAATCTCCATATTGGACTTTTGTTGTAGTTAGAAGTTCTACATTAGGCAAATCCATGATGAAACAAGAGAATGCAACAAATATCCCTTACAATATAAACAACTAACTTCTTTACTCACAAGATATGGAGCAAAACCAAGATCATACTTCGATGGGAAAAATGAGAAGCAAACAACAAAATATCTAAAAATTACCTTGTCCACTATGAAGTTGATGAAAATACCTTTCTGTCGATATTTGGTTTGTGAAAATTGACCTCCATTTGCAAAAGATATGTAAAAATTAAAAAGAAGCCTATAAAGGTACTGTTAAGGCACGAGTAAGTACCTGAGGGCTCAATTCTGGTCACCCATGTGACCACGTCCTTTAGCAAAGATAAAAATTTGGGCCCCTAGGGCCGAGTGGATCTCAATGTTCAAAAAATGTGGTAGGTCCCCGCACCACATGAAAGCCAAGTCATCAAGTCTCAAATCATAGACAAGGAAGCTAAGCATACAAGTCACCAATCAAGGCCCGCCTAAGGCAAAAAAGACCACCACAAGCAACGAACGAAGAACAACCCTGTGTATGTTAAAATGATCCTTTGGGAGTGCTCAAGCTAAATTGAGAACGCTTGGCTATTTTAGCAACAAAACAGTCTCTTGTGGCTCCAATGTGGGACTAAAATCCCAAAGAGAATGCCCAATTGCTATCCAAATGGGCCCACACACGCTCCTGTTCATTGCAAATTTGAAACCTAAATAAATATTTTTTTGAGACTTTACAAATTTTGATCAATATATTGGTCAAGCTTCCATATAGGCGCTCACTAGCAACTAATTTTGATGCACAACAATAACAATATATGTTGCAGAATGATCTTCTAGAATATCCCTTATCTACGCACAAGTATTAAATCAATAAAATTAATTTTAAATGCCCTTGCAAGATTAATACCACACGCCCATTTCTGTTGAATGCCTTCATTACACAGAAAAAAATGTCTTCATTTATGGAAAAAAATCACCTAGATCCAACCTTCATTATCTTAGATTTCAACACAATAATGAATTAGAAACCCTAAATATTTGTTTGGGAACTATGCAAATACAAAGGTTTGAAGCAAAAAATGTATATATATATCTATTGCAAAGTATCGGCCAACAACGGGAGAGATAGAAGACTCCTTGGGAAGCCTTCAAATAGAAAGAAATGCAGCAGAGGAATATACATGCTGCCTTGACACAGAGATATCCTTCACACGTTGCTTTTACATAGAGATATATTATTAATGCTACCTTCGAACAGAGAAATAGATTTCGGCAGATACTAGGCAAAATAGAAATTTAAAAAAAAATCAAATGCCAAAAATCTTGATCCACCAAAGAAAAATTGTAGGCAAATAATAACGATATCACCAATTCACTGATGAAAACTCTCAATAGAAGGAAACACAGATAGTCGGCTCTGATACCATGTTGGTGTCAAGCACCTTCCAGGAGCACAACCTGCAAATAAACATCTTCACAATACGAGAGAAGCAAAGCTATTTCACCAGCGCATGAAAAATATATTGAGATATATCAGATGCAAAATATTGTACATAACCTTTCTTATAAAGGCAAGGTGAAAGCTAGTAAATATAACCAACCAAAATGATAAATGCACCTAATTAATGAATTATGTTTCCTAAGTAAACTTAAGCAAGGTAAATAGGTAAAAACCCATTTACTCCAACAGATACAATTGTTGCAACAGTCTGATTTTATGATCAGAATACATATATCACTTTTACAACTTCTACTTACTAGATTTGACAATCTTGTAATGTATTATAAGTTTGTATGTATCCCCAAATGGTAGTATCATCGAAGGGCCTTCACTATTTACACTCATTGTAAAACTGGATGGTTTATCACCAGTTCATATAGAATTTAAATTCTATCCCATTTAACATTAAACAAAATTGATGTTATTGACCATTTTGGTATGAATCAGCTTAGACATTTTGCCAGTGGCTCTACATGCATGTACACATCCGCTAAATAAGTGTTGATAACGTCGGCTCAATCGCTTTCTGTGCTCATTTTGTACCTGCATCAAACACACTCCACTGAATAAGCATAGATAAGGATGGACCAAACACCGTGTGTGTTTCATATTGTGTTGCATTGGCACACTCCACTGAAGAAGTGAAGCTAAGGATGACTTGCCACCTTGTGTGCCATTGTGGTAGCATTCAGTGATTGCATTCGTCTTGGTAGCTGTGTGGTCCAAAGCACCATATGCTCTCACCTTTCCCATTACAGAGAGGAAGAAGAGAGAGAGAGAGAGAGAGAGAGAGAGACTAACTAACTTTTGATTGTTTCATGTCAATAATCCAAAGATCTTGGGAAGCACATTATTTTTTTACTCAATAATTCACCTTTAAGACCTCTTCGATGTACCCATTGCACATTAAAATGCGATTGCTAGTTACTAACTTTTGTATAATACAACACATCTTTGCAAAATAAATTGCAGTACATGAAACATAAATCATGTTCTATTATCTAAATTTAAAAATTCATACCCCACCTACTATCGAGTGAGTTGCCTGTGATAACAAATAGGAAAACCATACAATTTTAGTGACTGACCCAATCTTGCTTGTGTTCACTGGAGTTTCATAAATTTCTAAACGTGAAAGGTGAGATTAAGTTCAGAGAGTTTGGATTACATCTCATAGAGCTCAAAGTGCATGTACACCATCCCTTACAATATTTGTGAGGAAATTTATGTGACTTTAAGCAAGCATTCTCCTTCGTAATAAATATAATAATATAAAGATGCACATGTGAATATTGCCACGCATCTTTATGGATGATAGTATGTTGGTAGCCATGTACATATTGAATTCAGAGGTGGAGGATTATCTTCTGAGGGGTCCTCTTTCATTCTTCATCTGTAGTTTCTAGAAATACAAAGGAATGGTGAGGGGAAAAGTGGAGGTGAAGACGATACAAAACCTTGTAAGTCATCAAGTTACTTTCTCGAAGCACAAAACAAGATTGTTTTAAAAGGCCAGCTATCGGTGGTGGAGATAAATTATCTCACACAAAACACAAAATATTAAACACAAAAACATGAAACACACAAACACAAGAATTTGTCCAAACACACAAATTGTTCCAAATACAAATTCTATAGCATTCAACACTCCATTGCTTGGTGATCAAAATAATTGTTATTGCTTGATCAAGTGTTATTAATGAAGCTTCATTTGGGTGTTTTATCAATTATGTGTTTGTGTTTGTGAGTTCTCAATATTTTGTGTTTTGTGTGAGATTATTTATCTCCACACCAACAAGTGGTATCAGAGCCAAACATATCAAGGGATCCAAGGTGATAGTGTTTTAAAAGATTCACAAGTTGATTGTGTTCAGAGAGCCATGTTAATTGTGTGCAAGTGTTGAAGCCACCAAAATGATATAGGGAGAAGCAGCCCAAAAAAAAGAGAAGTCGCGGTAGAAGTTGTCGCATTTGTTTGAGCCACTGTGAAAAGTAGATTGTGGAAGAGGAGTTTCAGAAGGCAAAAGTTGATCAAGTTGATTGTGTTTGCAAAATCTAAGTCATCTAAAGACATCAAGGCATCGCAAGTTGATTATGTTTAGTTGGAAGAAGAGATTATGGATTGCAGTCTGAAGATAAAGCAAGTCACCATCACAAAAGGAATCACTAATCAGATGAAGTCAGATCACAAGAAGGTTGTAAAGGGTTTGCATAAAAAGGTGCCCTTGAAGGAAATAAATTGTCATCCCAAGTATAAGTTTGAAGCTGCTGAAGTCACTCAAAATAATAAAGGAAATAAGATTAGGCCAAAGGCAAGAGATAAAGCTTGATACTCTCAAAGAGCAAGCCATAGACTTGTCAAATTGCCCAAGGGAATTGAAGTTGATGTTAAGTGAAATCATTGCAAAGGATTTTTAAATTGCCCAAGTCAAAGTAGGCGCTGAAGCTACTAGAGGTCAAAGAAAACAAAGAAATCCTAAAATTTTGTGTATCATACATGTTGTAGGATGAAAGCTGCCAAATCAACCAAGAAAAGGAGTAGAATCTGCAACTATTAAAGTGAACCAAAAAAAAGGACAGACTGTTGAAAGTTATCGTAGTAGATATGAATAAAGTGCCAAAGTCCAAGCAATTTTGTTAAAGAGAAATTGGATCTCATTTGGTTTTATTTGGCATTGTGAGAGTTTTTTGGTGGGGCGGTTGAAAAACACAGGGTTGAGTTTGAGGAAATTAAGGTATAAACAATTTTGATGTATGAAAATTGAAGAGCCGCAATTGTTTAGAAGAGACCCAAGGATTTAATTCTAGATTGCCAAAAAAAAGAAGTTGTTGATCTTTTACCTGGTTGTAGATTTGGCTAGAATATACTATCACTAGTCTAATAAAGAGGTTTAGTCACTGTTTAAGAAGGCATGGTCAAAACAAAAGAAGGATTTAGGCACAGACAGAAGCGTGAGTTGTTAATGTTGGCAAGAGACACTGCTTCGATATGGATCTGTATGTTGTCATTGATGGCAACAAGGCTCAGAGATCCTATCACCATGACAGGAAGAGATATCTTCAGACTTGAACATATTAGATTCCAGATCCAGTTGACAGAAAATGGCTAAGTATGGAAAGTATGCAGAGTAGAAGATAGAAAGTTAGCTAGTATGCCTCCACAGATAATGATCCGGTAATGTGGTTTAGGTATGATGTTAGTTGGTATTTGATAGTGTTATACCCTAGAGACTAAGTCCTAATCCTCTCCAGAATTCATCTTGAAGAAATTGCCTAAGTCCAGGAAAGCAAAGGTATAGCAAGAACAATGAACAGGGTCTAGTGCAGTGGTCCGCATTCCTCCGCAGACAAGTATTTCTTTATGCAGTTTTGAGGTGTTGTAAACACTTATATGAAGTGTCTTATTCTAGAGTTAGGAGATCTGAAGTTCACCAAAAGGATAGCTACAAGTTGCTAAGTATCGACATAAGTGTTTGACATAGTTTGACAGAGACAGAGTCTAAGTTCTGATGGTCTGCATTTCTCTGCAAGATGATATGATGCCTTGCAGTTCTAAGGGTAAGATTGGGAATGTGTAAAGAGTCCTTGACATGATTTTGGAAGTGTTTTGTGATCAACAGTAGAAGTTGTAAGTTAGCAGATGAAGTTGGGAAGCATGTTCTTGAGGAACAAGCTGACTAGTGAGATAAATCATTATGCAGAGAAGAGTTAATGTTTGGAGGACTTATGTAAGCAATTGAAAGATTAGAGCCAACCTATATGAACATGCTTGGGAGAATATTTAGGTCCGTGTGACCCATAGTGCATTGAATTGAGCAACAAGGTACATCCTTTTATGTACATGTTTCATCTCTTGGATGCCAACCTGATTACAGAATTAAATCATGATGTGGATATATATATATATAAGAGCGATGATCTTAGGTTGAAGTGTGTGAAGTAGGGAATATATGTGTGTGATGCGAAGATGCGAATAGTGGAGCAGAGTTAGAGGATCAGCAACGATGAAGACTTGGGATTCAGAATACAGTTGTTAAATGATTGCACCCTGGCATAGCGGTAGATGGTTAAATAGTATCCAGTTATCATGTGTGATATGAGTGGAAGCATGTTTTTTGTCTTCAAGGAAGTAAGCCAACAGTCCAGTAGGGTTTCACAACCCTCAGGGTTTAACAACCCTTATTGTAATCATGCTATGTTTAGGGTTGACGCAGCAAGCCTACTAAACTTAGTTGTACATCATGGTTGTGAGCCAGCATGTTCTAGGCTTGTGGAGTGACCAAGCCTGAACATCATTTTTGTAAAGATTGCAATATATATTTGAGAGCTAATTCTCTCCGTGGTTTTTCCCTTTTGGGTTTTCCACGTAAAATCTTGGTGTTATGTGTTATGCTTTTGTGGATGTTGTTCAGTTGTATATTTTACTTCTATTTGATTATTCTTTTGAAATGGTTAAAATTAAAAGTTCAAGAAAAGATTTATAGAACATTGATTCACCCCCCCCCTCTCAGTGTTTCTAACAATCAACAATTGGTATCAGAGCAAGGTTCCTCGGAAGAAGTTTAACATCTTGAGGTAGATCTAGGATAGTGTGATCATCGCAGCAAGAAGGTATAGAAATTATGAAAGGCACAATCAACTAGAAGCGGGTCTTATGGATCTTGAAAACTCTGAAGCAGAAGTCAGGGATCTGAAAGAAAACTTATAAGTAGATAAATGCATCTTAAATCTAAAAGAGCAAGTCAAGAAATTCAAAGACAAATGCAAAGAAGTCAATGACCAACTGCTATCAGCAAATGAAGCCCTAAATGATTTGGAAAAAAAAGTTACTGAAAGAACAAAAGCAGAAGATGATCTAAACTTGATTGTGAAAAATAGATCAGAAGATTGTGCAAAACTTGAAAAAGAAATTATAAGTTTAAAAATAGATCTGGAAAAGGCAAGAAGTTTTGAAGAAAAATTCAAGATAAGTACTACAAATCTTGATGAAATGATTGCTAGCCAGAGGAATGCTGATGACAAACATGGTCTAGGATTTGAGAAAGGAGAAAATTCAAACTCCAAGCAAATAAGCACTAAGCCAAGGAAAAACAAAGGATACCAGTCTAGAAAATCAAGGAAGAAGACTTAGAAGACCTCCGGTCAAACAACCAAATGCTCAAAGGTACCCATCTTTCAATGGTTATTGTAATTCATGCAATAAGTTTGGTAATAAGGCTACTCAGTGTAGAAGTAGAATAATTCAAAAGACTCCATTATTCTCTGGTCAGTGTTTCAATTGCAAGAAAATTGGCCTTAAAGCAAATGAATGTAGAAATTAGATCAAGAAAAGTTTCAACAATGGAAGGAATGAACAATCATTCAAAGGTAAATGCTTCACTTGCAATAAAATTGGTCATAGAGTTCAATGTATCCTATAAAATGGGACACAGATCAAATGAATGCAGAAGTTCGGTAAGAACTAATCTTCAAAATTTTAGGAACAGTCACTTTCAATGGAAAGTGTTTTGCATGCAATAGATTTGGACATATGGCTAATCAACGCAGATCAAATTCAATCAATGAAAGAAATCAAGGTCAAAAGAATGTGGTTTGCTTCAATTGCAACAATTTTGGACATGTTGCAAGGTTTTGTAAAAGCAAAAAGAAGAAGAGAAATCACTACCTTGAAGAAAGAAAAATAGAGCAGAGAAATGACAAAGAAAAAAAGAAAGTTGATCTGATTGAAACCAAGAAAGAAATGAACAAGGTATGGATCAAGAAAAGAGTAATTGAAGTCAAAGATGAATCCACACCAGTATCCGGTACAGATACCTCCTCTAGGAAGTAAATTGAGAACTCTGGCTCAAGGGGAGCAATGTAGAAAATTCAAATCCCCTAGCTAGAAATTGGGTGCCAGAATCTGGCACGAAGATGGATCATGAGATCTAATGCGACACACCTATTAGAAGAAGAACTGAAAGAAAATGAATCAATGCGGTATATTATGGAGCAATCCTCATTGACTGTGTTCTACAGCAAAGGGTTTTAACAGCTTTTTGGAAATAAGCATTTAATGACATCTAGGTCACGTCGTGAGGAGGATAAAAGGAAACTTGTTTAATCTCAAATCACTTTACACTCAAAGCTATCAAGCATTCAGAGATATCAGAATAGACTTTACGCCACAACAACCAAGATTTAAAGAGTTTGGAGAATTTCAGAAAAAAGAAACCCTAATTCGGCAGTACAAGGTAATCTTGTTCAAAACCTTCTCGTGAATCTGTTAAAATTTCTGAAATGGCATCACCACAAGTTGTTGATATTACTGAGCGAGCGCGACCAAAGTTCAAAAAACACCCATTCAAATCAACCAAGGTTGATTAGTTGGGTGCATTCTCAAATGTTCCCCACGGTGTCATGCATGCACAAGATGTTAGGGCATATATTCATGTTACCCTAGAAGAATTTGGTGATAGCAGGTTTACTGATCTCTACACAAAACATTTGAGCAATGAGAATCACAAACTAAAGAACGAATATTTATCTTTGGAAGAAAAGAAATTTATTCATTATTTAAATTTCCCAACATTTATGGAAGATGAATGGGTCCAGTATGTGTTAAGAAGGGTTCATGATGAGTTCATATGGATTGAGAGACCTTTCAAGATTACTAAAGATGTTATTGATCAGTACCTTTATTGAAAGCCATGAAGAATGATACAGTAATTACGGCTACCGGAGCAAAGTTTGATAAGAGAGCCTTGACTATAAATGACATTGAGGATCATGTTGTGAGATTTACCTCAATGGTATTGGGATACATAGTTTATTTCACCAACCGGGAGAACTCTATTTTAGGCATAGCCATTTACACAACTTATCAAATGATTAAGGAAAATGTTGATTATGACATCTATGAATTACTTCGATAGCAAGTAATGGAAAATCTGAAGAAAACAAAAGAAGGTAAATACCCCTTTAAATTTGGCACACTGATCATGTGTTTATTTTTCTTTTTTATGCAAGAGTTGCCTGGTATGAAGAACCTATTCTAGACCAGTGATAAACCTGTCGCAGTTCAAATTAGAAATTTGTTGAGTAGCATAGGCACCATTGATGCATAGAATGTAGCTCTATGGGGCTATTTTAAGAATTTCCAAAGATCAATGCAAGCCAGAGAAAGAATTCCCAAAATAGTTGTTGAAAAATACAAGGATACAATTTGCTTCATTGTGACAAAAGATCAGTGTTTGTTGGAGGCTGTTGAGCCTAGAATGGTCTAGATTATGCCTATGGGATATGATGTAGATAGAACTGTACTAGAAAACTATGCTGAATATATGTTGAGCAAATCCAGAGATCCCAAGGAAGAAAGATTTGGAACTTATGAGGAATTGCATGCCAAAATTCATGTTGAAGTCAGAAAACCTAAAATCTCTAGGAAAATGAGGAAAGTAGCAGAAGAAATCACCATAAAAGTTGGCTTTACAAAAGAAGAAGTGGCAAAGGCAAGGTAAAAGGCACAAGCCATCAAGGAAGCAGAAGAAAGGAGAAAAGGTGAATTGATTTGGGCTTCTAAAGAACACAAAGAGAAGCTAGAAAAGCCAGAGAAGGCAAAAAGAAAAACCCAAGCTTCCACTGCTTCTAAAGCCTCATCCACTCTCTAGTTCCACACCATCTGCAAATATGGAAACTCCTACCAGTAGTTCCAAAAGAATGAAGACTAAAGCTAAGAGAATGCATGCAAACATAACTATGGATGAAGAAGAGATAGAATCAGATGAGGAGGTAAAGATAAAGAAAATTGATTCTACTAAAGCATCCAAAAGTAGAAAGGAGAAGTCATCAGAAAGGAAGACACCTAGCAAAAGACAGAAAGAAGATTAGTCTCATGCAACACTAAAAATTGAAGATGTATTAAAGTTTGTTACTGTTGATGGTAACTTGAAATCTATGACTGAGTTTTATGATGATTACAATGATGCTGACAAGAGGATTTTGGAAGAAGCTATTGTAAAGTATCTGAACATATACAACAGAGCCCTCATTAAGATCATTGGTATTCTCCCAAATACCTTGGGCAATATTCTATTAGTTAGGAAGGAAACTGCTATCGCCAAAGATGTTGAGCTCAGAGAACACAAGCTGATAACCTTATGTCTAGATATCACTCAATCAAAGAAAAGAAAAATCTCCACAGCACTCAACAATGAGTTCAGGTCAAAGAAAAGAATGAATGCATTGATGATAGGAGAAGTTGACAAGGTTGTCAAGGAAACAGAGGTAATTATTTTGGAGATACTAAAGAAACATAATATTTCCACCATCTACGACATTAAGGAAACAAAAGTTCAAGACATATCTCCACCGGAGATAAGCCAAAATCATGGACCTAAACAGAATGATCAAGTCCCCAACACTAATACAATGGATATGACAAAGCAAGGTGAAATTGAAACTGATCCACTTTCTGAACAACAGGCTGAAGGAGAAGAATTTAAGGAAGAGAGGAAGAGCCCTTCTCTGGAGCAAAACACAGATCAACAAGAAATTATGGACATAGTGTGAATGGAAAAAATGGATTTGATCAATAAAGAACAATATAAAACCCAAACACCAATGGAAGTTGAAAGCAAAGAAGAATTAAACCAAAACAAGTAAGCACATACTTACAAACTCCTTTACCTGTCATTTTCCATTGTTTGCCTATCTTTCTTTGATCTTGATTGTGAAGCCCTTAGAAGCTTTCCTTGCTTGCTTGCTTGCTTGTTGAAGATGAAAAAGGAAGAATGGCTTTTGATATGAGTTTGTGTTGAATGTGAGCTTCAACACATGATAATGGAGGACACTTGAAAATGGAATGTAGAAGAGAATGAGAAAAATTTTGGTATAGTTATTGTGCAAGATGAAGTTTGTCCCAATGGCTTAGAAGAGGGTTTTATTTATAGATTTTCAAAAAAAGTAATGGAGGGTGAGGATCAAAAGATGAGATCAATGGCTCTCATTTTTTGTGAATCTTTAATTCATAATGGATGAATTAAAAATTCTTTATTTGAGAATAGTGGATTATGACAATTGAATTAAATATTCAAATGGCAAAGGCTAGTGGGGAACATTGAATTAAATATTCAATTGGTGAAGGTTAGTGGGGAACATTGAATTAGATATTCAATTGGTGAAGATTAGTGGGGAACATTGAATTAAATATTCAATTGGTGAAGGCTAGTGGGGAACATTGAATTAAATATTCAATTGGTGGAGGCTAGTGGGGAACATTGAATTAAATATTCAATTTAGTGGAGGCTAGTGGGGAACATTGAATTAAAGATTTATTTTTGGATTTTAGAGGATATTAGCTAATTAAATATTAAGAATATTTAATTATATGTACAACATGGTGAGGTGGAAGGGATGAGGTAGAAAGATGAGGTGGATTGATGAAGTGGATTTTGTGAGGTGGATTTAGGATTTGAGACATTAGAAGAATTTAGGGATTTTAATTAAATAAAATAATTTTATTTAATTGTAGGATAATGAACCAATCAAATAAACTTATGATATTTATTTAATTGACAGAAGAAAATATGAATTAAGATAAATATTAGAATATTTACTTAATTCAACCCGAGCCAATTTTAGGTGTCTACATTTTGCCCCTCTTTGAAGCAATGTGTTTTATCACGTTGTTTCAAAGAATAAATAGTCTGATAATGATACATGCCCCAATTTGCCCCTGGTATAGGTTATGATGATAGGATGCCCCCTCGGGAGATTGGATGGCGAGAGGGTGGCAGGCGTGAGACGGACAATCTCACGATAAGATATGTTGACAAGAGATGAAATGGTTGAATGCAAAAGAAAGGGATGAATGATATGGAATGCAAGATAAAAAGATAACACACACAAGCAAGTAAGCAAGTATGCACAAATGACACAAGCACAAACAAGGTATTGCCCCTGTCGAGCGGTAAACCAATGATATGGATCGATGATGTCTTGTTTCAGGAATGAAATATGTCGTATAAGACTTCGGGTCTGGTTTCGACAATATAACATCTTGTCTAAGACATTTGATATGATAGTGTTGTCATGGCGGGGAACAATATATCCCTAGACCAACACGGAAGGTGTGTTGTCATGGTGGGGAATGGTGGATCCCTAGAGCAACACGAAGGATAGTGTCTGGTTTCAGGAAATGAAGCATGTCGTGTAAGATGCGTGTTTTGGTGTGGTTTCGATAATGCAACATCCTGTCTAAGACAATTGATTGATTGATTGATTGAGTTGGTTTACGACTGGACAAGGATCAAGACCACTAATTGTGATTGGATCATTTGACAAGATTGACTTGACTTGATTGACATGGATTAAGGATAGACTTGCAATTGGATACGGTATGGATATGGATATGGATATGAGACACAATTAGATATGGTATAGATATGGAAATGGATATGAACTGTAGTTGGATATGGTATGGATATGGATATGGATATTTGTCACCTTGATATAGCAAGTATTTTGAAGCGCTTTCATCATTGGGCTTTATTATGTTGTAAGAATATACAAGCATCTAGGTATAATTAAACTGAGATGACCTGAGTACTACTTACATGGATTTTGATTTAGCAAGTTAATACAAGCATCTAGTCAAACTTGAATCTAGATGACCTGAGTATTTCTTGCATTTTAACAGACAAGGATTGCCCCTTTTCATGTTTAGATCTCGGAGTCCTCGATGATCTTTTACCGATCACGTCTTTAGACAGACATCATCACATTACTAAAGTTTAATCCACAAGCAACAAACAAAGAAAATAATCATGCCCCCATCATAGCATCTCTAGCTTTTGGCATCCTTGAGTAGCATAGAAAGGCATGATAGCATAAATCAAGACTCTTAATCTAACCAACACAAAACATTCTTGCATTTAGATGTGTCTTTTTGCCATAATTGATATGAGATTTACCTTGAGTGTTTTAGTATGGTGCTTTGTTTTGTCTTGGATAGGTTGATGTTTTTCGTCAAGATTTTTGTTTGGAAGTGGGCTTTGTTGCTCTTGTTTGTCTAGCAGAAGGTATCACAATCCTTATTGGTGGGACGGATGACAAGACATGGGATGGACGGGAAGTGGAGTGGACTCAGATGGATAGAAGGACTAGACATAGAACGGAAGGGAAAGTGGAGCCTCAGGGGCGCATGAGAATAATGGCCTTGCCTACGTGACGACGCATAGGAAACGTAGTTCAGGGCTTGGACCATGGATGGACTAGAGGATAGACGATAAGATATGAGATGGACAGGGAAGCAAAGCCTTAGAGGCACATTGATAATGGCCTTGCCTATGTGACAACGTAGAGGCAACATAGTTCGATAAGAACCCTAATGGACCCAAGATATGGATCAGATGAGACATGATATGGAACATACATGGATCAGATATGGATCAAATAAGACATGATATGGATCAGATATGGAACAAAAAGAGACATGACATGGAATAGATATGGAACAAACAATACTGATGACAAGGAACCACCACAGATATGTAGATGGATGGAAGATAGTAGATACGGATGGTTATGAGGATGGGCAATAGTGGATAGAAGGAAACCAGGATGTGATCTCCAAGGACTATGTCGCATAAGTGTAACATGCCCCATTGTAGGTAGAGTACGTAGGATTTTTTTTTCGTGACAATGCTAAGGACAATAGGAGGATGAGAGGATAATGAAGGGTTTGCCGGGTTTGGAGGGATAAGGTATGTCAAGAGACATCTAGAACATTTGTCAACATTGTGCCCCTAATCTTTATCAAGACCAAATAATAGAGGAAAGGAAGATTGGATGGATGGACGGGACAGGATAGGAAATGCTATGAAAGGAAACTGGTAGGAGAAGAGTGATATGCCGATGAGACAAGGTGCCCCCAAGTGTAGGTGACATAGAAGATCAACTTTACACATGACGCTTGTTTGCCAAGTTTTCATCACGGTACTTATCCAAGGCACTTGTTTGCTAAGTTTTCACCATTGGATGAAGGAATATCTATTTACTTTTTTCTTTTTAGCTTTTTTTTTTTTTTTAATATTTAGATTAGAGAACGTGGATATGGAAAGACTCAAGTATAAAGTTCCTTGAAAGGTGATAGTCCTGCTAGATAGATATTGTCGAATGGACCCTGTTCAGTGTTCTCATAGATGTTGGTAGGGGATTGCATGAAAGTGAGATATGAGTATGTAGATAGCGGATTATGATGGAGAATATGGAGGGAAGGCTTATGCAAAAGCATGGACCATAGGAATAGGATGAGGAAGATGTGTAAGATAATAGTAGAAGGAAGGGGAGATGGAGGTATATGAAAATGTTGTGGAATGGAAGGGAATCATGACCAATGATTGCACATACCATGGTAAACATTGAAGCTGGTGATGGGAAAGTAGTGTAGGAGGCAACGAAGACTTTTGCTTGTGGATGAATGATTTAGGAATTTATGGACCCACATAGACTTAGTATTTTTCTAATTTTTGTTTGCCATGTGGGATGGAAGAATTTTAGACTTATGGATGGAATGGGAGAAAGTGGATGGTTGAGATTCTTGAGAGGTGGATGCCTCGTGTATCTTGAGGGATTTTTTCTTAGGTACCCAAACCATTTTGCTTGTAGATAGTACCTGTGGAGGTATGGGTTTGGGTGTATGCAGCTTTTGTGCAGCTTTTGGATTAATCATTTGTTGCTTGGGGACCCACACCTTGTTCAGTTTGGCATTGAGGTGTATGGGTGTATGCAGCTTTTGATGTGGATACTTCTTTGATTCTTGGCTTTTATATCCTAGGTCATGAGGACTCTTAGGATTTTTGACTTTATAGGTAGAGGCATCCACATATTTGTCATTGAATCCCCATGGGATGGTAGAAGTGAGGTTGGTGAAAGCTCTTTGTTTAGACGCCATGTGCATTTGTTGGCCATGATTGGGATATTGAGAGGATTTATAGAGGGATGGATAGGGTGTTGGAAGCAGTGGTGGTAAACGGCATGGGGGGATGTTAGGAGTTGGAAGTAGCGGAGGTAGATTGGATGGTGGGATATTAGGAGTTGGAAGTAGTGGAGGGAGATTGGATGGTGAGATATTAGGAGTTGGAAGTAGCGGAGGGAGATTGGATGCTGGAAGGTGTATGGTCACATGCTTTTGACAATTATAGGATGATGGAGGTGGAATGGCGACATATGTTTTGGGGATATGATAGGGTTTGCGATGGAAAGTGGTAGACTTAGGAGGAGTGGAGGAAGTACCAACATCTTGAGTTTGCTCACCTTGGGGTATGTATCCAAGGCCGTATGAAGGTGGGGGAACATTGACATGAATAGGTTCCAAAATACCTTGTTCATGAAGGCCTAAGCCTTTACCTTGATAGTTCATATTCTGGAGTATACGGTGGATAGCGGAATTATGTGTAGGTGGAACATTAGACACAAGTTCTTTATTGGATGGAGAAGGTGAGATAGCGGATAAAAGTGGTTGGTGTTCTAATAGAGAACATTCATGCATGAAGGTGGTAAGACCAAGGATATATGGTGTAGGATTTGCCGCTTGGTCAATAATGGATGGCAGAGGAGTATTATTGGTTTGATCTTATACACTTGCTTGGGAGGCAAGTGTCTCATCATGACAAGTGGATGTTTGCTCATTCTGGATAGGGCTTGATGATAGATGACTGGGAGTAATTTGGATATCTCGATCATGGATGGATAGAGGATTATGGATAGGATCAAGGTGCTCATGGATAGCTTCTTCATCATAGATATTATCTTGATCATAAAGAAGGTAAATGTTATGGATGGGTTGAATTTGGATAGCTTGCTCGTGAATGGTTGTTGGGAGATGGATAGGATCAAGTGGCTCATGGATAGATTCATCATTATGGCTATCATCTTGATCATGGAAAAGATACATATTATGGATGGGTTGCATAAAAGTGATTTGATCTTGAGTTGGACTAGGGATTAATGTTTCCACATGCTTAGGATTAAACCTTTGACATACCTCTTGGGTTGCTTGAATGGAAGTGGAAGGCACTTGGATAGGCTCTTGGTCAACAACATGAGAACATGATGACTCTTGACTTGGATTCATAATAGGAGACTCTTGGATAAGCTCAAGGAATTGAGGATCACATGATGGGCTTGAAGGGCTAAGAATGTTAATTGAGGGCTCTTGGATAGGCTCTTGGTCAACAACATGAGGGTGTGACGGACCTTGACTCTGGTGCATGGTAGAAGACTCTTTGAGAAGCTCAAGGGGTTGCGGATGACATGAAGGGGTTGTAGGATTTGACCTGGTATTGGAAGAATCTTTGGTAAGGTCAAGGACCAGACTTTGGGGACATGGTTAACATTCTACTAGTAGTCCTTGGATCACATCCGTCACAGGTGTATGGGTAGATGGATGATATAATGGATGAGCAATAATAGTGGATGATGTTATAGGCTTAGGACTAGGATTAGGTTGGGGTCTAATTGGATTGGGTGGATTAGGATTTGGATTGGATGAAGGGATAATCTTACCACAATTTATGATGTTTTTGATCAATCTCTTAAGTTTGACACAATTGGTGGTTGTATGGCCCTTATATCTATGGTATGCACAATAATGGCTTTCATTATACCGAGGGGGTTTAAGGATTGGTTCAAAAGGGTCTATCGGTGGTAGCTCAATCAAATTTGTTTGAACTCATTGTTGTACGATTATGTTCAAGGGATCCTGTACTAGAGGATTGGTAGAACATGGGTATGGAGTTGATGAAGGGCTTGATGGGCTAGAAGATGGACTAGGGGTAGGATCACATGGTGGTCTTATGATAGGACTTGTTGGCTCATGTGTTGGCATGGGATTGGATGGTGAAGGCCACTCATAAGATGCATTGGCTAGATTGGTATCTCCCTTGTCAAAGGCAATTAAGTCTTTTTGTATTAGGCTAGCATGGTTTATATGCAAAGGGCCACTTGGACTTGCAAGTGCTTCTTGTTGCAAAGGTGGACGTAGGATCACTTGTGCTTGTTGTGGAGGCAATTGATAGTCTTGGTGGTTGGGTAAAATGGTAGGATATTTAGACAAAAGATCTTGAGGTTGGTATGAAGTTGAGGGCATTTGATCTTGTTTCCATGGTGGATTTGAGCTTACATGTTGTGATTTGGGGGGATATGTTGATGTGGCATTGAAATGATAGGTGGATGAAGTAGGTTGGTATGAAGTTGAAGATGATGACATGTAAGGGTGATGTGGAATTTGTTGAGGTTGAAATGGTGTTTGGATTTGTTGTTTTGATTTGATTTGTTGTTGTTGGAATTGTTGAATGTATTGATGTGATGAGGATGGAGGGGTTGCATAGGGTAATGGTTGTTGAGATGGAGATTGATATAGAGAAGGGCTAACATTAGAGGAAATGGAATAAGTTGGTATAGAATTGGGTTGATGAGAGGATAGATATGATGAGATAGGTGCTAGATAGGATGGTTGTTGGACATTGCAAGTGGCCAAGATGTGTTGGATTTCTTCCAAGAGGTATTGTATGTGTGAGGATTGGCTTGTTCGACCTATTTGAATCAATTCTTGAATGCTTTGAAAGGTTCACTGCTCTAAAGGGGATTGGCTTGCATGCATGTGGTGAAGCATATGAAGGAGCTTTTGGAGGTCCTCTAAGGTTGACATGATGTCACACAAGTGGTTAAGTCTTAAGTCTTTTTTGGCAAGTGCTTGGTTACGATTCGATGATGATGTGGATTGTTTGGATGAAGTTGATTAGGATGAAGGTGACTAGGATGAAAGTTTATATTGATTTGTATATGTGTTTGGTGTTTATAGCTTGATTTGGCAATGTTCAAACAAATGATTATGCATATACACACATGAATCACTCACACAAGACACATAAGCAAGTTTTTCACTTTGAAAATGAAATGTGATTATTATTAAGCAAGCACTTGAAAACACATCACAAGCCTAATGTCTAGTCAAGTTGGTATGGCCAATTAGGTCTTAGTCTAGATTGCACGAGGTTGACTAGGAATTTGAAAGCGAAATCTTGCCACACAGCTGGGAGAAAGGGGTAACCCACCCTTCACCTTCACTTCCCAAAGGTATAAAGTTCTTTGGGGCTTAACTAAGAGTGAAAAGATTTACAACTCCCAATGAGGATGTCTTTCGATTCAACCTCGGATGAGGTTGTCCCTAGGGGTAATGAAATCCCCTAGCAGGCCTCCTAGGAAAGGGTAGACAACAGCAAATCAAGTGAGGTGTTTTTGATCTCTAAGATCACTTTGCGGTGCAAGGAGAGAGCATACACACACACACACACTTGACTCACGCTCACACTTGAAAATTAACCCTTAAGAAATTGAAATGTGTGTGTGAAAATTGAATGGATAAGAGGTGTTTTTGATTCTCAAGATCACACGAAGCGCATGAGAAGAGCATACACCCCCCTAATTGCATACAAATTCACCAAACAATGAAGACACTAGTTCTTTTTATAGCCCGAGTCAAGATGTGTGATGAAGACACTTGTTGATTTTATGCCCAATTTGATATGTGTGATCAATCAATGTTGGTTTTATGAGCCCAAATCGAAGTGTGTGATGAAAACAAAATTGAAGATGAAAGATTAGAATAGATGTACCCGAATTGTTTTCGCTATCCAAATTGTTGTATTTTCTGATTCTGATGTTGTTCCAGCCTTGAATAATCACCTACAAGTCACTAGAACGAAAATAGAGCAAGTAGACTAGCCAAGATGATTGTTATGCAAAAATCAAGAATCTTGTTAAAATCTGATGCAAAATGAACTAATACTTAGAAAAGAAGTGCATAAATAGATTCTTCAAGAAATTCTATGCGGTTTCAAAACAACATTTGCAAAAATTTGATCAAAAATGCAAAAGATATGGGCATTTGAACTTTATGTGCATGTTTGACCTTTGACTGCAAAAAAAAGTTGTAAAATAGTACCATCACCAGAAAAGTTCTTCACAATGGCACAGGTCATCTCGTCAGCTTTCCGGAAAGTCCAAATTTGCAAATTTTTCGTTCTGTATGCAAAAGTTGTGTGAGTTTGAAAAAAAATCGCCTATTTCGCTAATTGGCCATCAAAAAAGAAAAAAAAAAGAATGCCCCCCCCCCTTTTTTTTGTTTTTATCGTTTGATTTTACTTTTATTGATTGATGTATTTATTTATTTTAATAAAATTTTATGTGTTTTTTTTTTTTTTTTGTTATTTTGATTTTGGGTTTTTAATTTATGTGAGTGTGTGTGTAAGTGGTGGTGGAGGGCAGGTGGAGGTTGGGTAGAGGTGGAGGCAGGGTGGAGGAGCGGCAGTGATGGCTGGTGGCGGGCGACACAGAGGGTGGCGCAGGTGGTGTGGTGGCAGCAAGATCTAGGCAGCAGGCGGTGGATCAGGGTGAGCGCAGGGGGGAGGGCCGAGGGTTTGGTGGAGGGAAGGGCGCGGGTGGGCGGCAGGAGAAGCAGAGGCGAGGTGGTGGAGGGTTTGCAGGGGAGGGGGCCGAGGGGTGAGGGGAGGCACCGGGGCTGGGGTGCAGAGGGTGGCAGAGTGGTGGGCATGGCGGAGATGGCGCAGGGGACAGAGTGAGGGGGTAGGTGACAGGCAGGGGTGGGTGACGTGGCGGAGGGGGAGGAAGGGGGTGGGAGGGAGCTGCGGAGAATGGGGGTTGGTTGGCGGGGTGGCGCGGGGGAGATGGAGGGGCAGCGCGAGGGAGGATGCAGGCAGGGGGTCGAGAGGGAAGGGAGCTGCGGGGAGTGGGGGGTTGGGTGGCGGGGTGGCCGCGAGAGGGTTTGGGGGGCAGGGGCTACAGCCCTTGCTGGCCTTTTTTTGTTGGTTTTTTTTTGTTAAACTTTGTTTTATTTTTTTTATTTTTTTGATTTTGATGTTTGATTTGTGATTGTTGATTTTTTTTTTTTTAAATGTAAATGTTAGAAAAACATAAAGAAAGAAATAAATAAGAAGTAATTCTTTTTTTTTTTCCAAAATTTTTATGTTTTTTTTATTGTTTTATGTGCAAAAATAGGTGGAAAAGTAAAAAAAAAATCAGAAATTTTCAAGTAATCCACACTAGAGAATGATATGTGATTTCTTACCTCTGAGGCCTTCTAGACTCAATGATGAGCGTGGTTTGTGTGTAGGAGGTCATTTGTGGAAGTTGATGCCCGAATGTGCTCTGGAAAACACCTATATCCTGCAACAAAACTTCTAAGACAAAACCTCACAAACAAAATGGATTAGATCACGGTGGGCACCAAAATGTGAATGGGAATATGAGATTGATCAATAATGATAAATATTAACCCAAACAATAATGAAATATGAAGGAAAAGGAAATTTAAATAACAGACAAGTGATACTTACAACCTTTACCTTTCGACTTCCATTGCTCGCCTATTCTTTCTTGATCTTGAATGATGAAGATTGGTCCTCAGGGAGCTTGCTTCCTTGCTTCGATTCCTCAAGATGACAAGGAGAAATGGTTGTGATACTTTGTGTGATTGAAGATGAGCTTTAACACATTAATGATGGAGGATGATATGAGAATGGCTAGAATGTGGAGATTTGAGAAGAATGTGGGCATGATAAGGATGTCAGAATGAAGTTTCTAGAAGAAATTGGACATGGTAAGGATACCTGAAAGAAGTCCCCCT
Source organism: Cunninghamia lanceolata (assembly GCA_027924645.1). Classification (NCBI taxonomy): domain Eukaryota; kingdom Viridiplantae; phylum Streptophyta; class Pinopsida; order Cupressales; family Cupressaceae; genus Cunninghamia; species Cunninghamia lanceolata. The sequence goes on along the minus strand of BSBN01000327.1, from coordinate 464,091 downwards.
AATTGTTTAGAGAGGAGTCTTATTTATAGATTTTCTGAAAAAGGAATGGAGGGTGAGGATCAACAGATGAGATCAATGGCTAGGAATAAAAGTGAATCTTTTATTCGTAGTGGATGAATTAAAAATTTATTTTTTGGGAAGAGTGGAGGATAGTGGATGAGTTAAAAATTTATTTTTGGGAAGAGTGGAGGATAGTGGGGAACAATTGAATTTCAATTGGTGGAGGATAGTGGGGAACATTGAATTAGATATTCAATTGGTGGAGGATAGTGGGGAACATTGAATTAAATATTCAATTGGTGAAGGCTAGTGGGGAACATTGAATTAAATATTCAATTGGTGAAGGCTAGTGGGGAATATTGAATTAAATATTCAATTTGGTGGAGGCTAGTGGGGAACATTGAATTAAAGATTTATTTTTGGATTTTGAAGGATATTAGCTAATTAAATATTAAGAATATTTAATTATATATGCAACATGGTCAGGTGGAAGGGATGAGGTGGATTGATGAAGTGGATTTTGTGAGGTGGATTTAGGATTTGAGACCTTAGAAGAATTTAGGGATTTTAATTAAATAAAATAATTTTATTTAATTGTAGGATAATGAACCAATCAAATAAACTTATGATATTTATTTAATTGACAAAAGAAAATATGAATTAAGATAAATATTAGAATATTTACTTAATTCAACCTGAGCCAATTTTAGGTGTCTACACATGGAACCTCTAGATCAAAGTCAAGGAGAAATATTAGAAAGGGCAAGAGACAACGCGGATGTCTCTGACATGCAACAAATTGTAGAAGAATTTGAACTCCCTCAAGGTCCAATCAACTTGGACTCATTGTCACCTTTCCAAAAGTTCAAGCTAGTATCTGTGGCTCAGGCCAAGGCATAGGAAGAGCTGTTACAATCACATGGTCAAGATAACAAATTGATCAACGAAGAATCCACTATCTTGGAAAAGATGCTTCCACCATTTCAAAGGGATATCTCATTATCTCCTGCTGACCATCTCAAGAAGCTATTAAATTCTGAAGTGTACATTTTGAATCTTTTGAAAAATCTGCAGAAGTAAAAGTAAGGAAAGAAATTGATGATAGAAGATTAATTGAGTTGAAGAGTATGATTGATCGAGACAAAGTTTTGTTAGATAATGGAATTAAGAACATACAAAGTGACATTGAAGAAGCCAGAAAAATATACAAATTTTGTTTATCCTGGCCAAAGATCACAAAGGAACTAGAAGATAAAATCAAAGACTTGGAACTCAAACTACTGAATCTCTCTAAGACATATAATCCAACAGCTGAGTCAATAAATGCCAAAGAAATACAAGTTGCAAATATCCATAATGATCTGAATACTCTAATGAAGAAAAAGGGAGAAATCAGAGACAGGTTGTGCCAGCTGAAAGGACTAATAAGTCTGAAGATTGATTCCATGACCAATTTGGCAGATGAGGCCGTGAAATCTCAAGTACTAATTGACACACCATCAGATCTCTAGAAGGTAAAAAAGCTAGTATTTTTGATGAATGGCCACATCCAAATTCTAGGAAGTGCAAGAAATAGATGGAATGGAGAGATAGCACTAATAAAGACTATCTATAGTGACATTTTGCCTTCAAACACAAATTACGATGAAGATTGTGCTTGTAAATATGTGGCAGAGTTTATAAAATTTTGAAATTTTTGAATCACACCCTTTGTCATTGATGGCAAAGGGGGAGAAATAGATTAGTAAAAAATGGACAATCATCTTAGGGGGAGCAAGAAAGTACAGTGTATATAGTAAGGGGGAGCAATTGGGCATTTTTCACTAAGTGTTGCCATCAATGCCAAAGGGGGAGATTGTTGGCAAGAGACACTACTCCGGTATGGATCCGTATGTTGTCATTGGTGGAAGCAAGGCTCAGAGATCCTATCACCATGATAGGAAGAGATATCTCTGGAAGAACATATTAGATTCCAGATCTGGTTAACATAAAATGGCTAAGTATGGAAAGTATGTAGAGTAGAAAATAGAAAGTTGGCTAGTGTAATGTCGAAAAATGTCCCCTTGGGGGCTTTTCCCTTATAAGGTTTAGCTCCCAAGTCTTTAGAACGCATTTAGGACATTTTAGTTCATATTTTAGCATCTCGATGGAATGAGGCCTAATTCCCATGGCAAATAAGACCTAGGAGGACCCCTTGAGTTGTACCCTGCCTAAAATAGGGGGGAGGACTTGGGTGCCCGTGCCCTAGTCCTACCCTACTTTAGGGCAGCCCCAATTTCTACATGTCAGTTTATGACCGTTAGAAGGTTATTTTTCTAACATGGTAAAGTTTGATTTTTAATATCTTGGTGGGAATGCTTGTAGGAGCATATATAAGCAAGCTTAGGCATTCATTTGTAAACTAAATTTTAGTTAGATGATTACTAGCAAGCTATTGTGTTCTCAAGGTGATTTTAGGCTTCTATTGTGTTGCAAGATTAGACTTGTGTGTTTTGTGTGTTGATATTTGTAGAGTTGAGCATTAATTTCCTCATGGCATGAATAGCATCTTCCTCCATGAGAGATTCACTAAAAGGTGACATAATATTGTGTTTTCATCATTGATTCTTTTGGTTTTTGCCTCTGCCTCACAAGGGCATGCACTCTTTTATCTGATAACTGTGTTTAGACACTTAAGTGTCCTCTGGGGCTTGATTGAGGCAAGCCTCTAAACACCACAACCCTCAAGCCAAGTCTTATGATTGTAGGCTATAGGTGTCACATTTAGGAAAAGTGGAGTTACAAGAAGGATTGGAAAACATCAAGAATTCAGGATCTAAAGAAAAGAAGGACAAAGGAGCACTTCCAGGACTTGGGTGCTCGCTCCAGTATCCTTTGTAGACAAATCTCTGAAAATAGAAGTTACAGGGCTGATCAGTGTTGGAAGGAGGTCCAAATTCCATGAAAAAGTAGGTACCTTGGACTTGGGCGCCTGCTTCAATGTCCCTGACTGTTCCGCTTTGGAACCCCAAAAATAGGTATTCCATGACTTGATATTTTATTCCTGTCTGCAAGAGCTTTTTTAGTCTTTCATCAATTTGTTGTCGTATTTGCATAATTAGGGTTTTAATGGTTAATTAAAAATAAAAGAAGGAAAATTCATAATTAAATTCCCTAATCCAAGTTTCCCTACATCTGTAAGTGACCTAGGGTATGATAGTGCTCGTCACTTGACTCTAGATCCTTCAATGTTAGGGTCAAAGGAGGATTTTAACATCTAAACCACAAAAGATAAACAAATCCAATTTTACCCTAAACATTTTGGTGAACCCATGTATTTGAAATTAAATTACAACTTTCTGAGTGTTTGTTTGCATATTTGGTGTGATTTCATTCATTCATTTGGTCATTTAATTTATTACATTGAGAAAATTTCAAAAAAATTGAAAATTTGGAAAAATACAAAAAAAATTGCATTGTTGGGCTTACTAAATTATGTCAATTCTTCCTAAATTTTCCTAATTCATGATTTTTTGCATCAGATCTGATATAAATTATAGAAAAATACAAAAATTCAAAATCTTGCTTTGTATTTTCATCATTTAATTACTGGGGTTTTGTGGAAATTTTGTCAAATCTTAGATAACCTAGTAATTCCAAAATCTAGGGTTCGTAGGCAAAATATTTTATCATATTTTTCTACTAATTTTAGAGGCTCATTCAAAATTGTATTTGTCTATAGTCTTGCATTTTAGTTTGAATTTGCATTTAAATTTAAATTATTTGCATTTTTGCATTGAAAATTTTAACAAAAACTAGCAATTTTGGTGCAATTTCATTAAATTTCATGGGAATTTTGCATGATTAAGCTTGAAAATCATTTTCATATCTAATATTATTTAATTTCCATCATAAATTAGACATTAAATCATTCACATAGCATTTTGTTCCAAAATCTCAAACCTAGGGCTTCGAAAATAATAATTTTCACTAATTTTGGCCTTATCGACTTCATAAATTTACACCATAGGTGTGTTGTGAAAGATATTTTGCATTAATTTTCTGTTATCAAGGTAATAATTTTCTTCCCCTCATAAAAAAGCTTCACAACACCCTTTTAACAGGCTTTTGTAGTGAAAAATTGGCGAAAAACAACACATTTTGGCTATTTTGGCCCTAGGGTTTGACCTAGTTTACACTCCAAGCGTGATGTGATCAATTTTATGGATTGAGGTGACTAATATTATTAATATTATTTTCTTTCCCTCCTAAAATTTCTTACAAAACCTCTCTTGCTAGGTCTTGGAGTTGAAAAACCGTGAAAAATAGCCTATTTTTGCTATATTTTCTAGGGTTTGACCTTAAATTGCACTAAAATTATGTTGTGTTGTGTATTTTGGCACCATGAGGCTGTTATTGCTGATATTATTCATTTTCCATCATCATTTTCCTCACAACACCCTTCGTTATGCTCTTTTGCATTGAATTTTGGTGAAAAAAATGTCTATTTTGACATATTTTCACTATATTTAGACTTGGCATTATCTTGGATTAGCATCAAGAGTGTTTTGAGAGTGATTATACTGTTGTTTTGGACTAATATCAGTCATATAACCTGCTTCCCTTGACTGAAATCCTCATAGCATCATTTGTTTCATTTATTTGCATTTGAAAAGCAACGAAAAATCAAGCATTTTTGGCCACTTTTGCTCTTACCTTTTGCACGAATTTTGAAAATCTTTCAAAATCTGATTTTACATTGGTTTGAGCATATAAAAGCATGGCCTCTAATCATAACAAAAAACAATAGGTTCCCTCCTAGACCTTACATGAAAAGAAAGGTACCTGAACCTGAAATTGTCTTTACTCCTCATGATAAAACAACTGGAGAAAAAGAAGGACCTCTTTACATTACTGTGAAAATAATGGGAAACCCTATGAATGGAACTCTTATTGATCCTAATTGCATGACTAATATTTCCATTGAGGAGTTTCTCTTTTCACATCAACTAATGCAAGGTTCTTATGATCTCTCAAGCATGATGATTAAGACGCATAAGGGAACCTTTATCAAGCCTTTGGGTAAGATATCTTTGTTAGTAACATTATCGGGAAAACATGTTGAATAATGGTTCGATGTTGTCCCCATTTCTAACCTCTTTCACATTAAATTGGGACATCCATGGCTAAAAGAAATGAAATCTATCCCTTCAACAATACACCATTGTCTGAAATTCCCTCTGGATGGCCGTATAATCACCATCCCTCGGAACAAGTATAAACCTTTGGTTTAGGAAAAACATTACAAATTGAATTACTTTTGGGATAAAACTAAAGTACCTAGTCCTCCTACACAAGAAATGACAAAAGAGAAACAACCCACATGTGAAGAGAACTCTAGACCGAAAGGACAAGGTCCCTATGCTGAGGTTCCTCCCCCAAAAACCTTACAAGGATTGGGAGGTCGTTGTCAACAACAAAGTGTTCCACTGCGACAAATGAGATTTGATCCTGGTGCTTCATCTTCTAATTTGCACATGCCTATGAAAGAGGATAGCCCTATCTTACAAAAGATAAGTGGTAAAACAAAATGAAATAGAAAAGCAAGAGAAAGAAGAAAAAGAAGACAAGAATATGCTATAAACCTTGCCTCTCAACAAGAAAACATCAATCCCAACATTTAACCAAACAAAGATGATCCTAATGATGAACAACATGATGAGGAAGATATGAATTTGGCTATGGTACCATATGTCCCGCTATCCTCCATCATTAGGGAATGGGACGATGACGATGACGATTTGCTTATAGATAATTTTTAGCCCAGAAGGGGCCCTACAGGTAAGTATCTCTAACCCTTTATCTCTTTTATGATGTGCTTCCCCCGTAATGTGTTATGTGTTGTTTAGGCCTCCTGGAATGACCTCGGATACTCCCGTAAGGTTCAGGATACCAGGAGACTGCCTCTGTTGTGGCCTTCTTCTATTTTGTATCATCATTCTTCTATATTTCCTCTCTCTCTAATTTCATTGTTGTGTGTTGTGTCTGATGGACATAGCATCGTGGTTGGGGACTTGGGGGCACCCTCCTACATGACTATCCCTAAGACATTTGTTTTCTCCTCTCTTATTTATTGTTTCCCTTCCTCTAGTGTTCCCATCTAGTAGGCGGATGATGACAAACATTTATACTGATGCGAACCTAGTGTCCCTTTCGAGAGCAATCAACAAATGGACTCAGTTCCTAATATGACGATGGGGTTGTATATCTTATTCGACGCTTGGCTAGTGGAAGCACTCGTGCTTTCTGCATAGTGAATTTTATGATGTTTCTATCACATTTACAAACCTTAACAATACTTCCACTCTGTGCACCTTTGTTTGCCTTTGAATCTAGCCTTGGCAGTACTCGATTCAGAGAGCTTCGTGATATAGCCCGTGGTTATCCTCAAGCTCTAAATTCGTTGTATAACCTTGGCTCTTTGTGTGGTTAATCATATGCATTGATGTTGTTTATCATGATGTTGTAGACACTAGCATTTTCCTGCAGGGATGTGTTTGTGGAAACATTTGGTGATCATAAAGTACATGTCACCTCTGGGGGGCATGGGCTTTGCAAAATTTAGTGTTCCCTTGTGTGTTTTCTTCCTACCTTAACGTGCTTGATATCGATAACTCGTATCACCACCTTAAGGTGGGGGCATATAAGGTAAGATGTCTGTTATAGATGTTAGCAATGTGTTTGACCTCAAATGCAAAGACTTGCACCCCAGAGTAGTGCATCATGCATCCTGAGTTTGTTTACAATCAATCAATCAATCATGTAAGCCCTCTATGGAGGCGGTGATAGTGTATTTCTCAGAGCAGATTGCATCATCCTGTCATTTTCAAAAGTCCTCTGCAGAGGCAGAGAGCGGTTATGTGACTAACTCAACCCTTAAGTGTGTCTTCGATGATTGTTGTGGCAAAGACCAATCTTTGGTGTGTGCCTGTAATGTGCCTGAGATAGTGATGAGCCTAGAAATAGGGAACACAGAATCACTTGTCTATCGTGTTTTCTCCGTGTCTTCAAGTGTGTGTGTTTTGGTGTGCTTATTTTATATGGCATGTTTGTTGCCCCATATGTAAAGACCAGCGCCTTTGAGTAGTGCTTCATGCATTTTTGGAGGTTTTTCCTGTATTGTGTGTGTGTTGCCCCATATACAAAGACCAACGCCCCTGAGTAGTGCTTCTTGTATTATGGGAGGTTTGTTTACTTTCTAGTACTTGCATTTGCATTTCATATATATAAGAAAAAGGAAAGAAAAGATATCATTTCTGTCTTCCATGCATTAATGTGTCTTCTATGCACTGACTATCTGGTCCATGTTCTGCATGATTGTTACTGTCTTTTCCATGTTTTGTGTGCCTATTACTACCTTTTATGCGATTGGTGTATCTTCTCCGTGATTAGTGTGTTTGTTATGTTTGTGACCTTACTTTAATGCATGTACGGGCCCTGCATTCATATATACATTAAAGTGGGGGCCAAATGCAACATTGAAAAATGTCCTCTTGGGGGCTTTTCCCTCATAAGGTTTAGCTCCCGGGTCTTTAGAGTGCATTTATGACATTTTAGTTCATATTTTAGCATCCCGATGGAATGAGGCCTAAGTCCCATGGAAAATAGGACCTAAGAGGACCCCTTGAGCTATACCCTACCTAAAATAGGGGGGAGGACTTGGGCGCCCGCACCCTAATCCTGCCCTATTTTAGGGCAGCCCCAATTTCTAGGATATTGGTGGGAATACTTGTAGGTGCATATATAAGCAAGCTTAGACATTCATTTGTAAACTAGATTTCAATTAGATGATTACTAGCAAGCTATTGTGTTCTCAAGGTGATTCAAGGTTTCTATTGTGTTGTAAGAGCAGACTTGTGTGTTGATATTTGCAGATTTGAGCATCAATTTCCTCATGGCATGAAGAACATCTTCCTCCATGAGAGTTTCACTAAAAGGCAACATAATATTGTGTTTTCATCATTGATTCCTTTAGTTTTTGCCTCTACCTCACAAGGGCATGCACTCTTTTATCTGATAACGATGTTCAGACACTTAAGTGTCCTTCAGGGCTTGACTAAGGCAAGCCTCTAAACACCACAATCCCCAAAACAAGTCTTATGATTGCAGGTTACAAGTGTCACATTTGGGAAAAGTGGAGTTGTAGGAAGGATTGGCAGACATCAAGGATTCAGGATCTGAAGAAAAGAAGGATAAAGGAGCACTTCCAGGACTAGAGCGCTCACTCCAGTGTCCTCCGTAGACAAATCTCCAAAAATAAAAGTTACAGGGTTGATCAATGTTGGAAGGAGGTCTAAATTCCATGAAAAAGTAGGTACCTTAACTTGGGTACCCTCTCCAGTGTCCCCAACTATTCCTCTTTGCAACCCCAAAAATAGGTATTTCGTGATTTGATATTTTATTCCTGTCTGTAAAGCTTTTTTAGTCTTTCATGAATTTGTTGCCGTATTTGCATAATTAGGGTTTTAATGGTTAATTGGATATAAGAAAAGGAAAATTAATAATTAAATTCTCTAATCCAAGTTTCCCTACATCTGCAAGTGACCTAGGGTATGATAGTGCTCATCACTCGACCCTAGATCCTTGAATGTAAGGTGGAAAGGAGGATTTAAACATCTAAACCTATATATTAGAGAGCTAATCCTCTCCATGGTTTTTCCTTTTTTGGGTTTTCCACATAAAATCTTGGTGTTATGTGTTATGCTTTTGTGGATGCTATTTAGTTGTATATTTTGCTTCTGTATGATTATTCTTTTGAAATGGTTAAAAGTAAAATTTTAAGAAAAGATTTATAGAACACTGATTCACCCCCCTCTCAGTGTCCCTGACAGTCAACAGTTAAAACCTTGTTTGATCATTGTGACTATTTACAAGAAGCCACCTAAGGCACCAATGGAAAAATAAGTCACTTTCCAGACAAGGAAGAGTAAAGTGTTCACCATGGGGAAGAGGTTGAAGCGCCAATCAAGGTTGCCATCAGTGGAAGCTATCTAAGTTGGCAGAATACAAAGTCAAGGAGATTGAGGAGATGTTAAAGAAGCATTTAGAATAAGACAAGGTAGTAGTATTCCAAATAGAAGGCAAGTTCGCCAAAGACAAGAGGCATCATTATTTTAACAAAAAAAGGAAGTAAGTCCATAGATCTTTGAAAATATTGGTGCATCTAAGGAGATTGCAAAAATAAGGGCAAATAAAGATGTCAGATATTATTATGTTTGAACCCGCGGCCTATACCTAGTCAAAGTAAGGTGAAAGGAAGCCATAGAAGTTGGCAAATAATTACCAAATTATTTTGAAGGTTTTGATCACTGAAGTTGATCATAGTGAAAAGGATTAGCCAAGACTGTGAATAAAAGACCGAGGTTGTAGAAAAGGGTCGTAGCCGTTGTATACGCCTAAAAATGACACAACTCTGTCCAAATAAATATTCTTAATATTTATTTAAATCTAATTCCTCTATCAATAAATAAATAAACCCATTTGTTTATTTGATTCACATTCTCCCAACAATTAAATAATATCAATTATTTAATTAGTTCTCCCAAATTCATTCTAAATTAAATAATACCAATTATTTAATTATTTCTTCCAATAATATCTTCTCTAAATTTAAATAAATAAAATATTTATTTAAGTTGTCTATTTCTTCTAAATTGAGTTATCTCTAAATATAATTCAATCAAATATGCACATGCAATTGAATATTCTAAATATTTAATTGGGTTAAAATATCTTCTCATCCTCATTCAATTTCCATCTTTTAGTTCTATTCTCTTAACTGATTGATCTATTATTTTAATTGATTTAATCCCTTCGGTTAACTCATTCCTCTATTTCTTTAATTCTTTTCATGCAAAATATAGCAAGACACATGTCTTCTTCTTATTCGCGCACATTCCTCAACCATTTTATACCGTTGATCTTCTCATTCTTTCTATACCGTTGATCTCTTCTCTCTCAAGTCTATAAATTGAACCCTATTCTTCCATTTCATTCATCCAAGCTTTAAGTAAACTTACTTTGCAGGAATTATAGCACACCTTTGGCACCAATTCCTTCATTGCTTGTGATCACACTTGTTACTACATACTACTATCATTGTTGTGAAGATCATCTTCATGGTGAAACTATCATAGCCGTTCCCATTTGAACATCTTGGAATCATAGCAAGGAAGTGCACCTTCTGAGGGCCATATTCATAGACAAGATCATTTGTGATAGGTGATTAATGGAGGCTGAGAATTAAAGGAGGTTTGCTTTGTATTGTTCATTGGTTGATTGATCTCTTTTGTTCATTATTTCATTGAGTTTTGGGTATCATTGATATATTATATTGATTATTCATTTAGATCCAATTTTCCCTTAACATTTTTGGTGCCCACCATGGGGCCTAGCCCCAAATTTAACCCAAAAACTAAGTTTTTGTGTTTTAGAAAGCCATCATAGGAGGAAATAGCGCATCTGACACATCCTAACATGCATCTGATATTTGTTACGATGCGTACGTTCCTTTGACACATACAGTCTCTGATCAGGCGCATATACTATCTATTTTGGTGCATACATTATTCTGGCGTATACATTATTCCAGCACATACAGAATATGTTATGGCACATTTACCCTCTAATACGACACTTTTGTTAGTTTGGCGCATATACACTATTTTCCTACACTTTTGACATCTATCTTAGCATATATGTACTGTGGTGCTTCTGAGCTCTGTTTCTATGCATTCAATCTCTGAAGCTGCACATCTAATCTAGGCAATGATTTTTAGGGTTTCCTTGAAGTTTTTTCGCTAACGCTAACATCTTTTTGCAGGAACGCTCTTGATCTGTTTGTAGGCTAGGTACTAGTTTAGAATCATATAGTTGCACTTGTTAACTCACACTTTGATTTCTAAATGAGAAAGTAAATGGATGCTCATGCAAATCTCACATAGTCTTAACTAGGAAGGCGGTAATTGAATCATTGCTATCTTACATATCGTTGAATCATTTTTATTGCTATCTTTCATAGTTAGACACATTACTATCTAGATAAAATTAAACACATCATTGCTATCTAGGTAAAACTAAACCATTGCTATCTCGATTATCACTTCAAAGTTAACAAATTCCTGCTATCTAGGTAAAATTGAACACATCATTACTATCTGGGTAAAACTGAACCATTGCTATCTCGATTATCACATCAAAGTTAACAAATTTGTGCTATCTGGGTAAAACTAAACCATTTCTATCTTGTTATCACTTCAAAGTTAACAAATTTCTATGCTTGCCCAAGTAGATAGCTCATTTAGTTTTTTTTCTTTTCTAACTAGGGGAAAAAGAACCACTGTCTTCTATGTTTTGGGAATGATACCAGGCCTATGCTCTCCCCTATCTTGGGTGATCAAAATGCCAGACATGTCATTTTCACATGTGTTTCTCCTTTAGAGGGACCTGCTCTTGGATACCGTTCATCCAAGTAGGAACGACCCTAAGTGGTAACAGGCTAGACGCCAAGCCCTACTAATCCACTATAAATAAATTGTGTTTGGAGAGAAAGCTTCAAACAATGAGTGCAGTTGTGTTATACCGACAGCCAACCTCCCCCAAAACCCTCCAAGGTGCAACCCTTGCAGGCTGGGAGACTCCACAATGAAGAGTAGTGTTGCTGCATGTATAACCACTCAAACGGTTTCCTTCATTAAACACCTTTTGTTCTAGTGGCCAAAAACCTCTGTAATCCATTTGAAGCCTAGGATTGTACTTGCTTTTCCTTTCAGTCCAAAAAGAGTCAAAAAAATCACAAAAAAATAAAAAACCATAAAAATATTCTTTGTGTTTGCTGTGTCTTCTTGCCATAAATAGAGAAAATCAAATCAAAAGAGACTATTTTGCAACCAAAGATACCAAAAAATATCATAAAAATTTCAAAAATTTGCAAAAATATTGAAAAAACTAGAGCGGCGCATTCGTCCTCTATTGTTGCGCATTTGCACTGATCTGCATCACATCTGTACTGACTTACAATGCTTTTACAACCTGTTACGGTGCATTTGATATCTACTAGTGTTGCACTTTTACATTGACTTTCTGTGCATTTACCAGTTTTTGTTGCGCATCTGTTCTGGCACATGCGTGACAGTCAGTACTTCCACAGTCTTTGAGGGAAAATTTTATCATTTTTAGACACCCATTTCAGTCTTGTTTAGGATTCTAAGATCATATCTTACCTTACAGTCACTTTTTCATCCATTTTGCATCAAAAAGTCTCTCTTTTCATTGGTCATCTCATTCACCTTCTATCAAGTCTCCCTAAGCAAAGTCAAAATATCCCATATCAAGTCATTTTGGATTCAAGTAATCCTAGTAAGTCACAGAACTTCGCTAGTGGTCTTGATGCACGACTAGTCCCTACACGGTAAGATAGGTATCGAGTACTCTTACTAGTGGCTATCGTCTTGTATTAGCCATCTTACTTGGAATCATTGATCGGAAAAGTCTCTCGTCCAAATCTTGTCATAAGTATCCTATCCTCAACAGTCTCCACCGGCATCTTGCCAAAATCTCTAGTTTCATCCCACCGCATCCCACGTCGTCTTGTATGGTTCTTACTAGATCTCAATATAAAACACAGTTTGAAATGATAGGATCATCCAATCACATTGTTACTCCTCACGATAGTGATGAGGATATCTCTCATGAAGACTATCAAGGGTACCTCTAAGATCAGAAATTTCAGTGCTTACTCGAAAAAGTGCTCCATGAGGACCCTCAAAAGTACTTTATGCATCTTACAAGTCTAGGACTCAAACTCCCCTATGACTTTGATCTCAATACACTGAAGGAGAACATAGAGAAAATGCCTAAAAATCACACTGAAGGTGATAAAGGAAAGAAAATTGCAGACCCAAATATCCCTATGGAAGAAATGAGGAAACAAATTGAGGGTCTAGCACAACAAATGACAAACCTCAAGACGGGAACAAATGCCAAAACTTACTCTTTGGAAGACATTGCACCGTACCCTTTTGATAAGAGTTTGGACATGATCCCCTTCCCCTTTCGGTTTGAAGCTCCTAAATTTGACAAATACAAAGGAAGGGGAGACCCAAGAGATCATATTAGGGAATTTACCGCCACGTGCATGGAAGTGGCTCACAATGAGACCTTCTTAATGAGACTATTCCCTAGATCTCTAGGTAGTCAAGCCATGGAGTGGTTCTCACGACTTCCACCGGGCATCAAAACCTTTGATGAGTTGGTCAACAAGTTCATCACACACTTCTCATACAACATTGAACATGAAGTCACCATGCTCGATCTATGCAACACCAAACAAAAGAGTGGTGAATCATTCACCTCCTTCCTACAAAGGTGGAGATTACTAGCTAGAAAGTGCCCATATGATGTACCTGAGAAGCAATTAATGGAGATGTTTGTCCATAACCTCAACTCTGATCTTAGCTATCAAATCCAAATCCAATGTCCTTCCTCATTCTTGAAGGTCATTGAGATGGGACTATTCATCGAGAAATCTATGATCACCAAGGGTTCACTTAAGTTGTATAAGGACACACCTACCTCCAACTACACGACTGACAAATCAAAGTTTTGGACTAAGAATAAAAATGTCGTCAATGATGGAGTAGTTGATGCCAAGGTGGTGGCTCCCAAGTAACAACCAATATTCACTCTCAAAGGAGAGACAAACAATGCTATACCCAACAAGACATTCTCTCGAGAGCCAAGACCATGGTTCAACTCAAATCCAAGGTGAAAGTACACATCGTTGGGTGAGTCCCAAGAATCTGCATTAAGGAAGCTATTGGCTAACAATGAAATCTCTCTACTGCCAACAAGGGACTACGAAGCTCAAATCAAACCTCACTATTGGAGAGACACCGACTATTGTGAGTATCATAGAGGAAGAGGACATACAACCAACAATTGTATCCGTCTCAAGCATGTTATTCAAGATGTACTTGATCAAAATCAAGGAGGAACTCAACAACATACTTCTAATGAGACACATGTGGCTTACAAAGATCTGCTTCTCAATCATGACAGACCGTACAACAACAACAACGGCAACAACAATGGCCACAACAACTGCAACAGGCAAAATCAGAATAATGGGAATAGTAATACCAATTACGTAAGTGTGCCATTCCACTATACCATCAATTACATATCAGAGCATGTCCCATAAATCAATGTGGTCACACCCAACCAACAATCAGAACCCAACATAACTGATTGAAGTATCATCACCCGTAGTGGTAAGGTCATGTTGAATACCATTCCTCCAAGGTCATCACCTTCTCAGTCCAACTTCCATCAGTATAGTGTCATAGACCAACTACGAAAGACTTTGGCCCACATTTATATCTTAGAGTTGTTGCATCTATCTCCTTCCCACAAGGAGATTCTAGATAAAGCCTTAGTGGAAACCACTGTACCCACTAACTTGGCCCAAGAGAAGTTTCAAGCCATGGTAGGTAATCTGACCTCCTCAAGTACCATATCATTTACCGAACAAGATGACCTCTCAGTGTCTCAACCCCATAACACCCCTTTGCATATCGTCGCTGTATATCGAAAAATTTGGATTTATAAATGGAAATGATCAAACAATTGAAATGCATAACCTAAACCCAAATAATTCAATACCTCGAATATGCAAAATGAGCTTGATTGATTGATCGCTTTGTTGTGTTGATTGCTCGATTCCGCAGCATAACGTTGATAAGGAGATAGATGATGGATGCAAAGGCTCTAATGATATTTTGACAGAATAATGGTACTTGAAGCTCAATGCATTTTTAAAAATTTGGCAGAATAAGGGTACTTGAGGCTCAATGCATGCTAATGGCTTATGAGGAGTTTGATTTATAGAAAAGGCTTGGTTCCAATGGACGGCTGAGATTAAAAAGCTAATTGATTGATGTGGACGGCTAGGATTGATTCGGTTATTCCCACTCTTCAAGGGAGTTGTAGTCATTTGACAAGTGTCAAGGAGGATAGGGCTCATGTGTGCTTGTGTACATAAAAAGTACTACATATAAAAGATATTAAATAAAAGGCTGTAGTACCACTTATCTTTTTTTAAATGAAAGAGGCACACATGTCGGCTAAATGATAAGATAAATTAATTAAATAAATAAGATTTATTTAATTAATTGGAAGGTCGGCTTATAATGAAATGTGAGAACTTAATTCAAATAAAATATTTGAATTAGTTGGGATATGAGTTGGATATTAATTAAATAAATAAAATTTATTTAATTAATTGGATAGTGGGATTAGGATATGATGTGGAAATCAATTAAATAAATAAAATTTATTTAATTAATTGGGATGAGGATAGGATATGATTGGGATATAATGTGGAATTAATTAAATAAATAAAATTTATTTAATTAATTGGCTAAGTGGGATAAGGATGGGATTAAGATGGGATTTTAATTAAATAAATAAAATTTATTTAATTAATTGGCTAATGGAATAAGGATGGGATTAAGAGTGGGATTAAGACAAAATGCTACATGATGTCTAAGTGATGTTTTTGACAAGGTGTTGCTAGACATGAACAAAGTTGGGACAAATTTGGGTGTCTACATTTTGCCCCTCTTTGAGATGATGTTCGAGATGATGAGCTTTGTATCGAGTAACATCATTTCAAAGAAGTTAAGGTATGGATAAAGGAAAATGATGATGATGATGGAAAGAATAGGTTGGTGATGCCCCCTCGAGAGGATAGGTGGGTTGGACAAACACGGGTAGGCTCTCGAAAAGAATGGCTTGGCTGCAAAAGAAAGATAAGGGGATAGATAGAAGAAATAGAGATGCGTTATGCTGCAATGGAAAGTGAGCAACCATGATGTTTGATATAGCACTAGACGTTATGCACCAAGGTATAAGGAACCAGGGTGACGATGTGTCTTATGCCCCAGCGTAATACAACCTTGTCTGGATACAAGATATGAATATTAGCTGGAATGGTATTGAGATGATGCAAATGCAAGATAAAATGATAACACACACAAGCAAGCAAGCAAGCATGCACAAATGATTCAAAAACAAACAAGGTATTGCCCCTATCAAGCTGTAAACCAATGATTAATTGTTGATTGTTGATAGTTGAGAGTGTTGTCATTGCGGGGAAAGCTATATCCCTAGATCAACACAAGGTTGTTTGCTAAGTTGGTTGGCTGATTGACTGATTGCTTTAGCTTTCAACAAGGCTAGGATCAAGACCATGGATTGCATTTGGATAACTTGGCTTGATTGATTAACTTGATTGGTATAGCTTTATGATGACTTGCACTTGGATCATTATTTAGAATGATTTGAAGATGATGAAATGTTGATTAGATTGATTTGGTGAAGGATGGATGATTTGTGGTGGATTGAGCTACTTTTGATTTGCTGAAGTGATTGGATTTATTTTAATGATTGGTTTGATGTGCTTTGGTTTTGATGTTTGCTATTGCTGGGTTGATTGTTTTGATGATTGGATTGTTTTGAATGATGATAGTGATGGTGTGATGATTAGAGTGTCCACTCAATCTAAGCATAAGCAAGTGTTCTCACTATGCTCAAGGGATGTAAAATAGACGAGGTATTGCCCTTGTCAAGTCATAAATCGATAATTGATTGTTTGTTTTGTTGATGATAATAGATAGTGTTGTCATTGTGGGGAAAGCTATATCCCTAGATCAACACAAGGATGTGGGAACGCTATATCCCATTGATGATGATGATTGGGCTCATGACAAGATTAAGATCAAAAACCTGGTGATTTGATTGGATAATGTTCCTTGATTGATTGACTTGCTTGACATGGATTAGTATGGCTTGGATTTAAGATCATTGCTTAGATTGATTTGTTTGATATGACTCGAAGAAGTGATTGATTGAAATGGATGAATGAATGTTATTGATAAGAAGAATTGATAATGATGATTTGATTTTGATTGAATGTTGATGGAGTGGATTGTTTTAGATGATGTGATTGGTTTTATTGCTTGGATTTTTCGTTGGATATTTGATTTTTTTGGATTTTTGGGGAATATTTTGATTTTTTTGGATTTTTGAATGTTTTGGGATGTCAATGGATTTACAATTTGGGTAGCCTTTGTGCTTGATACCAATGACAAGGGAAGACCAAGTCTAGGTGCAAGGGTGGATGAATGGGATTGGATGGATAGATAAGAGGATAGGCCATATAAGGGATGGATGCTTGCCTCATGATAAACGGATAGGTAGCTTATAGTGGAAAGCTTCATGATAAATGGATGGGGATAAGCTATAAGATGGAAAGCTCGTGATAAGGATACACCCTAGTGGATGGATCATAAGGGAGCTAGGATGTGATCTCCAAAGGCTATGTTGCATAGGAAGAACTTGCCCCATTTTAGGTGGTAATGCTTAGGATTTTGACATGACAAAGTTCATGACCAAGGGATGACATGATGGATTGGTTTGAATGGGATGGATAAATGGTCAACGGATAGGACTTGGTTTGGAAAGAAGGTATGTCAAAAAATATCCAAACATGTTTCAACATTTTGCCCCTATGTCTTCATCAAGATCAAAAGGCGGGAGGATGGGTTCAATAAGATAGGCATGTTTGTGTAATGGCTAAGGATGGTAGGATGACAAGATAGGATAGAAAATGATATAATGGGATGGATAGTTTGGAAATGGATAGGTTGGATGAAACAATGTGCCCCCAAGTGTAAGTGACATAGAAGATCAACCTACACATGACGCCTGTTTGCCAGGTTTTCATCATGGTACTTATCCAAGGCGCCTGTTTACCAGGTTTTCACCGTTGGACGAAGGGATTTTTCTTTACTTTTTTGATTTTTTGATTTTTGATTTTTTTTTCTTTTTTGCTTTTTAGATGGGTTGACAATTACACATGGCGCCTGTTTGCCAGGTTTTCACCATGGTAATGGATAGGAGGGACTCAAGTGTTTAGTGATATGAGAGGTGATATTGTCCCATTAGAGATGGATGATGTCTTCGCATGGACCATGTCATTATGCTCATAGATGTTGATAAGGGATTGCATGGATGGGAGATGGATTAGGTAGATAATGGATTATGATGTAGAATTAGGGTAGGGTAGGCTAGTAGCTTATGGTGTGGATCTATATAGGCTTATGGAATGAATATGGATGAAAAGTTTATGCCAAAGCATGGACCATAGGGTTAGCATGGGGGAGATGTGTAGGATAATGGATAGAAGATGGGGAGATGTAGGCATGTGTGAATGTTTTGGAATGGAAGGGAATCATGACCAACGGCTGCACACACCGTGATAAACATTGAAGCTTTTGATGGGATGGTGGTGTAGGAAGCAATGGAGATGTTTGCTTAAGAAATGGTTGATGAAGTGATTTAGGAACCCACATAGATTTAGTATGTTTAGTGCTTTTGTTTTGCTTGTGGGATTTTTGAAGGGAATGGAAGTTTTGGATGGAAATAGGCTCTTGGATGGAGATAGGTGGTTGGGATTCTTGAGATGTGGATGAGGATGCCTCATTTGACTTTCTAGCTATTTGTTTAGGAACCCAAACCATTTTGCTCTTAAGCTTTGCTTTTGGATGTAAGGGTTTGGATGGTTGCTTAGATGTGGATGAGGATGCCTCATTCGCTTTGCTAGCTGTTTGCTTAGGAACCCAAACCATTTTGCTTTTGGGCTTTGCTTTTGGAGGTATGGGCTTGGATAGCTTTTTGGATTACTTTGCTTTGGTTATTTGCATTGATTTTTCATGTTTGTGCCCTAAGGCATGATAGTTCTTTGGATTTTTGGTAGGACTTTTAGCTTTATAGGTAGAGGCATCAAAATTTTTTCTTTTGAATCCCATGGCGTGGGTGGAGTGGATGAAATGATTGGAAGCTTTATGCTTAGGCGATGTGTGCTTTTGTTGGCCATGATTAGGGATGTAAGGATACTTATGAATGATAGGTATGTTAGGTGTTGGAAGCAAGGGTGGCAAGGTGGATGAAGGGATATTTGGAGTTGGTAAAAGTGGAGGCAAGGTGGATGGCGGAAGGTGTATGGTCACATGCTTTTGACATTTATAGGATGATGGAGATGGAATGGCTACATATGTTTTGGGTAGATGATGGGGGGTGCGATGGAAAGTGGACATAGGTTGGATGGAGGGATTACCAACATCTTGGCCCTGTTTACCTTGGGGTGTGTATCCAAGGCCATATGAGCATGGAGGAACTTTGACATGGTTTGGCTCCAAAATACCTTGTTCATAAAGGCCTAGGCCTTTACCTTTGTAGTTCATGTTTTGGAGTATGCGATGAACAATGGGACTAGATGTGTTTTGGGAACTAGACTTGAGTTCTTTATTAGATGGAGAAGATGAAATGGAGGACAAAGGTTGTTGTTGTCCTAAGGAAGAACATTCATGTATAATGGTGGATAGACCAATAGGACATGATGGTGGACTTGAAATGGGATCGATGGTAGATATGGAGGGAGGATCATTAACATTGTGTTCACTAAGATCCAAGTTATTTGTTTGATCTTCTATGCTTATGTGTTCTTGAGAGGCACATGTCTCATTATGACAAGTGGATGTTTGCTCATTATGGATAGGGCTAGATGGAGGATGACTAGGAGTAATTTGGATATCTTGCTCATGGATGGTTATGGGATTATGGATAGGATCAAGGTACTTTTTAATAGGTTCTTCATCATAGATATCATCTTGATCATGAGATAGATAAAGTTTTGCCAAATGGATCATCATGGTTTTCATGATCTTAGCTAAAACCTTGATCATAACTATGAGCAAAAATAGGATTAAATGGGCTATAAAAGGGATAAATTTGCTCATGAATGAGGTCATGGTGATGGCTAATAGCTTGAGAGCAACCCATAAGTAAGTCATGGATAGGTGGAACTTAGAGGTGCTTTGATCTTGATTAAGACTAGGGTTCGATATTTCCACATGTTTAAGATTATGCTCTTGACATACCTCTTGACTTTGGATGGAAGTGGAAGGTTCTTGAGTGGACTTAATAGGCTCTTGATAGTTATCAACATGAAGGCATGATGGCTCTTGACTTAGGCTTGTGGTTGGAGACTCTTGAATAGACTTGTTGGCTTGTAGGTCACATGATGGGCTTAAAGGGCTAGGCATGTTAATGGAAGGCTCTTGAAGAGGCTCAAGGATATGTGAACCACATGATGAGATTATAGGATTGGACATGACCTTTGGAAGTTCATTGGTAGGCTCATGAATTGGTGTTTGACATAGGGGTAGTCTATTCCTATCTAGTAGCCAATGGATCACATCCTTCGCAAGTGTATGGGTGGATGGGAAATATAATGGATGGATGATAATGGTAGATGGTGTTGGATTAGGATTAGGATGAGGATTAGGTTGAGAGCTAATTGGATTGGGTGGATTAGGATTTGGACTAGATGGGGGTGATGTGGCATGATTTCCCATTATAGGTGGGTACACCTTGTAAACAATTGAGACAAATATTGGGCATTGATTTGTATTATGGCCTTTGGTCCTATGGTATGCACAATAATCATGTTCATCATATGGACTTTCTTCACATGGTTTGACTTTAGGAAGTTCAATGAGTTTTGCTTCAAGCATCCTTTGTAAAACTCTCTCAGCCGCATCCTTTGGTGAACGATTAGAATGATATGGTGAGGAAGGTAATGAGGGGCTTGGTGGTTTGGAAGGTAAAGGGATCAATGGACTATGAATAGAATCACATGGTGGTGTTGGGATAGGACTTGTTGGTTCATGTGATGGCATGTGATTGGATGGTGGTGGCCACTCTAGATTGTTATCTCCCTTGTCAAAGGTTATTAAGTCTTGCATAGGATAACTTGGGCTTGTTTGGTTTATGTACAAGGGATTACTTGGACTTGGATGTGCTTCTTGTTGCAAAGGTGGACTTAGGTCTATAAATGGTGCTTGGTGGTCTTGTTGAAAAGGTGTACTTGGACCTGATTGATTTATGTACAAAGGGCTATTTGGACTTGCATGTTGTTCTTGTGATATCACTTGATTGCCTTGTGGATGGGCTTGGTAGTGCATTGGAATGGTGGTATGAGGGATTGGATAAGCTTGAGGTGGAGGTTGATAGGTTGATGTAGCATTGACTTGGTAGATAGGTGGATTAAGTTGATAGTAAGTGGATGGATATGACATGTGGTTATAAGGTGGATTAGGTTGATAGGAAGTGGCTAAGGATTGTTGTACTTGTCGAGCTTGACTAGTGGCTAAAAGGTGTTGGACTTAGGCTATGGAGTGTTGTAGTTGAGGTGATTGGCTTGCGTGGGGTTGAGCTTTTTGGATGAAGAATTGTAATGTTTTAATGGCATCTTGGTTTAGGGGTTGTGATCCTTGATAAAGATTTTGGAGGAATCTTTGGAATTTGATTTCTAGGTCTTCTAGTGTGGACATGTTGTCACCAAGTGTTTGTCTTAAGTCCTTTTAACAAGTGCTTGCTTAGGGATTTGGATGATGATGTGGAATGTTTGGATGATGTGTTTAGATTGATTTGTTTATGTGTTTGGTGTTTATAGCTTGATTTGGCAATGTTCAAACAAATGATTATGCATATACACACATGAATCACTCACGCAAGACACATAAGCAAGTTTTTAGTTTGAAAGAATGTGATGATGGTTAAGCAAGCATGTGAAGACACTTCAACAAGTCCTAGTTAAGGCAAGGCCACTATCACAAGGAGGTTCTAGTGAAAATCCGGGGGACCGGCACCCCACGAGCATCCAGCAAGCCACTTAAGACTTTAACTAACCCTACTAGGAGTTTTAATATACACAAAGGTACACCTCCTTTCGAGTTAGCACTGTATGGTGAGCGCTAATACCGGTTAGACTTGGCTTTCGCCTTATCCTCTAATTTTTATAGCGGACCGGATGAAAGTACCGCTTGAGGTCGTTCCCTTGGGGTGGATACCAAGGCAGGCCTCTCTAAGGCTAAACAAAAGCAACACAAGTAAATGTTTTTGATCTCCAAGTTCGTGTTGGAACGCGAGGAGAGAGCATACACATTTACTTGGTCACACTCGCATGGGGTTCATTAACCTTAGAAATCAATGTGTGATCAAACAGTTCAAGTACTTGTTCATTTTAGATCCAAATCCAAATGTGATGAAAGACAATGGTTTGTTTTAGCCCAATTTCAATGGTATGATTGCAAACAAGTTGTTCATTTTATGCCCAAAGTCCAAATGTGTTTGCAAACAAGATTAGAAGATGAAAGATTAGAATGAGTGCACCTGATACAATCGCTTTCCAATTTGCTGTAGATGTTGATGCCAATGCTGCTTCAGCTCCTCAAATGCCCTGATAAAAGTGGTATAGTTGTGAAGCTTGTCCTCCCAGCTTTCCAACAAGTCCTTGTTTGTGTGATTTTGCCTCCGTATGTGAAAGTTATGATAGAAATACCAAGATGCACAATGACAGCTACCAGAAGCAAGTTACAGTTGCCAGATGCGACATACTGTTGATCAGAGGCGATCTGTATTTTGAGACAGGCGGGATACTATAGATCAAATGCGACACAAAAAATACTAGATGCGGTTCCTGTTAGCTTGTAAGCGATGCGGATATACCCAGAAGCAACCGATTGCGGGCTAAAAGCGACCTGTATCTGCAAAAATACAGTCAAAACCCGTCCCTGCACAGGCGATCACTGTCAGTTTATAAGCGACGCCTATCAGTTTCAACGCGGCTTCTGTAGGATCATAAGCGATGCAAATCAATTTGAAAGCGACCACTGTTCAATCAAAAGCGACACAGATCAAGTTATAAGCGACTATTGTTAATTCAAAAGCGATCCGATGCAACCATAAGCGATCATTGTTAGGTCATAAGCGAGCAAAACAATTTGAAAGCGACAACTAACAGTGTGAAAGATGAAAAGCACACAGGCGAATTCTATTGGGACAAAAGCGATGCATTTCATACCCTAGGCGATTACTGTCGGTGCAAAGGCGATCTAGAAAACACCATAGGCGGCCGATTTCAATTCATAAGCGATGCATATCAGATCAAAAGCGGATACTGTTTGTTCATAAGCGATGCGAATAAGATCAAAAGCGATTACTATTATATCAAAAGCAATTCAAATAAATGCATAAGCGATTAGTATCTAACTAAAAGCGATCAAAATATGTGAAAAAGCGATTACTGTTAGCCCAAAAGCGATCTGGAAAGTTTCAGGAGACAGAAGGCAAATGTTAACCATAAGCGACCAATTTTACCATATGCGGTCTCTTTTTGTTCAAAAGCGAGCACTGTTTGTTCAAAAGCGAACCAAATTTGACCATAAGCGACTGCTGTTTGCCCAAAGGCGAGCTGATTTAGCCCAGGCGACTGCTGTTTGATCAGAAGCGACCTGAATTACCAGAAGCACATTGTTGCAGCCCGGTTGTTGTTTTCTTCACCAAACGCTCCATTTTTCATCAAATTTAGGCAAATTTGTACTCAAAGTTTATGGAAACGGCATCCCGGACGCAATGGTGAGGTTAGATTTGGCCTAAGAGATCATCTACATACATATTTAGCCAAATCTTTGCAAACTAGGGTTAGAAAAATGCAAATTTTTGCTACAAAAGCTTGCAAGAATGAAAGATTGGCGCTCCAAGAGATCTAAACTTCATAAAAACAACTCAAACAAGAGGGTTAATCAAGGACGTGAGTCCCACCGGGCGTGCCAAATGTATATCAAAAAATTTAGATTTATAAATGGAAATGATCAAACAATTGAAATGCATAACCTAAACCCAAATAATTCAATACCTCGAATATGCAAAATGAGCTTGATTGATTGATCGCTTTGTTGTGTTGATTGCTCGATTCCGCAGCATAACGTTGATAAGGAGATAGATGATGGATGCAAAGGCTCTAATGATATTTTGACAGAATAATGGTACTTGAAGCTCAATGCATTTTTGAAAATTTGGCAGAATAAGGGTACTTGAGGCTCAATGCATGCTAATGGCTTATGAGGAGTTTGATTTATAGAAAAGGCTTGGTTCCAATGGACGGCTGAGATTAAAAAGCTAATTGATTGATGTGGACGGCTAGGATTGATTCGGTTATTCCCACTCTTCAAGGGAGTTGTAGTCATTTGACAAGTGTCAAGGAGGATAGGGCTCATGTGTGCTTGTGTACATAAAAAGTACTACATATAAAAGATATTAAATAAAAGGCTGTAGTACCACTTATCTTTTTTTAAATGAAAGAGGCACACATGTCGGCTAAATGATAAGATAAATTAATTAAATAAATAAGATTTATTTAATTAATTGGAAGGTCGGCTTATAATGAAATGTGAGAACTTAATTCAAATAAAATATTTGAATTAGTTGGGATATGAGTTGGATATTAATTAAATAAATAAAATTTATTTAATTAATTGGATAGTGGGATTAGGATATGATGTGGAAATTAATTAAATAAATAAAATTTATTTAATTAATTGGGATGAGGATAGGATATGATTGGGATATAATGTGGAATTAATTAAATAAATAAAATTTATTTAATTAATTGGCTAAGTGGGATAAGGATGGGATTAAGATGGGATTTTAATTAAATAAATAAAATTTATTTAATTAATTGGCTAATGGAATAAGGATGGGATTAAGAGTGGGATTAAGACAAAATGCTACATGATGTCTAAGTGATGTTTTTGACAAGGTGTTGCTAGACATGAACAAAGTTGGGACAAATTTGGGTGTCTACAGTCGCCTTCATCCATAAGCACCGCATCAAGAGGATTCTCATTGATGGGGAAGCTGGTTTAAATATTTGCAAGCTTAAGCTAGTCCTTACATTGGGGTTCTCTGAAAATGTAGTTGATCCAAGGAAGAAAATTACTATCAAAGCCTATGATGAAGAGGAAAGAACTACCAAAGGAACAGTGGTATTACCCATACAGGTGGGACCGGTGATAAAGGACGTTGTGTGCCAAGTCCTAGATAGGGAGCTAGCCTATAATATTCTCCTAGGTAGACCATGGATTCATGCCATGAAAGTTGTGCCTTTTACCTATCACCAATGCATAAAATTCCCGCATAATGGCAACCAAGTCACCATCCAAGGTGATCCCGACCCCTTCCAGCATTGCAACTCTGTCCTTTCAAAACCTGATTGCATTATACCCAATAATAGAGCATCTACATCCCCTACCCCACAACATGATTCTACCTCTGAAGCTTCCTCATCCAAGCCCAAAGAGTAGAAAATCACCATCAAAGAAACAGGAGTAGGGGAATACTCTATTGAGCACAACCTCAATCTAGCCAAAATGCCTTTATCTTTTAGATCCTTTGGGTGACCCAAGCATTTTGCAAAGACATCTGCTCCTCCTACACCTCCCATAGCTCCTTTTGTAAAATGGGGGACCTTATCAGATGAAATAGAGGAAAGAGATATCCTACAATGCCTTTACATAGAAGAAGAAGAGAACATACAACAAGAACCACCTAAGCTCCCAACGGAAATCTATGGGTGAGGTGAATCTATCCTACATAGAATGGGTTATGAAGGACAAGGCCCCATCGGCCTAAGAAAAGAAGGAATTATAGAACCCATTCAGCCTTCTTCATCCTCATTGGCTAGAACTACAAAAGGTCTAGGATATAAAGATAAGGGCAAAGCGAAAGCAAATGCTTGTCTTGTGGAAATGATCCATACCCTTCAAAAGGACAATGACACAGATTCTAATGAATATCAGTGGGATGAGCTGACAGAGCATTCCTATGATGACAAAGAGGTCGATACCATTCAAACCTATAGCCCCTACCGTGAGGGACAAACACTACCAAATAGGCTATTAGAGTGTGATTTGTCTATCCCTGAGAATACAACTTTCGAGGAAGGTTCGAGTTCTATCATGATAAACAATTTGGAGGAAAGTACCATCCCAAACATTCCCCCTACCAATACTCCTAGCATATCCATTCAAACTATCAATGAATCAGATTTATCCTCCAACTCCCTTCCCCTTATGCATCCTGAGCTTATTGACTGGGACCTACAAGGAACCCCACAACTAGATATGTTCCAAAACGATGATGCATATATTGACTACATGGAACTTAGGGACCACCTACCTAAAGGAGATCATAAAGCTGGCTTTGCCATTGAACTTAATATCGTGGCTTATTTTGTAGAGGGTACCAAGCCTTCCAGTCACAAAAATATCAAAATAAAAAATAGATTTGATGGTGAAAACCACTCTGCAATAGTGTCAGATCCCAAAACAGTAAAAAGAAAGGATGCATCCAATGGTGAAAACTCAACTGTGGCACCTGACGATGGAAGGCTTGACACTCTCCCTGATGACATGCACCAGGAGAAGTCTCAGATTGTTGTGGAACCTATAGAACCTGTTAACATTGGAATGGAGGAACAACCTAAGATCATTCACTTTGCTAAGTCTCTAACCCCACCAAAGATGACTAAGTTTGTACCATTCTTCAAGAGAAAGCAATTCAATTTTTCTTGGTCATACGTAGATATGCCGAGGTTAGATCTAGACTTAATTCTACATCATCTTCCATTAGATCCAAAAGTGAAACTAGTGAAACAAAAGCTTAGAAAGATGTATCCACACATTACAATGCTTGTAAAAGAAGAACTCAAGAAATTACTGGAAGTAGGGTTCATCAAAGTTATAGACTATCTAAAATGGGTCTCCAACATAGTACCAGTGTCCAAACCTGATGGCCGAGTCAAACTATGCAATGATTTTAGAGATCTAAACAAAGCTTGCTACAAGGATAATTTTTCGTTGCCAAATATAGATATCATAGTGGACTTAATAGCAAGGCATACCATGTTATCTCTCATGGATGGCTTCTTAGGATATAATCAGATCAGGATACCACCGAAAGACCAGGATAAGACAACTTTTACTTGTCCATGGGGCACTTTCTACTGGAATGTCATGCCATTTGGGCTAGAGAATGTAGGAGCCACATATCAACGTGCTATGACCACTATATTTCATGATATGATGCACGTCACAATGGAAGACTATGTGGATAATATCCTTGCAAAGTCACTCACAAGAGAATCACACATTGATGTGTTAGAGAAAGTCTTTCAGAGATTAGAGCAATTCAAAGTCAGGTTGAACCCAAAGAAATGTGTGTTTGGAGTCACCTCAGGCAAGCTCCTAGGTTTTATTGTATTGGCAAATGGAATAGAGGTAGACCTTGCTAAAGTCAAAGCTATTATGGACATGCCACCACCCAAGAATCTTACCCAACTAAGATCTCTACAAGGTAAGCTACAAGCAATCTGTAGGTTCATATCACAACTGGCAGACAAGTGTCAACCCTTCATCTGCTACATAAGAACATTCCATTTATGTGGGATGAGAAATACGAAGAGGCATTTGACAAACTGAAAGAATATTTGATGAATCCACCTATTCTCATGCCTCCTATCCAAGGGAAACCATTGTTACTATACATATTTGCTACACCCACAGCTCTTGGGGCCCTACTAGCACAACAAGATTATGAAGGTAAAGAAAGAGTTGTCTGCTACATCAGTCGCACATTGGTGGGTTATGAGTTGCAATACTCTCATATAGAAAGATCATGTCTTGCGGTAGTTTTTGCTTCCCAAAAAATCTGTCATTATATGCTAGCACATTCAGTTAAACTTATTGCAAAAATAGATCCACTGAAATACCTACTAAGTAAAGCAACTCTAACAGGTTGCCTAGCCAAGTGGGTAATGCTCCTAAGTGAATACGACATTGAGTATGTAGACAGAAAGGCTATCAAGGGACAAATCATTGTTGATCAATTAGTGGATGCACCACTACAAGACACCACACCAATGCAATTTGAATTTCTAGATGAATTCTTATTCAATATATCAACACATTCCTGGAAACTCTACTTTGATGGGTCCTACAAAAACTATGGATCAGAGGCAGGAATCTTGTTTGTAACTCCTCATGGTGACACCATACTGAAATCGTATCGTCTGTTATTACCATGTACCAACAACATAGCAGAATATGAAGCCCTAGTCATTGGTCTCAGAATGGCAACAGAGTGGAAAATCAAAGAGTTACATGTCTATGGTGATTCTCAGCTAGTGATCAACCAAGTCAATGATGATTACCAAACCATGGATGAGAATATTGTCCCATACAAATGGATGGTAGATGACTTTAAGGAATACTTTGTGATCATCTCTTTTGAGAAGATACCTCACATTGAGAACAAAGCAGCAAATGCCATGGCAACCATTGCCTCTCTCCTCGAGATCCCAGAGAATGAGTCATCGTATGAGTTCTTGGTGGAGACAATTCAGCAACCAGCTTATGATCTTCCTGAAACCCATTCCATATGCCTATTAGTTGGATCTAATTCACCTTGGTATGGTAAAGATTACACTTACCTCAAGGACAACACCCTCCCACCTGACTTATCTTCAAACCAACGACGAACCTTTTGTTGGCAAGAGACACTGTGTGGCTTCATGAATATTGTCATTGATGGCAACAAAGTCTTTCCCACACATCCGCAACACATAGTATGTCTCTACCGGAAGACAGATTGAAGAGTGTTTTGGTTTGGTGAGTAAGAACAGAGCATGAAGCAAGGTTCGACAATCAAGTCCAGATCTCTCAGAAGGTGTAACTCAGAAAAGTGCAGACTTGGGCAAGTAAAGAGGAGTATCATGACTACTATATTCCAGAGATTGAGCTTCTGGTGATGAATGAGTGAAAAGATATAATCATCTAAGTGTTGGGTTCCTGACATGTAGAGTAAACTGAGGAAGAACTAACCGGCAGAGCATCAGACTTTAATCCAGATGAGAAATTGATGGTGATCAAGCTATTACAGGGATAATACATGGTTGGACGACATGATTGATGACTTCTATGTCTATGTCTTTGATACTCATCACATATTAACCATGGATTCAGCCGACAGATCAGTATCTTAGAAATATCTTGAGTATTCCAATTGTCGACTAGATAGATGTTGAAATCCTTGATGCAGATATATATACCAAATGGATTTTGGTACGAAGGTGTGTGTGTGCATGTGATGATATAGTGTGTGAGGAAAGGCATAGATAAGTGTGGAAGCAGCTATACAAGTCCGGTATGTGACAAAACACCAACACTAAAGCAGAGAAAGAATGAAGTGTAGTAAATTAGTATATTGAGCCTAACTGAAACTGAACCTTGGCATATGTGGATGCCTCTCATCAGTTCAAATACCTGGATACTTTCTATAAACTTTGTAGACAGTGAGTCTCTTGTAGGCAGTGTGTTTAGGCAATGAGCCCTAATTGGCAAGTGCCATTTTGTACTTCTTAATCTTTTAACAGAGAATACAATCTTGGGTTAGTCACCCCGTGGTTTTTCCCTTAACAGGGTTTTCCATGTAAAAATCATTGTGTTATGTGTGTTGATTGTATTTATGCTCTCATGGTTATATATGGTTATATGTTTTGATGTTGCACTAATTGTTAAAGAAGAAAAGAAAGTTAAAATATTTAAGATAATTGATTCACCCCCCTCTCAGTTATCTACCTTGTTTCCAACAATTGGTATCAGAGCTAAGTTCCTCCAAACAAGAGTCTAATAGCTTGAGGAAGATCTAGGAATCTCAATGGATATGTATGGTATGAAGGAACAACTTCAGTCTGCCCTAGATGATCTTGAGTAATCTCACTCTGAAGTCAATAACTTGAGAGAAAGACTCAAACAAGCTGATAATTTCATAAATGAGCTAAAAGAAAAATTGAGTATCTCTGTGAAAAAGAGAAAGGAACTTCTTCAACAATTAGCAAGTCAAAGTGAAGCCAATGATATTAATGAAGATCTGAAGGAGAAAAACAAGCTATGTGAGAAGCTATCAAAAGAGGTCATTATGGTAAGGCCTGAAATGGAATCAAGGGTTATGAGATTCACCCAAGAAATTGAAGAGAAAATAAAAATTGAAGATAATCTAAAACAATCTCTCAAGGAGAAGTCAGAGGACTGCCACAAAATGGACAGAATAATTAGACATCTGGAATCTGATCTTGAAGAAGCTAGAGATAATGAAGAATAACTTGAGAATCAAATAGATACTCTTAAACAAGATCTTCAAACAACAAATAAATACAAAGAAAAATTCAAGATAAGCTTAGCGCAACTTGAAGTTCTTTTTGAAAGCCAAAAGAGGGTAGATGATAAGCATGGTTTGGGTCATGAGAAAGGTGAAAGCTCCAGATCCGGTCAGAAGAACTCTAGATCAAGAAATCAAAGAAACAAGCCTAGAAGACCTCCGGTAAGATAACCAAATGCTCAAAGATATCCATCCTTCAATGGATACTGCTACAATTGCAACAACTTCAGTCATAAAGCAACTTAGTGTAGAAGAAGAATGAATTAGACTAATTCATCCTTCTCCGGACAGTCTTTTAACTGCAAAAGGTATGGTCACAAATCTCATGAATGCAGAAATATGCAAATAAACAATTCATTCAATGGTAGATGCTTTGCATGCAATAGAATGGGACATATGGTTAATCAATGCAGATCAAAAGGATATCAGTCAAATATGTAAAGAAATCTTGTTTGCTACAATTGCAATAGATCCGGTCATATTGCCAGATTCTATAGAAGCAAGAATTAGGATAAAAAGGGTTCAGTGCATCATAATCAAAATCAAGATAAAGGAAAAGGTAAAGTGAATGCGGATGAAGTTCAAACGGAGATGAACAAGATTTGGGTGAAGAAGAGTACATAAAATGTTGGGGATGGTTCCACACCAGAATCTGGTGTTGATATTTCTTCCAGAAACTAAACAAATGAGCTCTGGCTCAGGCGGAGTCACAAAGGAAAGTAAATTCCTCCAACTAGTCAATTGGTGCCTAAAATTTGGCACATGAAATGTTGTGGATTAAAGGGTTCTTAGAGAAATATCTAAATAACCCTCGGTAAAAATATGAAAGATCTACAAGGAGTTTTGAAGAGTTTAATCATCCAAGATTGATCCAGTTTGACAGCCATTCGATAAAAGCAAGATTTTCACAGTTAGATCCGGTATGATTCAAAATTGAAATATCTTGATCTGGGGATAAATGGCATGATTGGAGAAAAGGAGATACATTGTCAATTATCACTAAAAATAATTCTAAGTGTATCTCAGTGATTCGGAAAGATCTCTCTCAGAACAAGGAAGAACAAGGCAACCGGAATAACTTAAGTTGTGCATTTATTGCAATAGGAAAATAGGGTTTGCGCAGAGATAAAAGGTTTTCTTTATTCATCATTTGCACATTTGCATTCAAGAAGAAGAAAGAAAGAGCTCTGCATCAAGATTGTTTCAACCTTCTCAAAGTTCAACCACAGAATCTAATTCAACTAGCGATCCTTTTGGTTCATTTTGTGAACCCTAGAAGCATAAAAAGGTATTTCCATTCTTGAATATCTCTCTTTGAATCTTTTCCAAAGATGGCTACTCCAAATGTTGTTACGATCACTGATAGGCCGCACCCAAAGTTCAAGAAACATCCCTACAAATCCCCAGAAGTTGATCTGTTAGGCGCCTTTTCTAGCATTCTGCATGGGGTTCTACATGTAGAAGATGTTAGGGTGTACATACATGCAAATATTGAGGAATTTGGGGAATCCAAGCTGATGGATATCTATCATAAACAATTAATAGATGAAATGTTTGAACTTAAACCTCAATACAAGGCCCTTCGGGATAAACATTTTGGACATTGCATCCACTTTCCCTATTTTGTAGAAGATAAATGGGTCTGGTATGTTCTTAGCAGAATACATGACAACTTCATGTGGTTGATGAATCCCTTTAAGATAACAAAGGATGCTATTAGGGCAATAACTGGATTGCACTCATCTGGTGGGTTGCTTGCTCTCAAATCTGTCAAGAACCAGATAGCAAGTGAGGCTATTAGATCTAAGTTTGACAAAAGAGTAATGACAATAGAGGATATCACATATCTGGATATAAAATTTGCCTCTATGATAATAGGTTATAAAATCTATCACTCTAGCAGGGAGAATTCTGTGTCTGGAACTGTAATTTATACAGCATATCAGATGCTAAGGGAAAATGATGATTATGACCTATGTGATCTTCTTCTGAACCAACTGTTAGAAAACTTGCAAAAGATCAAGAAGGATAAGAAGAACTCATTCAAGTATGGTGGCTTAATACTATGTTTATTCTTTTATTATATGAATGAGCTACCCGGATCAAGTGGTTGGGTATGGAAAAATGCAAGACCGGTTGCCATACAAATCAGAGACTACATGTATGGGCTTGGTGATGCCAAGGCTCAAAGCACAGCACTCTGGGGATATTTTAAGAACTTCCAAAGTATGATGTAGGCCAAAGAAAGAATTCCTCAAACAATAGTTGAAAAGTATAAGGATACAGTATGCTTCATGGTAGACACTGATCAATGCCTAATGGAGGCAGTTGAGCCCAGAATAGTTTGGATTATGCCAATGGGATATGAGGTTGATGAGAGAATCTTGGAGCTACATATCCAAAACTTGTTGAGTCAGCCTAAGGATCCTAAGGCAGAAAGGTTTGGAACCTTTGAAGAATTAAGTGTAAAGATTCATGTTGAACTAAGGCAACTGGAAATAAAAAGGAGAGTTAGAAGGGAAGTAGAGGAAATGGCCAAGAGATATGGCATATCAAAAGAGGCAGTTGATGCAAATAGAGAGAAAATAGAAAGACCTGAGAAAGAGAAGCAAGAAATAGAAAAAGAAAGTGTTCCGGTGCAAGCCTCCTCCCGGACTAGATCCTCAAAGAGCTCTGCACCTACCACCTCTAAGAACTCAAGAGCCTCAAAAATGGAAGCCAAGACATTTGGAAAGGGAGAAAAGAGAATGAAAACAAAGGCCACAAGGTCATACATAAGCCCAAAGGATGATGAAGAAATAGAGTCTAATGAGGAAGTAAAGAAAATGAAGAAAAAAAAGAAAACATCCAGGGAATCCTCTGCCGGTAAAAACAAAGAAGAGGCAGAAGAATTTGTTGAAAGGCCTACTCTCTCTATTGATGATGTCACTAAGGCAGTCACTGTGGATGGGAATCTATAACCAATGACTAAATTTTATGATGAATATAGTGACGCTGACAAGAAGATCTTGGAAGATGCCACAGTCAGGTACCTAAACATTTATAATAAAGCATTTATTGAAATCATCTCTCTAATTCCCAAAAGTCTAGAGTAGGAACTTGAACTGAGAAAGGAGAATGCTAAGGCTAAGGACCTAGAGATCCGAGAGCAGATTGCTATTCAGCTCTATCCTTCTATTACTCCAAAACAAATGAACATGATCTTTAAGGACTGCAAGGATGAGTTCCGGAGCAAAGCAAGAATGAACAAACTAATTCTTGGAGAGACTGATCATGTAGCAAAAGAAATAGAAGACATCCTCTGGAATGCATTCAAGAGATTTAACCTTCCTATCATAGAGGAAATAGATGAAGAACCTTCTACCATGGATGTCGAAGGATTAAGTGCATCAAAAGAAGAATCTACTGAGATAAATGTAGAAGAGTCAAAATAGATAGATGAGGAGAAGTCTAAGGACTTGGATTCCTCTGTTCTGGAAGAGGAAGCCCATGAAGAAGTCAACATCTCTCCTCCAGATCCTACTGTAGACATTTCAGACTCAGGAGCTGAAGGAGAAGGAAGAAAAGAAGAAAAAGTAAGTCAAGAAGAAGAGGTAAAGGGAAGAGAAGAAAAGCAAACAGAGAAGATCTCTGATGACAGTTCAGAGATTCCCAAAGAAAAACTCAGTCTCCAGTAAGAGGCACTACAGAGGCAGTGAAGAAATTCTTGAACAAAGAGATGATGGAGATAGATGAACCAGAACTCTTTCAAGGACCACTCAATTTTGATTCCCTTTCTCCGGTCCAGACAATGAAGATAGCATCTTTTGCCCAAGCTAAAGCAAAAGAGAAGCTTCTGAAGTCTCACATGGAAGACTATGAGTTGATAGAGATTACATCTGGGATGCTAGAAATGATCATGCCATCCTTCCAGAAGGATCCCTCAGCCTCTCCATCCGGTAACTTGAAATCTTTGGTTAACTCTATTAGCACCCATTTTGATTCTTTGGAAAAATTGGCAGAAGAGAAAGTCCGGAAAGAATTTTTGGGAAAGAGATTCACTAAAGTACATGGACTCATAACTAATGATAGGAGGACCCTGGATATTGGGATAAAGAGCCTAGAAAATGATCTTAAAGATGGTGGAGAAATGTATAAAGTTTGTCTATCCTGGTCTAAAGTGACAAAGGATATTGAAAAGAAGGTGAAAGAACAAGAAGATAAACTGTCAAGTTTATCTCAGAATTTTGATCCCCTCACCACTTCTATAATGAATCAAGAGTTCCAAACCATCACCATTATAAATGAAATAAAGAGGCTTGAAAAGGAGAGGAAGAATATAATAAGTAGGATGAGTGAACTTAGAGGGATAATCATCCCTAAGTTAGAGGCCATGCATGAGGCCTTAACTGATGCTTAGACCACAGCCTGGACCAGTGATCCGGTAGACTTAAGAAGGATAGAAGCCTATGCATTCTTGTTGAGTGGTCACATTTCAATTTTGGACAGGATGAAGCAGAGTTGGGAGATAGAATTTATACAGTTAAAGACCAACTTTGCGGATATACTTAAGTATATGTAAATATAACATGTTTATATACTTATGTGGCTATGTATAGGTTGATTTTTGCAAATTTTGGTGTGCAGATTCCACCATTTTCCATTGATGTCAAAAGGGGAGTGAGGAGTAGTGAAAAATGTGGAATCCAGCTAAGGGGGAGCTCTGATAAAAGTGTACATAAGACAGAGCATCAGCCAAGGGGGAGTTTGCTACGACACTTAGTCATTTGTCACTAAGTGTTGCCATTAATGCCAAAGGGGGAGATTGTTGGCAAGAGACACTATGTGGCTTCATGAATGTTGTCATTGATGGCAACACAGTCTTTCCCACACATCCGTAGCACATAGTATGTCTCTACCGGAAGATAGATTGAAGAGTGTTTTGGTCCAGTGAGTAAGAACAGAGCATGAAGAAAGGTTCGACAATCAGGTCCGGATCTCTCAGATGGTGTAACTCATAAAAGTGTGAACTTGGGCAAGTCAAGAGGAGTATCATAACTACTATATTCCAAAGATTGAGCCTTCGGTGATGACTGAGTGAAAAGATATAAGCATCTAAGTGTTGGGTTCCTGACAGGTAGAGTAGACTGAGGAAGAACTGACTGGCAGAGCATCAGACTTTAATCCGGATGAGAAATTGATGGTGATCAAGCTATTTGAGGGATCATACATGGTTGGCTGACATGATTGGTGACTTCTATGTCTATGTCTTTTATACGCATCACATATTAAGCATGGATTCAGCTGACAGATCAGTATCTTAGAAATATCTTGATTATTCCGGTTGCCGACTAGATAGATGTTGAAATCCTTGATGCAGATATATATACCAAATGGATTTCAGTATGAAGGTGTGTGTGTGATGATATAGTGTGCGAGGAAAGGCAGAGAGAAGTGTGGAAGCATCTATACAAGTCCAGTATGTGATAGAACACCAGCACTAAAGTAGAGGAAGAATGAAGTGTAGTAAATCAGTATATTGAGCCTAACCGAAACTGAACCTCAACATATGTGGATTCCTCTCATTAGTTCAAATACCTGGTTATGTTCTATAAACTTTGTAGATAGTGAGTCTCTTGTAGGCAGTGTGCCTCTTGTGAGCAGTGTGCTCGGGCAGTGAGCCCTAATTGGCAAGTGCTATTTTGTACTTCTTATTCTTTTAACAGATAATACAATCTTGGGTTAGTCACCCCGTGGTTTTTCCCTTAATAGGGTTTTCCACGTAAAAATCATTGTGTTATGTGTGTTGATTTTATTTTTGCTCTCATGGTTATATATGCTTACATGTTTTGATGTTGCACTAATTGTTAAAGAAGAAAAGAAAGTTAAAATATTTAAGATAACTGATTCACCCCCCTCTCAGTTATCTACCTTGTTTCCAACACCTTTATACACCAAACCTCTCGATATACCATTATTGCCGACACCCTATACTGACGTGGTCTAGATGGTACTTTACTCCATTGTTTAGAATGAGAAGAATCTCAAACCACTTTGCAAGATGTACACGAAGGGATTTGCGGAACACACTCTAGCAGTCCTTCCTTAGCTAAGAAACTCATGTGTCTGGGTTATTATTGGCCAAACATGGAGATAGATTCATATCAATTTATAAAGAAGTACAAGCAGTGCCAGATACACGGGAATCTGATACATGCACCAGCCCAAGAGTTGAGACCTTTAATGACACCTTGGCCCTTTTGTCAATGGGGCCTCAACCTTGTGGGTAAAATCCATCCACCCTCATCCAACGACCACAAATTCATAATAATTGCCACTAAATACTTTACCAAGTGGATTGAAGTTGTTCCCCTCACCACCATCACAAGTAAACAAATCTCCTCATTCATCCTCAATTACCTCATCTACAGAAACGAAATTCCCTAATCCATTATCACGGATAATGGAAGAACCTTCAAAAACTAGGATGTCTAAGAACTTTGTGACCGATTCAAAATCCAACACCATTTCTCCACACCCTATTACCCCCAAGGCAATGGTCAAGCTGAAGCATCCAACAAAACTATCTTGAAACTTCTCAAGAAGACAGTCAATGATGCTGGCCGTGATTGGCACATCTAACTCAATCCCACTCTGTGGGCCTACAGAACTAGTATACACACTCCCACAGGTGCTACCCCTTACACCCTTATCTATGGCTCAGAAGCTATCCTCCCCATAGAGGTCGAGTTACCATCTCTCAAGGTGTCGTTAAAAGGTCTCATAACAGATGAAGAGTACAAAGTTTCTAGATTGCAAGAACTAGAGTTGCTAGAGGAAAGGAGATAGAAAGCCTTTGATCATCTCAAAGCATATCAACAAATGATGTCATGAAGCTACAACCATACAGTCCGCCCAAGAGTCTTTAAGGTTGGAGATCTAGTACTTAAAGAGAACCCATGCAATCAACAGGATAGGGAAAAGAAAGGCAAGTTCGAACCCAACTGGCTTGGGCCTTATGTGATCATAGCTGCTTATGGATCAGGGGCATATCAGTTAGCAACATCAAAGGATGAACTGTTCGATGACCCAATCAATAGCATGCATCTTTGCCAGTTCTATAGCTAAGAGAACCCTAATGTAAAAGAGGCATAAAATACAAAAAAATCAAAAAACTAGAAAAATACAAAAAAAAAATCAAAAAACTAGAAAAATACAAAATAATAAAAAAAAATTAGAAAAATGCAAAAAAAATCGTCCTTTGGTGAAAACTTGGCAAACAGATGTCATACATACTTTCTAGCTTTCGTGGAAATAAAAGCAAGTGGTGAAAACCTGGTAAACAGGTGTTACTTGTGATAAACTGCTTCCTCCATCTTTGGGAAACCAATCACCTTGTGTCCATTCTTGCTTCACTCATGTCCCATTCGATCCATATCTATTCCATAATAAAATCCTAACAATAACCTATCATGGCTTGATACTCTATCTCTTTGTTGCCTTGTCAACCAAGGTTTTATCCCATATCCTATCCATAGTGTCAGCCTAGCATAGCGTGTCTCGTCAGTATCCGCATGGTCCAAGTCCATGAACTATGTTGCCTCTGCGTCATCATGTAGGCAAGTCCATTTTTCAAATGCACCCCCTAGGGTCCACCTTTCCATCTATCCCGTTTCTAATCATCTATCCTCTAGTCCATCCATGGTCCCTTAGGGTTTACCCCGAACTACATTGCCTCTGCATCGTCACGTAGGCAAGGCCATTTAGCAATGAGCCCCCGAAGCACTATGTCAGTCTCTTAGGGTCCATCTCACTAATAAGGATTGTGGAATCTTTCACCAGGCATACAAGTACAAGCAGAGCCTGCTTCCCAAGCAGAAATCTTGACAAAAGACATCAACCTATCCAACGCAAAGAAAACATGAACCTAAGGCTCTCTAAATGATTTTATCTAAATTATGGCAAGAAAAACACATCTAAAATGCAAGAATGTTTTGTGTTAGTTAGTTTAACTTACAGAGTCTTGATTTTTGTTATTATGTCTTTCTATGCTACTCGAGGATGCCAAAAGCTCGAGATGCTATAATGGGGGCATAATCATTTTTCTTTCTTTGCTGTTTGTGGATTAAACTTTAGTAATGTGAAGCCTTGTCTAAAGACATGATCGGCAAAAGATCATCGAGGACATCAAAGGTCTAACATGAATGGGGGCAATCCTTGTCTGTTGATACGCAAGAAATACTCAGGTCATCTCAGTTTAATTATACCTAGATGCTTGTATTAACTTGCTAAAGCAAAATCCATGTAAGAAGTACTCAGGTCATCTTGGTTCAATTATACCTAGATGCTTGTACTAACTTACAAGACTCGGGAAAAGTACCAAAAAAAATCGCCCAATGATGAAATAAGCACTTCAAAATACTTGCACCATCAAGATGTCTAAAGCAAAGCATCCATCATATATCCATTATACATGCATACATCCGTATCCCATGTAATAAATGATCCAAGCAATGTAGAGTATCAATACAAATGAAGCTAGTGAGTCTTTCTATCAAGTCATTCTTTCAATCAATCTTCTACCTATCATTATGCCACCTCTGTGTCGATAGAGTACATTTGAACATCACAAAAACAAAGCATATAAGTTGCATATCATATCACAGGAGATAGTCATTTACATGATTAAATCCATTGCATACATAATAAGTGCATTAGGTCATACATATACATTTTAGCAATCATCACATAGTGTCAGTCAACAATAAAAAATCAAAAAAAAAAGATAAGTGCATCACATAAACTGCATAATCACATACATACCATTTTGCATTTACACATTAGAGGCATATCAAGTAAAAACATCTAAAGACTGCATTAGGTCACATAGCATCATAAACATCTAAAGACTGCATTTGGTCATATAGCATCACATAGCATCATATAAAAGTCTGCATTAGATAACTGTTATCCTATTTTCCTCTGCCCAGAGTCAAATGGTTAACCGGGTACTTTTCCTTGAAAATCCTTTGGAAAATGTTCCTATAAAGCTTAAAGTGTCATTTTGCCCCAAAACCATGCCTAAAAAACCTTACCATTGGAAAGAGTTTAAAAAAATAGGCAGGTTTGCTTTTTACATCACCCCAAAATTTGGCCAAATAAAGAAGTTATTCATGGTCAAAGTTTTGGTCAACATGCAGTTCAAATGTACATTCGCAAGCAAAAATCTCAATCGGCTTTCAAAAAGGTGGAAAAGATGGTTGTATGCATCCCAATCGCATATCGGGTTTGTATATACATTTGGGGGATCTTTTGCAGATTCCCCAGAATATTCTGTGCTTGCATATCAAAGGTTTGTATATTGAGTTTGTATATTTGCACATACAATGAAATATACAATGAAAAACATACAAGGCCGACGGACATACATTTGCTACAGTGGAATGCACATTCACCAATGTACAAGGCAAAGAGCATGCAAGTCAAAGATGCAAGGAAATATGCAAAGTGAATATACATTGAAGATTCCCCAGAATATTCTGCCCGTGCATACTAGGGGACTTGTATATTGCTTTGTATGTTCAAATATACAAGCGACTATATAGAATGAAAAGTATACATTACAGGTATATTCCATCAAGATTCCTTAATTGTATGTGAGAGGGTTTGTATATTGTGTTTGTATATTTGACATACAAAAGTGCCAATATACATTTGCTATAGTGCCGCGAGGGGAGATACAAAGAGTCGCTACATAAAAGGCATACAAAGGCATTTGTATATCGCTAAGATGCATGAGACGAGGCCCTCGCATATACAAAGAAGATTGTATGTCTTCTACATACAAGTGAACATGAACAGTGGAATGTATATCGGCTTGTATGTGCGAACATACAAGGCTGATATACAAGGTTTATATGCATCGGCTACAGTGAACATTCAAAGG
This sequence comes from Cunninghamia lanceolata, assembly GCA_027924645.1. Lineage (NCBI taxonomy): Eukaryota > Viridiplantae > Streptophyta > Pinopsida > Cupressales > Cupressaceae > Cunninghamia > Cunninghamia lanceolata. The sequence continues at coordinate 423,947 of BSBN01000327.1, read as the reverse complement.
AAGATACAAATGGTGGGGTCCGCCAAGGTACAAGCACTTTGTATATATCTTCTGCTTGTATGTTTCCTTGTATATTTTCATATGCAAGACCAGATGCAAGTTAACATACAAGAGGTGGGGCCTGCACATACAAGGGAAATTGTATGCATATGTAAAATTGAAAATACAAGGCATGTACAACCCCAATATACAAAGCGCCATGCATGTACAAGGGAGTTGCAGAGAAGGTTTTTGAATGCTGATTGGGGCGGCAAATGCAAGCGATATATACACACAGATGCAAAGTGATATATACAGGCGGTTGACCGAAACTTTGACCGCCTGTATCTCCTCCATCCTGGGGAATTTCAACATGCTGCAAGAGGAAAAGATGCATGTTTTTTATCCCCTCTTTCTTCTGGCTAGCTTTTCAGGAGTTTTTGTCACTTCTCAATTTCAGATCTGGATTTGTATGTCTTGTGCGACTGGACGTTTCAGCAACTACATTGAACAGATGAAGATATTTTGGCATTCATTGCTGTAACAGGATGAAGCAACTCGCATTGATGGTAAAAGATATTTCCCCACCACCTCCTTTTGCAGATTGACGATGAGTAGGCTGATTCATTAAAGACTAAAAATATCCCCTACCTACCTAGCGCCAGATATTTGACGCCATAGCTGTTGCAGCTGGACGGTCATTAAGGGTAGATATTTTTTCTGTTCCAGCTCATAGAGCAAATTTTGTAACTGCCCTAGGATAGTTTGGAATGCTATATATATGCATTCATGAGATGTAAATAGGGTTGGAAATTTTTGGCATTCTAGTCTTTCTATTTCCAAACAGAGTTTTCATATATTGTAACCTTGCCTTTCATTAGATATATGCAAGTTATTTTACCTCCTTTTTTGATTTTCTAGTTCTATGTAAATCTGCATATGGTTCTCTGTGAATTTCTTTTATTCCTCTCAATCATATTGCTTCTTGCCTCTGCTAGGGTCATTTGAATCTGTGTATGTTTATTTGCTAAATCTGATCATATTGTGCATTTTCTTAGTGTTGTGAAAGTCTCTTTTAATCTATCTGGTGCATCACCCTTTGTTTTCAAGTTTTAATCTTCATTTTTAAAGTTTTACTTCTCCCTTTTCCCCAAAATTCAGTAGTTTTAGGTGATAATCAGGTAAGGAAGCTGGCCTTCTCCCGAGATCTGATCTCATTTAGCAAAGTCCCACACTTAGAGATCATTCCCATTGTGTCATTGGAATGCTTGGAACCCTTCCAAGTAGGGTGCAATTTCATGTGACAATAGTTTCTGGCACGCCCGATGGGACCAGTTCGATGAACTTCTTATCAAGATACTAAGAGATTTGGTGTTTCTCCTAGTATTACTAGCCTTTAGAGGCAAAACAAAGAACACCATGTTAACTCTACTAAGAGAATCAGCTGGTGAAGGCAACCCAAGTACCTGATAAAATTTTATCAAAGGTCAGGATTTTGGTGATTTTCTTGGTCTATTCAGCTTCCAGAAGCGTTTCAATCACCTGGTGACTCCTTTTCTGGTATGTATCCAGTTTTTCTTTGGTTACAAACCTATTTTGCTCTTATTCTGACATATTTATGAATATCCAGTATTTAGATGCTATAAGATGTCAGAATTTTATGGGAAATATGGCTATTTCCCTACCCCTAACTCAAATACAGGTTGTTGGTCCCCATATCAGCAATACCAGGCCCTAAATGCCTCTATATTTATGCCAAACAACTCTTTGCCTCATTATGATCAGCCTTACCAATAAGAGCATTTTCAAGCTAATCTTGCTTATCCTTGTTTGCAGCCCATTCATACCTATAGTCAGCCTCGTGAAAACCATCCTACTCTAAATCAAACACACAACCTCCCTAGCCAGTCCCAAAATGATACTGATTTAGGTAGCATTAAGAGTTTGTTAATGGATTTCCAAAGGCAAATTTTAGAAATAGATAGAGAAGCACAATATAACAGGCAGCAAGAGGAGTTTGGATATCAAGCTTATTTGTCAGAGCAGGAGGTAGAAAATAGAGGGGTGTATAAAGAGAAATTCTTGAACATGCAACTTGCAGCTAAAAAGAAACAAATAAAACAGTCGCTAGCTCAAGTGCAAGAGCCCAAAGTGAAACATTTCTCTCCTATTCCTAGCTTCAAGCAAGTCCATCCTTCGGACCAAAGTGAATCTGTGAAAGTGGCTCAAACTTCTCTACCATGGCAACCTTCTTGGATCAAGCATCCTGGTTAGAAAATGTCAAACCTTATGAAGGCCAGTCCTCTTATACCAATTCAAAATTAGGCAGAGGAAACAATTGTAGAATCCAGGCCTATCATAATTCCAAGTTTTAGGCAGCCTTCTACCTTTAAGGTTCCAAGTTGGAAAGGGCCATCTTTTTCACCCTGTGAAAACCCTCCACCAAACACACAAATGGAAGCATGCTCTAGTATCCAGCTAGCAGAAGAAGAAAAAAAGAGGCTTTCGTTGGCTCCTTTTCAAAGGTTGGAAACTCAATCATTTCCAAATCCATTCTTTGAAGAACAGGTTTCCAGTTTCAGAACACCAATCTTCAAGCAAGATGAGTCTCCTAAGTCTCCTGAATTGAATATTCTGAGTTTTAGGGAGTCACATCCACTGAAGGAACCTATGTTTGACCAAGAGCAACCTAGACTCCACAAGTTTCCAGGTTTCAAAGCCTATATCCCTCTACAGGAGCAATCTGTTCCTACACTCACATAGAAAAAAATGTTTGAATCTATTGCACCTGTGAGTATTGTTAATGTCATGTCAATGATGGATGATGCTACCCTACTTCATGAGCTACCTGACTATGTTGAAGCTGAAGAAGGCGAGCAGCTAGTTGTAGATAGGCAGCAACAAGAGAACACAGAAAATCATGACAAATTGCTACAGTTTGGGGCTGAGCAAGACAGTGAGGTTCCAAACCATAAAGAGGGCCAAACATGTTGCCCTATGATAGATGACACAGAGGTTGATTATGCTGATATGTTTGAGGAGCTCCCATGCTTTATTGAAATTAATGAGGAGACTGACTATGGACGAGAGCAAGTTGAAGATTTGTTCTTTATTATCTAGCAGGGATATCAACTTCTTAGTGGGGAGGTTTTCTCTTTTAAACATGTGCACGACTCATTTTCTAAGCCTAAATCAAAATATCATGAGCATTTTGTTCATAAGGTGGGGGCTGCCATATTTATAGTGGAATCACAGGGGCTAGAGTTTTTAGACCAGCAAGAGGAGGAAAAATGCAACAATGACGACATTATGTCAGCCTTTTTGGATTCTTTGAAGGAAGAAGGAGAAAACCATGAGGTCCCAAGCCAGCTATTTCACACACAACAACAACATGAGAGTCAAATGGAGGGCACTATCATACCAAATGAAGAGCAAGGAGAGAAAGAATCAGAGTAGAGGCATGAAATCAATCATCATGATTTGCATGTCATTTCAAGGGGATGCCCAATCAGGCATCTAGCTCAGCTGGAGACATATCAAGAGGAGTCACCACTTGTCATGCTTACCTCTAAGCATGAAGTTGAGCATCAAAGTGAGTGGGATCAGCTCATTTATTCACCACAAGCTAGTAACATCAGCAATCAGTCTAGGTGGATAGGTAAGTTTATCTCCACTTTGAAGGGGGTGTTTTATCAATTTGTCATATGTACTTTTCCCCCTTACCTCTTTTTAACTGCCCACATGAATGGGAAACATTGTAAGTTATTAAGAAGGGGTACTTATTTTCAAGAACCAGTTAATGGCTTTGATTAAAGTCATGTCTGACTGGTTAGTTTAGGATTGGAATAGGTTTCATTTCTGTTTTAGTTTTCTCTTTCCCTAAGTGCTTTTGCATAGGCTGCATTGTCATTAGGAGAGTGCAAGCCCTTTCCCCTTTTGTGTTTTGGAGGCAGTTTCCAGTTTTCTAGCATGTTTTAGACTTGACCCCATGCCCAATGGATGCTTAAGGCCACTAATCATTTATTTAGTAGGCAAACACCCCATAGAGGTCACCAAGAATGTTATCCTATTTTCCTCTGCCCAGAGTCAAATGGTTAACCTGGTACTTTTCCTTGAAAATCCTTTGGAAAATGTTCCTATAAAGCTTAAAGTGCCATTTTTCCCAAAACCTTGCCTAAAAAACCTTACCATTGGAAAGAGCTTGAAAAAATAGGTAGGTTTGCTTTTTACATCATCCCAAAATTTGGCAAAATAAAGAAGTTATTCATGGTCAAAGTTTTGGTCAACATGCAGTTCAAATGTACATTGGCAAGCAAAAATCTCAATCGGCTTTCAAAAAGGTGGAAGGGATGGTTGTATGCATCCCAATCGCATATCAGGTTTGTATATACATTTGGGGAATCTTTCGCAGATTCCCCAGAATATTTTGTGCTTGCATATCAAAGGTTTGTATACCAGGTTTGTATATTTGCACATATAATGAAATATACAATGAAAAACATATAAGGCTGACAGACATACATTTGCAACAATAGAATGCACATTTACCAATGTACAAGGCAAGGAGCATGCAAGTCAAAGATGCAAGGAAATATGCAAAGTGAATATACATTGAAGATTCCCCAGAATATTCCGCCCTTACATACTAGGGGGCTTGTATATTGCTTTGTATGTTCAAATATACAAACGACTATATACAATGAAAAGTATACATTGCGGGTATATTCCATCGAGATTCCCTATTTGCATGTGAGAAGGTTTGTATATTGTTTTTTTATATTTGACATACAAAGGTGCCAATATACATTTGCTACAGTGTCGCGAGGGGAGATACAAAGGGTCGCTACAGAAAAGGCATACAAAGGCATTTGTATATCGCCAAGATGCATGAGACGAGGCCCTCACATATACAAAGAATATTGTATGTCTTCTACATACAAGTGAGTATAAATAGTGGAATGTATATCAGCTTGTATGTGCGAACATACAAGGCCAATATATAAGGTTTATATGCATCAGCTACAGTGAACATTCAAAGGAAGATACAAATGGTGGGGTCCGCTAAGGTACAAGCACTTTGTATGTATCTTCTACTTGTATGTTTGCTTGTATATTTTCATATGCAAGACCAGATGCAAGTTAACATACAAGAGGTGGGGCCCGCACATACAAGGGAAATTGTATGCATATGCAAAATTGAAAATACAAGGCATGTACAACCCCGATATACAAAGTGCCATGCATGTACAAGGGAGTTGTAGAGAAGGTTTTTGAATGCCGATTGGGGTGGCAAATGCAAGTGATATATACACACATATGCAAAGCGATATATACAGGCGGTTGACTGAAACTTTGACCGTCTGTATCTCTTCCATCCTGGTGAATTTCAACATGCTGCAAGAGGCAAAGATGCATGTTTTTTGTCCCCTCTTTCTTTTGGCTGGCTTTTCAGGAGTTTTTGTCACTTCTCAATTTTAGATTTGGATTTGTATGTCTTGGGCGACTGGACGTTTCAGCAACTACATTAAACAGATGAAGATATTTTGGCATTCATTGCTGCAACAGGATGAAGCAACTCGCATTAATGGTAAAAGATATTTCCCCACCGCTTCCTTTTTCAGATTGATGATGAGTAGGCTACTACATTAAAGACTGAAAAATATCCCCTACCTGCCCAGTGCCAGATATTTGACACCATAGCTATTGCAGCTGGATGGTCATTAAGGGTAGATATTTTTTCTGTTCCAGCTCATAGAGCAAATTTTGTAACTGCCCTAGGATAGTCTAGAATGCTATATATATGCATTCATGAGATGTAAATAGGGTTGGAAACTTTTCGCATTCTGGTCTTTCTGTTTCCAAACAGAGTTTTCATATACTGTAACCTTGCCTTTCATTGGATATATGCAAGTTATTTTACCTCCTTTGCTGATTTTCTAGTTCTATGTAAATCTGCATATGGTTGTCTATGAATTTCTTTTATTCCTCTCAATCATATTGCTTCTTGCCTCTGCTAGGGTCATTTGAATCTGTGTATGTTTATTTGCTATATCTGATCATATTGTGCATTTTATCAGTGTTGTGAAAGTCTCTTTTAATCTGTCTGGTGCATCACCCTTTGTTTTCAAGTTTTAATCTTTATTTTTAAAGTTTTACTTCTTCCTTTTCCCCAAAATTTAGTAGTTTTAGGTGATAATCAGGGAAGGAAGCCGGCCTTCTCTAGAGGTCTGATCTCATTTAGCAAAGTCCCACACTTAGAGATCATTCCCATTATGTCATTGGAATGCCTGGAACCCTTCCAAGTAGGGTGCAATTTCATGTGACAACAATAACTTCACATAACATCATAAGCATCAAATAAACATCTAAGTCTGCATTAGATAAACATGTGCATCACATCATACAAATAGAAATGCATCCATAACATAGAATGAGCAAACTATATATAGAGAGCATCAAATAGCTGCATCATCATATACATATCATAAAACGTGTCCAAGTGTACAATATCAAATGGTCCATCTCTGAGTCAGTGTCGTATACAATGAATACGTCTCTAAAATAGTGATACATGTCTCAAAGTACAAAAATTATACATCTATATCCGGCTATCTGAGCCATCAAAAAGTGTGCATAGGAGCCAAAATCTGCCCAAGTATCTACTATCCCTGCTGCTGTGAACCGCTGCTCCTGTCAGTATCTCCTGAATCCCCTCCTCTGCTAGCCCCAAACTATTTTGGGCCCATCACAGAGGCTCCTGACCTTTATCCACCTGCTCTCTGGGAGGCCATGGACTGGCTCCTGTAGCTCGAAGCCCTCTGACTAACTAGCATGCACCATGGTATAAACCTCGGTAGTACTGTGTCTGAGCCTGCACTATGGCAAGCTCACCCTACACCTGCGCTAACTGCCCATATACCTATGCCAACTATGTATGTGTCTGTACTAACTAAGCCTGAGCCTAGTGCACCTGTCCAACCAAAAAACTACTGGTGGCATCTGTCCCAAGGGCTGACACTATTGTATCTTGCTCTACTTGGATAACTTGTATCTATGCCTCTACCATATCTCACTCTCTGGTGAGCTCCAAGATAACCTCTGCATCTGTCTCCCACCAGGCATCAGCCATCCTAAGCCATGCTCGCAGCTGCCTAACCTATCCTCTTAGCACCACTATGGCTCTCTCATGGACATCTAGCTGTGCTGGACCCTGAGGTGCCTATCCCTACCCCTATGGTTGAGGTACTTGTTGTTGTGTCACCTGCTGAGGTGGCGGCATCTGTGCCTGCTATGCAACCTGTGGTGGCACTACCTACTGAGCATGGGAAGGTCCCTCCCCAGCTCTCCTCCTCTACCTAAGCCTGTCTCCATCTCCATCACCTCCCCCTCCTCCATCATCTCCACCACCTCCCCCTCCTCCACCATCTCCACCACCTCCCCATCCTCCTCTCCTCCTCCTCCTCCTCCTACCAACCTAACCCTCATCATCTGAATCTGCCTCGTCTATACGAGACACCAGCTCTCTAGGACCTGAATACCTTAGAAATGGATGAGCAACAAACCACTCCTCAAAGTCCTGAGTCATCCCGGCATCTGTAATCTCTCTCCTCATATCCCAGGCAACATAAGGAGTCTACTGAAACTCTGCCACTGCCTCCTCATAAGATGCCACCGGCCCCCATCTGAATCTCTTAGCGTGAGTCCGTGCAAACAGAGGTTGCTCCTGTGGCATGCCCTATCTCCTCCAAAACTGTCTCTGAACCTAGCTGACAATCTGCCTCTCAAAAATAAACCATGTCTGGCCTATTAGCCACCACGTATGGTAATAGTATGGCAGCTCATCCGCCTCATCCTCCCAAGGCTCACAGTCTAGATATGGCCTCCAGATGACCACATCTACTCCATCTAATGCATGCCTCCAATACTTGATCTTCCCCAACCTATGCTGGGAAATCACTCCTACGTAGCCATAGCTGTACGACTCTCCTCTCTGTCTGTCAAAAACACAAATAGGTCTAATGATCACTATGTGCTCCCATAGCCAAAACTGCAGCAATGACACACCTACTGATAGGCTCGTACCCCTGTGGTATACCACCTGATGCATTTCATGGTATAAGTGTGCCAGCATGCAGACACCCCAAGCATAACAAGTGCCCTCTGTAACCATCCTCTCCATAATCCATCCCCATCCAATGGGGAACCTATGTGATCTCCTATCGGGGCATACAATGCCTCTGATCAATCCTGCAACTATCCCTGGGAAATAGTCGTAGTAGTCATGAATGTCCTACCAGGAGATGACCTATCCGACTAGCTCGGGGTCATCGGATACTCACTTGCACTTAGCAAGTCCTGTGTCCCTTTGTGGATCGTACTCCACGAGCTCTCCCTGAATGGGCAAGTGGAGTATCCTATATACATCCTCCAATGTAACTGTCATCTCACCAGTAGGGAAGTGGAAGGTCCCGTCCTCACTGTGGAACCTCTCTACTGTTGTAGTCAATAACCCGCGGTTCGCTCGAACCTCAGGCATAAAACAAACATAGTCCAATCCCATTGCACTAAGCGCCTCTCGATCCAACTCTGTTAGTATATGTCGCTACAACATAAGCATGGGAAACTGCTCCCTTGACTGAAGTGTATCTCGTATGTCCTCCTACAAAGCACGCAAAGCATGGCATCAACCTAGAGCTGCAAGTACCATACTCAACATATCTGTAGAAACATATCAACTAACTTAACATGTCAAATTTATCAAAATAGCACACTACATCTCTTGACTAGATTCTTGCAATCTCAGAGATAGTTTATCGATTAACGCATCAAACAAGATGCCAATCAAGTCAATTTTGTTAAGAAAACTACCTATCTATATCATATGTGCCATAACAGATGGTACATGTGCTATTTCTTGCCAAATGCGCCACTTCTGGCAAATGCGCCACAAGATTCCATGCATGCGCCACCTTATACCGTAAATGCGCCGCCCAGTTGCATGCGCCACTTCATACCGTAAATGCGCCGTAGAATTATACATGTGCTGACTTAACTCATGAATGCGCAGCTTTAGTGTATGCACCGTTCTATATCCTAAATGCGCCATAGAATTATAGATGCACAGTTTCACATGCTAGATGTGCCAAACTGCGATTTGTCTATCCTATTTTCTCCTAGCATTTATTGCGCTAAAAATCAACTCTAGGGAAAATTTTTTGAGATACATACCGGGGGTCCTACCTCTGCTGACCGGTTGAATCATCAGACTCGCTCAAAGCGATGCTCCTCATGTGGAATATCCATCCTCGTGCTGACTATTCTATGCTCTATGCTCTCCTAAGCTTTCAGAAGCAAATCAAACAAGGCCAAATGTGCAAATGAATTATCTTGTGGACCCAGCTCCTATATATAGCATGCAAACCCTAAAATGGCTATGTGGTGACTATGACTATTTCTCGCACCCATTTTCTTCCTGTTTCTCAAAAACTCATCCTATTTTCTTCAAACCTAACCAACTTTTCCCTTTGTCTTCATGAGATCATCCATCTCATGCCTTCTGCCTTCTTCCCATCCAATCTTCCGAGGGGGCATCCTACCATTGTTAAACCCATACCAGGGGCAAACTAGGGCATGTATCATTATAAAAAAAAATTGATTCTTTGAAGCAATGCCGTAAACTACATTGCATCAAAGAGGGGAAAAATGTATACCCCTAAAAATGACACGACTCTGTCCAAATAAATATTCTTAATATTTATTTAAGTCTAATTCCTTTATCAATAAATAAATAAACCCATTTATTTATTTGATTCACATTCTCCCAACAATTAAATAAAATCAATTTATTTAATTAAATTCTTAAAATTCTTCTAAATCCTCCAACAAATTAAATAATACCAATTATTTAATTAGTTCTCCCAAATTCATTCTAAATTAAATAATACCAATTATTTAATTATTTCTTCCAATAATATCTTCTCTAAATTTAAATAAATCAAATATTTATTTAAGTTGTCTATTTCTTCTAAATTGAGTTATCTATAAATATAATTCAATCAAATATGCACATGCAATTGAATATTCTAAATATTTAATTGGGCTAAAATATCTTCTCATCCTCATGCAATTTTCATTTTCTAGTTCTATTCTCTTAACTGATTGATCTATTCTTTTAATTGATTTAATCTCTTCAGTTAACTCATTCTTCTATTTTTTTAATTCCTCTCATGCAAAATATAGCAAGACACATGTCTTCTTCTTATTCGTGCACATTCTTCAACTATTCTATACCGTTGATCTTCTCATTCTTTCTATACCATTGATCTCTTCTCTCTCAAGTCTATAAATTGAACCCTTTTCTTCCATTTCATTCATCCAAACTTTAAGTAAACTTACTCTGCAGGAATTACAGCGTGCCTTTGGCACCAATTCCTTCATTGCTTGTGATCACACTTGTTACTACACACTACTATCATTGTTATGAATCTCATCTTCATTGCGAAACTATCATAGCCGTTCCCATTTGAACATCTTGGAATCATAGCAAGGAAGTGCACCTTCTAAGGGCCATATTCATAGAACAGATCATTTGTGATAGGTGATCAATGGAAGCTGAGAATTAAAGGAGGTTTGCTTTGTATTGTTCATTGTTTGATTGATCTCTTTTGTTCATTATTTCATTGAGTTTTGGGTATCATTGATATATTATATTGATTATTCATTTAGATCCAATTTTCCTTTAACAACCGCTAAAGAGTTAAAGAATCCAATGTTGCCAAATAGAAAGAGATACATTTGATGGTTTCATTGTAGCCACCCATGATAAAAGACAATTTGAATTGTTGTAGTAGTCAAAAAGTGAGATCACAAGTTTGTGAGGAAATCGGGAAGACTGAAGAAGCCAGTTGCAACATTTAGAGCCACATGGAAATGCAAATTGGTAAAAACAATTGTAGAAGAGGACAAATTGAAAAGTCAGACTACAAAGAGAAACTGCAAATCAGGTGGTAGTATTTTAAAGGGACTGAAGATATTTGACTGGACCATAGTCCAAAAGCTACAAGATCTTAATATAGTTGGCTTACAAAAGTTAAAGCCATTGTTAATTTCAAAGAAATCAAAGAAGGCAGATCGTAGAAAAAAGGTCGCCGAATCGAACAAAAGAGACACAGCTGACGAAAAGAGGCCAGAGATAATTAAAAAATACAGATTGTAGCCAAAAGGCAATTAGCAAAGATTTGAAAAGTTTGAAGGCATCATAGAAAGAGTGAAGGTGCATGAAGCTGCCAAAAGCAATCAACAAACAATTGCAGACAAGTGTAGTAGCACAATGAAGAATGCGTCAGGACATGTTTTCATAAGAGGTGTAAGCAATGGAAAATTATTTTGAGTTTTGTAGATCTATAGATCAATTGGCAAAGACATTATGAAAATAGAGTTTGTGAATGGTGAAGCATTAGAAATTAAAGGGGAGTGTTAGTGTGTAATTTCTCCTATATTACTATATTTTGTTAATTAATTAAAAAGGCAAAAGTTGTAATTAGAAAAGTCTAGAAGAAGGGTCTTGTTTTTGTAAGTTTCTAAAAAGAATAGATAAGGTTTAGTAAGTTCTAGAGGAGTTAGCATAAGGATTGGAAGCTTCTAGAAAGGCAAAAACATTAAAAGTTGTATACTAGTATTATTTGAGAAGACCTCTATAAATAAAGGCATCATGTAATGAGTTTATTATCAAGCAATAACAATTGCTTTGATCATGAAGGATAAGGGCGGCTTGGGTATCATTGACCCTTACACGCAAGGAGTCTATCTTTTAGCCAAATGGATTGGTAGAGCCTTGGAAGGAAATGCTCCTTGGAAATTTTTAATTCGATACCATATCCAAACAGCTACTACAGGTAAAGCATGGAGTACAATTCATTGGAATGACAAGATACTTTTGGCTCCTTACTTCAAGATCTATGGATCAGCCCCTCTTAATAGAATTTTGAAATCTTGGTAGTTGGTTTCACACAAGTTGTCTTGGTCTGATCAGTCATTCAACCATGGCCTTAGTTTTGCAACCTCATCGATATGGTGGAACCGTCTAATCCAAATTAATAGCCTCCACTTGCAAGGATTTATAGTTTCAAGGCTAAGCATCTCTAAAAGAAAGGCATTCAAGTGTTCAGGGATCTATGGGATATTTCAAGTTTTATGTGGAAATCATGGCAACAACTCAAGCTATGTTTTGACTTAAGTTACAGAGACAAGGCTGCTATGTTGGAAATTCAAAGAATGGTTCCTCCTAACCTCACTATCCTCATGTCTTTTTGCAGCCCCTCTTGTTTTATAAAGGATTGGAGGTGGCCTAATGGTTGTTGTATCAGAGCCTTTCCCCTCAAAGTGTTGTATAGACAGCTTGTGCCTAATTTACCAATTACCTGCCGGCTTAACACTCTTTAGAGATGTAATCTCAGCCGAGCTTGTACGCTCAAAATCGTGACTTTGGTTGCCTAGGGCTGTCGAGTCAGATTTTGACACACACATAGACCCTTCCCTCCTTTCTACGGGGTGAACCGCCACATCACTCTCGCTCTTGTGGAAGTAGCCAGTCGAGAGGAGGTGAGACACGACAGTGGTCTAACTTGCTGGAGAGCTGGACTTCGCGAAGAGGGGTCGACACGTCCTATAGCCTTTGTTGTTGTGTGCTAATGTGTATGTTTTGTTCAATGATTATTGTTGTAGAGATAACCGTATGACCCAAAGGGTCACTAGTTACTCTTCTTCTGTTATGGTTTCTACTGTTCCACCTCTATGTGGGTAAGCTGATACTTTCGTTGATGGCTTCTTATCTTTCAATCTATTGGATGATTACACGTTGTATTTGAAGTTGTCTAAGTGATTCTAGTTGTTGTAAGATGAATGGATCTTGTTGTGGTCTTGGATTGTTTTCCTCAATCTCGTTGAGGATTGCCCTCACCCACTCACCTCTTAATCCTGGGCACATTCGTGAGCCAAGACAAGAGATAGGTGTATGTGGACCAACCTTGACCAGACTTTGGGTTTTGACCTAGGGTTTTGAATTGACCTAGATTTTTATTTGTGCATTGACTTTTGTTGACCTTGTGATGTTATCAAGGGTTTGCAAGTTATCTGTGTGCCTAATGTTTTTGTTCTTTTCTATATTTTTATGAATGCAACTATATGACATGAAAAACTTGTTTTTGTGTTTTTTTGGTATTTTTAGAAATAAAAGATGCTTTTTTAATCTAGGAAAGGAAATATGAATGCAACTTTAATAAATTTTACCTAATGTAATTATTCTATGTTTTTGGGGTTTTTGAATGTTTTGAAGCGATTTAATGTAGAAAGGGAAATTGCAAGTAATTGAATTAAACTATGAATGCAAAATTACTTCTAAAATGCTAGATCTAACTATTTTATCAAGGGAAAAGCAATAAATTACTAATCCCAAGAGCAATTTCAATTTTCTAATTACTATGAATTGACAAAAAGCATAGAGGAACCTAAAATAAAGAAGACTTGTGAGCCTCCACTACCCTCAGAGATCCTTGATGGCAACCTCGTATCCTCTTGAAGCAGCGAGAAGACTTCTTGGTGACAAGACAACACAAAGAAGCGAAAGAAGCTTTAGAAGATTTATGAAATGAGCTCAATGAGAGATATTGATGAGCACAATGTCTTGATTGAAGCAGCGTAGCGATGCTTGAAGAGATTTATGTGAAAGTTTGATGAATAATGAACAAATAAAATGCACCTTCGTCTTGTGTGAGCATGAGAATGTTGATTGGAGAGTAAAAACTTAGCAAGAGTTGTGTGCACAATGAATTTGCTGAGCCCTTTGTGCTTGAGGGAGGGGGGTATTTATAGGTTAGAAGAATGGAATTGATTGAGAAGTTAACTCAATTGATTGAAGAGTTAACAAGGATTGATTAGGGAGTGAACTGGATTGATTACCCAGTGAACTCAGTTAATTAGGGAGTGATAATGCAATAATAGCTTATCACTAAAGAAGAAATGGAGTTAGAAGAATACATGGAAGATAATGATTTGTTAATTTTAGATCAAATGGAGTTAATTATGCATGTGTGGGTGCATGAAATAGTCAACTCCAAATTAGGCATCAAAAATCATGCAAACTTGAAGAAAAATGAGTGAAAATAGAGCTATATTGAGTTAGAAACTCGAGTTTTTTCATGGTTGGAAACGCGATAGGGTCACCCATGGGTCACCCCTTTCACCAGTAGGGTCACCCATTGGTCACCCAAGGGGAGATCCTGGTTATTTTAGGGTCACCCAACGGGAGATCCTAATTTTTTAGGGTCGCCCGGTGGGAGATCTAGAAAGAAAGGGGTCTAAGGGAAAATGCATGATTGGAGATGGTAGAGGAGATGAAAATGAGGGGATCTACCTCCAAAAATAGGTCAATCATGTGCAAGAATCCAAATCTCCACTTGCAAAGTAGGATATCCCAATGGGAGATCTGGAAATAATAGGGGGATATTTGGATTGGTTGAGTGAAACTGAAAACTTTAAGTGGAAGATGGGTCCTAGGGACCTCTAGAAGGCTTATAGGGGGTGGAGAAGATGAAAAACATAGGTAAAAGGTGAAAACCCACCTACAAGACGCATACAAGGCTTAGAAACAGGGTCGCAAGCTTAGAAAAATGCAAATCGATAAGTGTCGAAAAGCGTCGACAATAAAGAGAGAGGGAAAACGACAAAGAGGAAACAACACAAGCCAAAAGAAATGACACGTCACCAAGAGGTTTCTACTTAGAGGGCATTATTTCACACTTACATGTATGTGACAAGGATCATATATCATCATAGGGGTCCTCATGGAGGTTGTGCATGATTTTTGTGTTTATAGAGCCAGATGGAATAAACTTAGCCTTCTTATTTGGAAATCTAAAGCCGACCCCCAATCTTAGCTTGTTGGTTGGAAGCTTCTTCATGCCAAACTCCCAGTGAATACCCACCTTAAATTCCTTCTCCCACCCCCAGTCTGTCCTTTCTATGGTAAGACTGAGTCTTTAAAGCATTGCTTTTGGTTGTGTCCTCATGTTAAAAAGATATGGGCAATGCTTAGGACTTCCTTACCTGCCCTCTTCCATTTTTCTTAGTCTTTGAAATCCATTCTTCTCAAATTCTCTGCCTCACATAACATGATTTCTAGTGTTTGTCAGCTTATAATAATCAAACACATATGGAAGTTTCATTTCCTGACTACCTTGTCTCATTATTATACTCCCCTGGAGATTGAACTTCATGATATCTATTCGAGTCTTCTTATCCAGATGACAAGCTTAGTTTCCTCTTTACATGAGCAATGCACTACTTGAATCAAACTGTTGATGTATAAAATTGTGTAGGTTCCAACATCAACATGGGAAGTTTCAAGAATGTGAGACTTGCTACTTGAAACGACCTCTAGATTTTAAAGAAGCTAGCTCTTCCTATTTCAATTGGGTTTTGAGCAAAGAGAAAGAAATAAATAGGATTACAGATATGATAAGCAAATCTAATTTGTGGTGATGTGCCTAAGTAAAAAGTACTCCTTCAATTCAAGCACAGTGAAGCTATTCTCAAGATAAAATTATATTAAAGAGCAGATACTACATGATCAACATAAACAAATATAATGAATATTATCAAAGGCTTATAACCAGATGACTTTGCAAAGACACAGATGATATCAACCAAGGCACAGAATAGAGTTCTTATTAATCTTCTAGCAACATAAAAGGCACAGAAACATGCACAGATATATCGACTTTCTTATCAAGAATAACAAAATAAAGGCAAAATGACATAAACTGGTCACAACAAAGTCTCTGACTTCTCTATTAGATTTCTAATTGAAAACTTGTTTCAAAAGCCAAGTCATAATCCTATTCGATTACAAATTCTACATATTTATAATCATCGATTTAACCCAAGATTGCCTGCAACAACCTGAATCACCAACATCCAAATAGAATTGAAGATTACTGGAAGTCCATGGCAGTTACGATCTTCAGAATCCGTAATGGCCATCACTCCTATGCGCTCATTGGCTGGGACGAAATAATATGTGGCACACTAACTGCATCGAGACTAAGACACATGGCAACATCCGTGTGCATGAGGTTCATAAGAAATTATGACAAGTGGCAGCATCTGCATACACTTAAAAACTCTTTTACCTTCGAAGAAATTCATAGGAAATAGCCACTTGTCACAATCCGCAGTCTTCAAAAATGATACGTGTCCTGCCCCGCCAGGCCTTTAAAAACTGTCTTTATATCTGGGTGCCCTCTGTTGTGACATCTGTCGCAACCCACTTCACATAAAATTGAGACACAATAATAATGGCACCCACTGCATTCATAACTTATTACCCACAAAGGGAATAAAACTGGGACAGATGGCGGCACCCGCATAAAAACAAGCTAACACGCGGCAACCTCCGCAAGCTTGAAACAAAATGAAACTTTTTGAAGGATCCTTCGAAAGTTGACACTTGTCGCGTTACACTGCAACTGTGAATTAAAATGTTCCATGCTACAAGAAGATTATGAATAAAGTAACCATTTCTCTATTATCGACACGTGGCACCCCCCGCAAGCTTGAAACAAAATGAATTGTGGCCCACCATATTTATGCCGATATCAATATAAATTCTGAAAAGGGACATGCGGCATCATCTGCATAAACTTCAAAAAGACACACGACATCACCCGCAAGCATATAGAAAGAAAAGGAACTTTTTGAGACTGCTTCCGCTAGTGACACATGGCACGACCCACAAGCTTGAAACAAAATGAACCAAAAGATGTTACTCGATACTTGGCACACTCCACAGCAAACTCAAAAGGACACACGGAGGCCTCCACATAAAACTGGGTGGTTGTTTCATTATTGTGGTTTTGACACTTGGCGTGACCTGCGCACAGAAACATTTGAGGCATAGAAACATTTGACACAAATACAATAAGCCACTGTAACTTTAATCGCCACACCACCAAAACTGAAACAAAATGTAGAGACACTCTACAGTTCTTGGCGACCATCAGGACTTCTGAGCCTACTCTGAAAGAACCCAAAATTGATAAAAAGATATGTATTAAAAATAAAACTTGAATTATAGATTTTGCAACGCTGTCTGATATATAGACCATTTTGAATCTGAGAGCCCCTATCTACTCTGCAAATCTTGAAAAGCAAAATCAAGATTAATTATATCTTTATGGGAAAATGTTTGCAAAACGATAGGTATCAACACAGTTTCAACTTCCTTTACTATTGATGAATCACTCAAACCTTAGAAAATTATCTGATCATTTTGCTTGGTCAAAAGAAGGGCCTTGATGTCATCTATCATCAACATTGTGTTACTATCTGGGGAAGGTGAAGGAAGTCCCAGCTGCACCAAATCATCTATGTCTTTCTTCATATTATTTACTCTTTTCTTCAATATATCTAGGAGCTCCTGACAATTTGTGGCCGCAAAATTACAACTCAAAACCTCATTGACATTTTGAGCAGAAACCATTCTATCATTGATACCTTCTCCTCATAATGTTTCATCTGTTGTGTCATACAACTTTTTCAACAAAAGCTGAGAGTTAGAAACCCTTAATGAAATAGTGGATAAAGTGGCCTGCACAGAAGTTTCTACCTTCTCACATAGCTTCTGAGCATTTAACTGAAAAGTAAAAAATGGCTTTAGCTAAATAATCTCCTCGGAGATTCTCTTCCATACTGAAACATATAGCTCTTTCACCAAATTTAGAACTCTAGCATTCTGTGGCCTATTAGCTAACTCAATTGTCAGTTGTTTTGTTCTTTGTTGCTCAGCCATGAGTTGTGCCTAAGCTGCACTATTGGCATTTTGCTCACTCAACAACTTTTGTTGTAACTGTGTTGACTCTTGCAATTTATCCTGATACCTCTTTTCTATAGTGGCCTTTTCCTGTCTTAAAATAGACACTGCAACCGTCTCCTGTGCCAACTCAGTCTTAAGAGGAGCAATTTGGGCCTGTACAGCCTAATGTATCTGTAAAGAAATAGTGTTCTACAACTGTTTGTTCAAATTATCGATCTCATTTATTTTAGATTGAATCTCCCAAGAGAGATTACTGCTATTCACTTTCTCTTGAGCCAAATCATTTTCTGCCTTTTGTAACTTCTTAGACACTTTTAAATAGTCTATAGCTACAGTAGTTGTAGTTTCATTTAGCAACTCAACTCTGTCCTATGGCCTGAAGAGAGACATATCCATGGCCACAGCATTCATAGCATAATCTTGGGGTTGCATTTGCTCATTTGGTTTTACTACATTTGGGGACAAATGTGTCACTGTCAATGATTGTTGATAGAGCGACCTCATGTGTGCCACAGCAGGGCTTTTGTTTTTCTTTTTCCTCTTCTTTTCCATCTTAGCCTCTCTGGGCTTTTTGGTTGTGTCTACTTGAGCTTGGAAGGTAGGAGGAGATGCAATGTAATCTCCAGCAAAGGGGTGACCTTGAGGAAGGCCATAAGGAATAACAAATAATTGTTGGCTAGGGGAAACTTGGGGGGGTTCGTTTAGGCATAGATGGAGAAAATAATGGTAGGGTTATGGCCTGTGAGGACATGGTCGGTGCACTGGTAGTTGGGGCAGAGGTTTGTGTAAGCACCACAGAAGTGGCAAGGGATGTGGAAACCTGAGTACTTGGGATTACCACTCCTAAATGAGAAGAAAGAGACACAAGAGAGAAGGGAGAAGAAGTACTTACTTGAGTCGCAGATGAGGTAACTGGCACTTGTTGTTGTTGTGGTGCTGCTACTTCTTCTTCTTCCTTTGGCAGGATCAACCTCCTTACCTTCAAAGGCCTCTATTGTTTCCTCTATTTCTTCATCTTCAATATTTACAACCACTGGTTGTTGGAAAGGGACCATTCTAGAACCCCTAGATGTCGAAGTTGTATTTGTTCCTAGAATTGGTGATGACACAACACCTTTTTGCTTCTCTAAGGTGCTAAGGGATTGAGGCCATGAAGATCTAGGATCAACAAATGACATGTGTCCTATTTCTTGCATTATTGGGGTCGACTCTATTTCTTCCTCTGGTTCCTCACCCTTCCTCTGAATTTTACTTGTGTCTAGACTTGAGACTGGGGATGGATGCCACTCATCCCAAATTGATTCCCATATCTCATCATTTTTAACATTCCCAAATGAATGTGTAATCTCAGAAGTCTCTTGCCTATATTTCCAATAGGCTTCAATCTTTTCTGTTCTCCATTCTTTTGCTTTTAATGATTTCCTTAGACTAGTAGTCATCTTTAGCTTAGGGTCATACTCTTTCTCTTTGACATAGAAGGTTTCCCATGGCCTAGGCCCCTCATAGGGGAAATCAGTTAATTCCACATAGAGATCTGGGTTATCTTCCTTTGGAGACCTCCTATCTTCCCAGAATGGCCGTCCTTCATGTACCATCTTGGCACAAACCTTATTATTTATTATCCAGGAAGCTAGGAAGCTATCTGGGTCATATTTCCATTTATCTTCTATGATAAGAAAACCAAGGGTAGCTAATTTCCTTAATAAGAGGCTCTCTATACCTCTAACTTCAAGTGTCATGTTTCCCCTGGCCCATGGGACATCATACATCTTTTTCTTTCTTTTCTTGTGGTCGAAATCATTATCTACAACGGATACTTGAAGGGTAACCTCTAAGAATACGACCCTAGGGGTCAATACTTTAGGCAATAGCACTGGCTCTTCGGTGAAACCTTGGACTCTGATTATTGTAGTATGGGATCCAAATAAGTAATCACAGGGAATTGGGCAATTGGTTATAAAAGCCCTTACACTTTGTGTCATCCTATGTTCCACAGGCTCAGGACTTAACTGGCTAAAAGTGGGGGTGACAAAAAACTCCCAAAACTCATATGGGTTAGAGGTTTCAGATAACACATGTGTCCATGCAGACACAGGGATGGTTCTACTATGATTAGAATCTGAGTCGTACATATTTAGGTGCATATGCTGTATAAAAAGACCAAAATTTTGATATAGTATAAGATGGAACAGGAAAGCAGAATACATGAATACTCGCTTTGTTTTGAAATTGGCAAGTTGGTTGATCATGGCTGCAACAATTTGTTCTAAAAAATTTAGCTGGTACTCGTGAGATTTATCCACAGTTTTCATTCTGAAAATGATTACCAGTTGCTAGTCATGAACTGTGTTGCCCTCCTTCATTCCAAAAATGAAAGCTGTCATTGAAAGGGCATCCTGAACATCAGGGTTAAATTGTGCATGGCCAGTGGGTAGTGTAGGCATCTGAGTATTATCTTCACCCAGATGCATCTATACATTTAGAAATTTCAGTGTGCTATGTAAATTCTCCCATGTGCCTTGCATCTTGGCAATAGTTGGAAATGTTGTCGTTCTATCATATTGCAGGGCCAGCATGTCCCTTATGGTCTTGGACATAATATGAACTATGAAAGGACCCTACTGGATAGAATTTGATGGTGCATGAAACAACTCCGCACACAATTTAATTAGCTCAAGACAAGGGTGTACATTTGGAACTAGGAACTATGCCAATTGAGAAGTCCATATTCTCATACCAAAAGTCTCATACTGCCCCTTGTTTGCTCGGATGAGGCACCTCTGATGTGCCCCCTCTCAGAGATTCTTGGTGTTCTTTTGAAGCAGTGTGCCATATATGTCATCTGTATAGTCTTTCACTTGATCTGGGTCAACTGATAATCCTACTTCAGGAACCCTTGTTCTTGGATAGGACTTCCTTGGTTATGTAGGTGTCGAAGCATATGACTTGTTGTTCAACAATTTATCAGTTGACTCAAAAATTCCAAGTCCCTCCCGTGGTGACTGTGTCTTAGACATATCTATATCTTTGTGAGAAGAATTAAGAAATCTTTAACACATAAAAAAAGAGAAAAACTATTTTAGCAAAGTGATACTTAGCTGAAAGGCACTTGTGAGGATCAGAGCTCAGACGCGATAGTGATTTAGAGCATAAAGATAGAAACAAATGATGCTTTCAAGGACTTAAAACCTAGCTTATTGGGCCTTGTGGAAACAATAAATGACACATCCCATCTTATTAATGGTATTAATGCTGAGAAATAGTTAATGTATCTTTTCAAAATCTTCGTTGGAGGGAGTGTCAGATATGTTATGAGAGTGACTATCTTTTTGAAAAAGCGTATACTTCCGTGGGATTTTGGGGATTGTTGAACAACCTTAATAAATGCAAGGGCTAAAAGAGAAGGGGCTTTGCACTACTGATACGTGTTCACTGAACACTTATTTGAAGGGAAAGTAGGAAAAAAAAGTAGGAAAATAGAAAGCGAGAAAAGGAAACAAAACTAACTAACTATGATACATAATGAGCCCCTTCTTAGGTGAAATGCTTCAGAAAGATCCCATTTACCGGAATCTCTTCAGGTTCTCCATTCATGGTCTCCAACTCAAATGAATTCTATTGCTTGCAAGAACGAACCTTATAAGGACCTGTCCATAATGATTCAAATTTATTGTGTCAACCTGGCTTGGCAGCTCTTTCATCCCATTTCAATATCAGAGAGCCAACTTCAAACATGGGATTAGAAGTCTTCTTGTCAAACCAATTCTTAACCATTTTCTAATGTTTCATTACTGATTCATGTGCCTTTTCTCTCTTTTCTTGGACTTCCAACAACTCAGCAAGTTTGACTTGCATTGGCCTATTTTCCTCAATTTCTATCTGTTCTAACAGTTATAAAGTAGGAATCGCTAAACTTAGTGGCCTTACTGCAGGTTTACCATAGACCAACTCATAGGGAGACATTTTAGTTACTTGCTTTGGTGTGATCCTGTCAATCCACAGTGCTGTATTAAGTAACTTATATCACTCTCTTTGATAATTAGTCCCTATCCTTTTTATGAGTCTGATAAGGTTATTATTTGTGGACTCTGCCAGACCATTACCTTGTGAGTAATAATTTGAAGAAGTTTTCAAATATATCCCATTTATTAAAGCAAACTCAAATAATTTGGTTCCCAAAAATGCTTTGGCATTATCTGATATGATGGTACGAGGAGGACCAAACTGAGAAGTTATGCCTTCTAAAAATTCTAGTATGACCTTTTCTATTGCCTCTTTGAGTGGTATTGCTTCACTCCACCTGGTAAAGTAATCTGTTGCTATGAGAATCCATTTGTGTCCCATATTTGATACTAGATTTATCATACCAATAAAATCTAAACCCCATTGAGCAAAGGGTTCATCCACAACCATGGGACTTAGAGGCATTGTTGTGTTTCTCCTTTTGCTAGTATAAAACTGGCAAGCTTGGCATTCCTTAACCATTTGATGGCAATCTATAAATAGAGTGGGCCAGAAATATCCTACTTGTGTCACTTTGACTGCAGTGGTCCTTGCTGAAAAATGTCCACCTGAGGCTCCATGATGCAATTCATGTAATATTCTTTGAGCTTCATCTTTCTCTTTACATCTTAAGAGTATACCATTGGTATTCCTTCTAAATAAGATCTGATCAATTAGTACAAAATGGATTCCTTTCTGCCTATAGTACCTTTTCTTATTATGGGAGAGTTCATTTGGGAACACCCCATACTTCATAAATTGTATCATGTTTCTAACCCAAGAATCTTGGTCAACCTCTTAGAGTTTCAACACATTTTCATTTTTTGTTTCTTCAGATACTGATCTTTCTGTGTCTTGGGTCATGTACTGGCACAGTCCTTTGCCTCTGACTAACTTGGTGGGTCTTACTTCTACATCATATTCTAAAATCTTTGTTATCCAATTAGCTCTTTTCTCAGTGATCTCACCCTCCATAATATATTCAGGGTGAGCTACTAATATTAGAATTTTATTTCCTGTTACCAAATGTCTAAATTTTTTAAGGGCTTTTACCATGGCGTATGCTTGCTTCTCCACAAAATTATATCTTGACTCATACTCCTTGAGAGTCTTGGAGAAGAAAGCTAGTGGATGCTCTCCTTCCTCTTGATCATCTTTCTGAGTTAGAACAGCAGCAACACTAAATTCTCTCCCATACACATGCATTATAAAAGTTTTAGAGAAATCTGGGTTTCTAAGTACTGGGGCTGTTGAAATAGCTCTCTTGACCTCTTCAAAAGCCTATCTTCCTTCTGTAGTCCATTTGAAAACTAGATCTTTTTAAGCAACAGTGTCATTGGTCTAATTAGACCTGCAAAATTAGATATAAATTGGCTGACAAAGTTAATTTTCCCTAAAAAGGATTGAACTGCTTTCTTGTTGACTGGTAGAGATAGATTCATTATAGTTGTGACCCTCTCTGGATCAATGGAGACCCCTTCCTTTGACACTATGTGTCCTAGAATTTTACCCTGAGGCACAACAAAGATACATTTCTTGGGATTTAGAGAGATCGCGAACTCTTGACATTTCTTGAAAATAGCCTCTAAATGGTCAAAATGATCTCTAGCATTTTTAGAAAAATATAGTCAGGTCATCTAGATAGATCAGAATTATCTTATTTATAAGCTCCCCAAATGCTACATCCATTGCATGCTAAAAAGTAGCTCCAGCATTTGAAAAGCCAAAAGGCATTTTAGCATATGCAAATGTTCCCCACTTTGTAGTGAATGCTATCTTATGTTGATCTTCATCTGCTAACCAAATCTAATTGTATCCTAAAAAACCATCAAGCAAGGAAAACCTTTCTGACCCAGCCACAGTCTGTAAAATTTGATCCATAGAAGGCAAGGGATAATGATCTTTTAAAGATGCTTTATTCAGATCCCTAAATACACAGAGTCTTATGTCACCATTCTTCTTTCTTACAGACACTAGGTTTGACACCCAGGTTGAATACTTAATTGGGAAAATAATCTTTGATTCCAGGAGCTTTTGTAGCTCATCCACCATTAGGGGTTCAATTCTAGGATTCACTGGCCTTTGCTTCTGTCAGACTGGTTTGGATCTTTCAGTAAGCTCTATGGTGTACTGGACGATCTCTCTATTATAGCCATGGAGGTCCTCATAGGTCCAAGAAATCACCCTATCATATTTGTCACATAAAGCAATCAACTTCTTGTTTTCCTCTTGGGTTGTTGCATTATCTATTTTTAACTTTCTTCCTTCACTAACTTGAATTTCAAAATAATCCTCCTTATTTGCCTTAAACCTCCTCTTCTCTAGGCTTGCATCTTCTAGATCAAACAAATTTTCTAGAGTAATCAGTTCTTTAGGGAGTTTATTTGACCTTAGCTAGATAATTTGATCACCATATGCTTCCTCAATTTTGGGGTGTAACTAGTTAGCAAACTCCCCTGATTGCTGTAAAAATGAAAGTACTTGAAGGTCATTGTCAAAAACCTGCCAATTTTGATCATTGTCTGGAATTGTTGGTCTTGTTATAACCTTAACTAACTCATTGTTAACTAACAGATCACTTACTGGATCAAATTGTCAACCAATTTGTGCCATTCTATTTGCTTCTAAATTTTGGGCTCTAGGCACTACCTCAATATTGAAAGCATCAAAGCTATCTATTAGGTCCCAAATCCTGTGCCGATAGGACCTCATTCTTACATTTTTGGCTATTGCTTTCTCTCTGATTTGTTTTACCACTAGTTCTGAGTCTCCTTTCACTATTAGATTCTTAATTTCCTTTTTCTTGGCCAACATGAGTCCATGCACCAAAGATTCATATTCAACGTCATTATTGGTACAGGTGAACTGAAAGCAGATGGCTCTTAGAATTTTCTCACCATTTGGCAAAGTAAGGTAAATACCTGCTCCAGCACCATTCTTGCTCCTAGCCCCATCAAAATTTAAGGTCCAGATTTCTGAGTCTCCTTCAGATTCTCCACTTTCTGATACTTCCTTCCTTATAATATTCAGGATTTCTTGGTCTTTTTCAAAAATAACATAAGTGCCTAGACCAGTAGAGTCATAGTTTCCATAAGGATCACTCTGCATCATGGTCAACAACTGATTGTTCTCTTCTTGTTGTTGGTCATGTTCAGTCCAGTCACCTAACTCTTCAACAAAGACTCTCTCCTCTTTATTCATCATGGCATGGGATGCTTCTATTTTTGGGGTTAGTTCATTAATAATATGGTCTTTGGATAATGGCTCAGACAATACTTTCATCTTTGTCCCATACTTGGTTCTTAGGATTAGGTGTGACCAATCTAGTGACATGTAACCTCCTATTTTGGCTATGAAATCTCTGGATAAGCACAAACCAAATACAGGGGGAATATCTATGACTACCACATCCTGATTGACAGTTATATTGGGACAAGTGTATAGTTGTAATGGAAGTTGTTTGATTTTTCCTATAGTTTGAACAGATTTCCCATCCAACTGTATGACCCCTCTGGTAAGTGGCTTATACTTTATCTTTAAAGAATCTACTATCCGCTTTGGCATTACTATAGTACTAGCTTCAAAATCTATCATTGCATTATGCAACAATTTTTTTCCCAACTATTAAAGTCAGATAAAATGGATCTGGTTTAGATTTACCTACCTCAGGTGCATTGTTCAACAGAGCTATTGTTTGTAGAGGTATGGTATCTTTATGTTGGATTTTCCCTTTATCAGTAGCTCCTTCTTTAGCACTGATGTGTTTAGAGGCCTCTTGACCTTGTAGAACTATGGTATCTTTATGTTGGATTTTCTCTTGACAGTGTCTTCTGCTCAGGAATAGACAACATATCCCAGATTGATACGTGTGCTAGAGTCCTTTTTAGCTGGTCTACCATGTTCATAGGTCCTAATGCTTATGTCTTTGAATAATAAGGGTACCTTGTCTTTTCCATCTGTCCTGAGGTTACTTGATTCTGCACAGGTTGGGGCACTTCTTGCCTAGAGACTGGATTGTGATGATTTTGAAATGGAGTTCCTATAATCTCATTATTTGTGACTTCAGGCTGCTCCATCATTCTCCTCTTTGATCAGGTGTAATAGTCTGATTGCACCACTGGTTTCTTTGAAGTGGATGCCTCATTCAAGAACACTGAATCTTCCTCTTCAATCCATGAAAATAAGGCATGTTCAAGGGCTATTTCCTCTTCTTGTTGTATAGACATCCCTTGCATCTGGGCAACCATTACTGCATTCTAGACACCAGGGGATTGATATGATGGAGTATTAATTGTTGAGAATTGTCCTTCTAATCCTCTCTGTTCTGCTATCTTTTTCTACAAATTACCTCTGGGACAGTCTCTGGGCATATGGGCATTGTTGCAGGGAAAGCACTAGGCATTTGTGTCATCTACTAAGTTATTTTTCCCTAGAATTATTTCTCTATTGGGATTATGAGGAACCATTTGTAGAGGTGTAGGGACTGAAACCAACTGGTTTGAAGGCTGAGGATTATTTTGTCTTTGAGGGCCTTGATATTGATTTGGCTAAAAAGGGGGTCTATTTCCTTGGAAACCTTGATAAGGAGGCTTTGAATAGGGATTTTGTTGTCTCTTTAGGTTAATTATCTCATTTGAAAAGGTCCTTAGAATATTCTTGACATCATCCATTTTAGATGGTTGAGCAAGGGTGTTGCCATAGCAGGTTGTTGAGGTACTGCAAATGAATACATGGACATAGGTGGAACTGCAAGATTGGGAGCTTCATATGGTAAAGGTAGGGAGATTTCTGGGAACATGGGCATAAGGGGCCTTGGGGCAATTTTCTAGCATCTATAAAGTTATTTTCAGCCTTGACAGCCAATTCATATGCTTCTGGCAGTGTCTGACCTCCTAGGGAATGAATCATTACTAATATATTAAAATTAAAATCTTTGAGGTAGAACACAATAACCATACCTGATAATGGTCTTGTTGTAGTAGGAATTCTATCCCAAGTTTTTTGAAATCTTGAGTTAAAATCAATCATAGCTTCTTGTGGTGCCCTTTTGATAGTGATTAATTGTTGCAACAGGGAAGATTTATCACCTTTCTCTTCAAATCTTGCAAAGAAGGCATCACCAAGTTGATCCCATGTAGATATTGTATTTGGAGTGAGAGATCTATACCAGTCCAGAGCCTTTCCTTTGAAAGAAGCTTCTAGCAGTCTTATTACCACATTCTGTTCAGTAATAACATGTACTGCACACACATCAAATACATCTTGTAGATGTTCCCCAGGTGTCTTGAAATCTTCTCCATTGAACTTAGGTAGACCCTTCAAAGCATTGGCTGGAATAGGATCCCAAGTGGCTGGTGGTACTGGGAGAATGAGAGGACTACCAGTGCTCTAATTTGCATAGTTCCTTGGAGGTATAGGTGCTCCCATGTTTGTTCCTTATGTTACTGCAACCTAATTCACTCTTCTCCTTGGAGCAGTTACTAATGGTGGTAAAAGAATGCCCAGATTATCAGCAGACTAAGCTCTTGTTGTAGGTCCACAGCTCTGGCTCCTTGTCACTCTCTGGCTTATACAATCTTGATATGAATTTCAAGAAAGGTCCCACTGGGTGTGCCAAAAATTGTTGATGTATAAAATTACGCAGGTTCAAACATCAACATGGGAAGTTTCAAGAATGTGAGACTTGCTACTTGAAACAACCTCCAGATTTTAAAGAAGCTGGCTCTTCCTATTTCAATTGGGTTTGTAGCAAAGGGAAAGAAATAAACAAGATTACAGATACAATAAGCAAATCTAATTTGTGGCGATGCGCCTAAGTAAAAGGTACTCCTTCAATTCAAGCACAGTGAAGCTATTCTCAAGATAAAATTATATTAAAGAGCAGATACTGCATGATCAACATAAACAAATATAATGAATATTATCAAAGGCTTATAACCAGATAACTTTGTAAAGACACAGATGATATCAACCAAGGCACAAAACATTGTTCTTCTTATTGATCTTCCAGCAACATAAAAGGCACATAAACATGCACAGATATATCAACTTTCTTATCAAGAACAACAAAATAAAGGCAAAATGACATAAACTGGTCAAAACAAAGTCTCCAACTTCTTTATTAGATTTTTAATTGAAAACTTATTTCAAAAGTCAAGTCATAATCCTATTCGATTACAAATTCTACATATTTATAATCATCGATTTAACCCAAGATTACCTGCGACAACCCGAATCACCAATGGCCAAATAGAATTGAAGATTACTGGAAGTCCATGGCAGTTACGATCTTTAGAATCTGTAATGGCCATCACTCCTGTGCGCTCATTGGTTGGGATGAAATAATATGTGGCACACTAACTGCATCGAGACTAAGACACATGGCAACATCCACGCGCATAAGGCTCATAAGAAATTATGACAGGTGGTAGCATCCGCATACACTTAAAAACTCTTTTGCCTTCAAAGAAATTCACAGGAAACAACCACTTGTCGTAATCTGCAGTCTCCAAAAATGATACGTGTCCTACCCTGCTAGGCCTTTAAAAACTGTCTTTATATCTGGGTGCCCTCCGTTGTGACATCTGTCGCAACCCGCTTCACTTAAAATTGAGACACAATAATAATGGGACCCACTGCATTCATTACTCATTACCCACAAAGGGAATAAAACTGGGATAGATGGCGGTACCTACATAAAAACAAGCTAACACGCGGCAACCTTCACAAGCTTGAAACAAAATGAAACTTTTTGAAGGATCCTTCAGAAGCTGACACTTGTCACATTCCGCTGCAACTGTGAATTAAAATGTTCCATGCTACAAGAAGATTATGAATAAAGTAACCCTTTCGCCACTATCGACACGTGGCACCCTCCGCAAGCTTGAAACAAAATGAATTGTGGTCCACCATATTTATGCCGATATCAATATAAATTTTGAAAAGGGACATGCGGTATCATTCACATAAACTTCAAAAAGACACACGGCATCACCTACAAGCATATAGCAATAAAAGGAACTTTTTGAGACTGCTTCCGCTGCGACACATGGTGCGACCCACAAGCTTGAAACAACATGAACCAAAAGATGTTACTCAATACGTGGCACACTCCACAGCAAACTCAAAAGGACACACGGTGACCTCTGCATAAAACTGGGTGGTTGTTTCATTGTTGTGGCTTTGACACTAGGTGCGACCCGCGTACAAAAACATTTGACATAAATACAATAAGCCACTATAACTTTAATCGCCACACCGCCAAAACTAAAACAAATGCAGAGACACTCTACTCAAACAACAGGCCAAGAGCCTTCTTTCCCAGCATCAAATCAAAGATAAGCCTACTATGTTGTGTTTCATTTTGGCTCCTCACATCCAAACACATTCAATTAGCAACAGTCAACTCTTGTCTTTGGGTGGTGTTGTGTGGTTACACAACATGCCCCATTTTGACTTGACAAAATAGGGACCCAACTTTTTTCTTGGCTTGGCTTGTGTTTTCTATTTTCTGGCGGTCTGGTAAAAGTAAGTCATGCAAATGATTCTGCATAAGGAAGTTGGGGTAAGTCATCATGATGAGGTTAGTTTGTTAGAGTTAGTTTTTCATATAAATAACCTCATGGTTGGAAAGAGTACAAAATTTCATACAGGTTTACCTTTTGGATCACTCGGATATTCCTTAGGGAATGAAAGTTATGACAAGTCAAAGTCCTAGTCAAACCTGATATTCCGGGGGGAGGGGTCATATTTACAAATATCAGTCATCTTAAGAAAGATCACCTCGAGCCAATTTTATCACCCGATAATCATTCATCTAGAGTTTCAGACATCAATTTTAAGTGATAGAGGTATTTATCTGTCGGTCAGCTTCATATATTTTGCAGGGGTCATATTTTAAACATCACCTGATATTCTGAATATCACCCTATCTTCCAAATATAACCCTAGCGCAAAATATCACCCTGCAACCAATATGCCGATGACGTCATCCAATCCTGATAGATAAGAAAATCACCCTGATGATGATGTCATCATCCTTTTACCTCGCAGAGGTATATTTCCAACATTGACCCTTTTTACATAACATGATGATGATGTCATAGTGCTACAACAGTGAATCAAGTCATTATCCCGATGACATCATCCTGATATTCTGAGAAAAGGTCATTTTAGTTTCAGGGGGGTCATGTCTCAAACATCACCTGACATTTTAAACATGACCCGATGTTTGAACATCACCTGATATTCTCAAACATCACCCGATGTTTTGACATAAGTTTTCCCACCAAATGCGGATGGTCATATTACACATAGGGGGTCATATTCTGAATATCACCTGATATTTTGAATATCACCTGATTTTTCAAAAATCACCCTGCTCCTCTTGCCGCGTAACATTTAATGCCATAAATGCAGTAGGTGGAATTCCCTGATTGCCAACATGATCCAAACACTTGGCAATGCCCGTAGATTTATGACAGAGGATCAATGGTTATGATCTAATTTTCCTTATGTTGCCCTAATTTGCCCTAAAAATGAGATTAAAAGTGAATTCACAATCATTTTACATTCACCTTGCAATAAAACAAATTTTTTACAGAGCGTAGAGCTTTCAAATCCTCATACGACCTACCTGCGGACACGCATGGCTTGCAGCAGAACAGGACACGTGGTTATTGTCGGTATCTGAGTCTCTTTCATATAATCATCAGCATAATCAAGGAGATAAGCGTTATCAAGTAAGTAATTAAAATCTTCCTGTTGTCATTTTCTGCATGTCCAAGTAGTGTGCTTTTCCACTAGTTTGAAGTTGTATGTTATGCATATTATGATGAAATGATGATTAATAAGTATAACATGCATCATACCGTGAAGATGTAATGTTGTATCCATATATGTGAAGTATTGTATGGTAAGGCCAGTCCTGTTTATTGCAGGAAATCATGGCAGACAAGAGCTTGGCCAAGTCTGAAGCTGAATTTCTTAAACCCATGTGTGCTAAACCTGAAGGTGTATAGTTCAAATATGGTGTCATTGCAGATACACACCAGGGAAACACAGATCTGGTCGCATGGTCATCCAGAATGCATGATGACAAGAATAATGCCCTGTTGGACGCCATTTTTGTGTCAGGAATGTGGAGTGCTACTGGATTTCCTTATTCTATGGAGGCTCCAGAGTTGATTATTGAATGTGCTAGAAACTACAACCCACAGACAAGAAGAATAGAAAAACATGGTCGGGTTTATGCAGTTCTGTCCATCAAGGGGATTGCTTCCACCTTTAATTTGCCACTGGGAAGGAAAGTTGTCAGCATGGATTTGAAGAAATTGCAAGTGGAATTTGAAAATAACAAGAAAGCCGCTAGGAAGAGAATGTATCAATGGAGGGCAAAGAACAGTCCTTACCCTGCCGCTGCCAAATTACCAGTGCACCTGTATAAGTTTGATTTTGATGACGAATACTAATAGATGATAGCCCTACTAAGTAGAGTGACAGGCCAGCCTGATACTAGAAGTTTCAAAGATTGGATGTACGGGGTTATCTTGATGTGTCTTTATACAGAAAACAGGCCATTATGGGCTAAAATGATAAGTGATGCCCTAGATGAGCAACTCATGAACCTAGGAACCCTGGAGTGTTCATTCTATATGATGTCATATGTGGTATACTCATGTTCTTACAAAGGTACATTCGATGCACTTACAATAGTAGGCAGGGTTGGTGGTAGTACAAATGATGCACACATATGGGATCATTATCCCCAACTACAAAGACAAAGTTATCTTCAAGATTACAAATTAGTGAATGATGCATTTTCTATGCATCTAGTAAGGACAATGGAAGAAGATAGGACTAAGAGACTGAGCATGGAGGCTCAAGAAGTCATATACAGGCATGGTACCTGGTTTATACAATATACCACCTTCTCGCTAGTCTGGACATGATGAAGTTACAGCCGTTCCCATTGGCAAGATCATATGATCCATATGGGAGGATGTAAAAAATCATGGGGAAGCCCATCCATCAGAAGCACTTGGAGGATTTCTAGACAGATTGTGAAGATGAGACTGAGGGTAGAAGAAGAAAATATCAGAGGCTAACTCTCAACCAGATCAGAATTTTGATTGTATTCCAGTGCATGTACAATTAAAAAGGGATGATGGCAAAATAATAGCAGATGAATATGAAGAAAAGAAGATATATAATGACACAATCTCAGTGCCTGATCTTGAATAGCCTGAGGATATCTCATTAGACCAATTTACAGGCAGGATGCTGCAGCTAACCCAGTCTTGGGTAGATGAACAAATAAATGCATTGAAGAAGAAGGGTGTAGCCCTTATAGTTGACAATAAGAAGAAAAGGCAGGTAATTCCTGACAATGAATATGATGACTTTCTAATTGAAAAGAGGAAATCTAAAGGAGAAAGGATGCCACCTCAAGAACAAAGCAAGAGACCCCCTAGAGGTAAGAAAACTGATAACGAGCCTAAAGGGGTACTAATTGAAAGAATAGTTATATCAGCAGAGGATGCATCCGCATCAGGGCAGGCAGCAGCCTCATTAGCACCGCCTCCCATGGATAAACAGAAGGCTAAAAAGATCCAAAGGCCAGTGGTGGAAGCTACTGAAACATATGAGGAGGATCAAGCATCACAAAAACAAAGGAAAAGGAGGTTCTTCTTGATGAAGAACCTGAAGAGGAAGACCTTATGCCCCTCATTAGAAAAAGAAAAGCGCCTCAGGTGATGGCATCCACACCTAAGAAACCAAGAACCTCCATGAGAGGTGAAATAAAGCATGACCCCATAATATTGAGGGGCGCTGGTGGTGAAGTATTCAGAAAAGAGTTGCAACATAACGTGCCACTTCCCACCATTGTTCAGTTCAAGACTGAACAAGCTGAAGAACAAATGAAAGAAGCTTCTAGGTCAATTCAAAGTGGTCTTGTCTCACTGGAGGAGACAGTTGACTTATCTAATGATGAGGTAGTAAACGATGTAACCTCTCAACAAATGGAAACCCTTGCTGCTAACACCCGCATAACTCCACAAGGAACTCCATCAGCACAAGTGGTTGTGTTAGAAGAACTGAAGCAAGTGGAACAGGAGAAGGAAAAGAGCCCAGAAAGGATTGCACAACAAATAGGTCTTGATGAATTGGTTGATCAGGTAACTAGCCCTGTAGTGATTGATTTAACATACAGAGAGGATGTAGGTTCTGAACATCAAGCAGGTGCACCTGATAAAGCAGAAAATATTGAGAAAGTGAAGCTGGCAAAAATAGAAAGCCATACTGTAGATATGGGCCAACAACAACAAGATATATCTAATGAGCCCAAAATAGTTGAAGTCTAAGAAAAAGGGGTGAATGACAATGCCATATCAAATGAAGAAGTACCCTGGACTCAAGAAGCCTCTGGTGAAAAAGATACATCAAGTCAGGATGACCTAAAAACTCAAGAGGTAAATACTACAGGTGCTGAGCATAATGTGATGCAAGATCAGGAGGGTGCACCTAAGACAGATACCATGACATCCATGGATGCAAATGTACCTCAGGATGAGGAGATCACCAAGATGAATGAAACAAAGAAGGATGAAGTACAAGACCAATTACAAGATCATCATGTGGATGCATCGCAAGATCCTCCACCACAAGAAGAAGTTCCTCAACAAGAGGAAGTACCCCTGGATCACCCTCATGAAGAGCACCATGAGGAAGAAATAAGAAAGTCACCATCTCCATCAAAAATAGATACAGTTATGGGAGAACAAGGTGATCATGATCATGATGATGGACGACAAGGGTCTGGAGACCAAGTTCCTGCATGGCTTGAAAAGGAAATAGGCATGGAATTAGGTTTTGAAATCCAAGAGTTCGATGTGTCAACACTATTTTCAGAGACCATCATGAAGCCGAAGAGGAAGGCCAGGTTAACCTCGGCCATAAGAAGAGATCCTGCTATGGGTAGAAGGACTACTTAGGTAGCACTTCCCATGGTTGAAAAAGAGAAAGGCAAGATCACCCTGGAAGAATTCCAGATCACTACTGTTGATTTAGGATTTGCCAATGAAGACCAGGAAGGTCAAGAGGGAAATGATATAATTGATTCTTTAACCCAAAGGGTAAAGAAGGAGGAGAAGAATAAGCAGCATAAAGAGCACATTGCTTAGCTGCATACCTACATAAAGGGGTTAATTAACCCTGATGATACTTCAAATTCAGAAGCAATCCCATTGACTGCAATTTCTTAGGAAGAGGTCAATAAGTTGGACCTTATGAAACACGAATCAGTAATAATGAGAAGGTGGATGGCATCTACACTCAGTGGAGCTGAAGAAGTAGTGAAAGCCTCTTTGTAGAGGTGGAATTCTCTAGGTATCCCTAGAAGGAAGGTTGATAAATTGCAAATGGAGGCCCGAAGAAGGTCATTCCAACTAGAGAAAGCCTTGAGTGCTTTGGTTGAAATGAAGAGGATTAATCCTCAAGTTCTAATAAACAAATAGGTGTTGGATAATAATACTGCCATACTGATAGATGTATGGCATAAAGATATCAAATTTGAATGTGATATATTAAAGAGATGCAATAGCAAATTAAGAGACATCAGCATGAAATTGCATGACATGATGTCATTTGAAGCAGAGATCCTAGAGACCCTAGAAGGGAAATTAGAAGGAAAGATTGAGAATCAAGATGAGGATTCTGCTATAAAGGCGTTGCATAATAACTTCCAGCTGATAGCTGATGACCCACTTAACCACCTAACGAAAGATGTCATGGACAGGATCATGAGGATCAAGGTGAGGGTGGAGAATTATCATGAAACATCAGGTAGCAGCAGGAGCAAATTGGAGGCTCTTCAAGATAAATATCAAGCCCACAAGCACGCCATTGCCAAAGAAAAAACTCAGGATGGCGGAGAAGTAGAACGAGCGGTGGGAGCATATGAAAATGTCAGGATAATCATGCAGGCCCATATGCAAAGCAATGTTCATGAGGATGATGAAAATACAGGAAGTGATGATCCTGATGCTCCTGATGAAGAGTAGATGAAGATGTAATGCCAAAGAAAGCATAGACATCTGACATTTGGAGAAAACAAGTAATTCAGATGGTTGCCAGTTGGCAACCTGTGCCACATGAAATGTTGACTAAGTCAAAGATGAGTATCCATCGTAGATCTTAATAGATACATCTTGATCGTAGATCATGTGTAACCGCTCCCTCACCTTGTTCTATAAAAGGTGCAGGGATGCCTTATTTTGAACATTCGAAGCTTAATTGAAATTTGTTTGCTGAAGTGTCAAGGCTCATTTCAAAGTTATTGTATATGTACATGTTTTTGCATACTTAATGAAAGAGAAGACTATTTCGATTACAAATCATTGTAAATTATGAGTAATCTGTGTCTAAATTCTTGATATATGCTTTGATTTGCTGTGTCCTTTGGAGTGCTCATCAGTCGGCATGTATTGTTTTCATTTACCATGCTCTGAAGTTAGCATCAACTGTATCTAGTTGTGGAACATCCTGATGAACATATGGTTTGATTTCTTCTTTTTCATGATAGTATCAAGTGTGTATGTGGCTCAATAGCTGAAGATTCATCATAATTTGAAGTATTTGTTTACATTTCTTTTAATTTTAGAACAATTCACCATCACAATTGCAAATAATAGATAATCAGAAGCAAATTACATGAAATATGCAGACAACTCGTAGATAATTGCAGATTTATAGCATATTTGAAGTTAAAGCATGTATAATTGACAAATATCATGCAAAGATTTGAGTACAGACACACTATTTGTGGAAATATCTTGTGCAAATAACCTTCTGTGTAGCATCTTTTCAGAGACTGAATACTGCTGATGAGCTAACGTAAGGCCCCAAAATGGAAACAACAACTCACATCAACCACTAAGTAACGTCAGTTGATTAAGACCTAATCCACGGAGACTTGGGATCATGAATTCATCGAATTCATCGTATCTTTCAAAATGAGTAAAGGTTGATGTGTAACTTTTATTCTATGTTTGTTTATGACTAACATCATGATCAATAGGTGGGTGATTTGTGATAGATAAATTATGATGCTGTTGTGCTATGGTGATCTCCAGAGGCTTCTGCTGCAAGTTTTCCTTGTAAAGTATAATGTCTCTTCTGAGTTTGGTACTTGTTAGCCTATCCAGGAGGCTTGCTGAGTTTGGTATGGGTTCATATGTGACTACTTCTGTGATCGTCCTGTGCTACTAGTTCACTGAATTTGTTTGTTGCTTTCAGCTATTCCCTTTGCTAATCATAGTTTAGTCTAGTCGGCAGTTCTGTGTCTATTGCCTCTTCTTTGTCAGCTCTCTATAGTTGTGTTTGTCTCTTCAACTGTTGTGCTATTTCACTGCTGTGTAATTGTTTCTTGTAAATGGTTTGCTTCATTCAATATAAAAAATATATAAAAAAATTGTTATTAATGAAGATTTATTTGGGTGTTTGATCAATATTTTATGTGAGATTATTTATCTCCACCACCAACACCGGCGAGCTATCCCTTCTCTGCAATGCTGAAGTTGCACTCCTCATTTTCTCGTCGGCAGGAAAGCTATACGAATTTGGCAGCCCCAGGTAAGGAACCCTCTTCCCCCCAAACCACATCCCCACCACCAATCTTTTATCTTGATTTTATGGTCGAATAACATACTGCAATTTATTTTCAACGATTCAGCGTTGGAGATTTATAGAACTAGAATTTCATACAACAGATACTTAGATAGAGCAGATGTCAAGTAACATCATCTTACAAAGGGGAAAACAATCGGTGCGATTTGGCTATGAATTTTGCAGTATTAAAGGAGCAACCATTCTTTCCTCCGCCTTAGCCCTAATTTAGGGACCTCAATACATAATTAGTAATGAGTACAGTGATGAGACAAAGAAAGTCGGTGTGTTTATCAATAGCTTAGCAATTTCTACGAAATGTGATGGCGACAAAATCAAAATGCACTTTGTATTTGAGATGAAGCAGCTACCATAGGAAAGTTTGTACCACCATTCACATGGCTCTACCATACCTTCAAATTACAAGTAGGTACCTCATAGACAAAACCTGTAGATCACCATCACCATCATGGTCCTGTCACTGCTAGCCAAAACCTACGAGTAGTACTTCTTATGCGTTCATGAGAATGACCATATTTAGAAAATAGGGAATGAATTTTTAATTCTACTCCAATTAGGTAGAATATATGTGACGAATTACATATGCCACATTGATTGTGATAAGTGCATCAATAGGATGGTTCTCACTTTTCATACTTGAAAATGCTAGAACACCTATGTAAAAATATATCATTATTGACTAGCTAAGGTAAGTATTTCTAAGAGAAGTAAAACCCATGGACTAAATGCAGGCATTGAGGCAATAGGATTAACTTCGTTGTGAACCGGGAAGATGGAAGAGACTTAAAGAAGCGTGGGAAGAGAGAGTGTGTACTTTCTACACTTCTGGGGCAGTGGAATCAGAAAAACACTTTGTTTTAGAATGTGATGCTTACACTAACATCAGAGTAAAATATGCAGAGTTCCTGGCAGCAGCCTCTTGGCATGATCTTTCTGTCGAGGGGTCTTTGGTGAAGATGGGAGATCTCATAATATCTTTACACAAAAGTAGAACAGAAAGACAAAAGTAAATTTGACTGGGTTGGCTGTCTCATAGACTATTTTTAGCCTCGTGGACATTAAAAGCTATTCTATTCTATTCTATTCTAATTCCAACAAATTCAATTAGAAGAGGACAATATCATCTCTTCTGAGAAAATTTCTCAAACGATATGACTTCTCAAACTAGTGTTTCACAGGATTGACGGTATGTGAATTGAATGCACTAGTTGAGAAACTACAATCCTGCTTCAATGATCATCTTCATTCTATGTACTATAAGATTAAAAATATAAATAAAATTTTAAGTATAATAGCCAAGAGATTAGACACAGGGAGAAAGCGATCTGAGTAATTACAGCAGTTGAAAAAGGGGCTACAATTTTCTAGTTCTGTCTTTTTGTTATTCGATAATTTAAGGAGAATTAATTACAACAAATAAAAGAGCAAATAGGGACCACTTCATTAATGCAATACTTCATCTTGAGTTTACGGTAGAGTGACGTCTCAACTGGTAAGAATAAAGTTTCTGCAATCAATGGTATTGACCAAATAAATTTAGCGTGACATTTTGGGAGGAACTTACAAAGATGGTTGGAAAATGGTAGGCACTTCTTATATTTTAGATATACAAGTACAGGTGGATTGCTATAGCAGTGAATTTATAATTTGGGGGGTAGATGGAGTTTCAAGCTTTGGGTAATCAATCATCCCTTTTGTAACGGTGGGCATAAGGGTTGGTATGTCAAATGTTTTTTTTTGTTGAGGGGTGTATTGATAAAATGCATTTACAAATAAATAATGAGTAGTCAAAGACTGTGAAAGAACTCAATAATCAGACAAAACCTTACCGTACTCCACATCTCCAGTTACAAATGAAGCATTACTTACATACAAAGGATAGTAGTAACAAGACTAAAGGACACAAAACAGAACACTACAAATCAGTCCTAGCAGACAATTAAAACACTATAAATACACCCAGAACAAGGCTGAAAATAGCTATAGAAGCAAACTATTCATTTATCACACAATGTTTTAATCTGGACTAATACAAGATTTAGCCTTAACATGTTGTTCTGCTAACCATCTGTAGACATCATCGGAAGTGAGACCTTCTCTTAACTTAAAGATTTGTATTTGAATCTACTTTGGCCACTAATACCTTGGAGTCATCGTGACAGTACAAAAGAACTAAAAAATTGAGCATATAATGCCTCCAAGCACCTATAAAAATTTCAGAATCATCTTCACGAAGACTGTCCATGTTTTCAATGTCCTAGAAATAAAAAAAGATAAAGCCTGAAGAATCAGATTAGACTCTAAATTTGGAAAGGCATTTAAGTTGTTTTGAACATAACATATCACCTTCATGAAGTTGGAGGATTTGAAGTTTGATATTATCCAGATGTATACTAATCTGAACATGCTTTTTGGAGAGCCCCTGCAGCTGAGAACAAAAAGAAACAAGTTGAAACAAGAAGTTAGAGTAAAACATAACATTTCTATTTCTTGATGAGCATTATGTTTTGAAAATACGACCAAACATTTGCTTTTCCAAATGTGAAGCAAAATACCCTGTCTCATAGAGTTAGCCACAACATTTTTATTGAGGCCAACACCCAACATAGCCTCTTTCTGGCTCAAGTAATGCTAAAAATAACAGGTATATGCATGAAAATGATATTCCAATTTTTCTGGTCCACAAACAATCCCAAAAGACATGTTTCAAATTTTCATTATGATACCAGAAGGGGCAATTCACTGGCTCCAACATCATGCATCTCAATCTGTCCCCAACAGGCCATTTGTTATGTAAGATTTTTGATGCCAGAATCTTAGCATTAGCCTCAGCTTTTGACCTCCAAATTTGGGCACTCAAGTCTCTCTAAGTTTTTTCTTGAAATTTATATCTCTGTTTCAAGTTGAGTCTCGGATTCAATGACAAGCTTCGAAGGAGACATAAATAAATCTTTATTAGAGGAAAATAAAAGTAATTATATTTTGAAAGACAGCCAGTTTTTGAAATAATTACATTGATAGGGAGTGCATACTTTCATAACTAAATCCAAAGGCACCAAAGATTTCACAAAAAATAGAAAATGTTTAAACCTATTATTAAGATTATATCTACTCTTAGAAGCCTGCCAAGTATCCCAGTCTAAAGCATTAAAATCCCAAATATCATCAAACTGTTGAATCCCCTTTTTAAATAAATAATAAGCTTCTTTTGGAAAACTAATAGCAAGAGGTTGACCTTGATATTGGATAAACCTATTCCACCAAATAAAAGACATAGCAAAACTGAACCCATGCTATAGGGAGAAATCCTTCCAGCTAAGGAACCGACAAACTTGTTGTCAAGCCTTACAGATGGATTGTAATTGAAATGATGCTTTAATTTGAAAGAAGCCTGGGGCGAACAAAATTTTATCTTACCATTTAACTAATTGCCTTTTCCTTTTAACTAGGGAAAGATTAATATGGTGACGCACCAGAATTTGCCATGGTTCTTCTCCTGAAACAACTATGATTATCTATTTAGCAGACAAACACATCCCTTGTGTCTTGGGATCCATCAGACCTAAACCACCTTTAAATTTGGGTTGAATACAATGTAGCCATGAAGTATATCTAAAACTAGTTGAACCCTCCCAATTAGACCACAAATATTGACAAATAATTTTGTTTAGATTCTCATATCCTTTATTGGAAGGCATCCAACATGAGGAATAATAAACATGTGAAGCTAGAAATATATGATTCACAACCCAAATCTTACCTGCTAAAGATAGAAATTTGTTGCCCCAAGCATAAAGTTTATTTTTCAGCTTGTTAATGAACCAATTCCACGTCTCTAAAAGAGATACACCCAATCCAAAGGGAATTCCAAGGTAGCATGTGATTTATCCATGTTTTATTTGTTTCCATTCTTTAGGAATCCACTGTGGAACTAGATTAGATTGAACCATAAAAAAATCAGTTTTATGATGAGCTAACTTAGATCCAAAAACGAAGCAATATAAGTTTAGGATGTCCAACACATTATTAATCTTCTTTTCAGTGTTTTAAATGTAGATCTGTATTTGAACATTATGTACACACTCGTGTAGACGAAGAAAGAAAGGAAAAGTGTGATGCTGAAAAGAAAAGAAAGAGAAGAGAAAGTCAAAGGAGAAGGAGATAGGGAGGATGATAGAGGAATAGGAAGAAGAAAGAACCAAGAAGTTGGCTATTCAGATACAAAAAAATAAGAGAGAACAAAGGAGCGAAACAAGGATATTGAAGTTGATAGAGATCAAGAAATCCCAAGAGATAGAAAGGAGAGGGATAGTGAGAATAATCACAGGACTAAAAGATTAAAGACTATGCTAAGGAATGACGCTAGTTCATACTAATGATTAAAATAAAGAGTAGTCAAACTAAAATTAAATTATAATTACAAAAAGGAAGCAACTATATAGGAATGGTTGTGACGCTTTCTAAGGACATCAACTGCATGGAAAGGGTGTGACCCTTTTAAATAAACGATATAAAGAGTAAGTCATTCCATGACATGAAAAAATGAGAATCAATGAAAGATATGTCAATCATGGAGTGAATAAGATATATATGGAGATCATTCAAGGATGAAGAGTAATATCAAACATCATGGAGTGAATAAGGTATATATGGAGATCATTCAAAGATGAAGAGTAATATCAAACATAATGGAGTGAAGAAGTATTATTACTTATTACAAGTAAAAATGAGGGAGGAATAAAGTGTTTTATCTTTCAAATACAAGCAGATTTTTATGAATGAAATTGAAATGACCATCATCCGTTGAAGAAGCAACATTCAAAAGGTGGAAACTTGTTTCTTTGGAGGTTGATGCCTCCTAAAAGAAGAGATCGGTGTCTCTTGCTAAGTTGGTGCTTAGCAATGAGGATTGGTGTCTCTAGTAGGTTGATTCCCACAAATTTTGTAAAGGAATATTATTTTGTGGTTGGATTTGGACAATAGATCCAAGCAACATTTCTTTGTAGTTTTATTCTTAGAAAGAGTTTCCATATAAATCTTGTGTTGTTAGATGTTGTGTGAATGTTGTTAGTGTGGATATTAAATTTTAATAAGTAAAATATTATCTTATACGGATTCACCCCCCCTCTCAGTATAAGTGTGTGCTTAACAATTAGTGTTAGAGCACCGAAATATTAGATGATATTATCAATTGCCAAAGGTCAATTAAGATTAGTCTTGGCTACGATGAAAATCAGAAGAATACTAAAGAAGATCAAAATTCAAAGGCTACAAAACCACCAAAGAAGTTAAATACAGAAAGGCCTAGAAGCGAAGATGCATTCAAGGAGTCCGTCACTAATGAAAGCAACAAGAAGAAAGAGAATAATATTCCTCAGAAAACCAACACTCCTCACAAAGACAACAAAGCTGAGAACATCACCATCAATAAAAATATATTCAGAAAATTATTCCCTCCAAGATAGTCTCATATGACCACATTCCAGAGTTCCTATCTTGGTTATTGCTTTTTCTATAATCATTTTCATCACAAAGTGACAGATTGTAGGGCACGTGGGAGAAAAAATTATGTATGGAACAAATAAAGAAGTTTTTATGGGTTTTCAAATAGAAACCACAATTCATTTGCTCCTCTATTAGAGTACAATGAGGATAATATTATATGTTATAAGTGCAATAACTATGGTCATATAGCACGTTCTTGTAGAAGTGGTTTTTATAGAATCTCCCAGACAGAACGAGAAAGTGGATTCCCTTGCTAAACAAAAAGGAGAATCTATAAAAGTTTGGAAAAATGAAGCAAGAGCAAGATAATAAGAAGAAGAAGAAAT
The DNA here is from genome assembly GCA_027924645.1 of Cunninghamia lanceolata. Lineage (NCBI taxonomy): Eukaryota > Viridiplantae > Streptophyta > Pinopsida > Cupressales > Cupressaceae > Cunninghamia > Cunninghamia lanceolata. The sequence goes on along the minus strand of BSBN01000327.1, from coordinate 381,581 downwards.
CTATGCTTGTCCAAACTGCATTTGATGCATAAAATGAAGGACACAAATGGTACATTGGCAGTGGATGCTCAAGTCATATGACATGGGACAAAAGCAAGTTTCTTTCTTTGAAGGAAGTAAACGAAGGCACTATAAAATTTGGAGATGATGCTATAGCAAGTGCCAAGGATAACTAGAAAAGGTACTCTTAGTCTTGATAATGGAAGGACAAAGACATAAAATATCTTGTATGTTGAAGGTTTGAAGCATAATCTTCTTAGTGTTAGTCAAATGTGTGATCAAGGACACACCTCACATTTTATGCTCAAGGTTGTGAGATCAGGAAGGTGGATATAGGAAAATTAGTCACAGATGCAAATAGAACAACAAATAACCCATACATGTGTAGTGAGATCAAGGGAGAAAAATGCTATATGAGACAAATAGATGAAAGATGGCTATGGCATAGAAGAATGGGCCATATGAACTTTGATAACTTAGTGAAAATAAACACCAAGCAAGATATTAGAGATATGCCAAAGATTACTAAACCTTCTAACACTCTTTGCAAGCAGTAGGCATGGTAGTACGTTTCCAAGCAACACCAAAAGAAACTCATGTGCAAGCAGTCAAAAAAATATTTGAATATCTATGGTTCGTGGTATCCGAGAGATGAAGATTTCACTCTAACAACATATACAGATCACATATATTTGCATGAAACCCCTTCCCAAAGAGACTTTTGAGTATCTCAGGCAAAAATTGGGAGTGATATATTTTCATCTAGTCACTAAGTTCTTAAGGAGAAACACCAATTCAGGGGGAGTTAATCACTACATTATCTTTCAGCTCCATGGATTTTTTGGTGATATACATCCATAAGACAACTCAAAGAAAGACCAGCTGATGAATATTCTTTGTGATAGGAATGAACATCCCTTTGCCATTGATGTCAAAAGGGGAGAATTATAGCAAGGGGAGAGAATTATGTTCTTGCAGTATTCACAGATTATTTCTTTGCAAGCTTTCTATCAATGACAAAGAGGGAGATTGTTGGAACTATTGTCATTGATATCAAAGGATAATTAATTTCACAATGATTTAAATATAAACAAGGAGAATTGATTGGTAGAAATATGGCAATAGGTATATGAAATGCCATAATGAAAGCAGAGATAAAGTAAAAGAGTTGTTTGATAAAATGTCTCCAGAAAAAGATGAGGAGGTCGCGGCTGGTTAGGGAGAAGATACAGCTTGTGTGAAGAAGGGCGTGTAACCTGTATTAATAAAAGCATGAGAAATGTTTGATAATATGCAGTTTAAATGCCTTTGTAAATTTGAAGAGTCAACTGCTTAACATGTTGGATATTAGTAATGGAGTTGATATTTCCAATATAGTTTGTGAAAACAAATGTAGACATAAAATGTGAGTGGAGTGAAGAGAGAATGTATGAAGATGAGAAAGAAATGGAAAGAGAGTGGGTGAAAGAAAGAAGGAAGGATGTAGTGACATCGTATCAAGCTTTTCTAATAGAAAAGATAAAAGATCTTGAGGCATCTTGGACTGAGTCGAGACCTAAGTTGGAGAAGGATCCTTTAGGCCGTGCTGCTAATCCTGAATTGGATCTAGCAGACAGGGAGATGATTTTCCATGAACATTTAAATGGATTGTATGAATGTTGTGTGAGGGATTATCGGTCACTTCTGGTAGATGTTATTGTTGTTGATACGACAACCAAGTATATTGAAGATGAAAAGAACATTCTTACATCATGGTATGAAGTGAAACGTCTTTTGAAACCCGATCCAAGGTATACTAGGATGCCATGAAGAGAGAAAGAAGTATGGTGGCATAGGTATGCCAAAGATGTTCAAGGAAGAGTAAAGGTTTCCACATTGGATAGGAATGAAAACAAGCCAGATGCAGATAATGACAATAAATTTACCTCTATAGATATTGGAAAATGATCACCAAGTTCAAGAAAAAATTAGAGCTATAAGATATCCCAAGATACATTGAATGCAGATCTATATTTGAACATTATGTATGCACTCGTGTAGATGAAGAAAGAAAGGAAACGTGTGATGTTGAAAAGAAAAGAAAGAGAAGCAAGTCAAAGGAGAGAGATAGCGAGGATGATAGAGGAATAGGAAGAATAAAGAACTAGGAATGACGTTAGTTCATACTAGAAATTAGAATAAAGAGTAGTCAAACTAAAATTAAATTATAATTACAAAAAGGCAACGAATGTATAGAAATGGTTGTGATTATTTCTAAGGACAACAACTGTATGGAAAGGGTGTGACCCTTTTAAATAAATAATATAAAGAGTAATTCATTCCATGAGATGAAAAATGAGAATGAAAGATATATCAATCATGGAGTGAATAAGATATATATAGAGATCATTCAAGGAGGAAGAGTAATATCGAACATCATGGAGTGAATAAGATATATGGAGTGAAAAAGTATTATTACTTATTACAAGTAGAAATCAGAGAGGAATAAAGTATTTTATCTTTTAAATACAAGCATATTTTTATGAAGGAAATTGAAATGACCATCGTCCTTTGAAGAAGCAACATTGAGAAGGTGGAACCTTGTTTCTTTTGAGGTTGGTGCCCCCTAAAAGAAGAGAGTGGTGTCTCTTGCTAAGTTGGTACTTAGTAGTGAGGATTGGTGTCTCTAGTAGGTTGGTGCCTACAAATTTTGTAAAGGAATATTATTTTGTGGCTAGATTTGGATAGTACATCCAAGAAGCCTTTCTTTGTGGTTTTATTCCCAGAAAGGGTTTCCACGTAAATCTTGTGTTGTTAGATCTTGTGTGAATTGAAAGGAAGCAAGGTACATGGAACACACTTCCTACACCAATCTAATGAGGGGAATAGTATGCAAATTATTTCTAATCCTTACAATTGCAGTAATGTTAAACACATAACATAAAGATTATAGCAGCAACACAACACATAGAGAAAGTTACACAAGATATAACGTGGGGAAAACCTTTTCAAGTAAAAAACCCCACTCTAAAACCTGCACAATGTATTATCAAAACAATGGTGTGTTTACAATACACTTGCAATACAAGTTCTTCCAAGAGTCTTCAAATATTGTTTCTAGAGTGATTCTGGTAGCATAATAGTACCTGTACAAAAACTATGTAACTACAACTCCAAAACAATGCATTTTTTAGAGTTACAAGGCATAAACTGGAAGCTTCTAGAGATGGGTGTCCATCTTGGCCACATGGTCATTTTTCTGCATCAAAGGACACTTGTCCAAACTGCATATACCTCTCTTACATCTGTCATACATGGTATATTTGACTTTCCAAGAATGGAGTGCTCCAGGCTAAAAATAGCCATGACAGATGCTCTTACGCATCTTACAGCTGTCATAAAATCTGCCCAACATAACAACCTTAAATGTTGTAAGAGAATCTGTCATACAAAGCTAAATATAGTATTTTCCTCTTACAACATGTCATAGCCCAACTTGGGCACCGAAAGATGCCTTCTCAACATGCAAAGATACTTTACGACACTTGTCTTCACTTGTCCTGAGAATCTCTGTACTTGGCTCTTACGCGTCATAGATTTTCTCATACAAAATAACACCTCTTTCATACCACAAGATGCTAACACATGGCATATTAGTGCCACCTCAAATGGGACTCCCAAATCCACATGTGTTTAACTTGACCACCCAAAGCATATTACAAGTAGGATGACATGTCACAACGCCACCTCAAACTAAATGCCAACACTGAATGTGCAAGTAAAATACAAATTGAGCAAATAATTAAATAAATAATTAATAAATCAATGCTAGGAATTGCAAGATTGAGACACCTTAATTCCCAACATTCTCCCACATGTTGAGCACCTTACAGCCAATAGAAAGACAAGATTTAACTGCTAGGGGTCAAACTTGGCCCATAGACTCCGAACACCATCTAAACTTATCTATGCTCATAGGTTTAGTCAATACATCTGCAACATTCTTCAAAGTGTCCACCTTTTCCAACATCACCTTCCCATCTTCTACCATATCTCAAACAAAATGAAACTAAACATCAATGTGCTTTGTTCTGGCATGGAAAGTAGGATTCTTTGCTAAGCAAATCACACTGTGACTGTCATAATGGATAGTAATTTGTCCTGCATCAAAACCAACATCTAAACACAACCTCTTAAGCCAAATGGCTTCCTTACAAGCATGAGTTGCTTCCATGCACTCTTCTTGTGTCATGGATAAAGCAACCACATGTTATCGCTTACTCATCCAACTAATAGCACCACCAAACATGGTAAACACATAAGCACTAGTGGATCTCTTGTTGTCAATGTAACCTACCCAATCAAAATCCTCAAAACCATGAATACTCACAGAATGCTGAGGTCCAATAGGATAACCATGATAAAATAGGGAATACTCGGAAGTACCCCTCAAATATCTTAACACTCTCTTCACTACATCCCAATGTACCCATCCAAGATTAGCCATAAACTGACTAAGGAATCCCACTGCTTGGGCAATGTCTAGTCTTGTACAGACCATAGCATACATCAAGCTGCTAATTGCACTAGCATAAGGTGCTCTGCTCATATCCTTTGTCTCAGAAGAAAACTTTGGACAATCATCAACAGATAACTTTGTCCCCATCATAATAGGAACAGTCAATGGTCTGCAATCCACTGTACTGAGTCTTTCCAACACAGTGTTAACATACTTACTCTGGCCTAGCCAAAGTTTTCTGTTTGCTCTGTCCATTCTGATCCCCATTCCCAGAATGTACCTCGCTGCCCCTAAGTTTTTAATTTCAAACTGTGCTGACAACTGAGACTTCAAATCAGAAATCATATTCTTACCATTCTCAATTAGCAACATATCATCAACATACAATACAATAATGAGAATACAATCATTGTCAAACTTGTAATACACACAATGATCTGATTTCGATCTTAGAAATCTAATAGACAACATGAAGGCATCAAACTTCAACTACCACATCCTAGGAGATTGTTTCAATCCATACAAAGACTTCTTTAACTTGCAAACTAATTTTTTTTTACCTTTCACTATGTAGTACGCTGGCTATGACATGTAGATTTCCTCCTCCAAGTCACCATGAAGGAAAGTTGTCTTCGCACCCATTTGTTCCACTTCTAAATCATAAGTTGTTGCAAGAGATAACAGCAACCGAATAGATGTCAGCTTTGCAACGGGTGAGAAAATTTCACCATAATCAATTCCCTCCACTTGTGAATACCCCTTCGCAACCAATCTAGCCTTATACTTCTCAACACTGCCATCTGCACCAATTTCTTCTTGAACACCTATTTGCATCCAACATGTTTCCGTCCATCAGGCAAAGGCACCAAGTCCCAAGTTTTATTCTTTTACAAAGAAGCCATCTCATCTTCCATGGCCTCCTTCTAGGAACCTGTATCTTTCATGTCCATAGCCTCTATCATAGTTCTAGGCTCATCAGTGTTAGTAAGCAAAGCAAAAGCACAACTAGAATCAAACAATGTATAACCAAACCTCTCAGGTTGCTTCATGTTTTGTGTGGACCTCCTCAAAGGCTAAGGTGGAGATTCTACTTCTTCTACTAAACTTCTAGAGCTGCTAGAGCTCTCCTCATCATCAGGTCTAACAGGGTCTTTTAGTACAATCTTCTTAGGGGTAGTAGGAAACTGAACCACATCCTCTTTCTTTTCTTTTTCTTTTAGCTGTAAAATGATAGGTGTTACCTCTCTGAAGATAACACTTCTGCTATACAAGACTTTTTCAGCCATAGGATCCCAAATCTTGTACCCTTTCACACCAACACCATAGCCAATGAAGATACACTTAACTACCTTGTTCTCTAATTTTGACCTCTTCTCCTTAGGCACATGTGCATATGCCTCACAACCAAAAACACGAAGATGTCTCAACGAATGCTTCTTACCAGACCACACCTCTATGGGTGTCTTATCAACAAGCACTGAAGTAGGAGACATGTTAACCAGGTAGCAAGTAGTGGCTACAGCTTCAGCCCAAAAATTTTGTTCGAGGCTAGCACCACTAAGCATACTCCTAGCCCTCTCCATCAACGTTCTGTTCATCCTCTTTGCAAATACATTTTGTTGTGGGGTGTATGGAGTTGTCTTATGTCTTTCAATCCCATGTTCTTTACAAAACTTGTCAAACTCTGCGGAGCAAAACTTACCACCATTATCAGTTCTCAAACACTTAATCTTTTTACTAGTCTGATTCTCTACAAAAACTTTAAACTCTTTGAACCGACTAAAGACTTCAGATTTACTTCTGAGAAAATAAATTTATGTCTTCCTACTATAATCATTAATGAATGATACATAATATAACAATTTGGAAATCGAAGGAACATTCATAGGACCAAACACATCAGAATGAATAAGATCCAACACACTAGAAGACTTATGAGAACTCGAGTAAAACTAAACACGGTTTTGTTTTCCATATATAAATGTTCGCAAAAGTCAAACTCAAGATTACAATCATTTAACCCCTCAACGATGTTTTTATTTTTCAGGGCTCTAAGACCCTTCTCACCAATGTGACCAAGTCTCTTATACCAAAACATTGTCTTTTCAACAGGAAGTTTCATTTCCAAAGCATTAGCACCCTTAGGTACCCAGAAAGCACTACCATTAGAAGTAGAAGCAACACATTTCTTTACTGCTGGTTCCAATAGTGAGGATGAAGAATATGAAGGTCTTTTTTTCGAAACAAAAGAACTATTGTACTGAGTAGTGCATGCATCCAGATGGAACAGAGTACCTCTCCGAGTACCCTTAGCAAGCATCATAGCTCATCTTGTCATCTTGCATCCTCCACCTGAGAAGACAACCTGCACACCTGAATCATTCAATTTACTTAAAGAGAGCAGGTTTCGTGTGAAACTGGGGATGTGCATAACCCCATTGATCCCCTTCACTCGTCCATCAGGGAATCGGATCAAGACTCTTCCACAACCAACTATCTTCAGGTGAGAGTCATCACCCAAGTACACCTTCCCACCATCCTATTCTTCATACTTTGTAAACCAACCTCAATGTGAGGTCATGTGGAAGGAAGCACCAGAGTCAATCAGCCACACATCTTCTGATGTATGGGTGGCCAAGGCTGCAACAAAAGCATCACCATCATCTTGTGACTTGTCAAAATCGGAATCAGAGATGTTTTTCTTCTTTTTCTTCTTCTCCTCTTTACACTCCTTTTGGAAGTGCCTAGATTTACCGCAGTTTTGACAAAGTGCCTTGGGCTTTCTAGGAGATTTGGATCTCCCATGGGATTTGGATTTGCCATTTTCAGCTTTCTTGTCTTTCTTTTTCCCTTTCTCTTTGGGTCTACCACAAACCGCAAGAGCCTCCTTTGCCGATTTGGAAGACTTTCTCTGCATCTCTTCAGATAATAGCAAAGACACCACTTCATCCATCTTGAAGGTGGTTGTAGTACTCCTAATGGCCATGACAAGGTGGTCCCATGAGTCTGGCAAAGAACAAAGCAAGGTCATGCAACAATCCTCCTCCTCCACCTTTACACCAATGGATATCAACTATGCAACTAGCATGTTAAAAGCATTCAGGTGATCTGCAACCGATCCTCCATCATCCATCCTCAAAGAATATAGCTTCTTCCATAGGAATAACTTGTTTACCAGGGATGTAGCCTGATAAACATCACCAAGTTTCTTCCATAACTCCTTTGCAGTCTTTTCTTCATGAACATTCAACATGACGGAATCAGCTAAACAGAGTCTCATAAGATGCTTAGCTTTACAATCTTTGAGATCCCATTCATCTTGAGGCATTGCCGTTGGTTTTGTGCCAGAAATTGCTTCCCATAGATCTCTGTCAACAAGTATGTCTTCCATTTTGAGTTTCCACAACTCAAAATTGCTGCCATTAAACTTTTCCAACTCTATTCTACTGGATGTGCTTGTCATCTTCTTGCTGCAACAAGATCACAGAATACTCTACATAGACTCCCACTCAATCGAAGATTAGCTCAAAAAAACCCTACCCAACAACTAGGATCATAGGTGATCAAGCTCTGATACCAACTGAAAGGAAGCAAGGTACACGAAACATACTTCCTACACCAATCTAATGAGGGGAATAGTATGCAAATTCTTTTTGTTTTATATGGAAATGGGGATGATGGAGTTGTTGTTTTGGTTTGAATCCTCCTTTCCACATAAACATTCCAAGGGATTTTCAAATAAGTGCTTCTCCTATCAAGAGGAGAGTCAACTATCAAATTTGAGTTACCACTTGGTTTTCTGCTGGAAAATTCAGATATGATCACACAAGATTTCTAATTAATGATTTTATGCTCTTGAAACCCTAATTTAAGCAAAATAGTAATCAAATCTACGAATTACGATAAATGCTACAAGAAATAAGTAGAGGGCAGAGAACCTTAATTCACTGTTTTTTGCAGTCTGGGAAATGGAAAAGTCAGGGACAATGGTGATGGCGCCCTAGTCTAGTGTGTTGCTTTCTACGCAAAGTCCTGATCTCCTTCGGCACTGATCTCTGTTGTGTCTTCTATTTTTTGTGATCCGAAAATAGAGGACAAGGTTGATGGCGCCCTTGTCCTGAAATGTCACACAGTGTCCGCTTATTTTTAGATCCAGAATCTTCAATGTCTGCCTACCTTCCCTGCAACTCCACTTTCTCCAGATCTGATACCTGTAACCTGCAATCACAAGGAGTGTGGGAGGGGGTTGTGGTGTTTAGAGGCTTGCCTCAGTCAAGCCCTAGAGAGACATTCTAGTCTTCTGAACACCATTGTCACAGAGAGAGTGCGTGTCCTTGTGGGACAGAGGTAAAAACAAAATGATAATGATTGATAAAGCACAATAAATGTCACCTTGATGATGAAACTCTCATGGAAGGAAGAAGCTCTTCAATGCCATGAGGAGAAGATGTAATCCAACCTGCAAACAAACACAATAACAATGCTATGCTCTCCAACACAATGAAAATCACAAGTATGCCAATAGGTCACAATCATAAAACTTGCCCCTGATCTTCTAGTTTACAAATGATAACCTAAACATGCTTATATATGCAATTATTAAGATTCCTGCCAAGAATTTCGTGTTTGAAACTTATGATGTCGGCCTGGAGACCAAATAACGGTCACAAACCTGACATTTCAAATTAGGGCAGACCCAAAATAGGGTTGGACTAGGGCACTAGCACCATTGTCCACCCCCTGTCTTTACTCAAAATTCAATAAAGTGCAGCCCCCTGCGTCCTATTTGTCACAAGACCCATGAGTTTTCTCATTGGGAGTCTGATTTAACATACAAAATGCCCTAAATGCAAATCTAAAGACCTGGGAGCTAAACCTTTAGGAAAAAGCCCCCAAGGGCGCATTTTTTTGACATAACATTTAGCCCCCACTTTCATGTATACATTAAACACAAGGCCAATACATGCATTTAAGTAAGGATGACAAACATAGCAAACACACCAAACACGGAGAAGACACGCCAAACACATTGAAAATAATGACATGCACGCAAAACACGAAGAAGATAGTTACAGGCACGTAAAACACAGAGAATACAATATTGAAGACATGCAGAGTACATAGAATACAATAAATGCAGTGATTATTTTCTTTTTGATTTTTCCATATGAAATGCAAGATGCAAGTACAAGGAAAGTAAACAAACAAATCCCAAAAAGTGTAGAGGAGTTGTTCACCATTGGTCTTGCACTTTTTGAGAACAGACACACCAAAATAAAATCCCAGGGTGTAGAGGAGTTGTTCACCACCGGTCTTGCACCTTGAGAATAGACACGCCAAACAAATCTGAAAGTGTAGAGGAGCTCATCGCCACCAGTCTTGCAGTTTGAGAATAAGCACGCCATACACACACATGCTAAAGACATGAAGAAAACACGGCAGACAAGCAATGGAGTGTTCCTATTGCTAGGTTCAACACCATCTCAGGCACATTACAAGCACACACTGATGATTACGCTTCACCACAACAACCACTGAAAATATGCTTAAGGGTTGAGTTAGTCACAGAACCGCTCCCTGCCTTGCGATGAAGACTTTTGAAAATGACAGGATAATGTAATCTCTCTGAGAAATACACCATCCCTACCTCGCGATGAGGGCTTAAGATAAAATGATATGCTCAATATCCTACCTCCACAGAGGGCTTAAATGATTTTGATTGATTTTTAGATTGTTCGAACACGCTTTACTATGATCTAAAGCAGACAACTTACCTTATATATGCCCCCACCTTAAGGTGGTTGATATCGTGTACCGATATCAAGCACGTTAAGGTAGGAAGAAAACACATAAAGGAACACGAGCTCTTGCAAAGCCCATGCCCCCCAGAGGTGACATGTACTTTACAATCGCTGAATGTTCCCACAAACACATCCCTGCAAGAAAAGTGTTAGTGTCCAAATAATAATGATAAATAACAATGCATATGATCAACTATAAGAAAGAGCCAAGCAAGGTGATATTCATGATAAACAAAGTGCGTGGAGCAGCAGTATTATTAAAGTGTTGTTAGCAAGATAAGATAACATCGACATCAACATCAAGATAGAGAAATCACGGAGTGATTCCACTAGCCAAGCGTTAGATAATATGTTACAACCCCGTTGTCATATATGGACTAGGTCCATTTTTTAATTACTCAAAAAATGGACACTAGGTCCGCATCAATATAATATGTTTTTCATCATCTGCCAGCTAGATGGAAACACTAGAGGAAGGTAAACAATAAATCAGAGAGGAAAACAAGTGTCGTAGGGACAGTCACATAGGAGGGTGCCCCCAATTCACCAACCGCAACGCTATGTATGTAAGACACAACAAACAACAATGAAATCAAAGGAGAGGAGATATAGAAGAATGATGATACAAATAGAAGAAGGTCACAACAGGGGCGGTCTCCTAGTATCCTTGCCTTACAAGAGAATCAAGGGTCATCCTAGGAGGCCTAACAACACATAACACATCACGGGGGAAACACATCACAAGAGATAAAGGGTTAGAGATACTTACCTGTAGAAAGGTCCATTCTAAAAGTCATCATCGAGGAGGTCATCATCCTCCCAATCCCGAATGCTAGATGAAAGTGGTGTGTAAGTTACCAAAGCCCAACCATTGTTCTTATTTTCAACTTGTTCATCCTTAAACTCTTCTTGATTTGTTTCAATGTTAGGTTAAATGTTCTCTTGTTCATTTGTGAGCCGTTGGGCATAATCTTGTCTTCTCCTCCTTTCTTTTGCTAGTCTATTTCTTCTTGTCTTATTGCTTATTTCATCATGTTTTTCCATAGTTTGTGCAGTAGAGGAGGAAGTACCATGTTCAAATCTCATAGGTCTTGGTGGAATATTTTTTTATCTATGAAATCCTCTCGATCCATTTAAGGATGATGGGGGAGGGACCTCAGCATAAATTCCATCTCTCCGTGGATGAGGTGGGTCCTAGAACCTTTCCTTATCCACATTTCTCTTGTCAAAATTTTCATCAAAGCCATAATAATCATGTTTTATGCTTGCTTTGTGTTCTCTTATTGGATGCAAAGGAGACCTGGCCACTTGAGCAAGTTGTTTTTCTTTATATTTTCTATATTCTATGAAAGTTCTATCTCTTTGTGGCTCAAGATCTATCTCGGGTTGTGGCCAAAAATAATCAAGAATGAAGTTCTTGTCCTTAGCCGGAGGTTGATACTCATTATGACAGATAGTACAGATCTCTCCACACAAGGGATTCAACTTCATACATTTATGAATAGTAGAAGGAACAACGTTCATAGCTTTAAGCCAAGGATGTCCAAGTTTTACATGGAAGAGGTCGGATAAGGGGATTATGTCAAATGATTGATCCACAACTTTATCATAGACCAAGACCATTAGAGTTATCTTGCCAATCGGTTTCATGAAAGCTCCATTATGTGTTTTAATTCTTAGATCCAATGGTTCATAAGATTCTTGTGCCATTTCATGTTTAAGGAGGAAGTATTTTGTGACCACATTTGTCATGCAATTAGAATCTATGAGTGTTCCATGCATAGGTTGTTCCATTATCTTTACCATGATATAAAGAGGCCCTTCGATATTTACCATTTCTTTGTCATGAGGTGTGAATGTTATTTCAAGCTTATTGGCTCTTCTTTTTAATTGAGGCCTAGGAACAAACCTAGAATTATTATTATATTGAGAAGCCATTTGTAAACTTGCAAAGGAGTGTCAAATCAGATTTTCAAGATCTTCCAAAACTTATGCAAAAAGAAAATGCAAAAGTGATGTCGAATATGCTCTAAAATGCTTCATTTTTCAACTTTTCTCAATGCAAACAACTGAACGAAGAGGTGTTGTGAAGATTTTCAAGAGGGACAGAAAATTATCTGCCTAATAACAGTCCAATAATGCAATAATACTTTTCACAACACACTTTTGAAACAACTCTAGAAAGTCGATAAGCCAAAACCTAGTGAAAATAAGCCAAAATATGCGATTTTTCACCAAATCTCAATGCAAAAGAGTAGGGTAACAGGTGTTGTAAAGAAAATGATGATGGACAGAAACTTATAAAAGTAAAAATAGCCATCTAATGCTAAAAAATCTATTAGAACATGCCTATAGTGCCTTTCTAGATCAAACCCTAGTGCAAAGATAGCAAAAATATGCCAATTTTCACAAAATTTCAATGCACAAGCCCAAAAGAAAGGGTGTTGTAAGGAAATTGAGGAGAAGAAAATAATAATGCTAATAAAAACCAATTAGTGCAGCAACATCCCTTACAACACGCTTGGAGTGCAAGTCTAGCAAGACGATAAGGCCAAATTTAGTGAAAAATGCAAGTTTTCAAACCCTAGGCATGAAATTTCACAAGGAGGCCACTATGACGCCACACTACAATTAGAAATCAAACTTAATGAATGTTTTAACAAGGTAGTAAAATCTAAAACAAGAGTTTATTACAACCCTAGTTCATGCAAAACTAGGTTTTCATGAAAAATGCACAATTTTCAAGCAATTTCCAACAACTCAAGCATGCAAATGCTATGCAAATGAATTGTAAATGATGAATTTCTATATTTTGGATCAGATATAATGCAAATAAAAGAAATTAGTTGAAATTAGATGTCAATTGCTTTAGATTTTACAAAATGCAAGCCTAATATGCCAATTTTTGCAAATTTTCCAAATTTTTCATTTTTTTTGTATTTTTTTTCAAATGCAATATTGAAAATAATGAATTGAATGATGATGAATTTCAGATCTGATGTAAAAATTAGAGAATTAGTGAAATACAATTGAATGAATGTAAACTATGTCAAAAATCAAACCTTAGAATGCAAATTTTTTTAATTTTTCTAATATATCAACTTTTTGTAAATTTTTGAATGCAATAGAGTGAATGAATGCAAATCTATCAAACAACACTTAGCAAGGTGCCAAAAATTTTTTAAAAATAGGTTCACCAAAATGTTTTATATGGAAATGGGGATGATGGGGTTGTTGTTTTAGTTTTGTAGACACCCTAAAATGACCAAGTTGTCGCACTACTTGCATTTCGTCTAATCTAGAGCATCACCTGTATTACAACGTTAATTAAATAATCTAATTATTTAATTAATTTTATCAAATTCTTCTAAATCACATAATTTCGACATTAATTGAATAAATCCTCTTTATTTAATTAATTAAATCAAATTCCTCTATTATTCTTCCACAATTAAATAATTTTAATTATTTAATGAGATCATTATCCTCCTTTCAAAATTCACATCCACATTAATTAAATAAACCTAATTATTTAATTAATTCAGCAAATTCTGTCTTATCTACAATTAAATAATTCTTAAATTATTTAATTAAATCAAAATTGTTCTTCCAAAATCATGCACAACAATTAAATAAATTTATTTATTTAATTTGCTTTCAAATCTTCTAAATTAAATAATTTCAATTATTTAATTATTTCTTCCAAAATATCTTCTCTAAATTTAAATAAATCAATTATTTATTTAAATTGCTTTTTCTTCTAAATTGAGTTATCTCTAAAATAACTCAAGCTTTCTTTCTCATGCAATTAAATAATTCTAATATTTAATAAAACAAAATATCTTCTTTTCTCATGCAAATCTCTTCTTCTTGTTTTAAATCACTTAACTGATTATTACATTCTATTAATTGCTTTAACTCATCCTTCTATTCTTGATAACTCCTCATGCAAAAGAAAGCAAGACACATGTCTTTTTCTTATTCGTTGCACGTTTCTCAACTATTCTCCTCCATTGATTCTTCTGAATTATCTGGACCGTTGATCGATCTCTATTGAAACCTATATAAACCCCCCTCATCTCCTTCATTAGGCCTCTCTCTTTGATCGTATTCTCAGGCATACTTAACAGAGCTTTGAGCATACAAAATGCGTCGATTGAGCAACCTTACGATCTCTTAATATTGATCTTTGAGCACATCAAGCACACTACTTGCTTGTTGCAGCTATGGTTTCGCAACTTCATTGAGCAATCCACACTTCTCCAAAAGGGAACAATACAGATTTTGGTAAGAGCTTTCATTTGTCTTTTGATTTTATGATAATGGCTTTTACTTAGATTGGTTTGCTTTATGTGATTGGTTTTTGGTTTTATTAGTTTAGATTTAATTGATTTTTCCTCATACACATTCTGGCATGCCCGGTGGGACCCACTAATCCCTCTTTTTCTTTGAGAAATTGATTTTTTTTTAAGTCACAGTACAATACAGTGCAAACGACATTGCAAAGCACTTCTGGCAGCATCAATAAGCACTATTGAAGGCACATTACAGCGCCCTTGGGGGCACTATAGCGCTTCTGATAGCACAGAGCGACGCTTTTGGTATAACAGAACAGTGCGTCCGGTAGTATCGTTAAGCACTTTTGGCTAAATTAGGTTGCTGACTTCGTTTCGTGTTTTTGTAGGGTTTTCTCGTTACATATCTTGTGGATTTGTCTGACAAGCTGTTGTATTTGTCTTTCAAACCTGCTTTTGATACTTCATAAGCTGACTTATTTAGGGGTATCTTCGGTATTTGAGTTAATCTATTGTGTTGCTACACTTTCTAAATTTTTTGGAGTTCACGATTCAGATCTATCAGAATTTACTTCTTAGAATAGTAGATCAATCATGAAATCCCATTTTGATCTGGTTATTTTGACAAAAGTAATTTTTTTGTGATCTGAGACTATGCAGCGCATTTGGTATAAGAGTATCGCGCTTTCAGATACACAGTAAAGTGCTTCTAGACCTTTTTCAGTGCTTTTGGTAGTATCCTACGACACTTCTGGTGTGCAGTACATCGCTTTTGGCATAACAGTATCATGCCTTTGGACACACAGTACAGTGCTTCTGTATCTTTTTCAGTGCTTCTGGTAATATTCTATGACGCTTCGAGTCTATATTACAGCGCGTTTCAAAATACAGTAAGTCCCTTTCAGTAAGATAGTGCAGCGCTTTTGGTCAAATTGATTTGTTTTTGCTAAACTTGTGGGTTTTGGTGGAACTAACTGACTTGTTACAACTTCTTATTACTCACACAGAGCAAATAGGTGTTTTAACATGTTCATGCAGGACGAGCGTTAAAAAAATTTTGATTTATCTCACTAAGTCTTAGAAACACATTGCCTTCTCAAGGGACAATTGAACAAATCATTTTGGCAAATCTAAGTCTTAGGAACATACTGCTTTTCTTAAGGGACAATGGGCATGTATGCACAAACACCTCAATTTTCTAAGGGACAATGGACATGAATGCCAAAACACTTCAATTTCATAAGGGACAATTGACAACTACAAACGTGTGTGTGCCTAGTTTAGTTGCACCTTATTTTTCTTATAACGGGACAATTGAACCTTTGTTTGGCGTGCTTGCTCTTACATTTTTGTACTTCCTTTAGAAGGGCCTGCTTTTGGATTGCACTTCATCCAAAAGGGACGACCCTAAGTAGAGTTTTCCTTTGAACTGCTATATAAAAGGGATAAGGCGAAAGCCAAGTCCTAACCGACATTAGCCTTATTTTGTGGTGCCAAACTGAAAAGAGGTGTACTAGCTCTTTGTGGAAATGATTTTCACATTGGGCGAAGTGTTTGATACTCTTAGTAGGATTGGTTAAAGCTTTTAGTAGCTTGTCGCATTGCTCGTAAGGTGTTGGTCCCTCAAAATTACTAAGAACCATTATAGATAGAGACTACCCGACCTACCTCCGAACATTGCGGTAATCATCAGTGCAAGGGGAATCGATTTAAGCCCTTAAGATACTCACCATTGGCTCCCTTAAGAAGAGATAGTATTCCCTTGGCCATAAAGCTCTTGTGACCTACTTGAGCTTTCCAAGGGGAGGGTGAGATATCCCTACCTATCGTCTCTCGCAAAGATACTAAATATCTGACACCTTTATGGAATGATATTTTTATCGACGAAGTATTAAGCTGTGAGCTGATCTACTGCAATGAAACCTTGTCTCTAGGGATAAAAAGTGCTTGTTATTTATTGCAATTGTCTTATACTTGTGGAAACATTGGGCTTGTTTGGAGCCTTGAACATACACTATCTGTTGTGTCAGTCCCTTGTTTGTACCAACATTGTTTGCTGTGTTTTCTCTTGCCAAACAAATCCAATCAAAAACAGAAACAATCTATCAAAATTTTGCCTTTTAGAAACATCAGACACTACTTCAGCGCCCCTGGTATTACAACAACTTGCCTTTGGTAGTACAGTAGATCACCTTTGGCATAGCAGTAACTCGCCTCTGGCAAAACTCTACTTCAGCGCCCTTGGTATAACAATAGCTTGCTTTTGGTCACTGTAGCTCACCTTTGGCATAACAGTAACTCGCTTCTGGTAGCTTAGTCCATCGCCTTTGGTGTCACAGTAGCACGCTTTTGGTTGCACAGTCTTGCGGCTCTGGTCAAACAGTATAGCGCCTTTGGTCCAGTACATTGTGCATCAAGAGTTTGTCTTTTTCTCAAAAGCACAAAGCAAAATTCCAGCATTACCTTTTGTCCTAGTGTATTCCATGGTAACCACTAGGCTCCAACAAACTATGAAGTCCAAGCAAGTTGTCCCTAGGAAACGCAAATCACCTCCTCACACACCACAATCTGGCCATCTCAACATTTCTCCCAAGGTAACTCCTAGTACATGCACAATAAAACCAATCAGCTCTTCGAACATGCCGCACATTGACCAACCAAGCAATCCTCAAGAGGTTAGGGTCCCTTTGGTAAGCACACCCCAGTATACCACCGGCTTGCCTCCGGATTTTGTGCCACAAGGTTATATCGTAGATCAACCCCCATCTCAAGAAGAGTGACACTTTGAAATAGGTCAATCCTCTCAAGAAGATGGGCAAGATCTTGATGAAATCATACAAGAGCCTAGAATTGTGGCCACCTTTGACAAAATCCCTAGTGAGAATCAAGATCATTTCTTTCGCTTGCTTGCAGAGCAAGGCGCCAAGTTACCTCAAAATTTTGATTTATCCACTCTCAAGGAGAACAACAACACTCAAGACACCTTACAAGCGGTGCAAACCATGTCAACAGTGACCACACCTTTACTTGAACAGAGCTCGCAGTATAAGAATTCCCTCTATCAAAACGCAACTGGAGAGAGGGCCGCATCACCGCTTCTGACTCCTATGGAGATCTACACAAACCAACAAGAAACTTTCCAACGATAAGCAGAGTTAGCTAAGTAGGCCACCTTAGCTCGATCGAATATGCAACCACCTCCTAAAGTGTCCACACCAATCGCAAGTGGAATCTTGGTTACCCCATCACAAATAGGTTTCTCACCAAATTACAATCCGAGGAACAATTATGTAGCCATGCAACAAGGGTCTCAACAAATACCACCTCCTATATCATCACACCTTCATGTCTCTCAACCAATTAGAGTCATGCAATCCCAACCACAACATTTTTCTACGCTCGTCATCAAGCCACCTCAACCGTCACAAAACACTTCTACGTATGCCCCTCCTCCACAACGTTCATCCTCGCTCAATTTCTTTCACACATTGCCTAGCCACTCTCAACATTCCCAACATCAAGTTTCCCAAAGCTATGTGCCACCATCACAACCTAATCAAACGCACTTTAGCTTTCCTCCACCCAATACTTTTCTTCAACCATCATAAAGCCAACATTCTTACCTAGCGCCATCTCCACCTCTGCCAAATCAAAACCTAAAATTCCAACCCAATCTGAACCAAACGTACAACCCGTATGATCCCAATCAATCTTACAACCCTTATACCACCAGTGTGCATGGCTTACATTATAATCTTCTGTATGGGCAACACCAACCACTTTTGGGACAACAGAAGATGTTACCAACCTCTCCCACGACTATGGAGCTAAAAATCGCAGAAGTTCAACAACAACTATCTGATCTTACGTTTGGCCACACCAAGAAGACCTTCTCTTTAGAGGAAGTGTGTCCTTACCCTTTTGATCGGTCATTACCAATGATCCCTTTTCCTCAAAATTTCACTATTCCCAAGTTCGATAAATACAAAGGAAAAGGTGACCCAAAAGACCATCTTAGGGAATTCTATCTTGCTTGCTTCGAGGTCTCACATAACGACACATATCTTATGCGTCTCTTTCCTCGCAGTCTTGGAGGTCAAGCTATAGAATGGTTCTCACACTTACCCACGGGTATCAAGTCTTTCAATGAGCTAGCAGAGAAGTTTGCCACCCACTTTTCTTACAACACAGAGCATGAGATTTCCATGACTGATCTATGCAACAACAAACAGAAAAATGGGGAAACTTTCATTTCTTTCCTTCAACGGTGGAGACAAATGGCTAGTAAATTTCCTTTCAAGATTCCTGAGAAACAGCTTGTTAGCATATTTGTGCAGAACCTCAACCAAGAGTTAGGTTTCCACATGCAAATTCTCAGTGCTACAACCTTTGATGAAATCACATACAAAGGAATCAATATTGAGAAGGCCCTCATTGCTAAAGGTGTGGTCAAAATCTTCAAAGAAACGAAAGACAACGCTCTTCATCAACAGACGAATGATAAACCCAAATACTGGAACAAAAACAAAAATGTGGTTAACGACGGTGTGGTTGATTCTAAACATGTCCAAACTTTGTAAACACCGCTGCAGCTCTCCAAACCAAGTCAAGCTCCATCTCAACAACAGCACCAACAACGGCAACCGTATCAAAATCAACAACAACGACAACAGGAGTGACCTCAACAAGATTACCCTCCACGACGTCAATTTACTCCCTTAGGAGTGCCTATGGAGTCGGTCCTACAACAGGTTTTACAGAAAGGACTCATCACCTTACTAGATGCACCCCCATATGGTGAACCGGTTTACAAAACTGCACGGTATAGAGAAAATGAATACTGTGAATTCCATCGAAGCAAAGGACATAGGACTGCGTCGTGCATGAAACTCAAGCACCTAATCCAAAATCTCATCGACGACAACCTAATTACTTTTGAGAATGAACAAGCGGCTCAAAACACAAACAAAGATCTTGATATGTACAAGGAACCATTCCCTCATCATGGTCCACCTCCTCCTCAAGATAGAGGTAAAGGTATCAATCATGTTTCCACTTCCTTTGATTCCATTGTAGGTCGTTTTGAAGAGAGCCAAGTGTCTACCCTCACAATCAAAGGCAAATCTATGGATTGTGCTGTTACAACTCATCGTGGTCGTGTCACCATTCATGGTCCTACACCCAGTCTTCCAACTCAATCTGATTATAATCTTGTCGAACATCTCGGGAAAATGCCAGCACAAATCTCTATCTTGGACCTTCTATGGTCATCACCTGCACATAGAGTGGTGCTAGAAAAAGCCCTCCAAGAGTCTTCGGTTCCTAACAACATAGCAGTCACAGATTTCCAGGCTATAGTAGGCAACATTGCTTCACCTTATAATGTGGTCTTCTCTGAGAAGGACCTCCCATCCCATGATCCTTGTCACAATGATGCCCTTCATATTGAGGTTCTCATCCATAAGCGCAAAATCAAACGTATACTCATAGATGGTGGTGTTGGTCTCAACATCTATTCTTTAAAATTACTTAAACAATTGGGATACTCTAAGGATCATGTCAACTCTGATCATAGTATTACAATCAAGGGGTATGATGATGTTGAATGCCGCTCAGAAGGTGTTATCCACTTGCCTATACAACTTGGCCCTGTCATGCTTGAAACCAGGTGTCAAGTCCTTGATATTGAGTTGCCTTACAACATTATCCTAGGCCGCCCATGGATCCATGCGATGAAGGCTGTTCCCTCCACATATCATCAATCTCTACAATTCCCATACAATGGTATGGAGATAACTATCCCAAGAGACCCCAATCCTTTCGAATTTTGTCGTGTCTTGCAAGGAAGCTATAAGAATTGCAACCAGGTGCCTAAAAATGACAAAGCCCTTGAATCCCCACTCTATGTTGACCCTACAACGCTGACTCCGGCCTCTACAAGTAACCCTAATCCTCTGCCTATAATCACAGCTCACATCCGGGATATAGGCTTTGGCACTTATGATATCTCAAAATCTTGTTGTGTAGAGCGGATGCCTTTATCTCCAAAATCTTATGGGAAACTACCCATTGCCAAAGTAACCAAAAAAGCAGCTATTCCTCCCCTAGGATTCCTAACCCAATTCCAACATGGACAGTTATTAGAAGAGGAAACTATTGAGGATATTTCTTCTTGGCTCTATAAGGAGAAAGAACCAGTCATAATACCAGTCAAGCAATACGGCAATGGCTTAAGAATAGTAAAAAACATGGGCTATAAAGGCAAAGGTGGCCTTGGGAAACAGAATCAAGGAACTATGGAACCCATTGTTGTGACAAAGAAACTAGATAAGAAGGGATTAGGATTTGGAAAGAAGGTACCACATGCCTTGGACATCGAGTATATCCTCGATGAGGTAGCTGACACTTTTCCCGCCGATTCGATGTCTACAGAGGATATCATCGATGACTCTTCCCTCCATATGACCAACCTCTTCGCAGAATCGTCCATTTTTATGCTATCCTCCGTATCCTTAACTTCCACCACCAGCACCCAAAATGTCACACTTGTCTACCCTGAACTTATCGATTGGGACCAACAAGGGTCCCCCGTTATAGATGTATTTTAGAATGACGAAGCTTTAGCTAAGTTCATGGGACTTCGGGAAGGTATCCCTCTTGGCGATCATAAAGCAGGTTTTGTAATGGAACTAGAACCAATGGCTTATTTTGGTGAGAATGCCAAATCCTTCAGTCGCAAAAGTTAAAATAAAGAAAGATCTCTAGGTGAAAACCACATTGTGGCACCTCCCGATCACAAAATAGTAAAAACAAAGGACGTATCCAAAGATGAAAACCCAACTGTGGCACCTGAGGATGGAGGATTTGACCTTCCCCTACCATCTAAGTATCAAGAGAAGTCAGCTCTCCTAGTGGAAGATTCTACAGAGATAAACCTTGGCACAGAGCAAAATCCAAAGACCACATTCCTAGCAGCATCATTATCAGAAACAGAGTACAAGAAGCTTAACACATTCTTCTTACAGAGAACCATCAACTTTGCATGGACCTATGCTGATATGCCAGGGCTAGACCCCAAGCTAGTTGTCCATTATCTCACAGTTGATCCAAAGGTTAAACCAATCAAGCAAAAGTTGAGAAAGATGCACCCACAGATAGCTCTTTTAGTAAAGGTGGAAATACAAAAGATGTTAGATGCCAAGTTTATATGACCAATCAACTATTCAAATTGGGTCTCCAACATTGTACCCGTGTCTAAACCCAATGGGCGCATCCACATGTGCAATGATTTTAGAGATCTTAATAAGGCATGTCCCAAAGACAATTTTTCACTACCAAACATTGACATTATAGTGGACTTGACAACAGGTCACAAGATGCTTTCTCTCATGGATGGATTCTCGGGCTACAATCAAATACGGATAGCAGAAGATCAACATAAAACAACATTTACTTGCCCTTGGGGTAACTATTGTTGGTGTGTCATGCCATTTGGTCTAAAGAATGCAGGAGCAACCTATCAAAGAGCAATGACAGTATATTCCACGATCTCTTTCATCATATCATGGAGGACTATGTGGATGACATACTAGCTAAATCTTCTAGGGCAGATCACATACAGGTTCTAGGACAGATCTTTGATAGGTTAGAGAAATACCAAGTAAGACTCAATCCAAAGAAGTGTGTCTTCGGTGTAACATCAGGAAAGCTGTTGGGATACATTGTATCTCGTAGAGGCATCGAAGTGGACCCGCAAAAGTAAAATCTATAGTGGAGATGCCTCCACCAAAGAATCTTAAAGCATTAAGGAGCCTTCAGGGAAGGTTGCAATCCATTAGGCATTTCATCTCACAGCTAGCAGATAAATGTCAACCATTTCAATACTTACTCCGCAAGGACGTCTCCTTCCGATGGGATTATAAGTGTCAGGCAGCATTTGATCAACTTAAAGAGTATCTAGCTACACCTCCTGTATTGGTTCCACCAGTTGCGGACAAACCTTTGATATTATACATCTCCACTACAAATTCAGCCCTAGGGACCCTTCTAGCACAAAATGATGAAACAGGAAAAGAGCATGCAATTTATTATATCAGTAGAACCTTGGTGGGATATGAGCTCAATTATTCACCAATGGAAAGAGCTTGTTTAGTAGTACTGTTTGCCTCCCAAAAGTTGCGGCATTACATGTTGAACCAACACACAAATCTGATAGCCAAAATTGATCCCTTGAAGTATCTACTAGCAAAAGCAGCTCTTACAGGCAGACTAGCTAAATGGGTTATGATCCTTAGTGAGTTTGACATTGAATATGTGGATCGTAAAGCAATCAAAGGACAAGCTCTAGTAGATCAACTAGCAGAAGCACCTATGCCAAATACACACCCTATGGTAGCAGACTTTCCAGATGAGAATCTATTCACTCTTTCCAACTCCATAATGTGGAAGTTATATTTTGATGGTTCCTACACACAGCATGGATCAGGGGCCGGCATCTTGTTCATCACACCTCAAAATGACTACATTCCAAAGTCATATCGGCTTGCATTCCCTTGCACCAACAACATTGCCGAGTATGAAGCACTCCTTATAGGTCTCAATATAGCAGTTCAATGGGACATCACAGAACTACAAGTATATGGAGACTCACAACTAGTCATTCGACAAGTCACAGATGAGTACCAAACAAAAGATGAAAAGTTGGTCCCCTACAAACAACTAGTGGATGCCTACAAACCACATTTTTCTAGCATCACATTTGAGCAAATTCCAAGAGAGCATAACAAAGCTGCGGATTCTATGGCTTCTGTAGGGTCACTGATCGACATGCCTGCAAATACACAGAAATGTGAATTCTTGATCAAGCAATTGTTGATACCAACCGTCGATGTTCCCATTACTGAAATCATCTGTGAACTTGTTGGTCCCAATTCCCCATGGTACAAAGATATCTATGCATACCTTAAACACAATACCTTTCCCCCTGACCTATCATCCACCCAACGCAGAACCTTTATCCTTCGATCCTCCCGTTACATCATTCTAGGTGATACACTATATCGCCGGAGTCTCGATGGTATCCTCTTACGATGTCTTAACGTGGAAGAAGCTGAATCTACCTTACGAGACATACACGAAGGTGTCTGTGGTGCACATTCTACCGGTCCTAATCTTGCTAAGAAGATACTTAGAACAGGATATTACTGGCCTACAATAGAGCAAGATGCTGCATAGTTTGCTAAGAAGTGTCTACAATGCCAGCAGCATGGAGATTTGATTCACGCACCAGCTCATGAATTACAACCTGTGACTACTCCATGGCCTTTTTCTCAATGGGGTCTCGACCTCATAGGACAAATCCACCCTTCCTCTTCCAATGGCCACAAGTTTATCATTACCGCCACTGAGTATTTCACGAAGTGGGTTGAAGCCATTCCCATGACCTATATCACCGGCAAGCAAATAGCCAAGTTTATCCTAAACTACCTCATTTGTCGGTATGGTATTCCCCAAGCCATTGTCACTGATAATGGGAGACCATTCAAGAATCAAGATGTCCGTTCCTTGTGCACACAATACAATATCCAACATCGCTTTTCAACTCCCTACTATCGGTAGAGTAACGGCCAAGCTGAGGCTTCCAATAAAACCATTCTCAAGATTCTCAAGAAAACGGTCAATGAAGCTGGTCGTGATTTGCATTTACAACTCAATCCTGCCCTATGGGCCTACCGCACTAGTATCAGAACACCAACTAGTGCCACACCTTATGCCTTGGTCTTTGGCTCTGAAGCCATCCTACCTATGGAGGTTGAGATCCCATCCCTCAGAGTATCCATGCAGGACCTGATCGGCGGAGACGAGTATCACACTTCCAGATTAGCTGAGCTTGAATTACTAGATGAGAGGTGCCTTGCCGCACTTAATCATCTCCATGTCTATCAAAACCGCCTCCGATGTAATTACAACAAAAAGATCAAAGAAAGACGGTTTTAAGTTGGTGATCTTGTACTTAAATAGAATCAGAGAAATCAAGCGGATCGAGTAAAGAAGGGCAAGTTTGAGCCTAACTGGTTAGGTCCCTTTATTGTCACAGCAGCATATGGATCAAGAGCTTATACTTTAGCTACACCTGAAGGCATTCCTCTAGAGGAGCCACTTAACAGTGTCCATCTCAAGAAGTTCTATGCCTGATCCTCAGAGTATACCAAAAAATAATAATAATAAAAAAAATAAACAAATCCAAAAAAATCTGTCCTCTGGTGAAAACCTGGTAAATAGGCGCCTTGGATAAGTACCATAGTGAAAACCTGGCAAACAGGCACTATGTGTAGAGTCAGCATCCATCGTTTATCGAGTCCTGTCCACTCCATGTCCAATGCACAAAGCACGCTTCATCCATCCATCCATAATAAAACCATTGACTCTGTTTGCATTTCCATCTCCCTATCTAGTATAGCTTGGAAACTTGTCAATGTCCCTCGTTGTCATCCCACATCTTGATCTGTGTCAATAGTTTGCGATGCCTGGTCCTAGGTCACAACTTTCTAGGTCTTCTTCGTCAGTCATCCATACAAATTCCTCTACCGGAATGGGGACAACTCTTTCCTTAACTTAGGTCTAGGAATGGATCCTTGTTTATGGTTCGCCACTCTTCAATCACGCTCCTTTCTGCAGATAACACCCTTTAACGGACACATCGCTCCTATGATAAGGATGTTATCTTCTCAACACTTTTCCCACATCATCACACTAACTAGAACTGCATATTATCTCTTCTCAATCTTAAGGTACATTGATCCCATGGATATGGGTATGTAAGCAGTCTGGAATATGAAGGAAGTATCCAATACTCAGGTACATAAGATCCCCCACTTTTCACCTCGATCCATTTCATCACACCAACTAGAACTACATATTATCTCTTCTCAATCTTAAGGTACTTTGATCCCATGGATATGGGTATGT
The DNA here is from genome assembly GCA_027924645.1 of Cunninghamia lanceolata. Classification (NCBI taxonomy): domain Eukaryota; kingdom Viridiplantae; phylum Streptophyta; class Pinopsida; order Cupressales; family Cupressaceae; genus Cunninghamia; species Cunninghamia lanceolata. Next base: position 356,019 of record BSBN01000327.1, on the reverse strand, counting down.
AAGCAGTCTGGAATATCAAGGAAGTTTTCAGTACTCAGGTACATAAGATCCCCTCCTCTTCATCTTGACCCATCTCATCACTCTGTCTAGAACTACATATTTATCATTTTTATCTTTCCTCGTAATGTGCCTTGATCCCGTGGATACAGGGTATGTAGGCAGTCTGGAATACGAAGGATGTATCTAGTACTCAGGCACACACGATCCATCATTCTCCACCCACACCAATCCATTAGCACTGTCGACTTTCTAGTCTTCCATTTTTCAAAATCCATTCACCTCAACTTGACTAACTCAAGCAGCAAGCTAGCACATCCTTTCAAAGCAAAAGTCCTTAACAAACCTAAAGCAAAGCAGCTTCCTTCTAGAGTCTTCTACTGTCTTGCATACCAATTGCCAGCATCAGCTAGTCCCGCTTAACCAAAGCCCTAGATCAACAAGCTTGTCTTCTGCAAAGTGTTCTATTGTCGAGACCAACACACGCATCTCCTGCGACATGTGACATTTCCTGCAGCAAGACATTGTCTTTTTAGGTAGATAGCCCCCTTTAATGGACACAGAGTTCCTACGATAAGGCTGTTATCTTTCCTATCCAATCTATCCAGAGCAACCTCTTTGGCGAGAGAATATGTTGGCTGTATGTTTACTTTGTAAGTCAGTCAATTTGCTTTTTGGTTTATCTTTTGTTCCTTTTCCATTACCTATTCAAGGCTACCTTGATTTATCTATAATCTTGGTATGTTGCGATGCAGTACAGATTGGGGGCATAGTCATTGCATTTGTGTGCCGTGTTTGAGGAATGATCTTTAGCATCTTTCTTAGCATTCTATTTATCTTGTGTGTGTTATGACCTAGCATCTTACATATTAATATTCTTCTTGCATTTACATGTATTGAAGTTTATTTTATGTTCAAGACTATGGCTTATTCACATGTTCCAACAAGGTTATATTATGTCTAAGGATCTAAGTTCAAACCGCTTGCTTGCAGAGTCAACATCCATGCACTCGGATATTACAGCACCTTGGTCTTTTATACCTTGGTGGCGAATTATCCACATGCTATATCAAAATAAGGATTGCTCTTTATATACAATTGTGAAACCATTGCAACAAGCTCATTTTTCATCCATTCCCACAACCTTTATATCGTTTTCATTGCAGTGATCGATCAACAGTCTCTATCTCCCATCTCCTCATGTTCTTCTCTCTGGTGCATATCTGCAAAACCCACATGTCAGATATCACTAGTCATCACATCTACATCATCATACATCTCTAGCATCATACCTCTCTATCATCATACATCTATAGGCATCATATAAGCAACATATTTCATCACCTGAATCCATAATCATACATACATATCATCACATCCATGACATCAAGGAATGCATACACAAAAGCATGAACAACAGTGAGCCGAATAGATCATCATATATATCATGTAAAGGTCATCATAATACAAAATGTCTGTGTCTACATCAATAGTCCATATGTATACATCCAAAAATACATCAAAATAATACATCAAGACTATCAAGAGCCCACAAAATATACATCAAGATGCACGCAGGCATTTGTCCAAAATGATACAAATGGTACAATGTACAAGTGTCCATCGTGATACGAGTATGGTACAAATATGATACAATATACATATACGTGCTCTAGTGGGTGGAGCTGCCCTCCTACTGGGATATGCTCCCACGCCCATACCTGTAACAAGGTCACCCCTGCTGAGAGGCTCCTGCCTCTCCTGTACACGTAGTGATGCATGTCGTGATACAACTGTCCCAACACACATGGGCCCCACGCATACTATCTGCCATGTGTGAACATCCCCGCTAACACTGTGCCCCATCCCACTGACAAACCTCTAGATCTCCTGTCTGGACACAAGAAGCCGCCGATCAGTGACGCCACTATCCATCAGATCCTGTCGCAGAGTCTCGGGATGTCTACCCATCGAATCTCCCCGTCATATATCCAAAGGTCATCTGTGCAGAAGACCTCCACCAAGCCTGCCTTGCCCCGTGCCGGGTCAAAGTCTACTATCTCTCCATTAATCTAAATCCTCAGGATGCGGTACACATCCTCCAGTGTCACTGTGGCCTCCCCTGTCGAAAAGTGAAATGACAAGGTCTCACTGTGATATCGCTCTATGACTGCTGTCACTAGGGCGAGATTCGCCCTAATGTGTGTTAGGTGCGCAACGTGCCACAATCCGACATGCTCCAAGAATGCGTCCTCCTCCCAGGTCAGCTGTACAACCTCCTGCGCTATCAGGTGGTGTCGCTACCGCGACATCAGTGGTGGCATAATCCTCTGCATCCACAACAAATCACTTGTCAGTTCTTCATCACCAAATCCCTCAAATCCTATCTACACCTCTGCTATGCTATGCAACCCCAACCATCCCTTTCCCTTTGGTAGCCTAGGATAGGCATCCCTTTTCTCAACCCCCAATTCTACTTTTCTTCTACTTAACCAAAAGTGCTTTGTTAGATACAAAGGCGCTGTACCCCTACCAAACATGCCACACTGTCTATCCAACTGCGCTGTGTTTTTCTCTGCCAAGTGCACCTTGTTTGCCAAGTGCGCCTCACAATTCTACCAAACGCGTTGTTCTGTACTACTAGAAGCGACGCGATTTTCCCGCTCCCCCACCAATTGCGCTATTCTACCCTGCCAAATGCGCTGCACTACCTGGCCAAAGGTGCTACGGCATTTTACCAAATGCGCTGCAGCACTGACAAAAAAACCATTAGCGCTGCATTTTTACCAAACGCGCTGCGCTTCCCTACCAAACGTGCTGCGGCACGTCAAAAGCGCTCAAATCGACTACCAGACGCGCTGTACAACCCTAACGCACTTTTGGCTTCCCTATTCAACTCCCCTAGACCTAGCCCTAAACTGCCCTAAAATGACATATTAAACTATGGTATTCAAACACTTACCGCTGCCGGAGCTCCTACTGGCCTCCTGTATGTCCACACGAGCTCTGCCCTATGTCTATGCGCTGGAATCGACATCTCTCCTCGCTGTCTACTCCTTCCACTCAACCTAGGTTTGGAGGCTCTACTCTATCAATCTAGAAGCTCTTAGTGTGCAAATGAGGATTGTGGTCCCCATGGGACCTATTTATAGCATCCCTCCCTCATATTTTCTTCTCTTCCCACCCCTTTCTACTTTTCCTCCTACCTAGTGGCGCACTCATCTAGTCGAGCGTCAACACCATTCCTCTGTCACTTCCCTGTCTTCCCGCTCGAGGGGGCATACGCTGGGGCAACTACCTACACTGGGGTATCAAAAAAATTGTATCATGTATTCAACTATCAATTTCTTTGACGCAATGCTACAAGGTGCATTGCATCAAAGAGGGGCAAAATGTAGACACCCTAAAATGACCAAGTTGTCGCACTATTTGTATTTCGTCTAATCTAGAGCATCACCTGCATTACAACGTTAATTAAATAATCTAATTATTTAATTAATTTCATCAAATTCTTCTAAATCACATAATTTCGACATTAATTGAATAAATCCTCTTTATTTAATTAATTAAATCAAATTCCTCTATTATTCTTCCACAATTAAATAATTTTAATTATTTAATTAGATCATTATCCTCAATTCAAAATTCACATCCACATTAATTAAATAAACCTAATTATTTAATTAATTCAACAAATTGCCTCTTATCTACAATTAAATAATTCTTAAATTATTTAATTAAATCAAAATTGTTCTTCCAAAATCATGCACAACAATTAAATAAATTTATTTATTTAATTTGCTTTCAAATCTTCTAAATTAAATAATTCCAATTATTTAATTATTTCTTCTAAAATATCTTCTCTAAATTTAAATAAATCAATTATTTATTTAAATTGCTTTTTCTTCTAAATTGAGTTATCTCTAAAATAACTCAAGCTTTCTTTCTCATGCAATTAAATATTTCTAATATTTAATAAAGTAAAATATCTTCTTTTCTCATGCAAATCTCTTCTTCTTGTTTTAAATCACTTAACTGATTATTACATTCTGTTAATTGCTTTAACTCATCCTTCTATTCTTGATAACTCCTCTTATGCAAAAGAAAGCAAGACACATGTCTTTTTCTTATTCATTGCACGTTCCTCAACTGTTCTCCTCCATTGATTCTTCTGAATTATCTAGACCGTTGATCAATCTCTGTTGAAACCTATATAAACCCCCCTCATCTCCTTCATTGGGCCTCTCTCTTTGATCGTATTCTCAGGCATACTTAACAGAGTTTTGAGCATACAAAACGCATCGATTGAGCAACCTTATGATCTCTTAACATTGATTTTTGAGCACATTAAGCACACTACTTGCTTGTTGTAGCTATGGTTTCGCAACTTCATTGAGCAATCCACACTTCTCCAAAAGGGAACAATACAGATTTTGGTAAGAGCTTTCATTTGTCTTTTGATTTTATGATAATGGCTTTTACTTAAATTGGTTCGCTTTATGTGATTGGTTTTTGGTTTTATTAGTTTAGATTTAATCGATTTTTCCTCATACACAGGTTTGAATCCTCCTTTCCACATAAACATTCCAAGGGCTTTTCAACCGAGTGCTTCTCCTATCAAGAGGAGAGTCAACTATCAAATTTGAGTTGCCACTTGGTTTTCTACTGGGAAATTCAGATATGATCACACAAGATTGCTAATTAATGATTTTATGCTCTTGAAACCCTAATTTAAGCAAAACAGTAATCAAATCTGTGAATTATGACAAATGCTACAGGAAATAAGCAGAGGGCAGAGAACCTTAACTCACTATTTTTTGCAGTCCAGGAAATGGAAAAGTTGGGGACAATGGTGATGGCAACCTAGTCTAGTGTGTTGCTTTTTCCACAAAGTCCTGATCTCCTTCCGGCAATGATCTCTGCTGTGTCTTCTATTTTTTGTGATCCGAAAATAGAGGACAAAGTTGATGGTGCCTTTGTCTCGAAATGTCGCACACTGTCCACTTCTTTTTAGATCTGGAATCTTCAATGTCTGCCTACCTTCCCTGCAACTCCATTTTCTCTATATCTGATACCTGTAACCTACAATCACAAGGAATGTGGGAGGGGGTTGTGGTGTTTAGAGGCTTGCCTCAGTCAAGCCCCAGAGAGACATTCAAGTCTTCTGAATACCGTTGTCAGAGAGAGAGTGCGTGTCCTTGTGGGAGAGAGGCAAAAACCAAATGATAATGATTGATAAAGCATAATAAATGTCACCTTGATGATGAATCTCTCATGGAAGGAAGAAGCTCTTCAATGCCATGAGAAGAAGATGTAATCCAACCTACAAACAAACACAATAACAATGCTATGCTCTGCAACACAATGAAAATCATAAGTATGCCAATAGCTCACAATCATAAAACTTGCCCCTGATTTTCCAATTTACAAATGATAACCTAAACATGCTTATATATGCAACTATTAAGATTCCCACCAAGAATTTCCTATTTGAAACTTATGATGTCGGCTTGGAGACCAAATAACGGTCACAAACTTGACATTTCAAATTAGGGTAGACCCAAAATAGGGTTGGACTAGGGCGCTAGCACCCTTGTCCACCCCCTATCTTTGCTCAAAGTTCAATAAAGTGCAACCCCCTAGGTCCTATTTGTTCATGTAGAATTTCTATTCTAGGATATTCCTCTAGATAAGTTTGCTAGTTGTTAGGTTGCATTAAAGCTGGTTGTTTAGTTGTGCAATCTTGCATGGAGTTGCATGCTTTTTTTTCTAGTTGGCAGTTGCTTTTCGAGATGGCTCATCATCTACTATATATATTGTACTAATTCCTAAGCTATTAGCAATGTAATGCATGTAATGCAAATACAATGAAAGTAATGCAATCAATGAAATTATTCACAGTTTATTTTTCATTCTAATTTGTGCAAGTGTAATTTGCATCTCGGCTAATTCACAAATTTTACATGGTATAAGAGCTAGATTAGTTTGAGTGCAAATTCATTTTATATTGTGCAAATTTATTACCATGGAGGCAGATGTAAACCTTTGTTTCTAGGTGCATGCAGAGTTCTGTGAAGATTTCCACCACCATGGAGGCAGACGTAAACATTTGTTTCTAGATGCATGCATGTTACTTCCCCTATTTTTTTTGCATGCTCCTTGCTTTCTTTTTCTATTTTGATTCTTTAACAATTGTGCATACTTTGCGAGCACCACATGATAAAGATCTGGGAAAAATTTGGGGCTTTATAAAAACCTTTGTTTCTTTTAAATTGTATGTGCTTTGCGAGCACCACATGATAAAGATCTACGAAACTCAGGGGGGTTTCTACTTTAAGTATCTAGTATAGGTTTCTTTCATTATGCTTCTGAATAAACAAAGGATAAAAGTTGCTAATTAACAGCCAGAGCTTCATACTATTCAGAGCACATCTCTGCAATCATCAAATCTTTCGATGATCAACTTATGTATTCAGAGACCAGGTGTCTGTCTATTCAACCCCATCTAGTTGAAAAGTGCAGACTAAAATACTGAACTACAATTTCAAAGTATCCTGGAGGTACTCGTGCAATGGTTTCTATGATTTTGATCTATATCATGTCGCTAGATTTATCTACAGTTCTTCATCGGCAGTTGCAGTTTTCTTCTTTCTAAGTTTAAATAAATTGTTAGGAGTTTTTCTACTTGTGTTTTCTCCTTTCCTCTTTGTAATTGGGTACCTAATTAGGCTTAGTTGTTGGTACCCATATCTTTCTATTCACCTAGATACACTTAAGGGGGGTGTTAGTGTAGAATTTCTATTCTAAGATATTCCTCTAGATAAGTTTGCTAGTTGTTACGTTGCATTAAAGCTGGTTGCTTAGTTGTGCAATCTTGCATGGAGTTGCGTGCCTTTTTTTCTAGTTGGCAGTTGCTTTTCTAGATGGCTCATCTTCTACTATATATATTGTACTAATTCCTAAGCTATTAGAAATGTAATGCATGTAATCAAATACAATGAAAGTAATGCAATCAATGAAATTATTCACAGTTTATTCTTCATTCTAATTTGTGCAAGTGTAATTTGCATCTCGACTAATTCACAAATTTTACACTATTTGTCACAAGACCCATGGGTTTTCTCATAGGGAGTCTGATTTAACATGCAAAATGCTCTAAATGCAAATCTAAAGACCTGTGAGCTAAACCTTTAGGAAAAAGCCCCCAAGGGTGCATTTTTCTGACAACACTTTTTAATCCTTACAATTGCAACAATATTAAACACATAGAGAAAGTGACATAAGATATGTTGATATGCACCTGACAACTGAGAGGGGGGGTGAATCAGTTCTCTCAAAAACTTAAACACTTTCTACAATTAAACATTCATTACTTATCCACAATTATTATGATTTAACAATGAGTGCATGAAATCAGAAACTTAATCACAGATACAACATCAAACACAAAAGACACCAGATTTTAGGTGGAAAACCTCAAGGTGGGGAAAAACCATGGATAGAATTAGCTCTCAATATATATTACAATCTTGAAATAATGATGTTCAGGCTTGGTCACTCCACGGGCCTAAACATACTCTCTCACTGCCATGAAGAACAACTAGGTCTAGCAGGCTCACTGCCTCAACCCTAAACCTAGCCAGATTACAATAAGGGTTGTTAAACCCTGAGGGCTATTAAACCCTACTGGCGGCTCACTGCCAGGTTCTTTGCCACGATCAACACCTTCTTATGTCTTTGATTGAAGTACAATAATTCCTCTACTCTGCTCTGCTCTTCCTCTTCTTTCCTTTGCCTCTTCTCTGCTCTTCCTTTTGGACCTTTCTTATTATTTTTCCATTTTCACTCAAGGACACCTTTTCCACAACTCAACTACAAGTATTTATACACTTCGTCAACCTTGGAACGATCATCAAGGTCGGCATCATAATCATCAACCATTGGAACAATCTCCAAGGTTGGTATTACAAACATTTACAAGATAGGTCCTGACCTATTACAAATTATGCAAAGGAAATGAAATGTGAATCACACCATGCCTTAACTGGGACTCAAACACGATCTTCCATGCCACAACATGCTTCCACAATCTTCTAGAAATCTCCGCAATCACTGGGATTAACCAGGTCGGCCAAAACTGGTTACATGTTACACTATCTGGGAACAATCTTTGAACATGATCTCAAGTCCTTAATGCAGACCAATATCAAGATAGGAACATGATTAGGAGACATCCAAAAGCACGTTATAATCATCAGGAGAAACCGTACGAACCTTAATCACTTTATCCATAGGAATCTTCTCACCGAAACACATGAACTTCACCGTCTTCAACTGTCATAAAAGAAAGATAGCTTGTGGACCACCAAACCATGAACCATTGCAACTGTAGGCACTTATCATCATTCCAAACTTCCTTCTAGAACCATGGAGAAAAATACTTTATTGCGGAGGAATGCGGAGCAGAATACTTTCTTCCTGTCTCAACTAAACTTACAGAAAAAAGTAGGTTTCACTATGGTGAACACAACTCACTCAGATCTTCATGCGGAGGGATCAAACCCAGAATGTAGCATCCTTAGTCATACCTCTAACTTACTTCCAATCCACAAACCACGATCTTCAATCAGAAATAAATGCAGAGCAGTTTATCGGACTGTTCTTCAGTATACAACTCTCTGTCTGTACTGCACTTCTCTGTAACTCACTTGTTCCTTCTGAAGAGGCTAATTTTCTCAATATCCTCAACATACAATTCTTCTAAACAAGTAATAGAATAAGATACAATTGACACCAATGATAACAAGGATATGTTGACATCAATTACAACATCGATTAGGCACATACTTTCAACAAGATATGCCGCGTGGAAAACCTTTTCAGGTAAAAAAGCCCACACTCTAAAACCTACACAATGTATTATCAAAACAATGGTGTGTTTACAATACACTTGCAATGCAAGTTCTTCCAAGAGTCTTCAAATGTCATTTCTGGAGTGATTCCGGCAGCATAACAGCATGTGTACAAAAACTATGTAACTACAACTCCAAAACAATGCATTTTATGGAGTTACAAGGCATAATTTGGAAGCTTCTAGAGATGGGCATCCATCTTGGCCACATGGTCATTTTCCCACATAAAAGGAAACTTGTCCAAGCTGCAAATACCTCTCTTACATCTGTCATACATGGCAAGTTTGACTTCCCAAGAATGGAATGCTCCAGGCTAAAAATAGCTATGACAGATGCTCTTACGCATCTTACAGCTGTCATAAAATCTGCCCAACATAACAACCTTAAATGTTGTAAGAGAATCCGTCATACAAGGCTAAATATAGTATATTCTTCTTACAACATGTCATAGCCCAACTTGGGCGCCCAAAGATGTCTTCTCAACATGTAAAGATACTTTACGACACTTGTCTTCACTTGTCCTGAGAATCTCTATACTTGGTTCTTACACGTAATAGATTTTGTCACACACAATAACACCTCTGTCATACCACAAGATGTTGACACATGGCATATTAGTGCCACCTCAAATGGGACGCCAAAATCCACATGTGTTTGACTTGACCACTCAGAGCATATTACAAGTAGGATGACATGTCACAATACCACCTCAAACTAAATGCCAAAACTGAATGTGCAAGTAAAATATAAATTGAGCAAATAACTAAATAAATAATTAATAAATCAATGCTAGGAATTGCAAGGTTGAGACGCCTTAATTCCCAACATGAATGCTATTATTCTAGATATAAATTTTAATAAGTAAAAGATTATCTTATATTGATTCACTGCCCCCCCCTTTCAGTATAAGTGTGTGCTTAAAAGTTTACCCTATACATCAGTGGGAAGGAAACTATTATCAATCAGTTCCCAACTAGTGAAACCACCTTTTTCCTTTTGATTTTCACCTAGATGTTGATAAGAACAAACCAAGTGAGGAAACTTGTTAGAATATGACCAGTTGAGAGCACCACACCCATGAGAGGAGGCAGAAGGTGATCGAGAGGGATGAGATTGGTCGTGAGTAGCATGATCCCTAAATCTTATAAGCTGAGATCTTTGAAATTGGGATCTCTGATCCCTTTTAGCAAGCTGGCTATGTCCACATGGCACTAAGTGGCCTCAATGGGAGGAAACAATAGATGGAACTTTGGAAATCGTTCAAGGGTATTACCCCAGTGATCTAAAAACACCTGTAGATGTGCAACTTCAAGGGCAACTTTTTTCGTTTGTAGTAGAATCTACAAAAGCACATTAGAGCATATCATAGCTTTAGTGTACAATGAAAAGTGAATATTAGCAGTGTAACCTGTAAATAATAGGATTTCTATCTTTCCAAATGCTAAAGAGAATCTACACCTTGAAAGTATATCAAATCTTGGTAAATTTAAATGGGAGGCATGCGATGAAAAGGGCACAAGCCAAAAAGGATTAAAAATTCATGAATCCACACCCAAGCCTCTTGAGGTCTACTGCAAAACCAAAAAATATGCTTGAGATTCTCATGATGTCCACAAAAAGGACAATGGGGGTTAAGAACTCCCAGATGAAACAGGCAAGAGCCAAGTAAAAGACCTTGATAAAGAATTCACCAAGCAAAATGAACCAACTTGGATTAAAAATAACTACCAAAACATTTTGAAACCTATGGTGCCAAGTGCATGAAGAGGGTTGGTGGTTCCAATGGTGGTGTATATAGAAAATCTTCTTAGTGTTAGTCAAATGTGTGAACAAGGACACACCCTCACATTTTATGCTCAAGGTTGTGAGATTAGGAAGGCAGATACAGGAAAATTAGTTGCAGATGCAAATAGAACAACAAAAAACCTATACATGCTTAGTGAGATCAAGACAGAAAAATGCTATACAGGACAAACAGTTGAAAGCTGGCTATGGCATAGAAGAATGGGCCATATGAACTTTGATAACTTAGTGAAAATCAACACCAAGCAAGCTCTAAGAGATATGTCAAAGATTACTAAACCATCAAACACTCTTTGCAAGAAGTAGGAATGGTAGTACGTGTTCCAAGGTGTGTGCCCTTGGTCTCCTTGTGTTGTGTAGCACAACGCTTGGGTTTGTGACAAGGCTTAACTACCTCCCGTAGATTCATTAACTGTGGTTGTTGTATAGGGCATTAACAGGTCGATCTTTTAGTGCAACGACAACCGTCTTGCTAGCAATTGGTATCAGAGCCTGGGTCATGGGTTCGAACCCCTCGCTTGCGCTAGGGGGATTGTTGCAAGGTGTGCACCCCTGGTCTCATTGTGTTGTGCAGTGCAGCACTTGGGTTTGTGACAAGGCTTAACCACCTCCCATGGATTCATTAACTCTGGTGATTGTATCAAGCATTAACAGGTCGATCTTTTGGTGCAACGGCAACCATCTTACTAACCGTACATTTCCAAGAAACACCAAAGAAACTCATGTGCAAGCAGTCAAAAGAATATTTAAATATCTAAAGGACACTTTGGACTATGGTTTGTGGTATCTGAGAGGTGAATATTTCACTCTAACAGCATATACAAATCACAGATATTTTCACGAAGCCCCTTCCAAAAGAGACTTTTGAGTATCTCAGGGAGAAATTGGGAGTGATATCTTTTTCATCTAGTCACTAAGTTCTTAAGGAGAAACACCAATTCAGGGGGAGCTAATCACTACATTATCTTTCAGCTCCATGGATTTTTTGGTGATATACATCCATAAGATAACTCAGAAAAAGATCAGCTAATGAATATTCTTTGTGATAGTAATGAACATCCCTTTGCCATTGATGTCAAAGGGGGAGAATTACAGCAAGGGGGAGAGAATTATGTTTTGGCAGTATTCACAGATTATTGCTTTGCAAGGTTTCCATCAATGACAAAGGCAGATATTGTTGGAAATATTGTCATTGATGTCAAAGGAGAATTAATGTCACAATGATTTAATTATATTCAAGGAGAACTAAAGGAGAATTGAAAGGGCCACCACAAGATTGGTAGAAATATGGCAATAGTCCAATATGAAATGCCATAATGAAAGCAAAGATAAAGTAAAAGAATTGTTTCATAAAATGTCTCCAGAAAAGGATGGGGAGGTCACAGCTGGTTAGGGAGAAGATATAGCTTGTGTGAAGAAGGGCGTGTAACCCGTATTAATAAAAGCATGAGAAATGTTTGACAATATGTAGTTTAAATGCCTTTGTAAATGTGAAGAGTCCACTACTTAACATGTTGGATGTCAGCAATGGAGTTGATATTTCTAATATTGATCTGGACAATACCTAGCGCTGAGCTTGTGGTATTGTAATGCAATTAAATAAACAAAGAAGAATTGAGTTTCTGGAAATAGGCAAACAAGCTAAGAGTTGTGAATTGCCTCTGAAAAACTGATTTTAATTCATTTCCCTTTGAAACATATAGGCTTACATATCATATGAAGGGTCACATTACCATTGGAATATAAAAAGAGCTACTGGAAGGTGAAACTAATTTTCAAAAATTCAAAAAAACTTAAAAAATAAGGAAATTTTTAATCTTCCCCTTGGCAGGGTCATAACTCCTAGCTATTTTATTGGAATTTAAACTTCTTGGACTTGTTGGAAAGATAAACTAATTATCTAGTTTGAGCCTTGCCAAATAATCGATGAATTTTGAGCCCTAATTCTGCTCCGAAGGCCTCCGAAAATGCAATTTACTAAAATTTAGAAAATACCAAAAATTATATTTTCGATATTTTCCCAAAAATACCACTCAAATGACCCTAGACTGGATCAATGCTTCCCCCTTAAGAGGCAATGGGCCCCATTGCATCTATAGTCTACAACAACTGAGGAAACTGCTTTGCAATTTGATCCCTGGTGAACCACTTGCCTTGATGAGGAAGTTTGCCTGCCTGAACCACACGGTAAAGGGGAATTTGTTGTTTCTTCAATTTCTTGACTAAGACATCAGTGATTTGATCAATTGTGAGTGGAGTAGTAGTGTCTGGATTCAATTCTGTGTTGTTGATATGTTCTGTCACTTCTGAAGTATCCAGTAATGGTGGAAAGGAGGGATGTAATAACTCAGCATTGAAAACATGATGTAGTCCCAAAAAAGATGGCAGGTTAAGCTCAAAAGCATTCTCACCTATTTTCTTTGTGATGGTATATGGCCCATATCGAATGGAGCGAAGTTTCTTGTATGGCCCTTGAAGCCTCTCTTTTTGAAGGTGAAGCCATACCTTATCTCCAACATTGAATTGATGAGGCATATGATGTTGATCATGCCCATCCTCATATTTATGGCTAGTATGCTGCAATATCTCATAAACTTGCTTATGGATATGGCAGATTTTCTCAACAAACTTGGTTAACTTATCTACTTCCTTTTCAGCATGTGATGAGGAAGCATCTAAAATGACTGGCATTGCCACATCAATAGGAGCCAATGGTTGATACCCAAGACACACTTCAAATGGACTATGCCCTGTGGAACCATGCAAGGCACGATTGTAGCTATGTTACACATATGGTAGACTCTCATTCCAAGTGCGAGGATGTTTTGAGTGGTACATCTGCAAAATATGAAGAATCATTCGGTTCACTACCTTAGTTTTCCCATCCGTCTGCTTGGAATGTAGTAGACTTGGTCAATTTGGTATCCATTAGATCCCATAGTGCTGTCCAAAAGTTGTTGAGAAACCTATTGTCTCTATCAGAAATGATGCTCTGTGGTAGACCAAAATGAACCCAAACATTTTCAAAGAAAAGCTTGGTAGTTTCTTGTGCAGATATCCCCTTCTTGCAAGCTACTAGGATAGCCATCTTTGAAAATCTATCTACCACCACATACACACAGTCATATCCACATTTTGTGGATGGTAAGACAGACATGAAATCCATTAAAATAGATTACCAAGGTTTGGCAGGAATAGGAAGAGGTGTGTATAGTCCTTGCTTACGATTGGCAAGCTTTGCAATGGCATAAGCTGTGCAAGATCGGATGTACAAAGTGACATCATGTCATAGTTTGGGCCAATAGAAATACCTTTGAAGCACAACAATGGTTTTCTCCTTTCCAAAGTGTCCTGCAACACGGCTGTAGTGTGCCTCCCATATCATCTTTTGTCGCTCCTTAGCTGGAACACAAATGTGTCCCATGTGACAGAGAATACCATTCTACAAATAAAAGTTAGGAACTGGTGTACCTTCTACTAGCCTATTGTAAATATTAGCAAAATCATCATCTAAAGCATATAGCTGAGACCATTTTGTGGTTTGGTAGCCACAAGCATCTAGTACTACTGTTATAGCTTTGATTGGAGGTCTGCTCAAGCAATCTGCAACTTTATTACTACTTCCCTTTTTGTGGAAAATATTGAGGTGAAACTATTGCAAGTAGGCAGCCCATCTTTGATGCTTGTCATTTTTGTAGCTTTCCTTGTATCTGTAAGAATTATAGAGGCTTGTGATTTGTGTGGATTATAGTCTCCTTCCCCAAGATATAGTATTTCCATTGCTTGCAGGATTGAACAATGGCATACAATTCATTGTCATATGTAGGATACCTTCATACTGTATTACAAAAGGTTGCACTATAGTAGGCAACTGGATCCCAGTGTTGCATGAGTACTGCCCCAAGTGTGTAATCTGATGCATCTGTTTCAATTTCAAAAGATTGTGTCAAATCAGGAAGTATCAATACTGGTGCAGAACATAACCTCTTTTTTAATTCTATAAATGCTTTTTCTTATGCTTCTGTCCAACAAAAACTTGCTCTTGCTCCTCCCCTGAGTGCCTGATTCATGGGCCATGCTAAATGTGAAAATCCAAGTACGAACCTGTGATAGAAGTTAGCCAATCCCAAAAAACTACGAAGTTCTGTGAGATTCTTGGAAGATGACCAGTCTTTGATGACTTGTATCTTTTCAGGATCCACACGAATACCCTTACTGTCCACAATTTATCCTAAGTACTGAATACTTACCATTCCAAATGAACACTTATCTTTGTTGGTGTAGAGTTGATGTTGTTGCAAGTTTGACAGTACTTGTTGAACATGCTGCAAATGCTCACCCTATGTCTTTCTGAAAATGAGGATGTCATCCAAGTACACAACAACAAAAGAATTAGTGAATGGTCTCAAAACATCATTCATCATTCTCATGAAGGTAGCAGGGGCATTAGTTAAGCCAAACGGCATAACTAACCACTCAAACAAACCCTCCTTGGATTTGAAGGAAGTTTTCCATACATCTCCTGGTTCAATTGGCACTTGATGGTATCCATATCTCAGGTCAATTTTAGTGAAAAACTTAGCCCCTCTAAGTTGGTCCAACAAGTCATCAATGCAAGGGAGTGGGTATCGGTTCTTCATAGTGATCTTGTTGAGGACCCTATAATTGATGCAAAGCCACGATGTTCCATCTTTTTTTTCTCGCAAGAATAATTGGGCTGCCACATGGTGAAGAACTTGGGTGAATATGTCCTTTTTGAATTAGCTCTTGGATCTACCGCTTGATCTCATCATTTTCCAAATTTGATCGCCTATATAGTGACCCATTTGGTAATGGTGTCCCTTGAATTAGATCAATTGAATGCTTGACTTGACAGTGGAGTGGTACCCCTGTTGGTGAGGTAAAAACATCTCCATATGATGACAATATTTTATCCATCTATTTTTGCTAAGTGGAAGTGGTGGCCATTTTGTCATGGGTATTAGCTACAACTGACCTCTTTCTCTCATTTCAAACCATTAATAGAACAAATTTTCAAGTATGAGCAATTAAGCGCTTACATTGTTTTGCAATAATCAAAGATGCTGGTTTTGCAGGACTTACCTCAGGTATTCGATACTTCTTTTCTCCTAGATTGATAGTGACACTGCAAGGTCTGTATTCATATACACCATGACGCTTGTACATATATGGGTGCCCCAACAATACATCGCACACATCCAATGGTGCCACATCACATATGACTTCATCTTTGAATGGTTTAATAGAATAAGGTAAGCAACATTGCTTATTTACCTAAATATCTCATCTTTGATTGCTTACCTATCCCACATGATATGGCTGTGGATGAGGTGTGGTCGGCAAGTTCATCCTTTTAATAGTCTCAGCAGATATCAAATTCTTTTGACTTCCACTATCAACAATGAAATGGACGGCCTTGTCGTTTACCCACATTTGTGAGTGGAATAAACACTCCTCATCTTTATGAGGCAAAATCCTGGCAGTAGCAACTGTGGCATAGGGGTCATCTCTAATTACTTGGTCATCATTCCTTTGCTCAAAAGAATCCGTAGGCAATGGTTCAGGTTCAGGTTCAGGTTCACCTTCCTTTTCTTGCAACTCTGTAATCAACGTCTTGGCGGCTCGACAGTCCTTCATGTTATGTCCTAGGCTTCTATGGAATTCACACATCTTCTTTCCACTCTTGTTTGTTGTTTATGATGCTTGTGAAGCGGAATCCTTGGCTGGCTATTTTCCCATGGATTTGCTGACACTTTCATTCTTGGATTTATTATTTGAAAAATAATCTTTTTTCCCCTTTTGTTTGAATTTCTCCTCAATCTTTACTGCATATTTGTAGGCAGTCCCCAAGGTCTCAATATTGAGAAAATCCATCTCTATTTGGATATAGGGATGAAGTTCGTTGTGGTACTTCAGAATTTGATGCTTTTCTGTATCCATGGTGCCAAGCTTTGTTGAAAGAGCATGGAACACATTAGTGTAATCTTGAATAGATTGATCCTTCTTCTAGCGAAGCGTCTGCCACTCCATATATTTATCCTCATATGAATTTTTAGGATAATATTCTCCCTTGATATGTTCCACAAACTCTGTTGCAAATATGTGCCTAATCGATGTTGTCATTGATGTCAACATATTCTTGTTGCCATTGGTGTCAACTGTATCCTATTATTGTTGCCTATTTAGAAGACTGGAATGTTGAGGATATTGAGAAAATTAATAAGGATCAATGTATGTGGACCATATGGCTAGATAGAGGATTGTCTTAAGAAGTTCTAAAAGATTTGAAGGGTTCGCATGAAGATTTGAAGAAGCTATGGTCATCTGAGTAGAACTAGTTTTGCAGTATTTAGAAGAGACAGAGTGACAGGAAAGTGGTCCAGATTATTCTAGAAATGTAAAACGATATCTGCGGATCTAGAGGCATGTTTTGGATGTCAGTGTGTATCCTCAACTCAAGCGGTTCGTGGTTTGGAGGTCCATAAGAAATCCTTCTAGTGTGACAATCATGACAGACAGTGTTCTTGAGGTTCTGGATGAAGATACAAGTGATTTTGATGATTTAGAGGAGTGTGGATGTTTTTGTTAAATTCAATATGCTTGTGGAGGTCTCTGGATTATGTGACTACTATGATTGGAGGTCCATATTGAAGTTTGAGCTCGTTGATGAAGATTTTCTTCTTAGTGTTGTTATTCTTCCTAGTCTTGGCCAATTGGATGTTTCAAGAGTGTTACGGATGATCTAAGAGCAGTTTGATGGAGCATGGCGTGTTGTTCAAGGAAGATTTGAGTTCCAGTTATGTTTGGCTGACAGCTTACTGATTCACATTAAGTCAAAAGCTTGCAGTGCCGACCTTGATGTTTATTCCAAGGTTGATGAAGCATATAAAGGCATGTAGTTGAGTTGTTGAAAATCATCCTTGTGCGAATGACTCAAATCCCAAGAAAGGATCAGAGGCAGAGCAGAGAAGAGGAGAGGACCAAAAGTAGTAAAGGATGAAGTGATAGTGTAGAAGTATTTGGGATAAGAGCAGAAGTTTTATGAGCACTCATTGAGACTGAACCAGGCATGAAGAAGATGCTATTTCTTACTAAATTCTTTCTATACTAAACACAAATTCTATAGGCAGTGAGCCTCTCTTTGAGTAGTGAGCTCTGGGTAGTGAGCCTGAAGGCAAGTGCCTTCCCCTTTTTAAGTACTTTTAATAGGGTACGAATCTTATGGGTTAACCCCCACCATGGTTTTTCCCTTAACCAGGTTTCCATGTCAAAAATCTTGGTGGCAAGGATGTTAATTGTGTTTCTGCTCATGTATTATTGTTCTATGCTTTAATGTTTGCATCATTAATCTATTTATAAGTTTTGAAAGAAGATTAAAAGGAAGATAAAGTTAAAATTGTGGGACAACTGATTCACCCCCCCTCTCAGTTGTCTGTCCTAATTCCAACAATTGGTATCAGAGCCAGATCCTCTAAAAGAAGCTTGACCGCTTGAGGAGATCATGGATGTTGACCTACAAGAAGGACAGTTCGAGATTTGACGGAACAAATTACTCTATTTGGAAGAGTCGCATGAAGTGCCATTTGCAATGCATAGGAAAAGATTATTAGGTGTTAACTAAGGATGAGTATAATCCTCCAAAGGAAGGTACATCAACTCCAGATGAACTCAAAGACGTTGAAAATAACCTTCAAGCTAAAGACACCTTGTTGAGTGCTCTGACTGATTCAGAAATGACAATTGTCTTTGGACTAAAAAATGCTCATGAAATCTAGAAGAAGTTGGAGAATCTGTATGAAGGCAATGAATTTGTCAAATGTGCCAAGCTACAAAGTCTGAGAGGAAAATTTGAAAATCTAAGGATGAGTGAAGATGAAAACATCACAATCTACATGCAAAAGATAAATGAACTTGTGTGTGGTATCAGGTGTGTTGGTGGAACTTTGGAAGAATCGGAGATTGTGGTAAAAGTGTTCAAATCTTTACCTAATTCATACAAATATAAGGTTGTTGCTATAGAGGAGATCAAGACTATCTCAGAAGTTACAAGAGATCAGCTGGTTGGCAAAATTTCATCTTTTGAACTAAGTGAATTTGGTGATTCTCTTCCTAAGTCTGAATCTGCATTTAAGGCCAGTGTATATGGAAAACAAAGATATGATCTGGGTGAAAGCTCTTCAACAAGATCATTCAGATTTGTGAAGGAAAGGAAGGATCTTGAAGATGATGAAATCGAGACTGCAGATCTTGAAGCTCTTATTGCCAAAAGAATGCCAAAAGGATCTGGTAAGTAGGAAGGAAAGTTGCCACTCAAATGTTTTGTTTGTAATAAGATTGGTCATTTTGCCTCAAGATGTCTGGAGAGATTTTCAAAACCAAACCCTAACAGATATAAAGGTCAGAAGAAATGCTACTATGTCCAAGGAGCTAGAGAAGAAGGAGTCACAGATGATGAATATGATCATGGAGGTTCCACTGAAGATGATTGGGTGTTCATTGCTATCAAAGAAGAAGATCTGGCGTCTACTGAATCTACTAGTGATGCAAATGTGGAAAGTGCCTTGGCTGCTCAAGTTGTTGAAAAGGATGAATGGGTGATTGATAGTGGATGTTCTCATCATATGACTGGTGATAAAAGTAAGTTTGTAAGCTGTGAAAAATATGAAGGTGGGCTTGTGAAATTTGGAGACAATTCATCTGGTAGAATCCGTGGCAGAGGATTCATCTCTTTTGATGGTAAGAATAACACCAATGATGTTTTGTATGTGGAAGGACTGAAGCATAATCTTCTCAGTGTTGGACAGTTGGTTGATAAGGGTTATGACCTCAGATTCAAGGATGGAAAATGCAGAATCTTGGAAAGCTTTAGAAATGAAATTACATCTGGTACTTAGACTAGAGGTTACATCTTTCATTTAAGTAGTTTGGGTAAAAGTTGCTTGATAGCTCATGTGGATCAAAGTTGTCTCTGGCATAGGAGAATGTGTCATGTAAATTTTGATAACATTGTTAAAATAAGTTCCACTTAGGCTATAAGAGATCTCTTGAGACTTGTGAAACCTACTGATAGCATGTGCAGAGAATGTCAATTGGTAAATAGAACATAATTTCATTCAAGAGTAAAGAACAGTCATCAAGTGGACTGTTGGAACTTGTGCATACTAATCTTTGTGGTCCTGCTAGAATTAGAAGTGTACAAGGGGACAAATATTTCATGTTGCTGATTGATGATTACTCCCGGATGATGTGGGTAACCTTCTTGAAAGAAAAATCAGAAGCCCTTGTCAAATTCAAAATATTCAAGGTCATGGTGGAGAATGAGATTGGTGTGAAGATAAAGTGTCTGAGATTCGACAGAGGTGGAGAGTTTACCTCCGGTGAGTTTGATTCATTCTGTGAGAAGCAAGGAATAAAAAGACAGTTATCTACTCCTAAGACTCCTCAGCAGAATGGAGTTGTGGAAAGAAAGAACTGGACCATTCAAGAAGCTGCTAGGACCATGATGATGGAAGTAAATGTTCCACAAGTCTATTCGAGAGAAGCTATGAGTACTGTTGTCTACACTCTTAACCGGGTGTAGATCAAAGGCAATTCTGGTAAGACTCTTTATGAACTCTAGTTTGGTCATCCTCCTACAGTGAGATATTTCAGAGTTTTTGGTAGTAAATTCTATATCAAAAGAGATGAGGATCTAGGCAAGTTTGAAGCTAGAAGTGATGAAAGAATTTTTCTGGGTTACTCTACTCAAAGCAAAGCATACCGGTGCTTTAACAAGAGGTTGAAAAAATTTGTTGAAAGTGCTAATGTCAGAGTTGATGAGAGCAAAGAAGGACATTCCCGGTCTTGCGGATATGATTCAGATGATCAAGATGAAAATTCAAGTCAAGAAAGGCAAGTACAAACTCATATTCAGATCCAGATTGACCCAGAAAATCTAGTAATTCAATAGAAGAAGAATTGATGAAGATCAAGAAGAGATTTGTCTAATCTCAAAGATTGAAACAAAAATAGTAAGTGAAGCCTACAAAGATGAAAACTAGGTAAAAGCAATGGAAGAAGAATTAATGCAAATTGAAAAGAATCACACTTGGGATCTTGTTTCTAGACATGAGGACAAAAATTTGATTTGAACTAAATGGGTCTTCCGGAACAAGCTAAATGAAGATGGTGAAGTTGTAAGAAATAAAGCAAGGTTGGTGTTGGTTTTTTCCCAGACTGGATGCTTATTCCCAGATTTCCCTACAAGGTAGCCATCAGTGATCAACAGGATCTGTGGGCCAGGGGCCAACAGTGTAGGAGATAGACTCTATATTTTATCTCCTCTTCTTCTTCAGGCTCTGCAAGACCTAGGGGGGTATTCCCTACTCAACATCCATGAGATACGCATACAAGGATTGGGATGCTGTCAGAAAGCAGATAAGTCCTCCTGTAAGTAGACCAAAACTGAAAGATAAGAGCAAAGGGGCTAGCTTTGGGCCTATTTGCAGTTGTAGACAGAGGACTGAGGATCCTAAAACTAATTCTAATGTCCTAATGGTTGTTTTAGAGTTTGATTATGATTTTAAGTTTGGATGCAAAGCTGGACATGGTTGTAACACAAGCACAAAGCAAGATTGGTGCCTATCCAAGGCCTGGAGTCAGTAGACATACACCTGTGAATGATCAGCATGAACAGCTAAAACTAGATTTCAGGGGGATATATATGATACCTGCCTTACAGATATCTCCCAATACAGAGTGTTAAGTTATCTCTACTTATGGCATCCCTATTGCAGTATACCCTTCCCAATGTTCAACCTAAAAACAGTTTAATCTACCCCTTGAGCAGAAGTTAAGAGATCATACATTCAACACAGGAATTCTATGTTCTAGAGTCTCAAATATTGCTTAAATATCCAGACTCAGAAGAAAGATACATGCAATACTGGAGACAGAATTAACAAAACACATGCAAACATAGCATTATTCATACAAGATTAACCATGAAATCAGTGGATTCAAGCCAAAACGTACAACAAGAGATACATAAACTCACAGGTTTAGCTGTACAGAGCAACCAAAACGAACTGTATTGTGTTACAGAGCCAAAATGTTCAACTTTCAACAACCTAAAAATGAGTAACACTTCCTGCTTATAACAACCAGAAAGTGTACTACATCAATTAATTACATGGCTATTACAAAATCTGCCAGATACAGATTCTTCAAAGGAATGGCGCTCAAAATTTATTACAGCAACAGACAGAGGAACCTCGAGCCACACGCCACTATCTAGAAGTCTTCATTCTCAATCAGGCAGCCTGATCACTTGTACCATCGCCCATACTCCTGCTACAGTCGCCATTAAGGGCCTCAACCACCCGCGGTCGCTTGAAAACCGTCGCTGCAGTCAAAAAGAAGTTTCCCGCCAAAACACGTTCTACCGCGGGTTCAAAAATAATGCAAGGGGATTAGTCCCATATGCATGGTGTGGAGACAACTTCGGCACTTTAAAAGCATAGTCGCATACATACCAAGTGTCAAGCGTTTTGCCGCGCTCGACACACGACCCTTCGCCCACAGCCCATCGCCATGACATACATTATCGGCCCACCGCACAGATCTCCTGCCGATAAGCCAAATCTCGCCGATGAACACATGACTCACCCCCCATCAAGCCATCGGCCCAACTCCTACCGATAGCCCGCCTCCATCGGCGAGACCCCAACTGTCGGGCCAACACTTCTCCGTCCACCCGATAGCCAAAATCTCACCGACGACCACTCCATACTCGCATATCGCCAAGACATGCAACATCGTCACCCCGACATGCCGAACATCAACTTCATTGTCGACCAGACTCCCAACCATCGGAGCAACAAGAAACCCCTCCGCCGATAACAAAAGTCACGCCGACGAACGCAAACATACCTCGAATTACCATCGGCCAGACACTGCACATGTTACATCGAGAAGGCACAAAACACACCCCGTCGGGGAGACCTACCGCATCGGTAGAACTTGAAAAACTCCAACCGATAGGCCAAGCTCATGCCGATGAAGAGGAAAACCTAGGGTTTGAAAGAAGAAACCCTCCACACGCAAGCTCAATCTCCAGGCCAAAATGAGCACCAACAGTTGGTATGCAAAGGATATTCTCAAGTGGAAGGAATTGATTTTGAAGAAAATTTTGCTCCGGTGGCAAGAATAGAGATAGTCAGATTGTTTCTTGCTTTTGCTACTTATAAAGATTTCAAAGTCTATCAGATGGATGTCAAATCAGCATTCCTAAACGGAGAGTTAGAAGAATAAGTCTACATTGAGCAACCGGAAGGATTTTAGTTGTCTGATCAGAAAGACATTGTCTGTAGATTGAGGAAAGCATTATATGGACTCAAACAAGCGCCAAGAGCCTGGTATGCAAGATTAGATAAGTATCTGCTAAAGCTAGGATATAACAAAGGTACTGCTGACAGTAATCTTTACTTCAAGATTGATCATGAGAATATTCTAATTGTTGAGGTATTTGTTGATGATATCATTTTTGGTGAAAATGAGAGCATGTGCAAAACATTTGCTAATTAGATGCAAAGTCAATTTGAGATGTTCATGTTTGGTGAGATGAATTTCTTCTTAGGTCTGCAAATCACTCAGTCAGATAAAGGTATCTTTCTATCTTAGTCTAAGTATGTGAAATAATTGTTGAAGAAGTTTGGAATGGAAGATTCAAAGCCAATAGGTACACCTATGGTAACCGGATGTAAGTTGAGTAAAGATGATGACTCCCCTAAGGCGAATAAGAAAAGGTATAGATCAATGATTGGAGGACTACTTTATCTAACTCAAACCAGACCTGATATCATGAATGCAGTTGGGCTTGTCGCTATATTCCAAGTTGATCCTAAAGAATCCCATGTTGTAGCAGTCAAGAGGATTTTCAAATATCTCAAAGGGACAACTGATTATGGATTATTGTATCCAAAGGATAATGACTTCACTCTTCATGCATATACAGATGCTGATTGGGTAGGAGATGTGGATGACATAAAAAGCACTAGTGGTGGTGCATTCTTCTTGGGAAGTAGATTGGTTTCTTGGCTGAGCAAAAAGCAGGAGGCAATTTACCTATCTACAGCAGAGGCAGAGTATATAGCAGCAACAAACAATTGTACTCAAGTCATGTGGATGAAGCAAATGTTGAAGGACATCAGAATTGTGTTTGAGGAGCCTGTCACAATCTTCTATAATAATTCAAGTGTAATAAGTATCTCAAAGAATCTGGTGTTGCATTCAAAGATAGCATATATCCATCAAGTTTCATTTCTTGAGAGAGAAGGTAAATGAGAATGAAGTCAATTTAGAGTTTGTGTCTTCAAAGGATCAGATTGCAGATATTTTCACTAAGCCTCTTCCCAAGGATACTTTTGAGTATCTCAGAGAGAAGTTAGGGGTTATTACCCCTCCTGATCAGAATTAAGATGCACTAAAGTACATCAGTCTGGTGGAACTCACAATCACATCTTGTGATCCAGATTGATGTTAAGGAGGCACTACTCAGGGGGAGTAGTCTGCATGCAATTTTTGAGTTTGATCTGAATCAAAAATAAGGAGAAAAGACTACAAATATGTGCTCTTTGCCATTGATGTCAAAGGGGGAGAGAAATCATGTGAAAAACTAGTTGCTGATGAAAGGGGGAGCAGTGAAGAAAGTAGTTGCAAAAGTGATAAGAGAAAGGGGGAGAAGTTCTTGTCTTGATGGTTGAATCAGTTTTTCACATCATATGTTGCCGTCAATGACAAAGGGGGATATTTTTGTGAATATGTGCCTAATCGATGTTGTCATTGATGTTAACATATTCTTGTTGCCATTGGTGTCAACTGTATCCTATTATTGTTGCCTATTTAGAAGACTGAAATGTTGAGGATATTGAGAAAATTAATAAGGATCAATGTATGTGGACCATATGGCTAGATAGAGGATTGTCTTAAGAAGCTCTAGTTAAGATTCGAAGGGTTCGCATGAAGATTTAAAGAAGCTATGGTCATCTAAGTAGAACCAGTTTTGCAGTATTCAGAAAAGACAGAGTGACAGGAAAGTGGTCTGGATTATTCTGGAAATGTAAAATGATGATCTACGGATCTAGAGGCATGTTTTGGAAGTCAGTGTGTATCCTCAACTCAAGTAGTTCATGGTTTGGAGGTCTGCAAGCAATCCTTCTAGTGTGACAGTCATGACAGACAGTGTTTTTGAAGTTCCGGATGAAGATGCAAGTGATTCTGATGATTTGGAGGAGTGCGGATGTTTTTGTTGAATTCAATATGCTTGTGGAGGTTTCTAGATTGTGTGACTACTATGATTAGAGGTACGCATTGAAGTTTGAGCTTGTTGGTGAAGATTTTCTTCTTAGTGTTGTTGTTCTTCCCAATCTTGGATGACCGGATGTTTCAAGAGTGTTGCGGATGATCTAAGAGTAGTTTGATGGAGCATGGCGTGTTGTTTAAGGAAGATTTGAGTTTCAATTATATTTGGCCGATAGCTTAGTGATTCACATTAAGTCAAAAGCTTGTAGTGCCGTCCTTGATGTTTATTCCAAGGTTGATGAAGCATATAAAGGCATGTAGTTGAGTTGTTGAAAATCATCCTTGTATGAATTACTCAAATCCCAAGAAAGGATCAGAGTTAGAGCAGAGAAGAGGAGTAGAGGAGCAAAACCAGTAAAGGATGAAGTGATAGTGAAGAAGTATTTGGGAGAAGAGCAAAATTTTTATGAGCACTCAATGAGACTGAACTAGGCATGAAGAAGATGTTATTTCTCAGTAAATTCTTTTTGTACTAAACACAAATTCTGTAGGCAGTGAGCCTCTCTTTGAGAAGTGAGCTCTAGGTAGTGATCTTGAAGGCAAGTGCCTTCCCCTTTTTAAGTACTTTTAATATGGTACGAATCTTGTGGGTTAACGCCCACCGTGGTTTTTCCCTTAACTGAGTTTCCACGTCAAAAATCTTGGTGTCAAGGATGTTAATTGTGTTTTTGCTCATGTGTTATTGTTCCATGCTTTAATGTTTGCATCATTAATCTATTTATAAGTTCTGAAAGAAGATTAAAAGGAAGATAAAGTTAAAATTGTAGGACAACTGATTCACCCCCCCTCTCAGTTGTCTGTCCTAATTCCAACAAACTCTCCCCGGGAGGGTTCACCTTGAGTTGCTTCATCAAATTCTATATCAGGGTTTTCTCTAAACAACATTCTATTTTCCCATGATTGTTTTACATGATGCTCAACTTTCAAGAGAGTGAATGCTATTTTTTCACCATTAGAAAATTGATTCACAGAAAAATATCTTTCTAATTTTGATAGCCAATCATCAATAGCATCTGCATTTATTTTGCCTTCAAAATTTGGAATATGAAAATTTACCTACACTTTGAAAGGAGTGTGACCACCGAATGGTACTCCACCCATGTTGGGTTGTTGATTTCTTTTAAGTAGATAAGAAAATTGATTCATCATCTCCTCATGTTGTTTTGCCAAAGCTTCTTCCACCATTGCCTTAAAAGGGTTTGAATGTTCCCCTTGTTCTAACATTTTTGATCGAGTGCACCTCAAAGGAAGATAATCTGATAGGGCATGTGTCTTCAACCCCAACTTCTGATAACCTGACTATGTGCGGTGTGACATACAGGAGTGAACTGCTTTGATACCACTGATCTAGACAATACCTAGCACTGAGCCTATGGTATTGTAATGCAATAAAATAAACAAAGAAGAATTGAGTTTCTGCAAATAGGCAAACTCGTTGAGAGTTGTGAATTGCCTCTGAATAATTGATTTTTATTCATTTCCCTTTGAAATATATTAGCTTACATATCATATGAAGGGTCACATTACCCTTGGAATACAAAAAGAGCTACTGGAAAGTGAAACTAATTACAAAAATTCAAAAAACTTTAAAAATTAGGAAATTTTTTACCTTCCCCTTGGTAGGGTCATAACTCCTAGCTATTTTATCAGAATTTAAACTTCTTGGACTCCTTGGAAAGATAAACTAATTATCTAGTCTGAGCTACTCGGTTGTGGATGAAAGAATGTGGATGAAATTGTTCTTTATGCATAGGAATCACCAATTAAATTTTTGGCTAGGAACAAAAGCACACTAAAAAAGATTTTTTAGTAGAAATATGTTGTCATTTAACTGTATTAGGCATTCCTATCCTCTAGATTAGGTTTTTTGAGGTTCTTCAAAAGTGTTTAGTTTGTGCATATTTAATAGATTTTCCTTGGTCTAAAAATAAAATTAATTAATAATTTAAAATCGACACATATCATGTTATTGGATAAAATATTTGGGCCTTAATATCCCTAGTGTATCAGGATCTATTTATTATTTTTTATTCTCACACCATTTCAATATACATATTTGTAATGGGATTTGGTTGTCATATAAAAATGTAAAGCCCAAGTTTATAGCCCAATATTGTTCCTATAAGACAAATTCTCATCCAAAGTCTTAGGATGCTTTCCACTATATCCTCTTATGACCTAAATCAATTTTTTTATTGACCATCATAGTTTACCTATCTATATATGGATGGAAAGCTATTGACCTCTTGAATTAAGTCTCTATTTTTTAATAGTGTGTTCTAAAAGGTTCTTAGAAAATTGGAAGCTCTATCTAAAATATAAGAAGTTGGAAAACTAAAGTGAATACACACTTCACAAAAATAACTTACATGCATAGTGCCTTAAGGGTCTTTTAATAAGGGATAAGAACCCACAACCAACAATTGGTCCACAACCATAAACAAATGGTTATGCTCCACTTTGGACATTAGAAACCCTCCTACAAATTCTACATATATTCTCTTGCATGGCCTAGAAGAAACTAGTAAGGGCATGTATATACCTAATTTCCTATTACTTATCTTACTTGTGCTACACAATATACATCCCCTTGTGAACTTTGAAACTTCATTTTGCATAATTGTCGAATGAACTTACATTTGTATTTTTTCCACTATTTTTAACACTAAAATGACTTGCAACTTTTAAAATACGAGCTTATCTATCATGTCCCCATATTAAGGCATTGTCTAAATTAAATACTCTATGATTGTATTTGTGTTTGAGTGTATACTCTATGACTTTATTTGCATTTGAGTGTATACTCTATGACTTACATTTGTATTTGAGTGTATACTCTATGACTTGTGATTGTATTTAAGTGTATACTCTATGATTGCATTTGTAATTTGAGTGTATACTCTATGACTTGTGATTGTATTTGAGTATATACTCTATGATTGTATTTGTATTTGAGTGTATACTCTATGACTGTATTTGTATTTGAGTGTAGACTCTATGACTTGTGATTGTATTTGAGTGTATACTCTATGACTTGCATTTGTATTTGAGTGTATACTCTATGACTTGTG
This sequence comes from Cunninghamia lanceolata, assembly GCA_027924645.1. Classification (NCBI taxonomy): domain Eukaryota; kingdom Viridiplantae; phylum Streptophyta; class Pinopsida; order Cupressales; family Cupressaceae; genus Cunninghamia; species Cunninghamia lanceolata. The sequence goes on along the minus strand of BSBN01000327.1, from coordinate 327,875 downwards.
ATTGTATTTGAGTGTATACTCTGACTTTGTATTTGTATACTCTGTGACTTTGCATTCAAGTGTATACTTCATGACAAAGTATTCAAGTGTATACTCTATGACCTTGTCCTTGTATTCAAGTGTATACATTGTGGCATTTGAGTGTATTCAGGTGTATACCTTATGGTTATGTATTCATGTTACTTATGTATTTAAGTGTATGCTTTACGACTTACATGTATGCTTTGTGATTTGATGTACTCGTACGTATGCCTCATGTATTATTCACATGTATGCTTCATGATTCTTGTATACACTCTATTTATGCTTTATATATCACATGTATCGATGTGTTACTTCATGTATCTCCAACAAGATATGTTCTTATAATTATTTTATGCTTAAAAACTATGAGAATGTTGTTAGGAACCCGTGTTTAACCCTTCTCTTTACTTTGTTAGTATACTGATGTTGGACACGTATGCTTTGTAAGTCGTCCCGTGAGTATATTGTATTATCCCACATTCATGGGGAGTAATATGATGCAGAGTGGCACGAGGGAAGCACAGCACACAAGGGTTTACTCTATTGTCCTTTGCCCACTCACCCACTTCAACTAGCCTTCAACCAACCAACCAACCAAAGGCACATTCAAGGCATATGAAGGATTTGATGTCCAGACTATTGTCCAACCCCTAAGGCTTCTCCAACACCTTAAGACAGATCAACAAACACCTTCTATGCAGTTGGTTTGATCTCCAACTTCCCAAAACTCTTCAACCTATACCTTGACTAGTAAGGCTACTAGCCCTCCAAACTAGGTTTTCTCAACAAAACTTGACAAAATCCCAAAGGTCTAGGCAAACAAATGATGGAATTGAACACCTTTCAGGGGACCCTAACAAACCTCCAAATCTCTTGCTCCAACTCTACTCCAGTAATCCAGAACGCCTACTAGGTCTCTAGGCCTAATTGATCAATTTAGGCTAGGTTACAAAGCAAGTGCTCAAAATTGGGTGCATAGGTCAGGGGCAGGAATTTGGAATGCTTCTACCATGTCGCTACAACACAAATCCATCATTTATTTTCTCACCCTAACAGGATTCTATCATCTACAACCTCAAATAGCATGAAATTGGCCAAATACAATGAAATACTTGACCTAGGGCATCACCTTAAAAATAGAAGACTGCATTTTCCGACAAAAATCTTTTGGAATCTTATAGTACATACCCCTAGCCTGTATTTCACCATTTATTGTGAATTTTCAACGGTGGAAATGCATTCTAGGGCCGGATTTCTATGGCTGCCCTAGAAAACAGGGTTTCTGGACCTGTTTTGAAAGAAAAATCTATAACTTTTGATCCCGACCACTTCAGGACCTCAAACCAATTGCATTGGAACCCTGACTCCAAGAGCTTTCAGAAAAATATCATTTGCACACGTGAAAATTCCGTACAGTTCGTACACAGCAAGAAAAAACAACGAAAAACAGTCAGTTTTCTTGATTTTTGTGCCCAAATTCCGTACAAAAACTTCCTCCTCTGTACTGGAGTCAGATATCCACCATATTAACCCATACAAGTTGGTTTCCAACTTCTACAACAGCATTTAACTGCCCAAAGTGGTTTTTGAACCGACCCAACACATAACACCTTTGACAACTATGGTGTTTTGCATTAACACAAGGAGGTTGATTTGTTTGGCTCGTCCAATGGAGTCCAAATGATCAACAAACTCCTTCCAACATACTAAAACATTAAAACAACCAAAAAAAACTCGAAAACCAATCCTTAGACCTTCTAGGCCTAATTGGCACAATAAGGGTCCAAATGGACTAAGAAGGATTTGAGGTTTATATAGTCACCCCAAACCTCTTGACCATACAAAATGGACCAAACAACAATGGCTAAAAGCCTTATTACAAAACACATTGAACAAAGAAAACATAACTTCTCAAAATGTATCAAAATGCCTTTAGGAACCAAGGTGCTCCTAGGTGCCCTGCACCATACACCCACTGTCAAAGAGAACTCAAGTCTCTTGAGTTGGAATGCTGTCAAATGTGAAACCTGCCTTCTCAATGTCTGCCCTACTCATCCAAGTGGCATCCTCCTGAGGTTTGTTTAGCCACTTCACCAAATAGTCATGATAGGTGTGCCTTCTAGTTTGTTTTGCAATCCTCTTGTCCAAAATGCACTCAATCTGATTTGGAGATGAAGGAATGAGTTCCTGGAGTGTCTGATCAGTTTGATCTTCTTCAACAGCAGTCTGAGGATCAAATCCTTTATATGGATAAAGGTCTGAAACATTAAAAATTGAAGACAAAGCAATGCCATCCGGAAGTCTGATTTTGTAGGCATTGTCTCCACATTTCTTGAGCACTTCACAAGGCCCAATCTTCTTCATGAGTAGCTTAGTGTGTTTACCTACAGGGAGCCTCTCCTTCTTCAGATGAACCATTACTAAATCACCTTCCTTGAACTGCAAATCCCTTCTTTTTCTGTCAGCAAATTGTTTATATTTCTGAGAAGTGGACAGCAATTTCTGTTGTACTTGTTCATGGACATCTTTCATGACTTGAACGAAGTCTTCAGCCAAGGCACTGCTATTTTCCAATCCTTTAACCTCCCTTAGTTCCAAAACACCCCTTGAGTGAGTGCCATAAACAATTTGGAAAGGAGACAAGCCGGTGCTTCTATTGACAGTGTCATTGTATGAGAACTCTGCCTGAGCCAAAATTGAATCCCAACTAGCACCCTGCTCCTTGGTTAGGCATCTTAGGAGGTTGCCAAGTGACCTATTAATCACCTCTGTTTGTCCATCAGACTGAGGGTGATAGGCAGATGATAAGGACAAATTTGTACCTAGTTTCTTCCACAGTGTCCTCCAGAAGTGTCCAATGAACTTGGGGTCTCTGTCTGAGATTATGGACAAAGGTAAACCATGTAACCTGACTATTTCCTTGAAGAAAAGACCTGCTATGTGTGAAGCATCATGTGTGGTTCTACATGGGATGAAGTGAGCCATTTTTGAGAACCTATCTACAACCACAAAAATGCTGTCATATCCATTCTTTGTTCTAGGCAAACCAAGTACAAAGTCCATACTTATGGAATCCCAAGGCTTTGAAGGAATAGGTAGAGGAGTGTATAAACCTGCATTTGATGTATGCCCCTTTGCTCTTTGGCAAATTTGACAAGTTTCAACAAACTTCCTTACATTGGTTGGCAATTTTGGCCAAAAATAGTACCTCCTAACCAATTCTAGGGTCTTATCAATACCAAAGTGACCTGACATGCTGCCACAATGCTTTTCCCTGATTATATTCTCTCTAATAGATCCTCTTGGGATACACAACATGCTACCCTTGAAAAGATATCCATCTTGCAACAAAAAATCAGAAAAATCAGTATTATACCTTCCTGTCATGGCCTTGCAAGATAGGTATGGCTCTTTGAAGTCTTCATCTGCTGTATACTGATCTTTAATGGCATGAATACCTGTACTTTCCAACTGAATAGTTTGCACAACAAGATTTCTCCTACTTAAGGCATCAGCTACCTTATTGGCCACTCCTTTCTTGTGTTTTATGGAGAAGGTGTATGCTTGGATGTACTCCATCCACTTGACATGTCTGTGATTCAACTTTTGCTGCCTGTTCAAGAAGCTTAATGCATGGTTGTCAGTAAAAACTATAAATTCCTTTGGCAATAAGTAGTGTCTCCATTTCCTCAATGACTGAACCATGGCATATAACTCTAGATCATAGGTGGAGTAGTTTTGTTTTGCCTCATTTAACTTCTCACTAAAGGATGCTATAGGCCTCCCATCTTGACTTAGGACTCCCCCAACAGCCCTCTTACTTGCATCACATTCTACCACAAAGACCTTGTCAAAATCAAGAAGAACAAGGATCGATTTTTCTGATATTTTTTTCTTTAACAGTTCAAAGGCTTGGTTGGCCTCATTTGTCCATAAAAACACACATTTCTTGCCCCCTTTTATGGTGTCAACAAGTGGAGCACAAATGCCACTAAACCCTCTAATGAACTTTCTATAAAAGCTGCATAAACCATGGAAACTCCTTACCTCCGAGGCTGTTGTAGGTGTTGGCCAATTAAGAATGGCTGCAACCTTACTTGGATCCATTTTTAGGCTGCCCTTGGAGATGACAAACCCCAAAAATATCAACTCTTCTTGTAGGAAGACACATTTGTCAAGATTGATTCTCAACTTCTCCTCTTGAAGCCTCCTGAGCACTTGATGGATATGCCTTATGTGGTCTTCCTTGCTGTCACTAAAAATCAGTATATCATCCAAATATACAACAATAAACTTGTTAAAGAAAGGTTTTAGCACTTCATTCATCAATCTCATGAAGGTGCTTGGTGCATTTGACAAGCCAAAAGGCATGACAACCCATTCAAATAGTCCTTCATTGGTTTTGAAGGCGGTTTTCCACTCATCCCCTTCCCTTATCCTGATTTGGTGATAACCACTTTTTAGATCTATCTTGGTAAAATACTTAGCCCTACCCAAGCAATCCATTAAATCTTCTATTCTAGGCATTGGAAATCTATACCTGATAGTAATCTTGTTGATGGCCCTGGAATCAGTGCATAGTCTCCATGTTCCTTCCTTCTTAGGTGCAAGCACTGCAGGTACTGCACATGGATTAATACTCCTCCTGATAAGTCCTCTATCCAATAAGTCTTGGATTTGTCTTGCCACTTCAACATTTTGCTCTGGGGTCAACTTGTAGGCTGCTTGGTTTGGTAGGGTGGATCCAGGGATGAGATCAATGCAATGACTAATCTCCCTCTTTGGTGGAAGGGCATCCTTGCCTTCATCGGCTATCACATCCTGAAACTTCTACAATAGTTCTTCCACTTCCTTTGGTCCAATCCTCCTAAGAGGGTGCTGCACTTTGACCTTCTTGGGATTCACATCCTTGGGCTTGATGACTACTGCAAAACATGGCACTTTCTCTTCCTTGAGGTTAGCCAAAAACTCTTTTTCACCTACCAACATAACTGAACTAGAAATGACTTTCTCTTTGCAATCATCAATCAAAGGAGTCATTGTAAACTTTTCACCATTCTTGGACAAATGAATCACATTGTTCTTACCATCATGTTGGGCACTTGTGTCATGTTGCCAAGGCCTTCCAAGAAGAAGGTGGCATGCATCCATATCCACTATCTCACAAAGAACCTTATCATGATATTCACCTATCTTGAATTCAACCCAACATTGCTCTTTCACCACAATTTGTTGTTCCTTGGTTAGCCAAAAGACTCTATAGGGGTTAGGATGAGGCATTCTTTCCAATCCTAACTTAGTCACCATTTCATTAGAAGCCAAATTTTCAGAAGAACCTGAATCTACTATTACCTTGCAAACTTTTCCTTTCACCTTGCAAGTGGTTCTGAACAAGTTGTTTCTTTGGGGCTGCTCCTTGGTGGCTGGCATGATGAGGGATCTATTAAACATGATGCATTCTCCACTCTCAGGTGCTGCAGACTTGGAAGAGGCTGTTTGGTAACTTGTGGTGCTTTGACAGTCCTCTTCTTTCTTTTTGATTTGCAGCAGTGTTTCCCATCTTCTCCGGGCACCTAAAGGACTGATGTCCAATCTGATTGCAAGAGAAACACCTTCCAGTAAACACATTGGGACCTCTACCCCCACTTCTTCCTCTGCCATTACCTCTGCCCCTAAACTGACCCTTATCAGCACTGTTTTTATCAGCCTGCCCTTGGCTGCCTTCTTGTGATCCGCCACCTTGGAATCTAGAGAAATTATCTCTGTTTTGAAATCTGCCCCTGCCCCTAAAATTCTGATTTCCTCTGCCTCTACTGCTGCTGCCAAAATCCCCTTTTCTTCTCTGTTTATCCTCAATCCTTAGTGCCATTTGAAAGCACTTATGGACTGTCTCCGGGTTAAAGAGAGTTAATTCATCTTGAATGGAGAACTTGAGGCCATTAAGATACCTTGCAAGCTTCTGTTTTTCATTTTCAGGCATCTTGGCTTTCAATGTCATCTTGTGAAACTCCTCTGTGTAGGTGCTTACGTCCATGTCCTTTTGTCTCAAGTTGTGCAACTTCTTGTTCAAGTTGACCTCATAATCCTCAGGGACAAATTGCTTCTTGATTTCAAGTACCATCTTCCTCCATGTAGAGATAGGATTCCTATCATCTTCTATCCTCTCATTTTGAATAAAATTCCACCAACTCAAGGCTGGCCCTTTCATTCTTGATTTGGCAATCTTCACTTTCTGATTCTCTGCCACTTCTTCACATTCAAAATAGTTCTCCATTGCCTCAATCCAATCAAGGCACTCCTCTAGATTCATCTTACCAGGAAACATAGGTAAGTCTGCCTTAGTGTCCTTCCTACTCAACTTTCCAAGTGCATCTAGGAATTGTCTCTCTGACATGCCTCCTTGTGGCTCTTCCATAGGCACTTCTTCTTCCTCATCTTGATCCTCTTCATCTGAATCTAAGATGACTTCTGACTTCTTCTTCTTGTCTTTGTCTTTCTTCAACTTTTCTATCTCAGCCTCCATCCTTTTGTTCTTGGCTGCTTGCTCTCTCACTATCTTTGCCAATTCGGCATTTGTCACCTTTGAAGGAATTTCCTCCTCTTCTTCTCTATCTCCCATCTCTTTGATGGCTCTGATACCACCTGATGCAGAGTGGCACGAGGGAAGCACAGCACACAAGGGTTTACTCTATTGTCCTTTGCCCACTCACCCACTTCAACTAGCCTTCAACCAACCAACCAACCAAAGGCACATTCAAGGCATATGAAGGATTTGATGTCCAGACTATTGTCCAACCCCTAAGGCTTCTCCAACACCTTAAGATAGATCAACAAACACCTTCTATGCAGTTGGTTTGATCTCCAACTTCCCAAAACTCTTCAACCTATACCTTGACTAGTAAGGCTACTAGCCCTCCAAACTAGGTTTTCTCAACAAAACTTGACAAAATCCCAAAGGTCTAGGCAAACAAATGATGGAATTGAACACCTTTCAGGGGACCCTAACAAACCTCCAAATCTCTTGCTCCAACTCTACTCCAGCAATCCAGAACGCCTACTAGGTCTCTAGGCCTAATTGATCAATTTAGGCTAGGTTACAAAGCAAGTGCTCAAAATTGGGTGCATAGGTTAGGGGCAGGAATTTGGAATGCTTCTACCATGTCGCTACAACACAAATCCATCATTTATTTTCTCACCCTAATAGGATTTTATCATCTACAACCTCAAATAGCATGAAATTGGCCAAATACAATGAAATACTTGACCTAGGGCATCACCTTAAAAATAGAAGACTGCATTTTCCGACAAAAATCTTTTGGAATCTTATAGTACATACCCCTAGCCTGCATTTTACCATTTTTTGTGAATTTTCAACGGTGGAAATGCATTCTAGGGCCGGATTTCTATGGCTGCCCTAGAAAACAGGGTTTCTGGACCTGTTTTGAAAGAAAAATCTATAACTTTTGATCCCGACCACTTCAGGACCTCAAACCAATTGCATTGGAACCCTGACTCCAAGAGCTTTCAGAAAAATATCATTTGCACACGTGAAAATTCCGTACAGTCCGTACACAGCAAGAAAAACAGCGAAAAACAGTCAGTTTTCTTGATTTTTGTGCCCAAATTCCGTACAAAAAATTCCTCCTCTGTACTGGAGTTAGATATCCACCATATTAACCCATCCAAGTTGGTTTCCAACTTCTACAACAGCATTTAACTGCCCAAAGTGGTTTTTGAACCGACCCAACACATAACACCTTTGACAACTATGGTGTTTTGCATTAACACAAGGAGGTTGATTTGTTTGGCTCGTCCAATGGAGTCCAAATGATCAACAAACTCCTTCCAACATACTAAAACATTAAAACAACCAAAAAAACTCGAAAACCAATCCTTAGAGCTTCTAGGCCTAATTGGCACAATAAGGGTCCAAATGGACTAAGAAGGATTTGAGGTTTATATAGTCACCCCAAACCTCTTGACCATACAAAATGGACCAAACAACAATGGCTAAAAGCCTTATTACAAAACACATTGAACCAAAAAAACATAACTTCTCAAAATGTATCAAAATGCCTTTAGGAACCAAGGTGCTCCTAGGTGCCCTGCACCATAATAGTTGTTTAGATTAGACTTAGTATATAAGTACGTGTTGAGGCCAATGAAGGCATCCACAAGTTTATTGTATTTGGCTTGCTCAAAGGAGGTTGCCCCCTCAAAGTGGCCTGCGATCAATAAATTCCTTCTGTGTTCTGCTATTTCTGTTATTTCGTGCATTTTTCATTATATTGTTGCAGGAGGTTCCTCTCATCTGGTATCAAAGCACTTTTTTGGGCTCGCTGGGTGAAATTTTTGTTGAAAATTTTTTTCGCAATGGCCTCTAGGCGGTGTGATTATTGCAATAGTTCTTTTTTCTTTGCATTTGTATTGTTCATTTCAATTGCAGGTTTGGATCAGGGAATAATCCCTATCCGCTTAACTGTGGGAAGTGCTTAGGCATAGCCCTAAAACTCATTGTGAGGAGTACCACAGGAACCCTGAAGTAGCTGGCCCAATGAGAGGACCTGCTAGCGAAAAGGGCAACGGCCCCTACCTGATTGACTAGTTCCCATCCGTGAGGTAAACCAAGAGCTATCATTTGTGGCAAAGTAGTTATCAGTTTTACCTGAACTGTGGAGTGAGGGGTACTGCCCCAATACACAAGTCGTTGGACAGCATTGGTAGCCGAGTGAATCCCTTGAACCTTTAGGAAGCTGAACATACCTGGGGTCCATATCTATTGACAAATGGTAAATCACATATTACATCTGTCCAGAGCCGTTGCAAATCATTTCTAGGAAAAAAAAATGTTTTCTCACCATATCTTCCTTGCTTTAGCTCTGTTGCCTCTGAAAATTCATTCGAACCCCTAAAATTCCATTCTGCATATTTCCTTCCTTCAGGACCCTATCCCAAATTCTACTTATCAAAGCCACAAATCCCACATTTGTCTATTTTAAGGGTTTGCCATAACTTCTTCGATTCTCACCCAATCACCTTTAAATTTTGCCACAGTGTTCATTTCCTATTTCTGCTCCTTTGTCACTCTTGGACAAATTTTCCCATTCTTTCACCCTGCTTCTGAAATCCCCATTTTCTGCTTCCCTGTCCTCAAAAAATGTCCAAAACCTAATCAAACCCCAATTACCCATCAGAGTTTTTCCCAAATCCAAATTTTCCTTTACTAAAAAAGTTTCTATTTTTGTTTTTCTACCCATTCCCAAAAAAAAGAAAAAGAAAAAGAAAATCCTGGTTATGGTTGTCACCTGCGCAGGAGCAGAAATCATGGAGGATGAACTTGCAGCCCTCAAGACCAAACTCCAAGATCTGGATGAAAAAATTCTTGGCCTCAATCTTCAGCATTCAGCCATGAACAATAGATGGTAGCCAGAGTCTTCTGCAGACACTAGGTTCTCTTCTTCCAGCAATTTTTGTGGGCCGAAGCTTGATTTTCCTCGCTACAATGGTGATGATCCGACTGGATGGATATACCAGGCAGAACAATATTTCAGTCTGCATAATACTTTTGATGTCAACAAAGTCCCACTTGCATCCTTTCATTTAGAACATGAAGCCATTCAATGGTTCCGTTGGTACATCAAGGCTCTTGAAGAGCCAAAATGGACAAATTTTTGCAAACTCATTTTGCAACGATTTGGCCCTAGTGCTTTTGATGACTTCACAGGAGCACTCACTAAACTTTGCCAAACTGGCACTATGAGAGAATATCAGACAGAATTTGAGAAACTGGCCAATCACATAGAGGGATTGTTTGATGAATTCTTCAGGAGTTGTTTTGTCAGTGATTTGAAGGATACAATCTGATCTAAGTTTAAAATGTTCCGTCCCAGCACAATGATGGAAGCCCTAGGGTTGGCTAAGTTGGCGGAGGACAAGATCATAGCTCTACAGCGCTCCAAATCCACTTTTGTTCCATTCAGAAATATGGTTTCCCAAAGACCTCCAATCACGCCAGCTCCTAGAACAACTCCTATAAAGCATTTGTCTGAAGCAGAGATGAGGGCACGTAGAGAAAAAGGGATTTGTTATAATTGTGATGAGAAATTTACTCGGGGACATAGATGTGTTGAGCAAAAGCTCTATCTCTTGGATGTGGATTCTCCGCCTACAATTAAAGTTTATGAAGATGCTCAGGATACAGTAGATGATTAGATCGACATTTAGCAGCCGTCTATTGACCCTCCTTAGGAAGACCACCCAAAGATCTCTCTCCATGCTTTAGCAGGAGTCACCACCCCACAAACCATGCGGGTCAAGGGTTACTTCAAGAAGCTCCCTCTTACAATACTAATTGATTCTGGTAGCACTCATAACTTCATTGACCCTCGGATCGCCAAACAGGTTGATTGTTTTGTCCATCCTTGCTCCATCTTTGAAGTTATGATTGCCAATGGGGGCAGATTACCTTGCAAAGAGAAGTGTCACAATGTGTGTATCTCTATTGGAGATTATAACGTATGCTCTGACATATTTGCCTTGCCCTTAGCTAGATGTGATGTGGTTTTGGGCGCTCAATGGTTACGCACACTTGGACCCATCTTATGGGATTTTGCTAAACTTTGGATGCAGTTTTCAGACAATGGGCAAAAACACACATTGAAGGGCTTACAACTAGGGTCTCTTAGCATCATCATTTCACATCGCATGGAAAATCTCCTTAAGAAGAATTCACATGGTGTCATCACTCAGCTCCATTCCATTCAGATGCAACCATCAACAATTTCCACTAGTCCTTCGAATCTACAACAAATTTTGGATAGATATGCATGTGTCTTTGCTGAACCAGTGGGATTGCCACCTTCACGACCAGAGGACCATCGTATTCAGCTCCTTCCTAGAAATGTTCCTCCCAACATTAGGCCCTACTGTTACCCATTTCACCAAAAGACAGAGATTAAGATGCTCATTCGGGACTTACTGAAGCAAGGTATTATTCAACCTAGTACCAGTTCCTTTTCTTCACCAGTTCTTCTTGTCTAGAAAAAAGATGGGTCATGGCGCCTCTACATTGACTTCTAAGCACTTAATCACATCACAATCAAGGATAAATTTCTAATTCTTGTTGTTGATGAGCTTCATGGCGCTCATTTTTTTCTCCAAGTTGGATCTTTGTTCTGGGTATCACCAAATTCGAGTTCATGAGGATGATATCCCTATAATGCCTTTCCGCACGCATGATGGCCACTATGAGTTTTCGGCCATGCCCTTTGGCCTCACCAATGCTCCTTCCACATTCCAGGCATTGATGAATAAAATATTCCGGCCCTACTTGTGGAAATTCATTCTAGTCTTCTTTGATGATAACCTCATCTATAGTAAAACATGGGCTAAGCATCTCCAGCATCTGGATCTTATACTGCAACTTCTCTCTAATCATCATCTCTATGTAAAATAGTCTAAATGTGTTTTTGGGCAGGAGGAAGTGGAGTATCTCGGGCATATTGTTTCAGCCCAAGGGGTTGGAGTGGATCCTGCCAAAATAGATGCCATGAAAAATTGGCCGCATCCTCAAACACTCAAGAGCCTCCGTGGTTTTTTGGGACTGAATGGCTACTACCGCAAGTTTGTCAAGGATTACGGGAAGATTGCACCTCCATTAACAACTTTGTTGAAAAAGGATGCTTTTACATGGACACATGCTACTAAGTGTGCATTTGAAAAATTGAAACAAGCTATGTGTACTACACCTGTTCTAGCTATGCCAGATTTTTCCAAGACCTTCACTATTGAGAGTGATGCTTGCGGCAATGGACTTGGTACTGTTCTCCTTCAAGATGAACATCCCATTGCATTCACCATCAAAGCCCTTTCAAGTAAGAATTTAGTACTCTCTACATATGAGAAGGAAATGATGGCTATTTTGCATGTAGTACAGAAGTGGCGGTCATACCTATTAGGGAATCATTTCTGCATCAAGACTGATCACCAGAGTCTGAAATATTTCCTAGAACAATGGATCTCCTCCCCAGTACAATAGAAATGGGTTAGAAAACTCATGGGTTATGACTATGAGATCACTTACAAGAAGGGTAAGGACAATCTTGTGGTGGATGCTCTTTCTTGTACATTTGATGACCAAGCTTCTCTTTCAGCTATTTCTATGCCTGTTCCAAATTGGTTGGAATCTATCTAGCAGGGCTATGTCAATGACTCTTCATTATCTCAAATCATCCAACAATTGGCCAATAACCCTTCTACTGTACTGCATTACTCTTGGGATGGTGCTTCTCTGAGATACAAGGGTCATCTAGTGCTTCCCTAAAGCACAGATCTTCAACAAGCTGTCTTCTATGAACTCCATGCTTCTCCATCGACAGGGCACTCTGGGTTCCTCAAAACTTATGAGCGAGCACATCATAACTTCTTTTGGAAGGGAATGAAAAGGGTAATTCAACAGATGGTGGCTGAATGTGATACCTGCCAACGCAACAAGGGTAAAATGACACTCCTTCCTAGATTGCTCGAACCCTTGCCCATCCCTACACGGATTTGGACAGATATTTCTATGGATTTCATTGAGGGGCTCCCTAAATCTGGAGGGAAGACAGTGATCTTGGTTGTGGTTGATCACCTCTCCAAATATAGTCATTTTTGTGCCCTCAGCCATCCCTATACCACCTCCTCCGTCGCACAAATTTTCATGGACCAAATCTTTTGTCTTCATGGAATCCCTTCTTCCATTGTCTTAGATCGTGATGCAACTTTCGCCAGTCATTTTTGGACAGAACTATTTCGCCACACTAGCACCAAACTGAAGATGAGTTCAGGGTATCACCCAAAAACAGATGGTCAGACTGAAGTTATCAACAAATGTTTGGAAACTTATCTTCATTGTTTCACCTCAGAACAACAGCATCAGTGGGCAAAGTGGCTCCCTCTCGTTGAATGGTGGTACAATACCTCCTACCACACTGCATATAAAATAACTCCATATGAAGCAGTCTATGGTCAAACACCACCAGTGCTCCTTCCATACACCCCCAGCAGTTCACCAGTTCAGGCAGTTGACATGGTTCTACGAACCCGAGATCAGATTCTTCACATTTTGTAGGACAATCTTCACATGAAAAGAAATCAAATGAAACAACAAGCCGATCAGCACCATTCTCAGCGCACTTTTTAAGTAGGTGATATGGTTTTTCTTCCCTGAAACTCAAAGGGCGTCATAAGCTGGCTCCAAAGTTCTATGGGCCATATAAGGTTCTTCAGAAGATTGGGTCAGTTTCTTATAAATTAGAGCTTCCTCCTTCTTCCCACGTTCATCCAGTATTTCATATCTCTTGTCTAAAGAAAGTTCTTGGCACCAACATCAGAGCACAAATTGTTTTACCAAAATTGGATAACGAAGGATCCATCATTTTGGAGCTAGAGGCAATCCTTGGTAGGCACACTCGTCATCTTCGTTCTCGATCCATCACAGAGGTATTAATTCAGTTACACAGAATCTAACCAGAGGATGCTACATGGGAACCACTCCTTTAGATTTAGCAACAATTTCCACATCTTAAGCTTTGAGGACAAAACTTTTCTAAGAGGGAGGGGATGTTAGGAACCTGTGTTTAACCCTTCACTTTACTTTGTTAGTATATTGTTGTTGGATGCATATGCTTTGTAAGTCATCCCATGAGTATATTGTATTATCCCACATTCATGGGGAGTATAGTTGTTTAGATTAGACTTAGTATTTAAGTACGTGTTGAGGCCAATGAAGGCATCCACGATTTTATTGTATTGAGCTTTCTCAAAGGAGGTTGCCCCTCGAAGTGGCCTGCGATCAATAAATTCCTTCTGTGTTCTGCTATTTCTATTATTTTGTGCATTTTTCATTATATTGTTGTAGGAGGTTCCTCTCAAATGTTAAAGATGTTGTCTTTCCAGTGGCTCAGGCTACTTAGTTATGTACTTGAGCTACTTTCCTACTTGCTTGTCTGCTTGAGCTAGTTGCTTGCATACTTGAGCTACTTGCTTGTCTACTTGAGCTATTTCCTACTTGCTTGCATGCTTGAGCTACTTGCTTGTCTACTTGAGCTACTTACCTATTTGCTTAAGCTAGTTGCTTGCATGCTTGAGCTACTTGCTTGTCGACTTGAGCTACTTTCCTACTTTCTTGAGTTGGTTGCTTGCATTTTTTAGCTACTTGGTTGTCTACTTCAATTTTATTATGTAAATGGAAATGGGTGTAATCACTTCTATATTTAACATCCTGAAGAGATCACTCACCCCCATTCGTCCTTGAGGTGAAAAAAAGGGAAGAGCATTTCATCTAAGAAAGATATCCAAACATCATTAAAAGAATTCAATTGAGATTCAGGACCCCTAAGGTATCATATCAACCTAGGAGGGTTAATCTCTTAAAATCCAAAACAACAAATTTGAGAAGACATAATAAAGACAATTAGGAACCCACAAATGGGGAGAAAGATCTTAAAAGAAATATGGAAATTTATAGGATATATTCATCAAACTTAAACGAGATCAAATGTACTCACTCATTGAATCAAAGATGAAACAATCAAAGAGCAAAAATTGGTGCCAACAATGCTTACCTATACAATTGTCTTTGGTTATAAATTCTCTTTCATGAAATCACAATCATTCAGACCATGACTTCGTCTCAACACATTGAAGGTAAACGTTAAAATGCAAGGTGATGAAAGAACTTGTTGTAATTTCTTGAGGACGAGCAATTTTGAGTGGGGAGCGCTGTCATGTCCCCATATTAAGGCATTGTCTAAATTAAAGATTTGAATATCATGTTAAAAGACGATGGAGTTGCTTATATAAACTATAAATTCAAACGATAAAAAATCATTATATATATTATTTAATAAATAATATTAATAATATTATTATATGAATATAATTAAAATATATATATTTATATTATTATATTTATAAACAATGAATATAAGTATAAATGCTAATATTAATAATTTAAATATTAGTATGATATATATAATTATATTATATAAATGTAAATATATGTATAAAGCTAAATATTATTATTATTATATAATAATATAAATATATAGAAATTAATAAATATATATACAAGTAAGACAAAAGTCTTACAGTAAAAAGGAAGCTCATAATAAAGTGATTTTATATAAGACAAAAGTCATACGGTGAAGGAAATAGGACTCGTCTTATTATCGGGTATTAAGACATTAACTAAAGATAATTGTTGTTAGTAAAGCAACGAACCACTTAGGAAAGGCCATGACCGTTAAGGTATTTTGGAAGATATAAATGGCATACAATAGAGAATCTCATGGGGGGATCACTAAGCATTAATATGAATACACCACCAGCAGTTTAAGAAAGAAAGAAATCTCATGGATGAAGGGAAACAAATGAATGGAATAACACACATCAGTGGTTCTGAGTTGAAGGTCTGTAGTAAATAAAATACATCTGCAGTAACCAAATCAATCAGTGATCAAAACACTCATCATGGGATCTAGTTGATACGTCTGCACTCTCCATCTTCATCGAACATACTTTGCAACAACAGTCAACGCAGTCATCATTAGACTTCATCAGCATATTGAATACATAATTCTAAGTTGTTATTAATACCAGTCGTCTGTCATAACAGCAGCAACGCCAAAGGTATGTTACATTCCTATGTTCCTCTTAGATCACATAAATATTCAATATACGTATTAACTTAGAATGGATGTGAAGAATAAATCATGGATTCGATAGGCATCTTAGCATTATGAAAAGCATGTGTTATGATCAATAGTTATCTTAGCATTAAGAAAGGTAAGAGTTATGATCAGAGATTAAATAGTTATCTTAGCATTATGGTAAATATAATATGATCAGAAATTGAATAAATATCTTAATATTACGATATGTATGAATTACAATTAGAAATTGAATAAATGTCTTAAGTTAGAATGATCGAATTATGTATGGATCAAATAGAAAGATAATGAGATCATCATGAGTAAGAATAAATGAGATAATATAAGTCATAATGGAAATAGATGAATTATATACATAGATGAGATAAAAATAAAATATCTTACCATACAAATACGTTATGAAAATCATGTGAAAGATTATGGTAAATGTGATGCCAACTCAAATGAGAAATAAATGAGAAGGAATGGAATGGTAATAACCATGTAAATATGATGATGCAGATAAGAATAAACAATACAATAAGAAAATCCATGATATACCCAAAGCTAACAATCGGACTTGTCCTTTAACCCCTCTATCACCATTCAAGTAGGATGTAAGTAAAGGAAGGGTGGTATATTAGACCTAGGCGACCCTCAATTAGACAAGGAATGTCGGATGTGCATGAAGTCCCTTGAGCGAAGAGACAAGGAACACCGGGTGTGTGTGAAGCTCTTGGGCCTAAGGTTATAACATGTATAATGTACCTTACGGTAGGTGACCCTCGACTAGATGAGGAATGTCGGGTGTGCATGAAGTCCCTCGAGCCAAATGGTGAGGAACACCGGGTGTGTGTGAAGCCTTTGGGCCTCTGTATGGGATAGTTAAACTAGCACCTTAACGAAGTCATACTCACATAGGGTGGTGACGTAGAGATGGTTAACGTTCGAGTCTAGGTGATGTCCCTCCTGAGATATATCATGGACAAGCTATATGAGAAAGAAATGTGAATGTGAAATGCATTTAAGAAATGAAAATTATAATAGTTTATGTCTATGAGGTTACTAACCCTAAATGGAAAAATGAAAGTATATGAATTTTGATATTGATATTGATAAGTGTTCATTAACCTTAATGGTAATATTTTGAAATATAAGGAGAATTGAAACTAATGTTCTCTTTTACTAAGTTGAAATTGTGCAAGGTTGTGAAAATTTTTGGCTTACTAGAAGGGGACATTACACTCATCAACTAAAATCTCCCTTTCTTAGGCACACAAAAGTTACCCAACTTGTAAATCATTCCATCTTTGAGACAAAAAATTTCTAGTGTCAAAACAACTATTTAATCTTCATAGCAAAATCAAATGCATCTCTTAAATTTACGTCATACTCATATACTTCACACAAGTCTATTCTACAAAATTATTAAGGTAATTTAGTTACCCAACATTTAAATAAAAGGAGTTCTAGATAACACATGAATTAATTTATTAGTTAGACCTTTCTTTTACTTAAAGACCAAGTGAAAAGATTGCAAGAAATTGATCCATCTCTAGTTTTGCACTTGTAATTTAGATTAATCTTGTAAATATTGAAGATGATGATGATATGTTTGCACAGTGGTTTCTTTACATAATAAATTATGCTTCCATTTTTTATGACTTGCACAAGAGCATACAATTCTTTATAGTTGTATTAATCCAAAACTAAACCATTAAATAATTTGAGTGATAACAAAAAGCTTAATGCTTTTTAGCAAGACAATCTCCATGGTATACTCATGTAAAATCCATTTCTATTTTTAAAGGCCATTGCATATTAGGTAAAGCCAATATGAGTGCATTTATAATTCTCTTTTTGAAAACACCAAATCATTTTTCTTGTCCATTTAAGTATTTGTAATATAAGTTCAATTGTGATAATAAATTGTGTAATTTGTATTCAACAAGAAAATAAAACAAAATGTGGAATATATGCCCTCCACATGTTGCTTGGAGAGTGTGGAAGGAAAGGAACAATCATATTTTCAAGGATAAAAGACAAAACAAGAAGTTTGTCTTCCAAGATATATGTAAGGCCATTACTAAGAGTATTGAGTTTGTTGAGATTACTAAACCCACTTGTAACCCTACAGTGCAAGAAGTGAGAATCTCTAGAGTGTGGGGGATTACCCATGATCTCCATAGTGTTGATTTTAATAAGCAAAGGTTGAGAAAGGCAGCTAGATGGAAGACTCTACTTGTAGGTTGGGTCAAACTCAATTTTGACGAGGATTCAAAAGGAAACCTGGGCTAGCTAGTGGTGGAGCGATAATCAGGAATGAGAAAGGGGATTTAGTTGTTGTGTATGTGTGTAACATAAGAATTAAGAGAAACAATGAAGTTGAAATGGCTATTGCATGTTGGGGTCTTCATCTTGCCACATCATTAGGATTTCGACATGTCTAGTTGGTAGGAGACTCTAAAGTTATAATTGACCTCATAAACGGAAAGATGGAACTAGGGTAGAAACTTAAAAGTAATGCTTTTGATATTAAACATTTGATAACAAAATTCACTTTTATTCTACCAATCATGTCTTTATGGAAGCAAATAAGGTTACTGACGCCTTAGATAATGTGGGTGTCAATAACGTTGGTTGGAAATGTTGGAGACATTTGTCTAGCATCTTGTGTCATGTATTAAACATTTTAATTAATGATTACCCATATTCTTGACTTTATGAAAAACAATATCTACCCTTATAGTAATAGGAAGTGGGATTCTACTCACGGGTGTGCTACCATTAAGTTGTATGATAACAAAAGGGATTTACACATAATGAAAAGAAATCACCCTGCAAAATGTCCAATCATAAATTATGAGTGGGAATCCAAATGTTACAGTGGCGACATCTAGAGATTTCTACGGGTGAATTAAATATTGGCTAACTCATTCACTAAGGTCACTTTGAGGGTCACCATTTGGATTCAAATATTTAGTTTCAAAATGGGAGGCGATAGGGTGAGAACTAAACCCTCTTCATGCAAAGATCTCAAAAATAACAGAGTTATGGGAGATTTTCTATCAAGGATGGATTAATCCCTATTTTGAAGCCATGAAAGGTTTTTACCTTTCTATGTCAATTAATTTTTTGCAATCCTGGAAGGATGGGAAGTTTAAAAATGGGAGCATTAACTTTGAGGTTACAAAGGAGTTGATTAGTTTTGAAAGGATGGTCCAAAATAGGGACAAGGAATTAATTAATTCTTTTCTAGAAGAGAATGAACAACTCATTAATCATCATAATAGGTATAAAAGAGACAAGCTACCTAACCCTTGGAATGAGGTAAGTTTGCACCTCATTAAGTATTTTACTTTCGAGGTCCATTTTCAATGTGTTCTCACTTACCAGTTCCCCCTTCTCAACCATTTGCATTATAACCATCACATTAGCTTCCCATTCTATTTGCTATTGTTGCTTGTTAGCTCAGTGAAAGAGGTATTTACCAAAAAAGTTGTGTTTCCCTTGCATTAGGGGTGAATCTACTATTTATATCATTTTTGTTCAAGAAACTCATCTTCACTCGTTGTTTGTCATGCTATTAATGAAGCTAACCCTATGTTGGGAAAAAATAAAAAGGTCACCCTTGTCCCGAAAACTCTTGGGAAATCCCCCAAAGATAACCCTACTGCTACTGTCAGTCCATTTGTTGTTGAGGACAATCCTAGTACTAAAAAGAAAACCCCTACCTAATGAATTCCTAAAAATAAATCTAGTATATCTCCCATCCCCTCCCCTTACATTTCTCTTGGGAGAGAGAAGACTGGTAGTAAAGTGGACAAGAGAAGAATGTGGGAAGGGACAACACTTTGGGGGCTAGAATGTCCTCAAGAATTTTTTTCCAGAAATCTAAGACTAAGGGGGCCTCCTTGTTGTAGGAGGAAAAAATTGTGCTCTCTATTGAGGAAGATGAGGAGGTGAGTGACTATGGGAAGGAAAGCTTGGATTTTGAGGGCATAGACCTTTCTATGGAGCTAAGTAAGGACAACACTTTGTCCAAGCCACTCAAGGCTTCCCTTGTGGTTCACAAGAGAGAAAGGAAAAAACATAATAAGAAGGGCAAGCTGCTAGTTTGCAAGTAGAAAACTATGGATAATAAGAAAGTCGTTGGGGGAGATTCAATTGGTAATAATACCCTTGATTTAAACCCTAAGGAAGACAAGAATAAGGAGGCTGCGAGTCAAAAGAGAAAATATGAGGACCCCTATAATATTTGCTATACTAATGAAATGAAGATTATTGTTATTCAGAAGGGCTTGCTTGATTTAAAAAGGAAGTATAGTAAAATGGAAGACATGGTCTCTAGTATGGTCAATTTGAGTAAGGAGAGTTTCAAGTGTGCTATGTAGAGCCTCAACCTTCTTAAGGAAGGGATATATAGGGAAAATGCTAAAAAGGGTAAGAGTACCACTAAGGACCTTAGTGTTGGCTCCACTTCTTTGTCTGAGAAGCCGCTTCTTATTTCTAAAGAGAGGGATGTTGTCTCTAACCTTCTTTATTTGGGCCATTCTCACAAGCCCTAGTGATGTTTTCTAATGTATGATGATGTCATGTTCTTGCTCTTTGCTACTGCTATTTATCTAGTGGTCTATTATTGTTGTTTATTTTGATCCTTTCATTGGGATTTGGTTTCCTTTTGCCTTTGGGCCTTTTGTGATGGTGGGGACCCTTGTTATCCCCTTTAATGTTATCAAAAACAAGAAAACATAAGATATGTGCAAGGGTCAACTACATTAATAGAGTAAATCATTAAAGAATATGAATTCAATCGACTTACAAGACCTATGAATTTAATTCAAAATACTTGTAAATAGGAAAAGACATTGGGAAAGCAAGAAGTCATGTTCTACAAAATTATAAAATAGCCTATACAAGCTCTCTCTTAACCTCATGACCATAATTTAAATGAAATCATATACAAAATTGTTTCATTGTTCTTTTCTATGGTTATGTTTATGTTTTTCTTTAGGTAATATAGTGGGGGTTCTACTAGGCTAGATATCTAGATAACCAAAGATAAACTAGTGGATATGTCTTTACTTTGTTTGGAATAACAATAAGTTGGATAAGTAAGTAGCAACACAGACAATTACATTGTCCACAACTGAAGCAGAGTACATGATCTAATAACACATGCTTGCAAAGAAGTCTGGTTAGAAAGACTAGGTAATAGTATTGGTTTTAAGAGTCATAGAATATTGAATTATGATCCATAGAGTGCAATTTGTTTGGTGAAGAATCCTATTCAGCATGCTCGGACTAAACATGTAGATGTTTAATATTATTTTGTTAGGGAGATGATTAAAACAAAGAAGGTATAGATGGAGAAAATTGACACATAGGTAAACATTATAGATTCTTTGACAAAACCTATGAATACTGCTAAGGTTTTATGATGCAAGGATGAAATGGGCTTATGTCGATCTCACACATGAGGTTAACTTCTTGGAAAACTATAAGTTCTCCTTCAGTGAATATCAAGTGGGAAAATGTTGGAACTTTAGTGTTCTATTCACTTGCAAAGAATTCCTAGTAAAGTTTTTGGTGGAATAAGTTGATGGACTTTGTCCTTAGTTCACGTTAATAGCTATCCAATAGACTAGTAAATTGTTGCAATGAGTTGTATAAGGTTGTAGTGAGTTTTAGGTGTTGTAGTTTAGTATGGAGACTTGTGTAAGTCTGGCATTGTTGTTTTGTCAACCACAAGTTATTCAAGAGAGAACTCACAATCACATGATTGTTATTATGTCATCGGATGTGTGTATGATAGCATAGATGCACTTACGACACTATTGGATTGCATTTAGTGATGACCAAAAGTATGATGATGTTCTAAGAGATGCTGAAAGTTATCACAAGTAGGTATAATCAATTTGATGTTTATCTTTGCCATTGCAAGTCATAGGTAGTGTTCTACTATAGTGTAAGAATATATGTATGTTGGATTTAGGACAGACAACTGAGAGGAGGGGTGAATCAATTGTTACCAAATCTCTGTTCTTTAAACCTTCTTATATTTCAACAGCATATCAAAAATTAATCAAGGAAGCATAATGCAATAATTCAAGAGTAGAAACAAATTCAACACATATAACACCAAGATTTTGACGTGGAAAACCCAGTTAAGGGAACAACCACGAGGTGATTAACCCAAGATTGTATTCTCTGTTAGAAGAATAAGGATGAAAAAAATGGCATTTGCCAGTTAGGGCTCACTACCCGAGCACACTGCTCACAAGAGGCCCACTGCCTATAGAAGACACACTGTCTATAGAATAATATAATTATTACATACTTGAACTGGAGATCAGCATCTTCATTATGCTTGAGTCAGTTCCATTTAAGCCCAACACCTCTGCTCTATCTTTCTTTCTTCTTCCTTAGCACCTTCTTATCGTTACAAGGATACTTTTGAATGACTTTGGAATGATCATCAAAGTCAGCACAACATACATTTATTTTATTACAGAGTAATTACAAAAATACAACTTGACTTATTAGAAAAACTTCATGCGCATCACTACAATGTTGCCCACACACAGTTGGGACTTCAATCATTTTCAAGGAACACGCCACGCTTTGCAAAACATCTTCAAGATCATCCACACCATGCACAAATCATCTGGTTGGCCAAAACTAGGAAGAAAACCAACGTTTGAAAGTAAATCTTTGTTTGCGAGCTCAATCTTTAATGCGGACCGTCAACACGAACTGGACACAATCTAGAGACCACCACAAGCTTGTTTGAATCATAAAGAACATCTGCACCACTTCTGCTTACTGTAATCAATCACATCTTCACCCGGAACCTCAAGAACACAGTCAATCATTACTGTTATAATAGAAGGATTGCTTGCGGACCTCCAAAACATGAACCAATTGAGTTGTCAATGCACATTAGCTTCCCAAACATGCCACCAAATCCGTAGAACATGATATTGCATTTCCGGATCTCATCGGACCTATTTGTGTCACTCTGTCACCTTTGAACTGCTGCCAGAACCAATTTTACTCATATGGCCATAACTTCTCCAAATCTTCATGTGGATCTCTCAGATCTTGACTGGATAATCTTTAGATGCATAGCTACAAACCCTTTGATGCGCATTCTTTGATCTTCATCTATATAGGATATTCACTTCATAGAGCTTCACTATTTACACTGATTTTCTCTATTTCTGATAGGACTAATTTTCTCAATATCCTCAGCACACAACTCATCCAATTCTTGACATCAATGCAACAAGAGTATGTTGACATCAATGACAACACTGGTTAGGCACATACATGCAACAATGTACACAATTCAAGACAAGAGAGTCAATAGCCTTTGCCCCGGTGT
The DNA here is from genome assembly GCA_027924645.1 of Cunninghamia lanceolata. Classification (NCBI taxonomy): domain Eukaryota; kingdom Viridiplantae; phylum Streptophyta; class Pinopsida; order Cupressales; family Cupressaceae; genus Cunninghamia; species Cunninghamia lanceolata. Next base: position 304,772 of record BSBN01000327.1, on the reverse strand, counting down.
GAGTAGAATTGCCTTATTATGTGTGGCGATCATTTATATAGAGAACTCATGTTACATGTAATGTGCGGTAGCTAATGTCAAGATATGGTCAGGATATGGTAATGTAAGTGTTGGTATGTTGAACACACAATGATGTTAAGAGGGGGGTGAATCATCATATATTAAAACTTAACTACTTCATTTGCAGATCAAATTTATTTACTTAGAAAACAAAAAGTAAAACATACAAGACATTCATCAACACAATGACACCAAGATTTTTATGTGGAAAACCAAATACTAGGAAAAACCATAGTGAGTATTAACTCACAGTATAATGCTCACTTCTATATAAATGTTTACAACATTATTTTAGGGCTACCACCCAAGTAAGCTACAATTCCCTGCTGACTTTATTTTAGGGCTAAAACCCAAGGAAGCTACTACTCCCTGTAGAAAGCTCATTGTTACAAAGATTTACAATGATAAACAAAACTTTGAACTACTAAGAAGAAAGCATCTGACGCATGTTGATATTGCAGTCCTCTTTTCTGGACAATTACTCCATTATACTGATTTAGCACACTTCATACTTTTCATTCTACTCTCTCACATTAGCGTTCACATCTACATATCACAAATGACTTTGATCTCCTATAAATACCATCTGCAACACTTCAAAAGATTGATCAAGTCGGCACCATAAAAACCTTTGGATGAAACGTGTAACTCTTCAAGGGTCAGCTTCAACATATATAATATATTAGGAAAACAAGTTTCAGACCACAAAATCTCATAATTGAATTCAAGGAACATCATTACACACCTTGTAATGTCAAAACAATTGATCAAGATGCACCACACATGATAGAAACTAGACTTTCGGCCTAAACTACACAAACACTGCTAACTATTTATCTTCATACCACCGAGGAGAAGCCAAAACCATCATGTGGACCAAGAATTCAACATCTTACCACCTCAACATCATTCAAACACCTTTCTACAATGTATCAAATCAATCTATACATCTGTAAGACAAGAGATATGATGAACTGCTAGAAACAGAGTATTCCAGACTAACTTTGATGTTTCACTATTCAGGATATGGCATTGCGGTACATCAAAAACCCTAAAACCTTTAGAGATGAACTTAAACATCATTACATGCATATTCCTAGATCCGCACATCCTCATTTATCATTTCCAAAGAAAAAACAAAAGCTAGACCAAGGTATATTGTAGTCCAGGGAACACAGATATATAATTCTTCATTAATTGACTTACATATCTTGTGTGGTACAGGAAACAAGAGATATTTGCATGCGGTTCAATCCTGAGGTATATTGGAGCATATAAAACCTCTACATAATCTTTTATGGCTGATCTGTATGTATTTCATCTTCCACAAATATTCAAACATTTGTTCTGAAGCTTCTGAAATAGTCTGTATTATCTCTATTACTTGAATGCTGACCTTGCGGACCACCAGACCACTTGAAGCATCAATATAGTATACCTTATGTATTCCTAAGCCTGTCCTCAAAACCACATGACCAAACAATTTCTTCCGAAGGTATGCAGAGCATTCCAATAGGTCTCCACCATTACTTTGCCTTGTCTAAGTAGTAACTAATACTCTATCACTTGTAACTTTTTCTACTGAAGGTGTAGTGACTTGAAATCTTGAATATATCGTGTTAATATCATGATAAACTTATATTTTGATCTGCAAGACTAAATCTTGCTTTGTGGAGAAATGTGGACCAAAACATTGTGACTTTACCTTAGGATATGCACTGTGAATGCCTTAGTCAAATTTCTGCTACTTATGTCTGGGTGCGACACTTCAAACTGATGAAATATAGATGTAGGGATGCATAAAACATGTTAGGACATAACTTTTTACCTCCTCATCATGCTTAGACACAAGACAGATCACCGCATCATACTTAGACAATTTTCTCTTCTTCCAGACTGGCTTCACTCCATCTACTAAGTCTTCCAGACTGACTTGCCTTAGACATGCTAACCCATTGACTTCAACTAAGTCAAACCATCTCTCTCAAATCTTCCACTGTCCATCAGCTTCTCCTTCTTCTATACACAACCTCTATACAAGTTTGTCCTTATATTGTCATATACTATGGTGACATCAATGACAACACATTGCCAACATGGTATTCTACATGTTACATACAATGTTGGAGTTCTTTATTGAATGGTTATGCAGCTATATCAATTTGCTTGTACGGATGGAATAAGGTTTTATTTTATATGTGGTTGTAGGTTATATATTGATAGTCTACAGATTGAGACTTTATGTGAAAGAGACCTATTGGTATTGGATATAATTTCTTGAATAATATAATTATGAATGCCCTATGTTTTTGGATTTCCTATGTAAATTTTTGTCTCATATATATTTGTGACTTGTGTATTGCTTCATGTGCTCCCTTTAATGTTGGGGTATAAGTGCAAGAAGTTAGGGGTACATTGAGATGAAAAAATGCAGTGTGAAAAATCATTGGACAATTTTTGTAGACACCTAAACTCAAGCATATCCTTTCGACAACTTTCCTAACATCACCTAGACATCCACCTTGTGACACTTTCATCCTAAGACCCTTTCATTCCCCCTTTTATTTGCCAATTAATTAAATAAAATTATATTTATTTAATTAATTATCCCTTCTCCCAAATTAATAAATAAATTCTTTTATTTATATAATTAATTTTAGTCCATTTTATCCATTTCATAAATAAATTAAATAAATTATATTAATTTAATTAATTTAGTCATTTTTTATCTTTAGCTAAAATTTTCTCCCACCTTGTCTCATAATTAATTAAATAATTTTATTTAATTAATTATTTTTTCACTTACTCTAATCCTTATCCATTTGCACAAAGTTCTAATCAACATCTTGCATCATCACAATTCATTTCAAATTTCACCTCTTGATCTTAGCTGACCACATAAGCATAGGTCCTATCCTTACCACATTGTCCTCATTTAATCTTGTCCATTCAGACACCTTTTAATCTCAACCATTCATCCTTAATCCATGTCTTGATCCATGTCTCATAAAATCTTTACCATCCATCTCTAATCTAATCTTAGCCATTCATCCAAGTATCCAAGACTCTATAAATTGAGCATCAACCAAGCCATTATCGGGGAGAGTCTTCAAATAATGTTATGTTGCTGGTGTGAGTAATCAACATATCAATATACAATATCATTATGAAGCATCATTGGAGCACATCCACCATTCATCATGGTGCAACAAGCAGTATTATGGTAACATTGTTTTGTTATTTTTATTTGATTTCTCTAGTCCTTTGCTCGATCTGAGGTGATGCAGGTATGGAATAGGGGCTTTCATTGTGTATTATTTCCATTTTTATATTTCATATTTCTGCATCATATAATTTTTATCCCCACATTTTCCCTCTCCATAGACTCGCAATAGATATCCAATATAAACAAAATGGATATTTGATTTTGAGTCCTTGGTTTAGAACACATTAGTGCCAAGATCGGGAAACATAACAATATCCCTGTAAGGTGACGGACATCAAACCTCAAGGAGATTTCTCCAACATTCCACTAATGGTGCTATATGTAGAAGATGTTAGGAATTATACTCATGTCAAGTTAACGATATTGGAAAATAGAGTTTGAAGTAGAGAAGAAAGCCCCCTAGCAAGGGTAAACCTTAATGCTAATACACAAGAGTATGTACCTTGGTAAAAAAGAGTAAAGAAGATGAAACTAGATGGGTGGGAGGACTTCCCCAACTTTAGGGATGAAAAAAGCTAGATTAGGATCATACTAATCAAGATTGATGATGACTACAAATATCTTGACCAACCCTACCTAATTACAAAGGAAGCAATAAGATAAGTAACGGGTCTTATGAACGGAGAGGGGCTAGAATCTAAGAATTTTTTGAAAATAAATAGGTTTAATGGCCCTAAGTGGAACAACATATGAATGTAGGAATTTGATCATTCGATAAATCAAGGATGCAAGGGTATTTTATGCTTGAAAGGGTATTGAATCTAAGGTTATTTACACAAACATAGAGTGTAGGAAATGTGGATCGAATGGAAGGATATGAGTATAGGCGAGAGTCACGAGAGCTTAACAATCACACACTCCTGCAATACCAAAAAAAAGAAATATACAAAGCAATAATGAGATGATATATTAGCTCACATGAACAAGTACATATAGGCACAAGTCTCCTAAGAATAGACATGCCGAAAATAGGAAAGCAACCTTGAGAATAGTAGTGGCCTAAATATAGGCATGTAACTACTTAACTCAAAATAAGTGACCCTAGACACTTGTTCTAAACATAGACGTGCTAATTAAATCATTGAGACTCCTAATCCTGGTATGTGCCAAAATAGAAAAGCACAAAAGGCAAAAGACTAAAAATAGGCCTATCCTAAGTGAGCTTAATATACACTAACACCCCCCCTTAAGCAAAGCTTAAGTGAGGAAATTAAGATAGGTCCCATCAACTAGGCCTGATCAGGTACCCATGTACAATGCAATGCAATACAATGCAATCTCTCATAAAGTGGAGAAAGAGAGAAAACCTCATGGGAAAAAACTCGCCCCCAAAAGAGAGAAAAAATAAAGTGGAGAAGCTAGAAAGCCCCCCCCGAGGATGATGCTATTGATGAAGTATCTACCATACCCCAAGAAGAGCTCGCAAATGAATGAGCTTGCTCTTAGTGAAGAGTTTGGTGAAGATGTCAACAACCTTCTTTGATGATTGGCAAAAGACTAAGTCAATGATCTTTGTATGAATAAGCTCTTGAATGAAATGCATATGAATCTCAATGTGCTTGGTCCTCTGATGCTGGACCGGATTCTTGCATATTTGAATGGTGCTCTAGTTGTCACAATAGATGATCGTGGGTTGTCAGAATGGAATGCCAAAATCAGTGAGAATGCCCTAAAGCCAAAGAGACCTAGTAGTTGCATTAACAACTCCCCTGTACTCTTCCTTTGTGGATGATAAAGAAATATCATTCTGCTTTTTGATAGACCAACTAATAGTACCTTAACCAAGTAAGAAACTATAACCGCAAGTGGACTTGCAATTCTGAGTATCACCAACCCAACCTGAATCTGTGTATCCAACTAAGTTAACCTCGGTGCCATATGTGTAATGAATCCCAAAGCTAAGAGTCCCCTGAAGGTAGTGAAGGATCCTCTTAGCTAATTTCCAGTGTAGCTCATGAGGCTCCTACATGAATCTCAAAACCATGCCAACTACATATGAAATATCTAGCCTGGTATGGGTCAAATAGATGAGACTGCCAAATAGTTGTCGATACAGGGTGGCATCAACCAATGGTGTAGTACAATAAGCCTCAAGCTTAACTCCAGATAGAAAAGGAGTAGTGGATGGCTTACAATCAATCATGTGAAACTGAGCAAGAAGATCAAGAGTATACTTAAGCTATGCTAAAGTGATCCTGGTGCAGTCACGGTTAGGAGAGTCCACAAAGTGAATTGTCCAAGCCATGCAGCTAGAGTAAACATAATGAAAAAAACTCAAAGATATAAAGAAAATGCAATTTCAGTCATTCAGTATATCATAGAATTCAAATACAAATTGGTCGGCATCATCCGAGCTTACAATTAGGGCTCACTAGACTGATTACAAAATTACAGAATATGCACAGTATATAGCTTTGAAGCTCCTTTGCAAGAAATTCAAACTATCGAACTTGGAAATTATGTTGACTATTAATGACTACTTTCCTATGCATCTATTACATCAATTTATATCATCTTTAGAATCAAATATTCCTCCGTGTCAGCCAAAGAAGGTCACAAGCTCCGATGAAGAGTTGTAATGTGTGAACACAAATAGGTCGGACCTAAATGAATAGAACTCCTCTGCAAATGAATAGAATGATGTGTGGATCTCAGGGAAGGTTGGCCATGAACCAAATAATATTGAATGATGTGTCATTTATCTCTGCAATTCATGAAATGCTCTTCAAGTCTTCTCCTTTCGCTGATTGTCTGGGGTTGTCAGGATGCTCTGTTATGAGAAAACAATTGATCTTCTGATAGTGATATCTTTCCGGTAACTGATCCAAATGATCTAAGATTTGGATATGATGTGCATGAATGTGTCTAGATTCTAAGTCTAGCTCCACAAGATCTAAAATACAACTGGAGTAGAATGTGGACCAAAATACACAAACTGCTACTGACTGAACTGACTGGAAATGAAAAGAAGCAAACTGAAATGCAAATGTTTTTTGTTGATGCAATATTGCTCTTGAATCAGGGATGCTCCTGCATCAAACATCCAGGGTTATTGAAAAAGTGAGTCCCTCACTTTGCTAGGGCTGGAGGAAAACCAAAACGGTCTACCTCAGCCTGAGAAATCCAAGATGAGTCTTCTTCCGGTTGGCCTTTCCACTTCACAAGATATTCTCTGTACTACCTACCTCTGGTGCTACGTCCAACTCTGCTATCCAAGATGTCCTCAATCTGCTTCGGTGCTTGTTGTGGTAACTGTTGCTTAAAGTCTTCTTCAATTTTGTCATTGAACTCTGCTTCATGATACTGGTATAGGTTTGCAATGTTGAAAATAGGTGATATACCCAATGTCTCTAGTAACTCTACTTCATATGCATTTCCTAAATCAAACTTTCTGAGTATCCTACATGGTCCAAACTTCTTCATCTTCAACTTGCTATATGTCCCAACTAGAAATCTTTATTCTCTTAAGTATACCATCTCTTCATCTCCAACTACAAATTCTTTATGTCTCCTCTTTTCATTTTCTTGCTCCTTATATTTACTGTTCATATTCTCCAAATTTTTCTTAACTTGATTATGCACTGTCACCATGTGTCCTGTAAATTCCTCTGCTTCTACACTTCTCTTTTCTTCCATACTAACATCTCTCAACTCTACTACTCCTCTAGGGTTAGTTCTTGTCACAATATGAAATGGTGTTTTTTTGGTACTCCTATTGACTAAATTATTGCATGCAAACTTTGCTTGTGATAGAATCAAATCCCAATTTCCTACCTTCTCTCCAACCAAACATCTCAACAAGTTTCCCAAACTCATATTCACTACCTCTATCTGTCCATCAATCTATGGATGAAATGTTGAACTAAACTTCAAGCATGTCTTCATCTTCTCCCAAAGTGTCTTCCAAAAGTATCCAAGAAATCTGGTATCTCTATCTAAAATTATGCTCTTAGGTAATCCATGCAATCTCAAAATTTGATTGAAAAATAGGTCAGCTACATGTACTACATCAGTTGTCTTCTTACAAGGCATGAAATGTGCCATCTTTGAAAATCTGTCCACCACTACAAATATTGAATCATGTCCTCTCTGTGTCTTCATTAATCCCATTGTGAAATCCATGCTTATGTCTTCCCAAAGTCTCTCTGGTACTATCAAAAGTTTATACAATCCAGTATTCTAACTATTCCCTTTTGCAACTTGACAAACTCTACAACTCTGCACAAATTTCCTAACATCCTTATGTATTTAAGGCCAAAAGTAGTTTTCGCTTACCAAAGCCACTATCTTATCAATGCCAAAGTGTCCTACCAATCCTCCACTATGCTTATCTTTGATCAAATTGTCTCTCATTGAACTCCTAGCATGCGTAACTGATTTCCTTTGAACAACATATCTTCCTGAATGAAATAGTCTGGTGCAGTGACGGTTAGGAGGGTCCTCAAAGAGAACTATCTAGGCCATGCATCTAGAGTAAACACAATGGAAACAACTCAAAGATGTAAAGAAAATGTAGATTCAGTCATTTAGTATATCATAGAATTCAAATATAGATCAGCCAGAAACATGTGGGCTTACAATTAGGGCTCACAAGCCTGCTTATAGAAAATCAGAATACAAAAGATATAACTTTGAAGTTCCTTCGCAAAGAATCCAAACTATGAACTTATGCTAATGATCATCATTACTTTCCTAGGTATCTATTAGATCAATATATATCATCTCCAGTACAAGAGATTCTGCCACGTCGACCAAGGAAGATCACAAACTCCAATGAAGAGCTGTAACGTGTGTACACAAATAGGTCAGACCTAATTGAATAGGGTTCCTCCACAAACGAATGGAATGATGTGCAGATCTTAGGGAAGGTCAGCCACGAACTATAGATCATTAAATGATGTGTCTTTAGGCTCCACAAATTGGGAAATGCTCTGCAAGTCTTCTCCTTCAACTGATTGCTTAAGACTGCTGAGATGCTCTGTTCTGAGAAAACAATCGATCTTCTGATAGCAATAACTTTTCGGTACTTGATCCAAATACTCTGAAAATTGGATATGATGTTGATGAATGAATCTAGATGCTGAGTCCAGCTCCGCAAGGTCTAAAATGTAACTACGGCAAAATGCAGACCAAAATACAGAAACTGCTAATGATTGAACTGCCTGAACTGAACTAGGAAATGAAAAGAAACAAACTGAAATACAAACAAACTACATGCAAATGTTTTTCGTTGATGAAAGATTGCTCTTGAACCAGGGATGCTCCTACAATAAACATCTGGGGTTATTGGAAAAGTGAGTCCCTCACATTGTTGGGGCTAGAGGAAAACCAAGACAGTCCACCTCAGCCTGACAAATCCATGATGAATCTTCTTCCGGTCTGTCTTTCCACTTCACAAGGTATTATTTGTATTGTCTACCTCTGGTGCTGCATCCAACTTTGCTATCCAAAATGTCCTCAATCTACTCTGGTGTTTGTTGTGGTAACTGCTTCTTCAAGTCTTCTTCAATGTTATCACTGAACTCTACTTCATGATACTGATATAGGTCTGCAATGGTGAAAATAGGTGATATACCCAAAGTCTCTAGTAATTCTACTTCATATGCATTTCCTGAATCAAATCTTCTGATTATCTTACATGGTCCAAACTTCTTCATCTTCAACTTGTTGTATGTCCCAACTGGAAATCTTTCTTTTCTCAAGTATACCATCACTTCATCTCCAACTTCAAATTCTTTGTCTTCTCTTCTCATCTACTTGCGCTTTGTACTGTCTGTTCATCTCCTCCAAATGCTTCTTCACCTGATTATACACTGTCTCCATATGTCCTGCAAAATCTTCTTCTTCTGCACTTCTCTTTTCTTCCATGCTGATGTCTTTCAACTCTACTACTCCTCTAGGGTTTACTCCAGTAACAATCTCAAAAGGTGTTCTTCTGGTACTCCTATTCACTGAATTATTAAATGCAAACTCTTCTTGTGAAAGAATCAAATCCCAACTTCCTGTCTTCTCTCCAACCAAACATCTCAAGAAGTTTCCCAAACTCCTATTCACTACCTCTGTCAGTCCATAAGTCTGTGGATGAAATGTTGAACTGAACTTCAAATTTGTCTTCATCTTCTTCCAAAGTATCTTCAAAAAATATCCAAGAAATATTGTATCTTTGTCTGAAATTATGCTCTTAGGTAATCCATGTAATCTCACAATCTCCTTGAAAAATAGGTTAGCTACATGCACTGCATCAGTTGTCTTCTTACAAGGTATGAAATGTGCCATCTTTGAAAATCTGTCTAGCACTACAAATATTGAATCATGTCCTCTATGTGTCTTCAACAATCCCATTACAAAATCCATACTTATGTATTCCCAAGGTCACTCTGGTACTATCAAAGGTTTATACAATCCAGTATTCTAACTACTCCCTTTTGCAACTTGACAAACTCTACAACTCTGCACAAATTTCGTAACATCCTTATGTATCTCAAGCCAAAAGTAGTTTTCACTCACCAAAGCCACTATTTTATCAATGCCAAAATATCCTTCCAATCCACCACTGTGTTTCTCTTGGATCACATTATCTCTCATGGAACTTCTAGGTATGCATAATTGCTTTCCTCTGAACAACATATCTTCTTGAATGAAATAATCCAACCACTTACTCCTATCTATCACAATAGGTTCCTTGCAAGCTTTCCAAGGTTTTGCAAAATCAAGATATCCCTCATACATGTTCTTCAATTCATCAAATCCCAACACTTCAACTCTCATCTCTGTCAACAAGTTTCTTCTCCTACTCAATGCATCTGCAACTTTGTTTGATTTTCCACTCCTATGCTTCAACACAAAAGTGTAACTCTGCATGAAATCTACCCATCTCGTATGTCTTTGATTCAACTTACCTTGACTATTCAAATATTGCAAAGCTTGATGATCCGTATACAACACAAACTCCTTAGGTAACAAGTAATGTCTCCACTTTTTCAAGGCTTGAATTATGGCATAGAACTCTTGATCATAAACTGAATATCTTCTTCTTGCATCATTCAACTTCTCACTGAAATATGCTACAGGTCTACCTTCTTGACTTAACACTACTCCTATTGCATTCCCATTTGCATCACAATCTACTTGAAATACCTTATTGAAATCTGGTAATGCCAAAACAGGTTTCTCTGTCACTTTCTGCTTTAACAACTCAACTTTTTTCTACTCCTGATGTCTACTTGAAATCTTTTCTATCACCTCTCATTGTCTCTATCATAGGGTTACAAACTGAACTGAAATTTCTAATGAACTTCCAGTAGAAACTAGCTAATCCATGAAATAATCTGACTTCTCCAATGGTCTCCAGTGTAGGCCATTCGACAATTGTTCTTACTTTCTTAGGATCCATCTTCAATTCTTCCACAGAAATCACAAATCCCAAATAAACCAATTCTTCCTTCATGAAACTACATTTCTTGATGTTTATTAGCAATTTCTTTTCTCTCAACCTCAGTAATACTTGTCTAACATGCTACAAATGTTCCTCTTTTGTCTTACTAAAAGTCAGAATATCATTCAAATATACAATAACAAACTTACCCAAGAATTGTTTCAAGACTTCATTCATCAATCTCATGAAAGTACTAGGTGCATTTATCAATCCAAAAGGCATCGCTAACCACTCATACTATCCCTCATTTGTCTTAAAAGTAGTCTTCCATTCATCTCCTTCTTTGATTATGATCTGATGGTATCCACTCTTCAAGTCTATCTTTGTGAAATATTTTTCTCCACTCAAAAAATCCATGATATCATCCATCCTAGGTAAAGGAAATCTATACTTAACTGTGATCTTGTTTATTGCTCGAGAGCCTGTACATATTCTCCATTCTCCATCTTTCTTCGGTGCTAATACTATAGGTATTGCACAAGGACTCAAACTTTCTCTGATCAAACCTTTCCTCAACAACTCTTGTATCTACCTATTCAATTCTTCATTCTCTGTCAGTGTCATTCTGTGTGCTTCTTTGTTAGGCAAACTATATCCAAGTATAAGATCCATGTGATGACTAATACTTCTGATTTGTGGTAATCCTTCAGGTACATTATCTGAAATGATTTCTTCATATTCTATCAGCAACTCTTTTATCTCCTCTGATTGTGATTCTTCAGTCCCCTTCTTCAATGTTTCAGGCTTCTTAGGGATCAAAGCATAACACATGCTCATGTCGCAAACCATCCAGAAATTTTCTTCCATCTACCAAACATATTCTAGCATTCTCACATACTTCACTCTTAGGATCATCTTCCAAAGAAATCAAAGTAATTCTCTTTCCATTTGATGTTATAGTGTATGTATTCTTTCTCCCATCATGTATAACTTTTCTATCATATTGCCAAGGTTTACCCAACAAAATATGACATACATCCATAGGCATAATATCTACTTCATCATGATAAGATCCAATATGAAATTTCAGCAAACATTGCTCACTAACTAGTACCTTATGATCATCCTGAATCCATGCTATCTGATAGGGTTTAGGGTGTTTCAATCTTTCCAACTTCAGCTTAGACACCATCTCCCCTGAAACTAGGTTATCAAAACTACCACTATCAATAACAACTTTACAACATTTATCCCTTGATTTTGCATCTAGTTCTGAACAATCTTTTCCTCTGTGGTGGTTCCTCATTTGTCTCTGCTTGAAATAGTGCTCTCCTCATTACAAGTGATTCTCCTTTCTCAGGTTTGCCAACTAAACTTGGTGATCCAACAGGTTGTTCTTCAACATAGGCTACTCTTCCACTATTCTCTGTCCTCTTGCTTGTACTCCCTTGATTACATTCAAATGCTCTATGTGCTTCACCTCCACACTTAAAACAAGTACCTCTTAATGTTCCTGTATCAGGTCCTCTTCCTTCTCTACTATATTCTTCACTCTGGTAGGGACTAGGGTTTCCTCTGCGGTAGAAATTTTTGTCATCTCTCTAGTATACATTGTTATCTCTATCCTCCTTGAATGTGTTATCTTGTCTGTTAGACTCCGCATATGATCTCTCTCCTCCGTAAAATGTTCTACCTCTCTAAAATTTACCTCCTCTACCTCTGCTTTTTATCATGTCTCTTATTCAGCTTCTCTTCAACTTTTAGCGCAAACTAATATGCTTCTTCCATTGTAGTCATCTTTACCAAACTCAGTTCTTCTTGAATGTTCAATATCAATCCATTGATGTATCTAGCCACTTTCTCCTTGATTTCTTCACTATGTCCTATCCTTATGATCAAATTATGAAATTCTTCAATACACTCCACAAATTTTTCCTTTTGTTTCAGGTTTTGCAATCTCTTCAACAGCTCCAACTCATAGTCAATAGGTATAAACTATTTCTTCAATTTTGTCACCATCCTATCCCATTTTGTAATCATTTCCTTTCCTCTTCTATTTCTATCCAACTGAACTTCTTTCCACCATATAGCAACATGTCCTTTCAGCTTTGTCTTTACAAATTTCATTTTCTTCGGATCTTCAACTTCTTCATACTCAAAGTATTCTTACATGTAATTTATCCAGTCAATCAACTCTTCAGGATTCAAATGCTAGTGTAATTAGGTACATCAACTCTAGGTCTCTTTCCAATATTTGAAATAGCTCACAACATCTTGACTTGATTTGATTCTTCTTCTTCTTCAACTACTAGGGTTTCTTCAGTTTGATTCACAGATTGAAATTCTTCATGTTCACTCTCAATATCAATTATAGGTCTTAGTCCTTTTCTTCTATCTTCTTCAACAGCATCCAATCGAATTCTCATTATTTTCATCATTTCCATCATCTGATCCATCCTTCCATCTATTGTTCCAATAGCAAGGATTCTCATCGGTGACATTCTTCCTAGGATCAAGTGCAAACTTCATCAAATTTGGCGACCGGGCTACAAGGTGACAACTCCCTCACAATCAGCGATCGGTTGAAACACAAGTAACCTTCCTCAGATTGGCAATCTATCCACAAGAAGATCTTACAGAATTCCTTCACCAACTCACTCAATTTGCTCCCAAAGATTCAAACTTTTGTTCTAATACCACTTGGTGCAGTCATGGTTAGGAGGATCCTTAAAGAGAACTATCAAGGCCGTGCAGCTAAAATAAACACAACATAAACAACTCAAAGATGTAAATCAAATAAAGATTCAGTCATTTAGTATATCATAGAATTCAAATATAGATCGGCCGACAACATGTAGGCTTACAATTAGGGCTCACAAGCCTGCTTACAAAATATCGAAATACACAAGATATAGCTTTAAAGTTCCTCCCCAAAGAATACAAACTATGAACTTATGCTAATGATCATCACTACTTTCCTAGGTATCTATTACATCAATATATATCATCTCCGGTACAAAAGATTCCTCCATGTCAGCCAAGGAAGATCACAAACTCCAATGAAGAGATGTAATGTGTGTACACGGACAGGTCGGACCTAATTGAATAGAGTTCCTCCACAAATGAATGGAATGATGTGCAGATCTCAGGGAAGGTCAGACACAAACCATAGATCATTGAATGATGTGTCATTAGGCTCCACAAATTAGGAAATGCTTGGCAAGTCTTCTCCTTCAGCTGATTGCTTGAGACTTCCAGGGTGCTCTGTTATGACAAAACAATCAATCTTCTAATAGTGATAACCTTCCGATACTTGATCCAAATGCTCTAAAAATTGGATATGATGTCGATGAATGAATCTAGATGCTAAGTCCAGTTCTACAAGGTCTGAAATACAACTACGGCAGAATGCGGACCAAAATACAAAAATTGCTACTGCCTGAACTGAACTAGGAAATGAAAATAAACAAACTGAAATACAAATGTTTTTGGTTGATGCAAGATTGCTCTTGAACCAAGGATGCTCCTACATCATAGTCCAACCCCTTACTCCTATCTGTCAAAATAGGTTCCTTACATGCTTTCTAGGGTTCTACAAAATCAAGATCTTCTTCATACATGTTCTTCAATTCATCAAATCCTAACATTTCAATTCTCATTTTTGTCAACAAGTTCCTTCTCCTACTCAATGCATCTACAACTTTGTTTGATTTTCCACTCCCATGCTTCAATACAAAGGTATAACTCTGCATGAACTCTACCCATCTCATATGTCTCTGATTCAATTTTCCTTGACTATTCAAGTATGGCAAAGCTTGATGATCTGTATACAACACAAACTCCTTAGGCAACAAATAATGTCTCTAGTTCTTCAAGGCTTGAATTATGGTATAGAACTCTTGATCATAAACTAAATATATTTTCTTTGCATCATTCAACTTCTCACTAAAATATGCTACGGGTCTACCTTCTTGACTCAACACTGCTCCAATTGCATTCCCACTTGCATCATAGTCTACTTGAAATACCTTATTGAAATCTGGTAATGCCAAAACATGTTGCTTTATCACTTTATGCTTCAATAATTCAAAACTTTTATCTACTCCTGATGTCCACTTAAAGTCTTTTCTATCACCTCTCATTGTCTCTGTCATAGGGTTACAAACGGAACTAAAATTTCTGATGAACTTCTAGTAGAAACTAGCCAATCCATGAAATGATCTAACTTCTCCAATGCTCTCCAGTGTAGGCCATTCAACAATTGATCTAACTTTCTCAAGTTCCATCTTCAATCCTTCCGCAGAAATCACAAATCCTAAATATACCAATTCTTCCTTCATGAAACTACACTTCTTGATGTTTAGCAGCAATTTCTCCTCTCTCAATCTCTATAATACTTGTCTTAGGTTCCACAAATGTTCTTCTTTTGTCTTACTGAAAATCAAAATATCATCCAAATATACAATAACAAACTTACCCAAGAATTTCTTCAAAACTTCATTCATCAATCTCATGAAAGTACTCAGTGTATTTGTCAATCCAAAAGGAATCACTAACCACTCATACAATCCTCCATTTGTCTTAAAAGCAATCTTCCATTCATCTCCCTCTCTAATTTTGATCTGGTGGTATACACTCTTCAAGTCTATCTTTGTGAAATATTTTTATCCACTCAAACAATCTATAATATCATCCATCCTAGGTAAAGGAAATCTATACTTAACTGTGATCTTGTTGATTGCTCTTGAGTCCATACACATTCTCCATTTTCCATCCTTCTTCAATGCTAACACTACAGGTACTGCACAAAGACTCAAACTTTCTTTGATCAAATCTTTCTTCAACATTTCTTGTATTTGTCTATTCAGTTCTTCATTCTCTGCCAGTGTCATTTTGTGTGTTGCTTTGTTAGGCAAACTAGCTCCCGGTATAAGATCCATGTGATGACTGATACTCCTGATCGGTGGAAATCCTTTAGGTACATTATCTGATATGATGTCTTCATACTCTGTCAGCAACTCAGTTATCTCCTCCAGTTGTGATTCTTTAGTCTCCTTCAATGTTTCAGACTTTTTAGGAATCAAAGCATAACACATATTCTCATGTCTCAAACCATCCAAAAAAATTCTTCCATCTACTAAACAGATTCTAGCATTCCCACAAACTTCACTCTTAGGATCATCTTCCAAAGGGATCAAAGTAATTCTCTTTGCATTTGATGTTATAGTATATGTATTATTTCTCCCATCATATATATCTTTCCTATCATACTGCCAATGTCTACCCAACAAAATATCACAAACATCCATATGCCTAATATCACATAGTACTTCATCTTGGTAAGATCCAATATGAAATTTCACCAAACATTTTTCACTCACCAATACCTTATGATCATCTTGAATCCATGCTATCTGATAGGTCTTAGGGTGTTTCAATCTTTCCAACTTTAGCTTAGTCATCATCTCCTCTGAAACTAGGTTATCAGAACTACCACTATCAATTACAACTTTGCAACATTTACCTCCTGATTTGCATCTGGTTCTAAACAAACTTTTCCTCTGTGGTGGTCCCTCATTTGTCTCTGTTTGAAATAGTGCTCTCCTCATGAGAAGTGATTCTCCTTTCTCAGGTTTACCAACTAAACTAGGTGATCCAACAGGTTCTTCTTCCACATAGGCTACTCTTCCACTATTCTCTATCCTCTTGTTTATACTCCCTTGATTACATTCAAATGCTCTATGTCCTTCACCTCCACACTTGAAATAGGTGCCTTTGAATGTTCTCCTATCAGGTCCTCTTCCTTCTCTTCTGTAGCCTTCACTCCAGTATGGACTAAGGTTTCCTCTACTATAGAAAGTTCTATCACCTCTTCGGTATGCATTGTTATCTATGTCCTCCTTCTTGAATGTGTTCTCTTGTTTGTTTTGCTCCACATATGATCTCTCTCCTCCAGAAAATGTTCTACCTTTCTAAAATTTACCTCCTCTACCTCTCTATCTCTGATCATGCCTCTTGTTTAACTTTTATTCAACTTTTTCAGAGCAAACTGATATGCTTCTTCTAATGTTTCCATTATTACCAAACTTAGTTCTTCTTGAATGTTCAATCTAAGTCCATTGATGTATCTAGCTACTTTCACCTTGATTGCTTCACTACGTCCTATACTTATGATCATCTTATGAAATTTTTTAGTGTACTCCTTCATAGATTTCTCCTTTTGTCTTAGGTTTTGCAATTTCTTCAATAGTTCCAACTCAAAGTCAGCAGGTATAAACTGATTCTTCAACTTCATCACCATTCTATCCCACTTTGTAATCTTCTCTTTTGCTCTTTTGGTTCTATCCAACTAAACTTATTTCCACCATATAGAAACATGTCCTTTAAACTTTGTCTTTGCAAATTTCACCTTCTTTGAATCTTCAATTTCTTCATAATCAAAGTATTCGTCCATGTCATTTATCCAATCAATCAACTCTTCAGGATTCAAATTCCCAGTATAGTTCGGTACATCAACTCTAGATCTTTTCCCAATCTTTGAAATAGCTTGCAACATCTTCACTTGATCTAATTCTTCTTCTTCTTCATCTCCTAGGGTTACTTCATTTTGATCAACAGATTGAAATTCTTCATCATCATCACTTTCAACATTAGGTCTAGGTGTCAATCCTCTTCACCTATCTTCTTCAGTAGCATCCAAGTGAACTCACATGGTTTTCATCATCTCCATCATCTCATCCATTCTTCCAGTCATTGTATCAATAGCAAGGATTCTCCTCAATGGCATTCTTCCTTGGATCAAGTGTAACTGCCTCAAATTTAGCGATCGGGCTAGAAGGCGACAATTGCCTCACAATCAGCAATCGGCTTCAACACTAGTAACCTACCTTGGATTCAGGGATCTGTTCACAAAAAGATCTTACAAAATTCCTTTGCCAACTTCACTCAATTTGCTCCAAAAATCTAAACTTTCACTCTGACACCACTTGGTGTAGTTACGGTTAGGAGGGTCCACAAAGTGAACTATCAAGGTCGTGCAGCTAGAGTAAACACAATGGAAACAACTCAAAGATATAAAGAAAATGTAGTTTCAGTCATTTGGTATATCATAGAATTCAAATACAAATTGGTCAGCAACATGTGGGCTTACAATTAGGGCTCACTGGCCTGATTACAGCATTAAAAAATATGCACAGGATATAGCTTTGAAGCTCCTTCACAAGAAATTCAAACTATCAAACTTGGAAATTATGCTAACTATCAATGACTACTTTCCTATGCATCTATTACATCAATTTATATCATCTCTAGAACAAAAGATTCCTCCACGACGGCTAAAGAAGGTCACAAACTCTGATGAAAAGCTATAACGTGTGAACACGGATAGGACGGGCCTAAATGAATAGAACTCCTCTACAAATGAATGGAATAATGTGTGGATCTCAGGGAAGGTTGGCCACAAACCAAACAACATTGAATGATGTGTAATTTAGCTCCGCAAGTCGTGACATGCTCCACAAGCCTTCTCCTTTAGTTGATTGTTTGGGGTTGTCAAGATGCTCTATTAAGAGAAAACAGTCGATCTTCTGATAGTGATATCTTTTCGGTAACTGATCCAAATGATCTGAGATTTGGATATGATGTGCATGAATGTGTCTAGATGCTAAGTCTAGCTCCACAAGATTCTAAATGTAACTGTGGTAGAATGTGGATAAAAATATAGAAACTGCTACTGACTGAATTGACTGAAAATGAAAAGAAACAAACTGAAATGCAAATGTTTTTGGTTGATGCAAGATTGCTCTTGACCTAGGTATGCTCCTGCATTAGATCCATGATTCTGTCTATGAAATCTCAATTCTAAGGAAGTAATGTAGTAAGCCTTAGGCTGTCATGTCAAACCTATCCTCAAGAGTTGTCTTCACTACTTCAATGGCCGATGTAGAGCTCCCAGTGATCAAAATATCATCAACATAAAGTACCAGTATCAACAATGAATCATCATGTCGTAGAAGATAAACGTTGGGGTTTGAGTGGCACCTAGTAAAACCTAAAGAAAGGAGGAAGGAATCCATCTTGGCATACCAAGATCAAGGGACCTGTTTGAGGCCATAGAGAGATTTCCTAAGTCTACATTCTAAGGAGGAATCCTAAAGAAACCCTGGTGGTTGTTCCATGTAGATCTCCTCAAGGTCTCCATGAAGAAAAGCACTCTTCACATCTATTTGGTGCACTTCCCAACCATGTGTTGCGGCAATAGCAAGTGTGAGTTGTATGGATGTCATATTGGTCATGGGTACAAAGGTCTCTATGTAGTCAATACTAGCAACTTGTGAAAACCCCTTAACTACCAAATGTGCCTTGTACTTATCAACTGACCCATCTGCTACATACTTGGTCTGATAGATCCATCTGCATCAATCCATCTTTCTTCCCTTAGCAAGAGGTGTCAAATCCCAAGTGTGATTTTTCATTAAGGAATCATATTCCTCATTCATATCATCATCCCACTTAGGTATGTCTGAAGCCTCTCTAAAGGTCTATGGATCAGAGGGTGAGGCAATGTAAGCATGTAGCCCACTTTGATAATCTGACCATGTACATATGCCATCTGTTAGATTCCCTACCTATGTCCTTACACTCTGAAGTGTCTGCCTTGCCCAAAGGGGTTGTGATGTGGGTGAATTAGGTGCTGAGAGATCAACTTCCAAAGAAAGCCCATAGGAGGATGAGGATGAAACCCCATCATGGTCCTCACTATCAAAACTGTAAGAAGGAATCTCTATCTTAGGAATCAACTGTGGATGGTCTGAGTCATCAGAAGATGTATCATCAATGTGGAATGAGTCCACAAAGGAAGGAGGAATGTCAAGTGAAGAGTCAGTGGGACTTTCCTGGAACTTAACACTCCTCTCGATGAACAGCTCATGTGTGGCCAGATGTAGGAGATGATAACCTTTCACACCTTCTAGATACCCTACAAACATGCAAGGTTTTGGACTGAGGTTCCATTGCCTTGCGATTCTGAGAAGGTATTCATGCCATAAATGGGGATCTGAAGACCCTGAAGTGTTCAACCAAAGGTTTACTTCCTTTCCAAGCTTCAAAGGGTGTGATACCCTTCAAGGCTTTGTGAGGAACTCTTTTCTGAATATAACATGTATAGTCGATTGCTTCTTCCCAGTACTGTTGTGTAAGGTTCTTGGAGTGAATCATGCAATTTGTCATCTCTTTAAGGGTTCAGTTATTGCATTTTGCAATTCCATTTTGTTGTGGAGTAGAAGGAACTGTATGCTGCAAATTTATTCCCTCTACTATGCAAAACTTCTCAAACCTATTATTAACATACTCTCCTCCATTATCTGTTCGAAGAACCTTGATGACCTTCCCTGATTATTTCTCAACAAGAGCCTTGAAATCTTGAAAGTGGTCGAAGACTTCAAACTTCTACCAAAGGAAGTAAACCCATGTGTGCCTAGAGAAGTCACCTATGAAGGTGAGGACATATCTAGCCTTGGTGAAAGATGGATGAGGAAAGGCCTACGATACATAACTTTGAACAAGCTCCAAGATCGGTGTCACTCTCCATGATTTGCCTTTTTCAAATCTTTCTTTTGGATGCTTCCCAAAGGCACATCCCTCACAAAGACCCTTAGAGAATCTAACTTTAGGCAATCCTGTAACCATATCATGTTGTCTAAGCTACTAATGATAGTGGTAGTTAAGATGGCCAAACCGCTCATGACATAGTTTGCTAACCCCGTTTAAATAAATAAGCAATGTAGTGGGAGAAACATCAAGGAAAAAATGCAATAAGGTATACAACCTGGCTTGGTGATCTACCCTTCCTAATGCTACTAAGTTGTTGTGCAACTCTCTAATCTCAACTAAATCTCGTGTAAACTATACTCTCATGCCCTTGCCTATGTGAGTGATCTAGTACATAGATAGGAGATTAAAGCTAAAAGTGAAGGTACACTAAGAACATTAGTGAATGTCCCCCCTCAACTTCAACAAACCCTCTCCCAACAACTTCTACTAGAGTGTCATCACCTAGGGTAATGGTCGACATTCTGTGGGGTTCTAAGTGATCTCAACCTATGAAGAACCCATATGGTGTGAGGTACTGGAGTTAATGATCCATGAAGATGCTAAAGATGCAAATTAAACAAGAACCTTGACCTTGAATTTCTCTTTACCTTTTGAGTTAGAAGTTTCTGGGGTTGATGAGGACTCTTTGAAATATTTAGGTACACTTATGTTGTTCTTCTCTAGGAGATGGGTGAGGTGATAAACCTTCTTCTTCATACACTTGTGCTCATCATGCCTTGTCTTCTTATAGTAGGTGTTGTCCTATTTTTCTCCCCAGCCAAATAGCCCAAATCCATAAAATCTCTAAGTGTTTTCCCCTTAAGGAATGCAAGGAAAATCTCCCCAAATTGACCAAGTCCCAAAAAATTTTGAGTTTTCCTTGTGTTTTTACCATTTTCAGATTTTGGAGTTTGGAGTTCTCCCCTTCGTCATGCCATCCTAATCAGCTTTGAACTCCACTTTGTTCTTTGAAAAATTTGTCTAAGTACTTCGGGCATCGAAGGTCAGGAGTTTCCTCTTTTCCTTTTCTTCTGGCGTGTTACCCCATCTTTGAAATTTTACTAAGCCATTCTTATCTTAGAGAATTCCCATTCTTTATTTTCCACTATTCATTTCCTTTTCCCGAGTTGATTCTTTCACTTAGTCATTTTCATGTGTTGTCGAAAGTCATTTAGGTTTCTGAAACGAAGTCGGCAGGTTCAAGAATTCATGAACCACCTGACTCCCTGACTATTCACCGAGTCTAGCATCTTAAGATCTTCCTTCGTCGGTCTTGGTCACTTTGTAACAAGTAAAGCCTTTGTTGTCAAGAGATCAGAAGTTCTTTGAACTTCTAAAATCTCAAACTTGTGGTTCAAAAGTTCCTCAAATCCCTGACTTGCCAAATGAATGTGATCGCTACTCCCGTCGCACCTTTTTTCTAAGCTGTCAAGCAGTATGGGGGAAAGACACCTGTCACCTCACATTTAATTTGGATTGTGTGTAAGTACGTGGGTACCCTTTTTAGAGGGAAACCAAAGGAGATTTTATGAATTTCAAAGCTTGATACACCACCAGCAATTAATGAGATTTATGAACAAACTTATGAGAAGTGACATAAAACATGAATAAGTTAGCCACCCTGCAAAGAAGACTTCATAATTTCATGAAGGAGATATGTTACAAAGCAGAGAGCTGCTAGTCCACCATACACGAGGAATTTGTGAAATTCTTGGTTTATAGGTTAGCTTGGTTGGTTTTCTCTCTTCCATTTCTGTCTCTTGCTATAGTAACACAACAATTCATTTGGGTGGTGGAAATATTTCATTTTCATGAATCTATATAATGATTCCCCTGTATGTATATTGTGGACTTTTAATGTGTATGTGAATGTTTCAGAGTTTTTAGTTGGCTGGGTTTTCAAATTGGTAAAAATGAAATACAAGTTTCAAGGGGCCCCTATGGTTCCTGTGCTGGAAAATGGGTTGTCTAGTGTGAAGGACATAGAGCTGCATCACATTGACCTCGAGGATTTTTGGAAGAGGATGCAACCTGAAGGCAGAACTTCTATGACCAATAAAATTGTGGGCAGTGGCTTAGACCAAAACTGGGGGTTTTCTACTCGTTGTGCATTGTCCTAACTTGGTGGTTGCTTGTGCCAACAATTATTTCCTGGTGTCTCAAGAAATAAGAGCTTCAAATGGCTCTGTTGCTGCTAGGATTGATTCAGAATCCATTGCTCTTGCTCTGAATTTGGATGATTATGAAGAGAATGTTGATGTTTCTATTTCCTCTGGTTGGGAGTTTTATAATGAGAAGAAGGATAGGTGCCAGAGCTGTCTTACCAAAACCTAGTTAGAAGCTGAGAAGAAAGGAAATTCAAGACTTCCCACTAATTTGAAGAGAAGCCATTTCAAAGAGGAGATTTTTGATATCACTCTGCTACATCGTGTGGTTGGGAGCTCTGACTCTGATTCCTATAAGTACTGGATGTGTCGATTTATCTTGCTTATTTGCGGAGATCATCATATAGATTGGGAAAAGATAATCAGTTAATCTATGCATGAACAATTGGTGAATTTCACACGGAAAGTAAGTTTTAAAAGCTCAAGAGGTTGCTTGGCCCAATTTAAGAGCTCAAGGAGCTCCCACCCTAGGCACACCTGTGTATCAAACTTTTCCATAGTTTCAGAAGAGTGTCAGTCTGAGATTTTTTAGTCAGATAAATGATGCCTTTTCTATGATGCTTACAAAAAGAATTGAAGGTTCACTAGAGCAGAGGTTCTCTGCAGATGCAGCTACCCTAGTGATGAAATTTGGAAGTTTTTATGTTCAGTTTGATCGCTTCTCAAACTTGAGGATAGGGGGTTATGAAAATGCCCCACTAAAATGGAAAAGGTATCCATTAGACTACCTTGTATTTTTGGAGGTGTGTCGTCAAATGGTGATTGTCAATGAAAAGTACCATGCGATGAGAAAGAAAGGGTATTCTTTCCCTGTGTCAATTTATTTCTATTCTTGTAAGAGTATTGATAGTGCTAAAAGTGTGGATAAGTTACTAGCGGAATACAATATTCACAGTTTATCTGCCCGAGTAGTTTTTGACAACAAAATTTTGTGAAGAAAAACATGCATGGTGGTGCTTCATACCCGCACAAACCTCAACTTGAATATTTTTGGGAAGATTGTTTAAATGAGAGGGAAGTGCAGAGGAGAAGTTGGATGAGGTTTATTGACCAAGTCCACGCATTTGAATTACCAATGCAGGTTTCTGAAATGGTCGATGATAATTCAAATATTTTGGATGAAGGTTATCAAAATGCCTCTCTGCAACCTCTGCCTCCAATAAAATGGTCAGATAAGGAAACCATTGATGTTATGTTCTGCTCTTTCCATGTGTTGAAAAGAATAGAGAGATGGTTAAAGGGAAAATTAAGAGAACAAGTTGGTTCTACAACATCAAGGGACTCTTCTGCACGAGAACAAAATAGGTTTCAAACCACTCACACCCCAAATAAGTCATCTAGTTTGGACCCAACTCTTCAAAGAGTTGGATTACAATTGGGTGGAGATGGTGAGCAACCCGAGAATGTCACCAAGCTAAAGACAACTTGTGAACAAGATAGTCAACTAGTGGTGAGTAGTACCAAATTGGTTGCTTCTCCACCAAGAGCAGACCATGTGTCCCCTATGAACAATTTTGTAAGTGGTAGTGATTCTTTAATATTTACTGAGTTGGGAGAAGACAATATGTTGCAATCCTTGTTGATTACTCCAAATTCACCCAGTCTAAGTAATCCTCCAGAGCACAATTCTCCACCTGTGCATTTGAAAGGTGTGATGAGTGTGGTTGGTAATGCCAATGCTTCCTCTTCTTCCCCTGCTTGGATGAGAAAGGCAGTGGAGAAAAAGAAAAGGTACACCCCAATGGTGGATACTAGTGTGGATACTATGGCCAAGCTTCTGCAAGAAAAACCTAAGCCTAAACAGGCTAGGAGGATGTCAAGGATGGTGGTCGATTCTACCACAGGACACCATTTTTTGGAAATTGTTGACCCGGTGGGAAACAAAAATGAGGATGAAGAACTAAAGCAGATTTCAATATGAGCAGAGTGGACATGGGACCCTCAACTATTGAGGGGAATATCTATCATGCAAAATTCTCAATTAGTAATCTGTCAAAAAGGGTCAAAAGGGAACAAGAGGAGAATGCCAAAATGTCTACACAAGTAAGTTCCTTATCTCTTTTTATTCAGTCTATTTTGAAGATTACAACACCATTAGTAGATGCCCTGCCTAACATGAGCATTATTGGTCCTAACCCAAATTTATTACAACAAATTAAAAGATCTCAAGATTTGAGTAGTGCCATAGAACAGTGGATAGAGAAAGTGACCCTAGATGGCCTCATATTTATTGAGGAATCTTTTAAGTTATTAAATTCCATTTCCAGCAAGAGGGAGACCATGATAGTTGAGTTTCAAACTATTAGAAATGATAACAATAGCCTATCCTTGGTCTCCAAATAAATACAAGATATGGTCAGAATGGATGTCAATATTTTGGTGGCCAAGGAAGTGTTGAATAACCCTAAGGCAATGAACTCTGCTGCTTGGGCCGATATAATTGAGTGGATGTTGTTTGTTGTGGGAGCACTCGAAGAAGAAATGAGAAGCACTCTTGCCTTCTACTACTTAGAATTAAGAGACATCAATAGTAATTTTGCCATCTTGGAAGTAGAGGTCGTCGGCAATGATGATGATAAATTGCTTGAAGTCAAGGAGATCAAGCAAAATTTCAAGAAAATGGTGACTGATGAAATGGTGAATTATGATATAATCATAGAAGAATAGATTGGAAAACTTACAAGAATATCCACCTACATCAGGACACTAAAAAATGGACTGGATGACATGCATAAAAGGGTGACTCATGCTTACAGGACAATTAGCAAGAGGAAACTCTGAGTCAGCATGACTGGGAGTCCAAGAGGCATGGCATTATCATTAATCATCAACAAGTACCAATCTTATAAGGCAAATTTAAGGGCACAGGCAACTCAAGCATCACAAACTGACTTGTGTAATGAAGATGGACAGGTGAAGGAAAATGAAGCAACACAAAAGGACACTGTTGATGAGGAGGATGTGGCAATAATCAATTAATTTTCTTTTCTCATGCTTTAGTTTTTTCATATTTATCAAAAAACTATTGGCTCTGGAGAGATCTTTATTTTAATTATGTTTAATTTAAAGACTTCTTTTAAATCGATTGTCCTCAAGATTCTGTTATGTTTTAAAGACAGTTATTAGGTGACATGGCTATAAATTTAGTTAGCCTGTCAATGTATGGATCTTTTGGCAAACTTTATGTTGGTGATAGATCAAATTTTGCTACTTTCTTGTTTAATTTCATTAATGTATGAAATAGAAATCAATACAGTGGAGTTTTGGGGTGATTATAAACTTTGTGTTATGGTTGTTTGAATTCATATTCTTCCTACGTTGAATATACTATTGTAGAATTGTTATCTTTCTGTGGATATTTTAATTCCTGCTCACTACTATGAAGTATTTATCTTCTGTTGAATGATTTATGGTGGTGAATGTATAATATACAGTGTAATTCTTTATTGTTTCATTGAAGTTACTGTTGTTGGAGTCTTTGCACTTCTTTTGAATTCAGTTGATATCGGGATATATTGCCTTTTATGCTTTTTGGTTAAAAGCACCACCTTTTTCTTTGCTTTCCAGTTAAAAGCAATTTGAGTTTTCATTCATTCGATATTATAAGAAGGTAGGTGTGCCTTGATAAATAAGCAGAGAATAATTGTAAAATATCATTGCAACGGATTCAATTGTTGTTACATTTGTCACTTATGTGGGTGTGAGAATATAGAGTTAGGTGGCAAATTTGTAAACCAACATATTTTTGGCAAATCTACTGGGGAAATCTGACATTAACTATACATATTTTGTGAGTTGCTTTATCATTGGACTTTATGGTTCTCCGTGGAAGCGTGCACCAGTTCTGTTGCCTAACGTAGACTGGCTTGTTGGTGACCAAGAAGACATTATAACTGGTTTGTGAGATGTAGATTGGAAAACTAGGAGAACGAACCAACAATATCAACAAGTTGATGAGGTACTTGAAGAAGATGAAGAACTTGGTGATATCATAAGAGAAAACGCACGTCATTTTGGTGAAGCTCAGGAGATTATTTTTGTTGAAGGCATAGTCTCTGTGCCTAGGAGAGAAAGACCACTTCAAATTCAGGCAGTCCCTAATAACAGATAGAGAAACCCTACTGATAGACCAAGGAACCAAGTGTGTTCCCAGCAAGTCCTCCCTCCTAACAACCAGTAAGTTGTTTGGTGACTCTACACTATTGTTTTTATATGTATATAGCTGTTAAAATTGGCTATGAAAAGATACACCAAGGGAGATAGAAAGAAGGGTATCTCTGATTTTAACTTTGCCTTACTTCAATCTTTAATTTTTTCTCCTTTTCCTCCTACACATAAAGTCAAGTCTTTAAGTAGACCATCTTCCCCTCCACCTATAAGAGAGTCTGCAAGTTCCTCTTGTCAAGTATTAACCCTTGATGGTATTGTTTTACCCCTACAAGTTAACTTCCCTCTTCCTAATCCCTTTAATATGGCTCAACCACCTCTTGTACCATGGGGAGACACCATTAGTTCTCTAAGATTAGAAGCAAACCTGCATGATTTACCCAAAGGGTCTAGTAAAATTGTACCTAAATTCAGAGGGGATGGAAAAATTACCCTAGATGAGCATATAAATGGCTTTTTCGCATCTTGTTCTATCTTGGGGTTGCAACATGAAGACGTATCTATCAGACTGTTTGTTGAGTCTCTCATAGATGCCGCAGCCAAGTGGTTTTACCATCTACTAATGCATCTATCAGAGACTAGGCTACCATGAGACAATGTTTTGAAGATATATTCAAAACTGCTGACAATGAACACACTTTGGTAGCTCAACTCTCTTCTATGAAGAAAGAAGTACACGAACAAATGAGAGAGTTTGTGGCCAAATTCAACAAACTTGCAAATAGAATCCCTGATGATGTGAGGCCTGGTGATGGACTGTTGAAATGTTTCTTTATTAATTCTCTCCTTCCTGATGTCAGTTATGCTATAAAGAGGGAAGGTGCTATTAACTTCGCAGCGACCCAAACTCTGGCCATTTCAATTGAAGATGATCTAAAACTACTGGCAAATGGAAGAAGAAATTACAGACAGGCAAACCTTCAGCAGTTAACTCTACCGACCTTGTCATACAGAGATTGTCCAATGCTATTATTACCGTGAAGAGGTAGATGCCTAAAGGCTCTCAATAGCCTTTTTATCAAGATATACCAAGGAAAGATTACGGTTCCAAGGGGAACTATAATAGAACACTACCCTTACCTAGTCTGACTCATAGGTTGGCAATTGAAGGTGGTCCCTCTACCAGTAAAAATAATCATATGATGTGTAACTTTCATCTAACTTCTAATCATGATGGAGCATCCTATCGAGAGATGGTTAGATTCATGCAGATGCTCTCGATGATGAGCATGCAGAAGAACCTTATGTAGAAGAACCTACTCAATCCGATGATGTCAACGTTAATTTCTTTAAATATGAGTCAGACCCTAAAGTTGGATAAGATGTGTACACTGAGATTGATAATCCCAATTGTGCAGTGTTTACTAGGGGACAACAAGCACAGAAGGGGCAAGATTCCAAAGGCCAGTCTAGTCGTTCATCCTCTACTCCAAAATATATTTTGTCAAGACATACCAACAAAGTTATATCTGTTGAGGTACCCTCTACTTCTTCTCCTGAAGCTCTTACTTCTAGCTCTTTTGAGATAGTTGACTCTTGTAAGAATACTAAAATATAAATTTCACAAGCTAAATACCTTAGGCTCATTCCTTCTAAGCTAGATAGACTGGTTAGGTATGTCAAGCAAGAGCCCTCCTCTTCTTATTGCAATTCTCAAGTGTCTAATGAGAATGAAGTCCATGTTGAAAAACAAAATTGCTCAAATTCCCATTCCCAAGAACCCGGTCCTCAAAATCCCTTTCAAAAACCAGAGCCTTTTTATGTATCATTGTACATTGTTGTCTATAAATTAAGCAATTGTGTTATCAATTCTAGAGCATCAGATAATGTTATGCATGTCGAGGTTGCTAAGGACTTAGGTTTATCCTATACCTCCTCTCATGGCAGATGCTTTTCCATGGATGGCTAACTATTACCGATTTTAGGTCAAATTAAAAATGCACGAGTTGCCCTTGCAACATATCCTAAGAAGAGGTTGAAGCTAACCATCTTAGTGGCGGATATACCTGCAAGCTATGGGATGCTTTTGAGCCATAGTTTCTGTAGAGACTCGAGGGGAGAGATTCAGAAGGACTGGTCTCGTGCTCTGATACCAATGGATGGGAAGAGACTTTGTCTAAACCCTGAACCTAAGGCCAAGTTCACTGTACAGAAGTCAGGGGACCCGAGGGCAAACATTTTATATGTGGAAACTGGACCTAGCACATATATGTGCACCTCGACGGTGGAAGATGATGCAAATCTGATAAGCCCTGATCTAGCCAATGAAGTGTGGACCTTGGAATTTGACGGTATTTGCTCTACTGCTGGTTCAGGTGAGGAAGTAGTTTTAGTTTCCCTTGATGATTGCAAGCTTCCTTTTGCTTACAAGTTGGAATTCGACAACACCAATAACACTACAGAATATGAGGCTTTGCCACTTGGGCTAGCCTTAGCTAAGGAGAAAGGTATTAAGCAGTTGAGATCCAGAGGTGATGCCGAATTGATTGTCAAGCAAGTAAGGAAGATATATACAGTGAAAATGGGAGGCTGAGGCACTACAGAAATAGGGTGTGGGATTGCATAGAAGATTTTGATGCCTTCTCAATAGAAGTCATGCCCAAAGACTAGAACACTTGGGCTGATTCATTGGCTGTGTCTGCATCTCTCTCTGTTACCTCACCCAGATTTTAAAGGCAAACCTTACAAAGTTGAGGTGGTCTATCGGTCCAACGTACCTTACAATGTCAACCACTGGCGGATATTTAATAATGACTAGAAAATTATATCTTTTCTAGAAAAAGCTAAGTCATTTGCAAATGTGTTCTTTGAAGGAAGTATTGATGAAAGTAATGATGTTTTAGGAGTGGCCAATTCTCACAATGGCCAGGGATCTTAAGTGATTCAATTGAAAGGTATTAAAATTTCCAAGGGTTTGGTCTCACTTGAGGACCTTTTTAACTAACATTATCAGTACCTGAAGTAGAAAAGCAAAGTTTCAATCAGATCATCAGCTGATTATGATCAAGTTAATATTGGTATTGAGGAAGATTCAAAGATTGTTTGCATTGGGAAGTGTTTCTCTCCCAAAGAGCGAGAGCGTTTAATTTCTTTGCTTATTCATTACAAAGATGTTTTTGTGTGGTGCTATACAGACCTGAGGAAATTTAGAGATGGAAAAATGCAACACCACATTCCATTGAAGCCCAATACTTTGCCCTTTAGGTAGAAACAGAGGACTTACAATCCTAAAGTATCCAAGGCCATTTTGAATGAAATAGAAAAGATGTTGAAAGCGAAAATTATCTACCCCATTCACCACTCTACATGGGTGGCCAATATTGCTCCTGTTAGAAAGAAGAATGGGGAGATCAAAATTTGTATTGATTTCAAAAATCTAAACCAAGCTTCTCTTAAAGATAATTATTCCTTGCCTGCGATGGATCATATATTGCAAACAGTATCTGGTTCAGAAATGATGTTTATGTTAGATGATTTTTTAGGATATAACCAGATCGAAGTAGCCCCGAAAGATCAACACAAAACAACGTTCACTACTCCAATTGATGTTTTTGCTTATAATCGGATGCCATTTGGCCTTATTAATGCAGGGGCCACTTTCCAAAGGGCAATGGATTTCACATTTGGTGATTTGAAGAATAAAATCATTGTCATTTATCTGGATGATTTAACAGTTTTCTCTAAGAAAACGGCTAACCACTTGCATGATCTGGAGGTTGTATTGCAGCGTTGTAGAGAACACGCTATTTCCTTAAATACTAAAAAGTCGATTTTTGTTGTAACTAAAGGGAAATTGGTGGGTCATATTGTCTCCAAGGATGGTATCAAAATTGATCCTGAAAGGGTCAAAGCAATTCAGCAACTGAGCCTACCTATGACTAAAAGTAATACCAGATCTTTCTTTGGTCAGGTAAATTTTTTGAGAAGGTTTGTTCCTGATTTTGTTGAGTTGACTAGACATATTGCTGAGATGATGAAAAACCATCTTGTATTCAAATGAAATGATAAAGGTAATTAAACATTTGAAGATATTAAAACAACCATTGCCAATGCACCTACATTAGTGCATCCTAATTTTGAAAAAGATTTTATTATCTATTACTATGCATCAGAACACACTTTGTCAGCTATCTTACTACAAAAGAATGAACAGGAGATCAAAGCTCCAATTGCTTTTATGAGTGTGCCTCTAAAGAAGCATGAGTTGAAATATTCTCCACTTGAGAAACATGCATACGCGGTAGTGAAAGATTTGAAAAAATTTAGGTTTTATATTTGCACTCTCATGTTGTTGTCTATGTTCCTGATTCTATTGTAAAAAGTATCCTTAGCCAACAAAAAATCAGTTGTAATAAAAGAGGAGCCTCGATAGATAAAGTTCAGGAATATGATGTTGAAATAAAACCTACCAATTTGGTCAGAGGCAAAGGTTTATGTAGAATGATTGTTGGGAATAAAGTTAGTGAAGATGAAGAATTGCCTCTAGTTCTTTTCACAAGCACTACGGATGAATGGTTTTCTAATATTTCTTATTTACTGACATATGGTGATTGTCCACCCCATCTGTCTACAAAGGAAAAAAGGAATTTGAAGCTTAAATCTAACAAGTATGTTCTCTAGGAAGGGAACTTATACAAGAAGGGAGTGGATGGAACATTTTTAAGGTGCGTAGATAAGGAACAACAGAAGAAACTATTGGAGTATTTTCATAATGAGGCCTATGGAGGACATTTCTCTACCTCTGTGATAGATTTTAAAATCCTACGCAATGTTTTTATTGGCCAGGCATTTTCAAAGATTCCTATGACTGGGTGTCTAAATGTGAGAAGTGCTAAATGTTGGGAATTAAGGTGTCTTAACCTTGGTAATTTCTTGCATTATTTATGATTGTATTTTTAAATTCTTTGCCTATGTTGTAAATTAATTGTAAATTCCATATTGTCATTTTGTGGGATGTGGCACAGTGATGTGTCATCCTACATGGAAGATGACAACTTGTAATTTTGTCCTCACATGAGGAGATAGGCATCCCACTTTGTGGTAGGAGTATTTTGCCATGTGTTGGCATCTTAGATGTTGTGTAAGGGAATGTTTGACCGAAACGGTTATGACAGATTCCTATGACGAAGTTATGACATGTAAGAGTCAGAAATAAAAGCTTGTAAGATAGGTGAAGACATGTGTCATGAAGCTTCTTTGAAAAAGACATATTTGGGTGCCCCAAGGTGGACTATGACATGTTGTAAGAGAATATATTATTTATAGCATGTGTATGACATATTCTCTTAGAGCTGTAAGTTGTAATCGCTATGACAGATTCTATGACGATCGTAAGAGTCGTAAGAGCATCTGTCATAGCCCATTTTGGAAATAGGTGACCTCTTTGGGATGGGAGCTATGGACAAGTGTCAAGCACATTCTACAATGTTGACCAAGTGTCCTTAGGCATGGGTTTTGGGCCATGAGGCCAAGTTAGACGCCCATTCCAAGATAGGACCAATTTTGTCTTGTATATTCTATATAAACAGGTGCTTGGAGAAGGAGATGTATTACATGTTTTGACAGGTACTGTTATGCTGCCAGTTTGTCTCCAGATACGAGTGTTGAAGACTCTTGAGAGCTTGCATTGCAAGTGTGTTGTAAACATTCTTTTTTATGATAATACATTGTGCAGGTTTTGGAGTGTGGGGTTTTTCACCTGATAAGGGTTTTCCCCATGTATATCTCGTGTCTCTCTTCTTCTGTCTCACCTTCTATGTTATGTGTTTGTTGCAATATCTCATGTTAATGGTTTAATGTTGCTGTAATAGTTAGGATAAATTTGAATTTGCACTCTCCTCCCCTCATTAGATTAGTGTAGGAAGTGATTTATGCACACCTAGCTTCCTTTCAGTTAGTATCAAAGCCTGGCCAGTTTTTGGTTCTAGCTGCTGGGTAGGGGTTTTTTGAGCTAATCTTAGGTTGAGTGGGAGTCTTGTGTAGAGTATTCTGTATCTTATTGCAGCAAGGAGATGGTAACCACATCCAGAAGGTTAAAGGTTGAGAAATTCAATGGCACTAATTTTGAATTGTGGAAATTGAAGATGGAGGACCTACTTGTTGATTGTGACCTATGGGAAATGGTATCTGATGTAAACCCACAGCAATGCAACAAGCTAATTGGGACCTCAAAGATCAGAAGGCTAAGGGTCTCATTAGACTCTGTATAGCTGACTTTGTTCTGTTAAACATCCATGAGGAGAAGAGAACGAAGGATCTTTGGAAGAAGTTGGGTGATGTTTATCAGGCCAAGTCCTTGGTGAACAAACTCTTCCTAAAAAAGTTGTTTTCTATGAAGATGGAAGATAGAGGATCTATTGCAGATCACATGAATGCTTTCAACATGATTGTTGCACAGTTGACATCTGTGGGTGTGAAAATGGAGGAGGAAGATCATTGCATGACCCTGCTTTGTTCTTTGCCAGATTCGTGGGATCATCTTGTAATGGCTATCAGAAGCACCACTACCACCTTCAAGATGGAAGATGTGGTGTCCTCGCTACTATCTGAAGAAATGTGGAGGAAGACATCTGAATCATCCAAAGAGGCTCTTGCGGTTCATGGAAGACCCAAGGAGAAAGGGAAGAAGAAAGACAAGAAAGCTGAGAAGGGTAGATCTAAATCCCGTGGGAGATCCAAATCTCTTGGAAAGTCCAAGGCTCTTTGTTGGAACTGTGGTAAAACTAGGCATTTCCGAAAGGAATACAAAGAGGAGAAGAAAAAGAAGAAGAAAGCTCCTGATTCAGATTCTGACAAGTGACAAGATGATGGTGATGCCTTCATCGCAGCCCTGGACACCCATGCATCTGATGATCTGTGGTTGATTCATTCTGGTGCATCATTCCACATGACCTTGCATCGAGACTGGTTTACCAAATATGAAGAGTTTGATGGTGGAAGGGTGTACCTTGGTGATGACTCTCATCTGAAGATTGTTGGTCGTGGAAGAGTCTCAATCTGATTTCCTGATGGATGAGTGAAGGGGATCACTCAAGTTATGCACATTCCAGGCCTTGCACGGAACCTACTTTCTGTAAGTATGTTGAATGATGCAGGTGTGCAAGTTGTCTTTTTGAAGGATGGATGCAAGATGACAAGAGGATATATGGTGCTTGCAAAGGGTACTCGGAGAGGTACTTTGTTTCAGCTAGAGGCATGTACTTCACAGTGCAATAGTTCTTCTGACTCAAGGAAATGAGTTGTTGTCACTTCATCCCCACCATCTGAACATGCAGTGAAGAAATATGTTGTAACTGGTTCCGATGGTTGTGTACATGCTTTGGAAGCTAAGCTTCCTGCTGAAAATACTATGTTATGGGATTTGAGATATGGCCACATTGGTGAGAAGGGTCTGCGTACCCTAAAAAATAAAAACCTCGTTGAGGGGTTAAATGATTGTAATCTCGAGTTCAACTTTTACAAACATTGAATTTATGGAAAGAAAAACTGTGTTCAGTTTTACTCTAGTTCTCACAAGTCTTTTGGTGTATTGGATCTTATTCATTCTGATGTGTTTGGTCCTGTTAATATTCCTTCATTATCAAAATCTATATATTTTGTATCTTTCATAGATGATTACAGTAGAAGGACATGGGTTTACTTTATCAAAAGCAAGACTGAAGTCTTAAGTCGGTTTAAGAGTTTAAAGCCTATGCTAAAAATTAAACTTGTAAAAAGATTAAGTGTTTGAGAACTGACAACGGTGGTGAGTTTTGTTCGGTAGAGTTCGATAAGTTCTGTAAAGAGCAAGGGATTGGAAAGCATAAGACAACTCCATACACCCTGCAGAAAAATGGAGTTACAGAGAGGATGAACAGGACACGGATGGAGAAGGCTAGGAGTATGCTTACTGGAGCAAGCCTTAAACAAAAGTTTTAGGTTGAAGATGTTGCCACTGCTTGTTATCTAGTAAACAAATCTCCTACATCAACTCTTGTCGCCAAAACACCTATGCAGGTGTGGTCTGGTAAGAAGCCTTCAGTAAGGCATCTTCATGTTTTTGGTTGTGAGGCATATGCACATGTGCCTAGGGAAAAACAGACTAAGTTAGAGAACAAGGCTCTTAAATGTATCTTCATTGGCTATGGTGTTGGTGTGAAAGGATACAAGCTTTGGGATCCCGTGACTGAGAAAGTGTTGTATAAAAGAAGTGTTATCTTCAGAGAACTAACACCCTCTTCCGTTGTTCTACAACCAGAACAGTCAGAAAAGAAAGAAGATGTGGTTCAGTTTCCTTCTACCCCTGAGAAGACTGAACTGACAGACCCTGTGAGGCCTGTTGATGAGGAGAGCTCTAGCAGCTCTAGAAGCAAAGAAGAAGCAGAACCTCAACCTCAGCCATTGAGGAGGTCTACACGAACAAGAAAGCAACCTGATAGGTTTGGTTATTCATTACTTGATTCTAGTTGTGTTTTTGCTTTACTTTCTAACACTGATGAGCGTAGAACTGTGAAAGAGGCTATGTGCATGAAAGATGCAGGTTCCTGGAAGGAGGCCATGGAAGATGAGATGGCTTCTTTGGAAAAGAACAAAACATGGGACTTGGTGCCTTTTCCTGATGGACGGAAACCCGTTGGTTGTAAATGGGTGTTCAATTCGGTGTAGATGGTAGTGTTGAAAAGTACAAGGCTAGATTGGTTGCAAAGGGGTACTCACAAGTGGAGGGAATTGATTATGGTGAAATTTTCTCTCCCATTGCAAAGCTAACATCCATTAGATTTTTGTTATCTCTTGCAGCTACTTATGATTTAGAGATAGAATAGATGGATGTGAAGACAGCTTTCCTTCATGATGATTTGGAGGAAGAAATCTCATTGTCACAGCCAGAGCATTACATAGTGAAAGGTAAAGAAAACTTGGTTTGTAAGCTTAAGACGTCTTTGTATGGTTTGAAGTAGTCTCCTAGGATGTGGTACTTGAAGTTTGATGTCTTTGTGTTGTCAATTGGTTATCTGAGATCAAAATCGGATCACTGTGTGTATTATAAGTTTGATGGTGATCATACTCTTATTGTTGCATTGTATGTTGATGATATGTTGCTTATTAGGAAGGATAAGAATATGATTTCTGATTTTAAGTCTCAGTTGGCAGTACAATTTGAAATGAAATATTTAGGGATAGCCAAGTACATTCTTGGAATGGAAATCAAAAGAGACAGAACTAACAATAAACTTTAGTTAATCCAGAGTAAGTATGTGAAGACCATGTTGGACAGGTTCAGCATATCAGATTGTAGACTAGTGAGTGTTCCTATTTCATTGGGGACAAAGTTGTCTATTAATGATTGTCTGAAATCTCCTAGTGAGGTGGAGGACATGAGCAGACTACCTTATGCTAGTGTTGTTGGCAGTTTGATGTATGCTATGGTCTGCACAAGACCAGATATTGCCCAAGCAGTGGGAGTCCTTAGTCAGTTTATGGCTAATCCTGGACGGGTACATTGGGATGCAGTTAAGCGAGTGTTCATATATTTCAGGGGTACTTCCAAGTATTCCATTTGCTATCATGACAAGGCTTTAGGACCTCTGCATTCAGTTTGTATTCATGGATTTGTGGATTCTGATTGGGCAGGTGACATTGACAGCAAGAGATCCACCAGTGCTTCTGTGTTTACACTGTTTGGTGGTATGATTAGTTGGATGAGTAAGCGACAACCTGTGGTTTCTTTGTCCACTACAGAAGCTGAGTATATGGCTGCAACTCATGCTTGTAAGGAATCCATTTGTCTTAAGAGATTGTGTTCCGATATTGGTGTTGATGCAAGTCAAATTATGATCAATTGTGACAGTCAGAGAGCAATTTACCTTGCGAAGAATCCAACTTTCCATGCCAGAACAAAGCACATTGATGTTCAGTTTCACTTCATACGAGACGTGGTTGAGGATGGGAAGGTAAATTTGGAGAAGGTAGATACTTTGAAGAATGTTGCAGATGCATTGACGAAGCCAGTAGGCATAGAGAAGTTCAGATGGTGTTCGGAGTCTATGGGCCTCTTGGCCTATAGCAGTTAAATCCTATTATTCTATTGGCTCTTACAAGGTGTTCGACAAGTGGGAGAATGTTGGGAATTAAGGTGTCTCAACCTTGGTAATTCCTTGCATTATTTATGATTGTATTTATTAATTCATTGCCTATGTTGTAAATTAATTGTAAATTCCATATTGTCATTTTGTGGGATGTGGCATGGTGATGTGTCATCCTACATGGAAGATGACAACTTGTAATTTTGTCCTCACATGAGGAGATAGGTGTCCCACTTAATGGTAGGAGTATTTTTCCATGTGTCAACATCTTGGATATTGTGTAAGGGAATGTTTGACCAAAACAGTTATGATGGATTCCTATGACGAAGTTATGACATGTAAGAGTCAGAAATAGAAGCTTGTAAAAAAGGTGAAGACATGTGTCATGAAGCATCTTTGAAAAAGGCATATTTGGGTTCCCCAAGGTGGACTATGACATGTTGTAAGAGAATATGCTATTTATAGCCTGTGTATGATAGATTCTCTTACAGTTGTAAGTTGTAACCACAATG
Source organism: Cunninghamia lanceolata (assembly GCA_027924645.1). Classification (NCBI taxonomy): domain Eukaryota; kingdom Viridiplantae; phylum Streptophyta; class Pinopsida; order Cupressales; family Cupressaceae; genus Cunninghamia; species Cunninghamia lanceolata. Next base: position 267,615 of record BSBN01000327.1, on the reverse strand, counting down.
ACAAATTCTATGACGGTCGTAAGAGTCGTAAGAGCATCTGTCATAGCCCATTTTGTAAATAGGTGACCTCTTTGGGATCGGAGTTGTGGACAAGTGTCAGGTACATTCTACAATATTGACCAAGTGTCCTTAGGCATGGGTTTTGGGCCATGAGGCCAAGTTGGACGCCCATTCCAAGATAGGACCAATTTTGCCTCGTATAATCTATATAAACAGGTGCTTGGAGAAGGAGATGTATTACACGTTTTGACAGGTACTGTTATGCTACCAGTTTGTCTCCAGATATGCGTGTTGAAGACTCCTGAGATCTTGTATTGCAAGTGTGTTGTAAACATTCTTTGTTTTGATAATACATTGTGTAGGTTTTGGAGTATGGGGTTATTCACCCGATAAGGATTTTCCCCACGTATATCTTGTGTCTCTTCTTTTGTCTCACCTTCTATGTTATGTGTTTGCTACAATATCTCATGTTAATGGTTTAATGTTTCTATAATAGTTAGGATAAATTTGAATTTGCACTCTCCTCCCCTCATTAGATTAGTGTAGGAAGCAATTTCCACACCTAGCTTCCTTTCACTTAAGGTTTACTAGCAGACCTCAGTTAGTTGCATTGCTTCTGAGACCAGTAGTGGTTGATGAACCATTTCAGCAGTGGAGATTGGACTTCATTGGGCCTATTAATCCCAATTCCAGTGCTGGACATACTCATATCTTAACAGCAACATATTAGTTTACCAAATGGGTGGAAGCAGTTCCTATAAAACATACCACCTCTGAGGTAGTCTGCAATTTCCTCAAAGAGAATATCTTGGTCAGGTTTGGTGTACCTAAAAAGGTTGCATCTGATAAAGCTACCAGTTTCTCCTCTTCTAAATTTACTCTTTTATGTTATGATTATGGTATTAGTCTTGCCCACTCATCTAACTATTATCCACAAGAAAATGGGCAAGTTGAATCAGGTAATAAAAATCTAATTTCAATTGTCAAGAAGCTAGTGAATAAAAATCAAAGAGGATGGAATAAGAGTTTATATGATGCTCTTTGGGCATATAGAATAACTTATAAGAGAGCCATCGGTATGTCCCCTTTTCAACTAGTTTATGGAATTGACAGTGCAATACCCATCCCTTTGGAATTATCTGCACTAAATTTACAGAAGGCAATTGAAGGCGAACAATTTCAATCAGCTCTTGAAAAGAGGATAATGTACTTGAGCAAGTTGGAGGAACAAAGAGAAGTGGTTGTGGATAGGATTACTAAACATCAACAAACTGTGAAGAAAATTTTTGATACAAAAGCCAAGCAAAGAAGTTTTGTTGTGGGAGACTCTATGCTTTTATGGGACAAAAGAAGAGAGCCAAAGGGGGCTCATAAGAAATTTGACTCTCTTTGGAAGGGGCCTTTCCAGATTAGACAAGTTCTTGGAGAGAATGCATTTCTACTGGCACATAGTGATGGGACACCGTTACCTCTTGCCTACAATGGGAAAGATTTGAAGTTGTATAATTGGTAACACTCTTGAGTCCTTCCTTGTATTATAGTTTATTTCCTTGTCTTTCCTGGTTTTGTTGTTGTGTTTTTGGTGTGACTTTATCGCCCTTCTGGAATAAGGCTTTATGCCAAGTTTGTCTGGATTCTCTGCGTCTTGTTCAGTCCTTGTCTCTAATTAGAGCTTGTTATTACCCCATGTTTGAAATTTTACTAAAGCATTCTTGTCTTAGATAATTCCCATTCTTTATTTGCCACTATTCATTTCCTTTTCCCAAGTTGAGTCTTTCACTTAGCCATTTTTATGTGTTGTCAAAAGTCATTTAAGTTTTTGAACCGAAGTCGGTGGGTTCAAGAGTTCATGAACCGCCCGACTCCCTGACTATTCACTGAGTCTAGCATCTTAAGATCTTCCTTCGTCGGCCTTGGTCACTTTGTAGCAGGTAAAGCCTTTGTTGTCGGGAGATCGGAAGTTCTTTGAACTTTTGAACTCTCAAACTTGTGGTTCAAAAGTTCCTCAAATCCCTGACTTGCCGACTGAACATGTTTTCTACTCCCGTGGTGCCTTTTTTTGAGCTGTCAAGTAGTATAGGGGAATGACACCTATCACCTCGCATTTAATTTGGAACATGTGTAAGTACGTGGGTGCTATTTTTAGAGGGAAACCAAAGGAGATTTTACAAATTTCAAAGCTTGATACATCGCCAACAATTAATGAGATTTATGAACAAACTTATGAGAAGTGACATAAAACTTGAATAAGTTAGCCACCCTGCAAAGAAATCTTCATAATTTCATGAAGGAGATATGTTGCAGAGAGGAGAGCTACTAGTCCACCATACATGAGGAGTTCGCGGAATTCTTGGTTTACAGGTTAGCTCAGTTGGCTTTCTCTCTTCCATTTCTTTCTCTTGCTATAGAAACACAACAATTTGTTTGGGTGGTGGAAATAATTCATTTTCATGAATCTGTATAGTGATTCCCTTGTAAGTATATTGTGGACTTTTGTTGCGTCTATGAATGTTTTGAAGTTTTTAGTTGGATGGGTTTTCAAATTGGTAAAAATGAAATACAAGTTTCAAGGGGCCCCTATGGTTCCTATGGTGGAAAATGGGTTGTTTGGTGTTAAGGACACAGAGCTGGGTCACATTGACCTTGAGGATTTTTGGAAGATGATACAACCTAAAGGCAGAACTTCTCTGACCAATAAAAGTGTGGGCACTAGCTTAGACAGAGCTAGGGGTTTTTCGCTCAATATGCATTGTCCTAACTTGGTGGTTGCTTGTGCCAAAAATTATTTCCTAAAGTCTTAAGAAATAAGAGCTTCAGACAACTCTGTTGTTGCTAGGATTGATTTAGAATCCATTTCTCTTTCTCTAAATTTGGATGATTATGAAGAGAATGTTGATGTTTCTATGTCCTCTGCTTGGGGGTTTTATAATGAGAAGAAAGATTGGTGCCAAAGATACATTACCAAAACCTGGTTAGAAGCTGAGAAGAAAGGAAAGTCGAGACTTCCTGCTAATTTGAAGAGAATCCATATCAAAGAGGAGATTTCTGATATGATCACTCTGCTACATCATGTGGTCGGGAGCTTTGACTCTGATTCCTTTGAGTACTAGATGTGTCATTTTATCTTTCTTATTTGTGGAGATCATCATATAGATTGGTAAAAGATAATCAGTGAATGTATGCATGAACAATTGGTGAATTTCCCACAGAAAGTAAGTTTTCACATGTGCTCTACGATTATATATGTGTTAGCCACTAAAGAGGTTGCTTGGCCCAGTTTAAGAGCTCAAGGAGCTCCCACCCTAGGCATGCCTGTGTATCAAACTTTTCCATAGTTATAGAAGAGTGTCGGTATGAGATATTTTCATCAGATAAATGATGCCTTTTCTATGATTCTTACAAAAAGGATTGAAGGTTCACTAGAGTGGAGGTTATCTGAAAAGAGAACTGCCCTAGTGATCAATTTTAGAAGTTTTTATGTTCAGTTTGATCACTTCTCATACTTGAGGATAGGGGGTTATGAAAATGCCCCACTGAAACTGCCAAGGTATCCATTAGACTACCTTATATTTTTGGAGGTGTGTCGTCAAATGGCGGTTGTAAATGCAAAGTATCATGCAATGAAAAAAAGGGTATTCTTTCCCTGTGTCAATTTCTTTCTATTCTTGTAAGAGTAATGATAGTGCTAAAAGTGTGGATAAGTTACTAGCGGAATACAATCTTCACAGTTTATCTGCCCGAGTAGCTTATGACAACAAAACTTTTGTGAAGAAAAAAATGCATGGTGGTAGTTCATACCCACACAAACCTCAAATTGAATATTTTTGGGAAGATTGTTTAAATGAGAGGGAAGTGTAGAGGAGAAGTTGGATGAGGTTGACTATTCACCAAGTCTGCACATTTGAATTACCAATGTAGGTTCCTGAAATGGTTGATGATAATTCAAATATTTTTGATGAAGGTTATCAAAATGCCTCTCTGCAACCTCTGCCTCCAATAAAATGATTAGATAAGGAAATCACTGATGTTATGTTTTGCTCTTTCCATGTGTTGAAAAGAACATAGAGATGGTTGAAGGGAAAATTAAGAGAATAAGTTGGTTTTGTAGCACCAAGGGACTCTTCTGCACGATAACAAAATAGGTCTCAAACCACTCACACCCCCAAGAAATCATCTAGTTTGGACCCAACTCTTCAAAGAGTTAGCAAACAATCAGGTGGAGATGGTAAGCAACCCACGGATCTCACCAAGCTAAATATAACTTGTGAGAAAAATAGTCAACCAGTGGTGAGTATTACCAGATTGGTTGCTTCTCCACCAAGGGCAGACCATGTGCCCCCTGTCAACAATTTTGTAAGTGATAGTGATTCTTTAATATTTACTCAGTTGGGAGAAGACAATATGTTGCAATATTTGTTGAGTACTCTAAACTCACCCAGTCTAAGTAATCCTCCAGAGCACAATTCTCCACTTGTGCATTTGGAAGGTGTGATGAGTGTGGTTGGCAATGCTACTACTCCCTCTTCTTCCCCTACTTGGCTGAGAAAGGTAGTGGAGAAAAAGAAAAGGTACACCCCAATGGTGGATACTAGTGTGGATACTGTGCCCAAGCTTCTACAAGAAACACCTAAGCCTAAACGGGCCAGGAGGATGTCAAGGATGGTGGCTGATTCTACTATAGGACACCATTTTCTAGAAATTGCTGACCCAGTGGGAAACAAAAATGAGGATGAAGTAACTGAAGCAGATTTCAATCTAAGAAGAGTGGACATGGGACCCTCAACTATTGAGGGGGATATCTATCATGCAAAATTCTTAGTTAGTAATCTATCAAAAAGGGTCAAAAGGCAACAAGAGGAGAATGCCAAACTACATGCACAAGTAAGTTCCTTGTCTCTTTTTATTCAGTCTATTTTGAAGATTACAACACCATCGGCAGATGCCTTGCCTGACATGAGCGTTAGTGGTCCTGACCCCAATTTATTACAACAAATTAAAATATCTCAAGGTTTGAGTAGTGCCATAGAATAGTGGATAGAGAAAGTGACCCTAGATGGCCTCATATTTATTGAGGAATCTTATAAGTTATTTAATTCCATTTCTAGCAATAGGGAGGCCATGATATTTGAGTTTCAAACTGTCAGAAATGATAACAATAGCCTATCCTTGGTCTCCAAAGAAATACAAGGTATGGCCAGAATGGATGTCAATGTTTTGGTGGCTAAGGAAGTGTTGAATGTGTTAGCAAGACGGTTGCCATTGTACCAAAAGATCGACTTGTTAATGTCCGATACAACCGCGAGAGTTAATGAATCCATAGGAGGCAGTTAGTCCATGTCACGAACCCAAGTGCTACGTTGCACAACACAAGGAGACCAAGGGCACACACCTTGCAATAATCCCCCTAGTACAAGCAAGGGGTTCGAACCTGGGACCCAGGATTTGATACTAATTGTTAGCAAGACGGTTTCCGTTGTACCAAAAGATCAACTTGTTAATGCTCGATACAACCGCCAGAGTTAATGAATCCACAGGAGGTAGTTAAGCCTTGTCACAAACCCAAGTGTTCCGCTAAACAACATAAGGAGACCAAGGGCACACACCTTGCAACAAAATGCCCATAAGGAAATGAAATCCGCTTCTTGGGCTGATAGAATTGAGTGGATGTTGTTTGTTGTGGGGGCACTCGAAGAATAAATGAGAAGCAATCTTTCCATCTACTACTCAAAATCAAGAGACATCAAAAGTAATTTTGCCATCCTAGAAGTAGAGGTTGTCGGCGATGATGATGATAAATTGCTTGAAGTCAAGGAGATCAAGCAAAATTTCATGAAAATGGTGACTGATGAAATGGTGAATTATGATATAATCACAGGAGAATCGATTGGAAAACTTGCAAGAATATCCACCTACGTCAGGACACTTAAAAATGGACTGGATGACATGCATAAAAGGGTGACTCATGCTTACAAGACGATTAGTAAGAGGAAACTCTGAGTCAGCATGACTAGGAATCCAAGCGGCATGACATTACCATCAATCATCAACAAGTATTGAGCTTATAAGGCAATGTTAAGGGCACAAGCAGCTCAAGCGGCACAAACTGACTCTTGTAATGAATACAGACAGGTGAAGGAAAAGGAAGCAACACAAAAGGACACTGCTAAGGAGGAGGATGTGGCAATAATCAATTGATTTTCTTTTCTCATGCTTTAGTATTTTCATATTTGCAAAAAACCTATTGGTTCTGGAGAGCTCTTTATTTTAATTATGTTTAATTTAAAGACTTCTTTTAAATTAGTTGTACTCAAGAAGCCGTTATGTTTTAAAGACAGTTATTGGGTGACATGGCTATAAATTTAGTTAGACTATCGGTGTATGGATCTTTTGGCAAACTGTGTGTTGGTGATAGATCAAATTTTGTTACTACAGTGGAGTTTTGGGGTGATCATAAACTTTGTGTTATGGTTGTTTGAATTTATATTCTTCCTATGTTGAATATACTAATGTAGATTGGTTATCTTTATGTTTTGAAGTGGTTGGATATTTTAATTCCTACTCACTGTTGTGAAGTATTTATCTTTAGGTGAATGATTTATGGTGGTGAATGTATAATATACTGTGTAATTCTTTATTGTTTAATTGAATTTAATACTATTGGAGTCTTTGCACGTCTTTTGAATTCAGTTGATATCGGGATATATTGCCTTTTATGCTTTATGGTTAAAAGCACCAACTTTTTCTTTGCTTTCTGGTTAAAAGCAATTTGAGTTTTCATTCATTGGATATTATAAGAAAGTAGTTGCACCTTGATAAATAAGCAGAGAATCGTTGTAAAATATCATTGCAACTGATTCAACTTTTGTTACATTTGTCAGTTATGTGGGCATGAGAATATAGAGTTAGGTGACAAATATGTAAACCAACATGGCAGAAGGTGGCAGATGGAAGGCCCGAAGTCCAGACAATGGTTCTTTCCCTTTGGAAATAGTTCTAAGTGTTTCGGGTGGTGGACTTTAAAGGTTTCTTCTTCCCTCTTCTTTTCTTTTGGAAGCCCGAAGATGGAAGGCTCGAGGCCCAATCTCTGGTAGTTTTTCATTTATTTAAGTATTTTAGGGTCAGGCAATTCTCTCCTTTTCCTCCAAAAACACACAGCACCACCCCGTTCACTCCATGGCTAGCTCGTTCAAGAAAGAGTAGATGGCACACTTTAAAAGATCTCCGAGATTTATAGAATTCCTATCTTGTGCCCTAATTACACATGGTACACTTTTTTGCTTGAGCACATAAACAAATAAAACCTTACTACCTTTGCCAACCGGAATGTAGATAGGAAACGTGGCAAGCCGATGCAACATTTTGAAATCTTTGTCTCTGACGTCGAAAGGAATTACGCACTGCAAACACGTGGCATTCACAGAGATGCATCTCGGAGGAAAAGACATGGTATATCACTTTGAAAAAGGCTGGCGCGTGAAACTGCCATGTGGAGCCTTCGCGCATGCACAGGGAGAAGTTACGATTGGACTAAAAAAAACTTGCACCAAAAAGGAAAGGCCAGAAAGAAAAAAACATAAGGGAGAAAAGATAGAGGAAAAGAGAGGCCAACCATTATTCACAGAGAAGAAATTTTGCCGATAAGGCAGAATACAAGCCAGAATTTGAAGATCAAATATCTTGTCCAACTCGAGGTGGCCGTTGTGCATTTATTGTTGCAAATGGATGAATTAGATGCAAATTTTCAACGCAGATATTTGTTTCTTATCTACTTTAGGGAAGATATTTTTTTGCATTTATGTCAAAGAAAAATAGATGTATCCAGACATTCCCTTTGCAAAAATATTTTCTGACAGGCCCATGGGGCAAATTTATGGCAGTAGGTGATTGCGCCTCAATGTAAAATGATATAAATGCATGAAATTAAATGTATTGTTATTGGTTGTTGGTCTAAAAACCCACGTCTTGTATTAGTTCTAACTATGCCTCCTTGATAATAAACAATATGATTTTTACCTTTTCATTTATTTCCCCTGTTCTATGTAATATTTATGTTTGAACCTTCATCTGTGAATGCTGATATCCTTTTAAATTTCAATCAGTTTCTTTACCTCTGTAGATTGTTTATGAATTGTGTATGCTTGTCTATTGTTTGTTATTATTTTGTGCATATATGGTTGATCTGAGGGTTGAACATTCAAATTTGGTGTATCACCTTTTCCCTTTCAGTTTCTCCTTCTTCCCCTTTTCCCTAGTAGTGATAGATTAGGTTTAGTCTTAGTCTACTCTAAATTTCATGTTCAGAGAAAGGAACCAGCCTCCTCTAGAAGTTTGATTTCCGTTGCAGGGTCCCACACCTGGGAATCACTCTAATGTTTCACTAGATTGTTATAGCCAATGCGCTTCAACATAGGGTGCAAATCTAAGTGACAAGAGTTTCTGGCATGTCTGATGGGACAATTTTGATGATCCTTATCATCCACTAAAGAGTTTTAGTGTACTCTTTTTTGTATCTTGCCTTCCAGGGCAGTCTCTCCAACTGATCAAATCTGCAAGTGAAAGCAGCCCAAGTGCCTAAAGAGCTCCAACGATCAGGATTTGGTGATACTCCTGGTCTAAATTGCTTTCAAAAGTAATTCAATCACCTAGCAACTCCCTAGTATGAGCCCATTTCTTAGAAGACCAGATCTGTTTTCTCTTTTTCCAATATTGTTTGAAAGATTTTCATTTGTTTTCGTGCTATATTATGTCAAACTACTATGGAAGCTCAGAATATCAGAACACATGATGCTTATTCTTCTCCATCTTGTCAAAATACATGTCGTTGGCCTGCATATCAACCATTTCAGGCCCAGGATACCTCTAGTTTTATGTTGTATAGCCCTGTTTCAGTAGAATAGCAACATCCTTACAATGCTTTCCCCCCACCCACCCCTGCTCAACCTTCTTGGCAATCTAATAATGCTTATTGTTAACCCTAAGAAGACTATTTTGATCCTAGCCAGTGTAGTTACCCTTCTAATAAGTTCCAAGATGTTGATAATGTGAACATGAATGTGTTCAATGATCTCACAGACATGTTCCTAGAGATTAATAGATGTCTAGATGATATGAAAATGAAAAGAGGGTATAATCAGCCTTAGTGGGATTGTAGTCTTAACATTAGAAGCATTAATGATCAAAATGAGGCGATCCTAGGCTACCAGAGGGAGTGGGATGAGTTTCAAGAAATGATAGATTATGACTGACATCAAGAGGGGCTTTCTTATCAAACCCATCTTCAGCAACAACAGTAGGAGGCACAAGAGAGGATTTTTCAAGAAAACCTTGCTATGCAGATTGCATCTTAGGAAGAACAGATGAGGCAAGTTACTTATTCTGTGCCCTCTTTTCTCAAATTCAAAACCCCCTCGTCTACCACTACAAATCAACTTACAATAGAGTAGCCCCTCCCTCCTACCCAGGTTCAACTTGTAGCAGAAATAGCCTCCAATTTAAAAATCCCAAGTTTCGAAGGCCTTCAACCTTCACGGGAACCTATTCATGCACAAATTCAACCTATTATTCCTTAGGAACAACCCTCTCAAGAAGCCCTTCCAGTTCCTATTCCATCTTATCTCTCTTGCCCTGATACTATTTCAATTCTCAAAGGTGGACCTGTCATCTATTGGGCTAGTTGGTAGGATGAGCGAAAGGTGGTGGAAGAGAAAGAAACTAATGAGGAACAGTCTGTTGTTCCTATGCTCACAGGGGTGGAATTGTTTGAACCTCTTACACCTATGGGTAATGTTGATTCAAATAAGGGGTTGAATCCCCTGAATTTTAGTTCTTTTGAAGCTTTTTCTCATGCATATGATCAAGCAAACAAGAATGGAATGCAAAGATTGCATGGGGAGAGCCTTCGGCTGCAAAGACGACTTGAGCAGTGTAACATCCAAGTTCTAAAAACATAGTAAAACCAGAAAATTTACCATAAAGTAATTTAACAAGGTAAAAATGAGATAGAGAAATTTTTTCTTTTACTCAACATATAATCAAGTTACTACAATTACAAGATTTTTTCATCACAAAATACAATAAACCATATTGTCTTTCTCAAATACAATGTTTACAAATGTAAATCAATTACATGTACAAAATTTGGAATAAATACTGCTTCTGAATATCTGACATCTTTATCACAAGTCCTGGCATGTTTCCTTCTTGGAGAAAGAGTATCTTTCCAGTGATTTACCTCCATCCATAGACCAGCGGTCTCCCACACATCTTCCACATAGGAAGTGGCCCTACCCTTCATGAGGAATATAGACCTTAGGGGACCAATGGTAATTTCTCTTTCCCAAGTACATAGTGTTGTATCCTACTCAACTCTATCAACCATACAACCCTAGATACCCTCTAGCTTAGTATGATTTCCAATAGGATGAGCAATTCGGATACAATGAACCAACAATGCATGCAGAAAACAAATGCATTACTTTGGCCAAAGTTTTAAATATCAATAACATTCAAAATGATTATGGTCATTGTGTTCACCCACCCCTACTCGACTTGGATACTATCGTATTCTCACAGTTATTCACACCAACTATGTTTGCGTAAAGGTTTAATCATCTTGTCATGATAATAGTTTTCTTGACTTAGATAAGTCTAAATGACATAACCATTCATTAGGTTCATAATCAACTCTAAGGTTTTAAAACAACCCTTGAATATTATGATATTTCAATATATATCATATCTCATTTCTGTAAGGCTAAGGTTCAAAATCGACTCTAGGGTTTAACTCAACCATAGTTAAGAATACTATAATTCTTGTGAAGATATTAACTTCTATTCAAAGGAATATGAATACCTTTCAAATTACCTCTACATGATTTCATTAACCATCACTACATATATACTCATATATGATATAATACAAGGTTGTTTCTATATAGACATAGTCTATTTCCACATAATGGTTTACTATAGCTATACTCATCAAGATTACTAGTGTATACATTAAGAAAATCTTTTGACATTTATCATGTTTATCTACTATCTCTGGTTCTTCTACAATTCAATAGATTATACCATAGTTACCACAGACCACTAAGAATCTAAGTTCTTTGGATAAGATATCATTTTTAACATATATAAAAACTAAACAAGGAAATGTTTTAAAATAATATTACCCCGACTCCAAGTCTATTCTATACTACTCAAGGCTATCATGAGTATAACTATCAAAGTTCAATCAATACTAATAAAATTTGAGAGTCTATTGTATGATTATCTCATAAACATATTGGTTGCTACAAACTTATTCAATAAGAAGACTAGTTTTTCAAAGAAAACAACAACTAAGACAACCTCCTTCTATGATGATCGTTTATCCTCCATACTATGATTTGATACGATTATCATTTTAGAAATTAATAAGTAAATAGTCGATTCAGAATACTATAACAAAGTATTCACTTGTATTACCAAGTATCGGCCATATAAATTGCATTCGATGCCTAATCATTTTTAGAAATAGATCAAAATAGTTTACTAGTAATGCTATCTGCATTCTCCTATGATCAACACTATTAGCTTCAATAGATACACAATGTATACACAAGAATATACCTCATTGGTGAACTCACATAACTGTCTAAGACACAATGATGGACATTCTAGAAAGAATCGGTCGATTTCCTCATTGTTATTTAAACACATGAAAAACTGAGGAATACCTGATAGTTGACGGTCTTAGAGTTGACAATACTTTCTAACAGAACACTACAGTCGATGCCTCTGGCTGTGTATCTCTTCTCAGCCACAATTTTCTTTTGCGTATCTCCTATACTTCAAACAAGTATCTACTTTTAATAATATATATCCTAGGGCTCAACTGAGTCGTTATTAAAGGCTCAGGCATGACTCCTATAGAGTCACCTTACTTCGCACCTCCACTCGATTCAATTGTAAACTTAATTGAATGCAAAACAATCCATAATTGATTCAGTTCTAACTGTAGTCAAGTTTTATGCAAAGTTTACACATGTAGATGGGAGATAACCATCCCATGGGCTCGTCGATGGTGGTAGTTAATACCACAGTCCTCTTTTGGAAGAGGCCGACACATCACTTAACTATTGTTAATCATTTAATGATCACCAATAAGTGATTTGATTCACCACTACTATTATTGAAGGCTCTCCTATTTGTAAGCCTTCGTCTACTCAAGCATAACATTATTAACTTATCATGAGGTATTATCCTCATTCGACACATAAGCATATACTTATTTGATTATATCAAATATGATTCACATAACATCACCTCAATTAGATAGTTATGGTTTAATAAATAAAAAGATAATATTAAACAAAGGATTATGGATAATGTGATTCGGTTGATCTTGTCTCCCCATCACAATCCGTCGACAATAATCACGTCATCTTAACTTGACGAAAACGTCTCGACGTTAAGAATCGACAATAAAACCTCAAGAGACTTAATAATAATAAGACAACGATTTTATGACAATAACGTCGTAATTTTTACGTTAAAGGTAAATGGTCACGGTTCACACACAAATGACGTTGTTTACGTTACTAATGACTATGACGACTTACTATGACTTACAAAGATTCATAAGGTATCGACTACCTGTCGATTGGGTTTTAAAGTAAGCTGTCAAGACAAGACTTACCTCTTACAACACATTGGTTCACGTTTTCGTTAAACACTTATACTCGATTTGGCAAATAAACCACTCATAACCCAAGGTCTATATCTCTCTACTCAAAAGATACTCTCTCTTTTTTCTGAGAGTCATCTAAAAACCTGTAATCCTGTATGAAACTTGTTACCAAACAAATTATGATCAGTGCATCATTATTCAAGTAATAAATCAAATATCATAATGCAAATATTAAATCGATAATAACATAATCATTTCCATAATTTCATAAATGACATTCAATATAATCCATATCTTTCCTTTTCATTAATCTAAACATCATAATAAATTTACTTATGTCCAAGTAAAAGTAAAAAGTATAGCAAGACAAAAATTGGGGATGTAACAAGCAGAATCCAGTGGAGTTGCAGTCAAAGGATGAGAATGGTAAAAATGAGGAAATTTCTGATGATGAGGTTGCCTTGTACACTTCAGAGGTTGTTGCGGAAGCTATTCAAGTTGGTGGCGTAGTTTTATTTTATGAGCTGCCTTGTTTTATTGAACAGGGGGAAGAATATGCACAAATGTTCATGCTCATATTAGGAAAGGAATTGCAACAACATGGAGACATTGAAAATAATGGAGAGTTGATGGCACATGGGGCCACAAGTATCCGTGAAGTTCCATCTCATGAAGAAGGGCATTTAGGTAGCCCTATACTAAGGAGTGCAGAAGACTTGCAGGAGGCTCATTTATGGGATGAGCTTGATGTTTTCTGCTCAAATTTGGATAGTAATTCAACTCCTCTTAGTGAGGAAGATCATGAGATGTTTGAGAAAATTGAGGAGGTATTGATTCCTCCAATTAATATGCAGGAGTCAAAGCAATTAGACCAACAGGAGAAGAAAGAAACAGAGCAGAGGCATGAGATCAACTCTATTGATTTGCACATCATTTCAAGGGGATGCCCTATCAAGCATCTGGCCTAGTTGGAGATATATGAGGAGTCCCTACCTGTCATGGTTACTTCAAAGCATGAGGTTGAGCATCAAAAGAGGCTAGATTAGCCCATTTATCCACTTCTAGCAGCTACATTTCCAATCAGTACAAGTGGGTAGATGAGTTTTTCATTATCCTTGGGGAAGTATTTGACTACCTTGTTGTATGCCCATCCCTTCCCTGTCTCTTTTTAACTACCCACAGGCATGAGAAACATTGTAAATTGTTAAGAAAGGGCAGTTACTTTCAAGAACCTGTTAATGGCTTTGTTTAAGGTCATTTCCTTGTTAGTTTAGGTTTAGAGGAGGTTTTGTTTCTTTTTTAGTTTTGCTTTTCTAAAGTGTTGTTGCATAGGTTGCAATCTCATTAGGAGAATGCAGGTCTTGTTTCCTTTTGATTGGTTTTGTTTTGAGGCATGGTTTTAGTTGTTCCCAGCATACTTTAGCCCTTTTGACTCTGTGCCCAATGAATGCTTAAGGCCACTAGTTCCCATTTGTTTAGCAGGCAAACACCCCTGAGAAGTCACCAAATTCTTATCCTATTTTGCTCCCTAGCCAAATAGCCCAAAGCCATAAAATCTCTACGTGTTAACCACTTTAGGAATGCAAGGAAAAACCCCAAATCGACTAAGTCCCAAAAAATCTTGAGTTTTCCTTGTGTTTTTAGCATTTTCAGAGTTTTCGAGTTTGGAGTTCACCCCTTCATCTTGCCATCCTAATCAACTCCAAACTCTGATTTGTTCTTTGAAAATTTTGTCTAATTACTTCGAGCGCCTGAGGTCAAGAGTTTCCTCTTTTCCTTTTCTTCTAGCGGAAGCGAGTAGACGGAAGGCCCGAAGTCCGGGCTCCAGTTCTTTCCCTTTGGAAATAGTTCTAAGTGTTTCGGGTGGTGGACTTCAGAGGTTTCTTCTTCCCTCTTCTCTTCTTTTTGAAGCCCGTAGATAGAAGGCACGAGGCCCAATCTCTGACAGTTTTTCATTTATCTGAGTATTTTGAAGTCGAATGATTCTCTCTTTTTCCTCTAAAGACACACGGCACCACCCTGTTCACTCTGCGGTTGGCTCATTCAAGAAAGAGTCGATGGCACACTTTAAAAGATCTCTGAGCTTTATAGAATTCATGGCTTGTGCCCTGCTTACACATGGCACACTCCATTGCTTGAGCATGTAAACAAATAAAACCTTACTACCTTTGTCAATCAAAATGCAGACAAGACACGTGGCGAGCTGATGCAACATTTTGAAAGCTTTGTCTCTGACATCAGAAGCAATTGCACCCTGTAAATATGTGGCATTCACGAAGATGCATCATGGAGGAAAAGACATGGCCCATCGTGAAGCTGCGACGTGGTGCCTTCGTGCATGCGCAAGGAGAAGTTGTGCCTAGACTACAAAAAACTTGCACCGAAAAGGAAAAGCCAGAAAGAAAAAACATAAGGGAGAAAAGATAGAGGAAAATAGAGGCTGACCATTATTCACAAAGAAGAAAATTTGTCGATAAGGAAGAATAGAGGCCAGAATTCAAAGATCAAATATCTTGTCCAGCTGGAGGTGGCTATTGTGTATTTATTGTTGCAGGTGGATGACTCGGATGCAAAATTTCAACGCAGATATTTGTTTATCAGCTAATTCAGGGAAGATATTTTTCTGCATTTATCTCAAAGAAAAACATATGTATCCAGACATTGCCTTTTAAAAAATATCTTCTGATAGGCCCATGGGGTGAATTTATGGCAGTAGGTGATTGCACCTCAATGTAAAATGAGATATATGCATGAAATCAAATGTGTTATTGTTGGTCTAAAAAACCACATCTTGTATCAACGGTAACTGTGCCTCCTTGATAATAAATAATAAGATTTTTACCTTTTCATTCATTTCCCCTGTTCTACGTAATATTTATGTTTGAACCTTCATTTATGAATGCTTCTTTCCTTATGAATTTCAATTAGTTTCTTTACCTTTGTAGAATGTTTATGAATTGTGTATGCTTGTCCATTGTTTGCTATTATTCTATGCATATATGGTTGATCTGAGGGAAAACATGCAAACTCGGTGTATCACCTTTTCCCTTTTAGTTTCCCCTTCTTCCCCTTTTCCCCAGCAGTGATAGATTAGGTTTAGTCTTAGTATGCTCTGAATTTCATGTTCAGAGAAAGGAACCAGCCTTCTCTGGAGGGTTGATTTCCTTTGTAGTGTCCCACACCTGGAAATCACTCCAATGTTTCACTGGATTGTTGGAACCAAAGAGATTCAACATAGGGTGCAAATCCAAGTGACAATAGTAGGAACACTTTACTTTGTCCTTTTTAGGTTGCCCTTGTTTGGATGAATTTTCTGAGTGACTTTTAAAGGTCTCGGGTTTCCAGTCTTTCTTTGTCTCCTGATCCTTCTGATTGTTTAGTTTCTTTTCTTTGATGCTTGAAGCATGTTGTTGTTTACCATTTCCAACTACTAGGGCTTGAGGTTTTGAGGACTTTAAAGTCCCCATGTGGATTAACTTATCTTGCTCTCTGGTTAAGTCAGCAATAAAGTCATCTAGAGATGGCATTTTCCAAGTGGCTCCAAAAGCTCTCTTGGTGGAATAGAATGCAGGCATGCATATAGAGTATTCAAGACCTATTTTGGAAGAATTGAGAGAACTAGTTGGTCATCTTTTTTATCAATTCCACATTATTTTAACTGCAACTTGATAGATTTAAACTTGGTGAAAAAGTCTTCTAATGTGTTAACTATTCTTGGACTCAAACTAATTAACTCATTTTCTAGTTCAGGAGCTCTCGTCATCTACCTTCCCAAAGAGCTTCTTGAGGGAAAGTCGTACCTCGTTGGGAGTTCAAAAAGATTCTACATGAAAGAGGAGCTCTGGAGAGATGCTAAGACATAGACAACTAAAGGGCTGATCACACTTGTTAAGTCATTTAACTTTAGCATCATCATCAGATGGTTCTATTTAAGTCCCCATTGTAACCCTGTATAACCCTTTGTTTTTTAACATGAGCTAAATTTTAGATTTCCAGTCGTGATAAGTAAATGGGGTTAATGGAGAAATAGACTGATTAGACTCCATGTTGCAAGCAATGCATAAAAGAAGAAGGTAACACAACCCAATAAGATGCCCTGTGATTATTTTGAACACCCCCAATGTTGGCACTTTATAAGTAGTGTGTGGGCAAAATTTGCCTATTACATGATTTAAATGTACTTTGAGTTTAATTTGCCAAAAAATATTTTAATTTTGCAAAAAAAAAAAATTTAAATCAAATTTAAATATAGCTTTTCTTGAAAAATCCCTAAATTTAAAAAAAACATAAAGTTGGGCGAATGAGGCAGAAAATGTGCACTAACTGGGTGAAAATATGCAAAATCGGGAAAAAAAAATAGGTTGATTTACCTCTAATTTATTGTTTCCATGGACGATTTCGCTGCTTTCTGGGTGAATTTGGGGGCGTTGAGGTGATTTGAGCACTCAGGCCTCTTCTGCAAACAAAAAATGCCCTTCTTTTGACGCCTTTCCACACTTCCACTCTGGAAACACAGAAATAGGGGTGGTTTCAAGTGAGCCCATGGCCTATGCTGAGGCCCATGTCCCTTCAAAATAGGGGCACAACCCTTCTAATCTACAAAAAGAACAATAAAAAAACACCTTCTTCAAGAAATGCCTTCAGATTCAGAAAAAAAAAAAAAGCCTCTTTGACCTTGTTGCTTGGAGTTTTCCCTTGGCCAAGGGCCTCTATGCTCGCTACCTGGGGTCTTGGTGTGGTTGTCTGAGGTTCTGAGCATGTGCAGGGGTCTTCAATGCAAGGGAACGGCTCATGAGAGAGCATGGCAGCAATAGGGGAAAGCCCTGCATTTGGTGCAGGGAGAAACCCCTTTAGGTGTCACCTTGCCTTCAATATGCCTTCCAAAACTCACCTTCAATCTACCTTAGATTGGCCCAAACTTGATCTGAACTTTGAACTCACAAATTTGAATGTTATGCTCAAATATTTGATATTACAAATTACCAGATTTGTAACCTTACCAGCCATGTTCTGATACCATGTCTGAAATGAGGATCGAATGGAAGGATATGAGTACCGGCGCAAGTCACGAGAACTTAACAATCGCACACTCCTACAATACCAAAACAAAGAAATATGCAAAGCAATAATGAGATAATCTATTAGATCACATGAACAAGTACATATAGGCATGTAACTACTTAAATCAAGATAAGTGACCCTAGACACCTATTCTAAACATAGACGTGCTAATTAAAGCACTAAGACTCCTAATCCTAGCATGTGCCAAAATAGAAAAGCATAAAAGCCAGAAGATTAAAAATAGCCCTGTCCGAAGTGAACTTAATATAGACTAATATAGAGGATTCAACTACCGACACCACTTTTGTCACAAGGATTGCACCCTGGTTAAACTTTAAACTTAACTATCCTATGAAACATGGGATCACC
Source organism: Cunninghamia lanceolata (assembly GCA_027924645.1). Taxonomy (NCBI): domain Eukaryota; kingdom Viridiplantae; phylum Streptophyta; class Pinopsida; order Cupressales; family Cupressaceae; genus Cunninghamia; species Cunninghamia lanceolata. Next base: position 249,512 of record BSBN01000327.1, on the reverse strand, counting down.
TTAAGGCTATGGGTTACGTATGGTGAAGATGAACCTCCAAAAGGGTTGGTTCCCTTGAAATACCTCCTTGAACTACTACTTTGATGAGGAAAAGGGATAAAAGGATTACTATACAACTAAAATTTAGATCCTAGGAGGTGATGCACCGAGTTTATAAGTTCTATTCTTGCTATTTCAACTCACAATTTTCTCTCAAAAGGGCTTTGTTTACACAACTGAATCTGAACAATGCTCATACATTAATATTTCATAGGGAGGCTTGGACCTTTTCCACTTCCTTGAAGGAAAATTGAAAGCTTTCACTGTTGCAAGTATGGGCCTAACCGTTGTTGTCATTGATGTCAACATACTCTTGTTGCATTGATGATAAGGATTGGATGAGCTGTGTGCTAAGGATATTGAGAAAATTAGTCCTAATCAGGAGTAGAGAAGAACAGTGAAGACAGTAAGGTAAAGATACAAGATAAGATGACTATCAGAGGATGTGGTTCAAAGGTTTGTAGATATGAGTCTTAAGATGATCCGGTAAAGATTTCAAAGGTCCGCATGAAGATCTGAAGAAGTTATGACCATTAAAGTAAAACTACTTCCGGCAGGTGTTCAGAGGTGATAGAGTGACACAGATAGGTCCGGTGGGATCCGGAAATGCAATATCCTATTCTGCGGATTTGGTGGAGTGTTTAAGAAGTCCTTGCGAAGTGATAACTCAATTGGTTAGTGGTTTGGAGGTTCGCAAGCATCTATTCCATTGTGACAGTGATGACATAATGTGTTCTTGAGGTTCTGGATGAAGATAAGGATTTTAGTAAGCAGATGAAGTGTGGATGTTCTTGGTGATTCAGGAAAGCTTGTGGAGGTCTTTAGATCATGTCTAGTTTGTGTTGGTGGTCTGCATTAGAGTTTGAGCTCGCAATTGAAGAATAACTTCTAGATGATGGTGTTCTTCCTAAGTTTGGCCGACTGGATGTATTACACATCTTGCAGATGTTCTTGTAGATGTTTGCCGACTTAGATGATTATTCCTAAGTCGATGCCTTGTATAAATAAGGAGTTGTAAAGTCATTTCAAAGTGTGTCTGGTGGAGATGAGAGTGTGGTAGCAAGGAAGAGAGCAAAAGGTAGAGCAGAAGTATTGGGCTTAAATGGAACTGATTCAAGCACGGTGAAGATGCTATTCTCCAGTTCAAGTATGTGATACTTATCATTTTGTAGACAATGTGTCTCTTGTAGGTAGTGAGCCTCTTGTGAGCAGTGTGCTCGGGTAGTGAGCCCTAATTGGCATGTACCATTTTGTTCTTTCTATTCTTCTAACAGAGAATACAATCTTGGGTTAATCACCCAATGGTTTTTCCCTTAACCAGGTTTTCCATATCAAAATCTTGGTGTCTTATGTGTTGATGTGTTTCTGCTCTTGATTTAATGCATTATGTTTCCATGATTGATTTATTAATAAGCTGCTAAATCACAAAGAGGATTTAAGTGTTTAATTAGAAGAAAGTTTTACACAATTGATTCACCCCCCCTCTCAATTGTTTGTCCTGAATCTAACAATTGGTATCAGAGCCAAGTTCCTCTAAAAGGAGCTTAACTTCTTGAGGAGATCCAAGATGTTGTCCTACAAGAAGGATAGTCTGAAGTTTGATGGAACCAATTTTAATCTTTGGAAAAGTCGCATGCAATGTCACTTGCAATGTATGGGAATGCAGTACTAGACCATGGCTACAACAAAGTATACGCCTCCTCAGAATGGCCCGAAATCCGCAAGTGAAATCACAAATGCTGAAAACAATCTACGAACTAAAGAAGCCCTTCTAAGCGCCTTGTCTAATTCAGAGCTTACAAATGTTGTTGATCTACAAACTGTTTTTGAGATTTGGGAAAAACTGGAACTTTTGCATGAAAGGAGACAAGTATGTTAAATGTGCAAGGCTACAGAGTTTGAAAGGGAAATTTGAAAATCTAAAGATGAGAGAAGATGAAAATATCACTACCTTTATGCCAAGAGTAAATGAGCTTGTTTGTGGCATTAAATGTGTTGGTGGAGTCCTGGATGAAGATGAGATTGTTGGCAAAGTTCTCAGATCCCTTCCTGCTTCTTATAAAATCAAGGTTGTTGCCATTGAAGAATTCAAAGCCCATTCAAGTATCACAAGAGATCAATTGGTTGGTAAATTGGCCACATTTGAAATGACCAAGTTTGGAGATGTTCCCCCCAAGATTGAATCTGCATTCAAAGCTAGTGCTTCTGTAAAAGGAAAACAAAGGTTTGATCCAGAAGAGAACTCCTCAAGGAAACTAGCATGGTATGAAAAAGAAAGAAAAGACCTGGAAGAAGAAGAAGCTGAAACTGGTCACCTTGAAGCCCTTATTGCAAAAAGATTGCCAAGAGGATCTAGTAAGTATGAAGGGAAATTGCCTTTTAAGTGTTTTAACTGCAATAAGATTGGTCATTTTGCCTCAAAGTGTCCGGAAAGATTTTCAAGGCCAAATCCTAACAGATCAAGGTTCCAAAAGAATTGTTACTATGTTCATGAAGAGGATGATAATGAAGGAGTAACAGATGATGAATCAAAGACAGGAAACAAATCTGGAATTGATTGGGTGTTTATTTCCATCAAGGAAGAAGATCCAATGCCCTATGAATCTGTCAATCATAAAGTTTTAGAAAGAGCTCTGGCTACCCAAGTTGAAGAAAAAGATGATTGGGTCATTGACAATGGATGCTCTCACCATATGATAGGTGACAAAAATAAGTTCTTAGATTTGGAAAGGTATGAAGGAGTGGTAAAGTTTGGTGATAATTCTGCTGGTAGAATCAGAGGTAGAGGAACTATTTCTTTTGATAGAAAGAACAAAACCAGTAATGTACTGTATGTTGAAGGATTGAAGCACAATCTTCTCAGTGTTGGTCAGTTGGTGGACAAAGGCTATGATCTCTGATTCAAAAATGGAAAATCCCAGATCTTTGAAAGTTCTGGAATAGAGATTGCATCCAGTACTCAGACAAAACGCAATAGCTTCCATTTAGTTGGTACTGGCAAAAGTTGTCTATTTGTGCAAATTCATCAGAGTTGGCTATGGCATAGGAGAATGTGTCATGTGAATTTTGATAATATCATCAAGATAAGCAACACTCAGGCTGTAAGAGATCTTCCAAAACTAGTGAAACTTACAAATAGCTTGTGCAAAAAAAGTCAGTTGGGGAAACAAAGCAGAGTCTCATTCAAAAGCAAGGAACAATCTTCTACTGGATTATTGGACTTAGTTCATACTGATCTGTGTGGTCTGGCAAGAATAAGGAGTGTGTAAGGTGATAGATACGTCATGTTATTAATTGATGACCATTCCCGGATGATGTGGGTTACTTTCTTGAAAGAGAAATTAGAAGCTCTTGAGAAATTCAAAATATTCAAGGCTATGGTTGAGAATAAAACCAGATTAAAATTAAAATGTTTGAGGTCTGATAGAGGTGGAGAATTCACATCCGGTGAGTTCATAGAATTCTGTGAGAAACATGGAATAAAGAGACAGTTGTCTACTTCTAGGACTCCACAACAGAATGGAGTAGTGGAGAGAAAAAACCGGACCATCCAGGAAGCATCTAGGACCATGATGATGGAAGCAAATGTTCCTCAGATCTATTGGAGAGAAGCTGTCAGCACCGCAGTCTATAATCTCAATCGAGTTCAAATCAGAAGCAATACCGATAAGACTCGTTATGAACTTTGGTTTGGCATCACTCCTACTGTGAGGTATTTCAGAGTCTTTGGTAGCAAATGTTACATTAAAAGAGATGAAGATCTAGGCAAGTTTGATGCTAGAAGTGATGAAGGAATATTCTTGGGTTACTCTACTCAAAGCAAAGCATACCGGTGTTATAACAAGAGACTGAGAAAGATTATAGAAAGTACAAATGTGAAGGTTGATGAAGGAATTGAAAAACCTTCGAGGTTTTATGAATATGATGAAGATGATCAGAATGGTGTTCTGATTCAAGGAGCCCAAGCCCCTTCTGAAATTTAGATTCAAACTGATCTGGTAAATCAAGAAGAAGAGATGAGTTATAATGAGCCTGATCAAGAATTAGAAGCACAAGAAACTCCCAAAGTTCCCAGGTATGTAAGACTGAACCACTCTGAAGATCAGATCATAGGTGATAAAAGCAAAGGTGTTCAAACAAGGAGGAGGATTGCTCAAGGTTCAAATGAATATTGTCTGATTTCAAAGATTGAACGTAAGATAGTGAATGAAGCTTGCAATAATGAAAACTGGACTAAAGCAATGCAGGAAGAACTGATGCAAATTGAGAAAAATCACACCTAGGATCTTGTTCCCAGACCTAGAAACAAGAATGTGATTGGAACCAAATGGGTCTTCTAGAACAAACTGAATGAAGTTGGTGAAGTAATCAGAAATAAAGCCAGATTGGTTTGCAAGGGTTACTCTCAAATATGAGTTTATTTTGAAGAAACTTTTTCTCCGGTGGCAAGAATTAAAGCAGTCAAATTATTTCTTGTTTTTCTTGCTTTCAAGGATTTCAAAGTATATCAGATGGATGTCAAGTCTGCCTTCTTGAATGGTGACTTGGAAGAAGTGTACATTGAGCAACCAGATGGATTTCAATTGTCTGATCATGGTGATATGGTCTGCAAGTTGAAGAAAGCATTGTATGGACTCAAGCAAGCCCCAAGAGCCTAGTATGAAAGATTGGCTAAGCATCTTCTGAAGATTGGTTTTAACAAAGGTACTGCTGACAGTAATTTATACTTCAAAATTGATCATGAAAATATCTTGATTGTTGAAGTATTTGTTGATGATATCATTTTTGGATAAAGAGATAGTATGTGCAAAACCTTTGCAAATCAAATGAAAAGTGAATTTGAGATGTCCATGCTTGGTGAAATAAATTTCTTCTTGGGTCTGCAAATCACTCAAACTAAGAAAGGAATCTTCATTTCTCAGACTAAATATGTGAAAGAATTGTTGAAGAAATTTGAGATGGAAGAGTCAAAACCAATGAGTACTCCCATAGCAACCGAATGTAAATTGAGCAAAGATGATGACTCTCCTAAGACTGATCAGAAAAAGTATAGGTCAATGATTGGAGGATTGTTGTATCTCACTCAAACCAGACCTAATATTATGAATGTTGTTGGTCTTGTTGCTAGACTCCAAGCTGATCCTAGAGAATCTCATGTCATGGCAATCAAGAGGATTTTTAAGTATCTAAAAGGGACAGTTGAGTATGGTTTGTGGTATCCTAGAAATCATAATTTTTCTCTTCATGCATATACAGATGCGAATTGGGCAGGAGATATGGATGACCGGAAGAGTACCAGTGGTGGAGCATTCTTTTTGGGTAAGAGATTGGTTTCTTGGTTGAGAAAGAAACAAGAGGCAATATCTTTGTCCACTGCAGAAGTAGAATATATTGCGGCAACAGGTAGTTGCACTCAAGTTTTTTGGATGAAGCAAATGCTAAGAGACATCAAAGTGGAGTATGAGGAACCTATCACAATCTTCTGTAATAATTCAAGTGCAATAAATATATCTAAGAATCCAGTGTTGCATTCAAAGACTAAGCATATATCTATCAAGTTTCACTTTCTGAGAGAGCAAGCGAACAAGAATAAAGTCAGATTGGAGTTTGTGCCTTCCAAGGATCAGATTGCAGATATCTTTACTAAACCTCTACCTAAGGACTCTTTTGATTATCTCAGGGAGAAGTTAGGGGTTATTACCCCTCCGGTGATTAACTAAGGTGCACTGATGTGCATCAATCCGGTGGATATCACAGTCATATCTTGTGGTCCAGATTGATGATGGGGAGCTACTACTCAAGGGGAACAGCTGGTATGATTCTAAAATGGTGGAATTGCAAGTATGTGCCCTTTGCCATTGATGTCAAAAGGGGAGAGAAGACATGTGAAAAACAAGTGGTGGCTAATCAAAGGGGGAGCAGTAAAGGAAAAAAAGACAAGTGAATGGTTGTTGATGATAGGGGGAGTTGTGTCTTGATGGTCAAAACAGTTTTTCACATCATATGTTGCCATCAATGAAAAAGGGGGAGATTGTTGCAACTATGGGCCTAACCGGTGTTGTCATTGATGTCAACATACTCCTGTTGCATTGATGATAAGGATTGGATGAGCTGTGTGCTGAGGATATTGAAAAAATTAGTCCTAATCAGGAACAGAGAAGAACAGTGAAGACAGTAAGGTAAAGATACAAGATAAGATGACTATCAGAGGATGCGGTTCAAAAGGTTTGTAGATATGAGTCTTAAGATGATCCAGTAAAGATTTCAGAGGTCCACATGAAGATCTGAAGAAGTTGTGACCGTTCAAATAAAACCGGTTCTGGCAGGTGTTCAGAGGTGACAGAGTGACACAGATAGGTCTGGTGGGATCCAGAAATGCAATATCCTATTCTGCAGATTTGGTGGAGTGTTTAGGAAGTCCTTGCGAAGTGATAACTCAATTGGTTAGTGGTTTGGAGGTCTGCAAGCATCTATTCCATTGTGACAGTGATGACAGACTGTGTTCTTGAGGTTCCGGATGAAGAAGATAAGGATTTAAGTAAGCAGATGAAATGCGGATGTTCTTGGTGATTCAAGAAAGCTTGTGGAGGTCTTTCGATCGTGTCTAGTTTGTGTTGGTGGTCTACATTAGAGTTTGAGCTCGCAATTGAAGAATAACTTCTAGATGATGGTGTTCTTCCTAAGTTTGGCCGACCGGATGTATTACACATCTTGCGAATGTTCTTGTAGATGTTTGCCGACTTAGATGATTATTCCTAAGTCGATGCCTTGTATAAATAAGGAGTTGTAAAGTCATTTCAAAGTTTGTCTAGTGGAGATGAGAGTGTGGTAGCAAGGAAGAGAGTGAAAGGCAGAGCAGAAGTATTGGGCTTAAATGGAACTGATTCAAGCATGGTGAAGATGCTATTCTCCAGTTCAAGTATGTGATACTTATCATTTTGTAGACAGTGTGTCTCTTGTAGGCAGGAGCCTCTTGTGAGCAGTGTGCTCGGGCAGTGAGCCCTAATTGGCATGTACCATTTTGTTCTTTCTATTCTTCTAACGGAGAATACAATCTTGGGTTAATCACCCAGTGGTTTTTCCCTTAACCGGGTTTTCCACGTCAAAATCTTAGTGTCTTATGTGTTGATATGTTTCTGCTCTTGATTTAATGCATTATGTTTTCATGATTGATTTATTAATAAGCTGCTAAATCACAAAGAGGATTTAAGTGTTTAATTAGAAGAAAGTTTTAGACAACTAATTCAACCCCCCTCTCAGTTGTCTATCCTGAATCTAACATTCACAACTACAAAAGCAAAAAAAATATTAACTCAACCTATAACCTATATAAATCAGTTGTTTTCCCTATATTAAGATTTAAAGAATGAAACATGAAATTTAGAAGGATTTGTTAAAAATCACAAAAAAAAATTTGCATCAAGATCACTCAATTAATCACATAACACATCCAATCTCTAAGAAGATAATATACTGATTTATTTGAGAAAAATAAGAATGTCCTTACAAGAATATCTAAAAAAATGCTGTAAAATGCTGCTGCTCTATAATGAATAATACTGATGAGTTAGAATACAAAAGTTTTTTTCTTTGTACAAAAGAAAACTAGCAAGAACTAAGAAAAAAGCATCCTGTGCCTTTTCTTTTTACCACAAAAATCTTTCTCCAAGAGACCTAGTTTTTGGGAAGTCAACTCATATTGAACTGAGCTCCTCTCCACTTGCATGAGATGGTTGGAAAAGATGTCTTCAATGAAAGGAAGCTAGGTGTGCGGAAATCACTTCCTACACTAATCTAATGAGGGGAGGAGAGTGAAAATTTAAATTTATCCTAACTATTACAGTAACATTAAACTATTAACATGAGATATTGCAACAAACACATAAGGAAGAAAGAATGATAGAAGAAGAGAGACACAAGATATATGTGGGGAAAACCCCTTACAAGTGAAAAACCCCACACTCCAAAACACTACTCAAATGTATTACGTAAACAAAGAAGGTTACAATACAAATCAAAGCCAACACTCTTGCAGGAGTGTTCAATACTCATATCTAGAGATGATCCTACAGGATAACAGTACCTGTAAAACCTGTTGTACATCTTCTCCTTCAAGTATATGTTTATATAGAAAATACAAGGCAAACTTGCCTCTATCTTGGATGGGCATCCAACATGGCCTCATGGCCCAAAACCCACACCTATGGACACTTGGTCAACATTGTAAGATGCTTCTGACACTTGTCAACAGTCCCCATCCCAAAGAGGTTGCCTATTTCCAAAATAGGCTATGATAAATGTTGTAACAATTCTTACGACCGTCATAGAATCTGTCATAGCAGTTACAACTTATAGCTGTAAGAGAATATGTCATACACAGGCTATAAATAGCATATTCTCTTACAACATGTCATAGTCCACCTTGGGGCACCCAAAGATGCCTTTTTCAAAGATGCTCTTCGACACATGTCTTCACCTATCATAGAATCTCTTATTTCCAACTCTTACATGTCATAACTTTGTTATAGGAATCTGTCATGACCATTACAGTCAATATTCCCTTACACAACATCTAAGATGCCAACACATGGTAAAATATTCCTACCACAAAGTGGGACGCCTATCTTCTCATGTGAGGACAAAATTACAAGTTCTCATCTTCCATGTAGGATGACACATCACTGTACCACATCCCACAAGATGACAATATAGAATTTACAATTAATTTACATCATAGGCAATAAATAAATAAATACAATCAAAATAATGCAAGGAATTACCAAGGTTGAGACACCTTAATTCCCAACATTCTCCCACTTGTTGAATACCTTGTAAGAGCCAATAGAATAACAGGATTTTAATTGCTATAGGTCGAGAGGCCCATAGACTCTGAACATCATCTAAACTTCTTTGTGCCCATTGGCTTCGTCAATGCATCTGCAACATTCTTCAAAGTATCTACCTTTTCCAAATTTACCTTCCCATCCTCTACCATGTCTCGCATGAAGTGAAACTGTACATCGATATGTTTTGTTTTAGCATGGAAAGTTGGATTCTCCACAAGGCAAATTGCACTCTGACTGTCACAACTGATCATAATTTAACCTGCATCAACACCAATATCTGAACACAATCTCTTAAGCCAAATGCCTTCCTTACAAGCATGAGTTGCAACCATATACTCAGCTTCTGTAGTGGACAAAGCAACCACAAGTTGTTGCTTACTCATCCAACTAATTGCACCACCAAACATTGTGAACACATATGCACTGATGGATCTCCTATTGTCAATGTCACCTGCCCAATCAGAATCCACAAATCCACGAATACAAACTGAATGTGGAGGTCCTATAGAATTACCGTAATAACATATGGAATACTCAGAAGTACCCCTCAAATATCAGAACACTCACTTAACTACATCCCAATGCACCCGTCCAGGATTAGCCATAAACCGACTAAGGACTCCCACTGCTTGGGCAATGTCTGGTCTTGTGCAAACCATAGCATACATCAAACTGCCAACAACACTAGCATAAGGTACTCTGCTCATGTCCTCCACCTCACTAGGAGATTTTGGACAATCACTAATAGACAACTTTGTCCCTAATGAAACAGGAACACTCACTGGTCTACAATCTGCCATGCTAAACCTATCCAACATGGTCTTCACATACTTACTCTAGATTAACCAAAGTTTTCTGTTAGTTTTGTCTCTTCTGATTTCCATTCCAAGAATGTACCTGGCTGCCCCTAAATCTTTCATTTCAAACTATGCTGCCAACTGAGACTTAAAATCAAAAATCATATTCTTACCTTTCCCAGTAAGCAACATATCATCAACATATAATGCAACAATGAGAATACGATCACCATCATACTTATAATACACACAGGGATCTGATTTCGATCTCAGATAACCAATTGACAACACAAAGGCATCAAACTTCAAGTACCACATCCTAGGAGACTGCTTCAAACCATACAAAGACTTCTTAAGCTTGCAAACCAAATTTTATTTACCTTTCTCTATGTAATGCTCTGGTTGTGATATGTAGATTTCTTCCTCCAAATCACCATGAAAGAAAGTTGTCTTCACATCTATCTGTTCTACCTCTAAATCATAAGCAGGTGCAAGAGATAATAGAAATCTAATGGATGTTAGCTTTGCAATGGGAGAGAAAATTTCACCATAATCAATTCCCTCCACTTGTGAGTACCCCTTTGCAACCAATCTAGCCTTGTACTTTTCAACACTATCATCTGCACCGAATTTCTTCTTGAACACCCATTTAAAACCAACGGGTTTCCATCCATCGGGCAGAGGCACCAAGTCCCATGTGTGTATATGAAAAAATGGATTAAATCTAAACTAATAAAAACCAAAAATCCAATAACATAAAGGAAACGAATCTAAGTAAAAGCCATAAATCACAAATCAAAGACAAATAAAAGCTCTTACCAAAACCTGTATTGTTCCCTTTTGGAGATATGTGGATTGCTCAATATAGTTGCAAAGCCATAGCTGCAACAAGCAAGTGTAGTGCTCAAGAGATCAATGTCAAAAGATCGTTGTGGTGCTCAATCAACGCGTTGTGTATGCTCGAAGCTCTGTTAAGTGTGCCTAAAAATACAATCGAAGAGAGAGGGCTAATGAAGGAGATGAGGGGGGTTTATATAGATTTCAATGAAAATCGATCAACGGTCCAGATAATTCAGAAGAATCAACGGAGGAGATAAGTTGAGGAATGTGCAACGAATGAGAAGAAGACATGTGTCTTGCTTGCTTTTGCATGAGAGGATTTATCAAGAATAGAAGAATGAGTTAACTGAAGAAATAAATCAATTAAAAGAATAAAGCAATCAGTTAAGTGATTTAAAACAAGAAGAAGGGATTTGCATGAGAAAAGAAGATATTTTACTTTATTAAATATAGAAATATTTAATTGATGAGCAAGAAAGCTTGAGTTATATTAGAGATAACTCAAATTAGAAGAAAAAGCAATTTAAATAAATAATTGATTTATTTAAATTTAGAGAAGATATTTTGGAAGAAATAATTAAATAATTGGAATTATTTAATTTAGAAGATTTAAAAGCAAATTAAATAAATAAATTTATTTAATTGTTGTGCATGATTTTGGAAGAACAATTTTGATTTAATTAAATAATTAAGAATTATTTAATTTTAGATAAGAGGGAATTTGTTGAATTAATTAAATAATTGGATATATTTAATTAATGTAGATGTGAATTTTGGAAGGTGACAATGATCTAATTAAATAATTAAAATTATTTAATTGTGGAAGAATATAGAGGAATTTGATTTAATTAATTAAATAATGAGGATTTATTTAATTAATGTCGCAATTGTGTGATTTAGAAGAATTTGATGAAAATTAATTAAATAATTAGATTATTTAATTAACGTTGAAATGCAGGTGATGAGATAGATAACGAAATGCAAGTAGCATGACAAGGTCATTTTAGGGTGTCTACATTTTGCCCCTCTTTGATGCAATGCAGCATGTAGCATTGCGTCAAAGAAAATTGATTGTTGAAGATGTGATACAATTTACTGATGCCCCAGTGTAGGTGGTTGCCCCAGCGTAGCTGGCGTAGGGTGCCCCCTCGAGAGGAAAGATAGGGAAGCGACAGAAGAACTGTGTTGACGCTCGACTAGAAGATTTGTTGGAGATAGGCGAGGTTGGGTTGATGATAGATAGAAGAAAGGAGATAGGAGAGAACATAAGAGAAAGACTGTTGATTGATCTTTGTTGGAAAACTATATAAGGCCATGGAAAAATGGATGGTGTAAATGGATGAGCTTGTTGCAATGGTTTCACATTTGTTTATAAAGAGCAATCCTTATTTTTGATATAGCACGTGGATAGTTTGCCACCAAGGTATAAAAGACCAAGGTGCTATAATATCCGAGTGCGTGGACGTTGACTCTGCAAGCAAATGGTTTGAACCCAGATCCTTTAGACATAATATAACCTTGTTGGAACATGTGAATGAGCCATAGTCTTGAACATAAAATAAACTTCAATACATGTAAACGCAAGAAGAATATTAATATGTAAGATGCTAGGTCGTAACACACACAAGATAAATAGAATGCTAAGAAAGATGCTAGAGATCATTCCTCAAACACGGCACACAGAAAGCAATGACTATGCCCCCAATCCGTACTGCATCGCAACATACCAAGATTATAGATAAATCAAGGTAGCTTTGAATAGGTATGGGAAAAGGAACAAAAAGATAAACCATAAAACAAATTGACTGACTTACAAAGTAAACATACAGCCAACATATTCTCTTGCCAAAGAGGTTGCTCAGGATAGATTGGATAGGAAAGATAACAACCTTATCGTAGGAACTCTGTGTCCGTTAAAGGGGGCTATCTACCTAAAAAGACAATGTCTCACTTGCAGGAAATGCCACATGTTGCAGGAGACACGTGTGTTGGTCTCGTCAATGGAACACTTCGAAGAAGACAAGCTCGTTGATCTAGGGCTTGGTTAAGCGGTACTTAGCTGATGTTGGCAATCGGTATGCAGGACAGTAGATGACTCTGGAAGGAAGCTGCTTTGCTTCAAGTTTGTTAAGGACTACTGCTTTGAAAGGATGCGCTAGCTGGTTGCTTGAGTTAGTCAAGTCGAGGTGAATGGATTCTGACAAACGGAAGACTAGAAGGATGGAATGCAAATGGATTGAAACAGGTGGAGAATGATGGATCGTGTGTGCCTGAGTACTGGATACATCCTTCGTATTCCAGACTGCCTACATACCCTGTATCCACGGGATCAAGGCACACTTACGATGGAAGATGAACGTGATAAATATGTAGTTCTGGATAGAGTGATGAAGTGGGTCAAGGTGAAAGGAGGGGATCTTATGTACCTGAGTACTGGATACTTCCTTCGTATTCTAGACTGCCTACATACCCATATCCATGGGATCAAGGTACCTTAAGATTGAGAAGAGATGATATGTAGTTCTGGTTAGGGTGATGATGTGGGAAAAGAGCGGAGAAGAGGTGATCTTATGTACCTGAGTACTGGAAACGTCCTTCGTATTCCAGACTGCCTACATACCCATGTCCATGGGATCAAGGTACCTTAAGATTGAAAAGATGATATGTAGTTCTGGTGGAGGTGATGATGTAGAACAAGTGTTGAGAAGATAACCACCTTATCGCAGGAGCGAAGTGTCCGTTAAAGGGTGTTACCTGTGGAAATGAGACAAGATTGAAGTATGCGCTGTGAACCACGAACAAGGAACCAATCCTAGACTAAAGCTAAGGAAAGAGTTGCCCCCATTCTGGTAGAGGAAACTGTAGGGGTGACCGCCGAAGAAGACACAGAAAGACTTGACCTAGGATCAGACAGTGTTAACTGTAGACACAAATCAAGCCGTGGGATGACGATGATGGACATTGACAAATTTCCAAGCTATACTAGATAGGGAGATGGAAATGCAAACAAAGTCAATGGTTTTATTATGGATGAATGGATGAAGCAGGTTGCGAACTGGACAAGGAGTGGACAGGACTCGATAGACGATGGATGTTGACTCTACGCATAGCGCCTGTTTGCCAGGTTTTCACTATGGTACTTATCCAAGGCGCCTGTTTGCCAGGTTTTCACCAGAGGATGAATGTTTTTGTATTTTTGTATTTTTGATTTTTTTTATTTTTTGATTGTTTTTGATTTTTTGTGGGAATACTCTGAGGATCAGGCATAGAACTTCTTGAGATGGACACTGTTAAGTGGCTCATCTAGAGGAATGCCGTCAGGTGTAGCTAAAGTATAAGCTCCCGATCCATATGCTGCTGTGACAATGAAGGGACCTAACCAGTTAGGCTCAAACTTACCCTTCTTCTCTCGATCTGCTTGATTTCTCTGATTCTCCTTAAGTACAAGATCACCAACTTGAAACCGTCTTTCTTTGATCTTTTTGTTGTAATTACGCCGGAGGCGGTTTTGATAGACATGGAGATGATTAAGTGCGGCAAGGCGCCTCTCATCTAGTAGTTCAAGCTCAGCTAATCTGGAAGTGCGATACTCATCTCCGCCGATCAAGTCCTGCATGGATACTCTGAGGGATGGGATCTCGACCTCTATAGGTAGGATGGCTTCAGAGCCAAAGACCAAGGCATATGGTGTGGCACCAGTTGGTGTTCTGATACTAGTGCGGTAGGCCCATAGGGCGGGATTGAGTTGCAAGTGCCAATCACGACCAGCTTCATTGACTGTTTTCTTGAGGATTTTGAGAATGGTTTTATTGGAAGCCTCAGCTTGGCCGTTGCTCTGCGGATAGTAGGGAGTTGAAAAGCGATGTTGGATATTGTATTGTATGCATAAGGCACGGACATCTTGGTTCTTGAATGGTCTCCCATTATCAGTGACAATGGCGTGGGGAATACCATACCGGCATATGAGGTAGTTTAGAATAAACTTGGCTATTTGCTTACCGGTGATATAGGTCATAGGAATGGCTTCCACCCACTTCGTGAAATACTCAGTGGCAGTAATGATAAACTTGTGGCCATTAGAGGAGGAAGGGTGGATTTGTCCTACGAGGTCGAGACCCCATTGAGAAAAAGGCCATGGAGTTGTCACAGGTTGTAACTCATGAGCGGGTGCGTGAATCAAATCTCCATGCTGCTGACATTGTAGACACTTCTTGGCAAACTGTGCAGCATCTTGCTCTATTGTAGGCCAATAATAACCTGTTCTGAGTATCTTCTTAGCAAGATTAGGACCGGTAGAATGTGCGCCACAGACACCTTCGTGTATGTCTCGTAAGGTAGCTTCGGCTTCTTCCGCATTAAGACATCGTAAGAGGATACCATCGAGACTCCGGCGATATAGTGTATCACCCAGAATGATGTAACGAGAGGATCGACGGATAAAGGTTTTACGTTGAGTGGATGATAGGTCAGGGGGAAAGGTTTTGTTCTTGAGGTATTCATAGATATCTTCGTACCATGGGGAATTGGGACCAACAAGTTCGCAGATGATTTCAGTAACAGGAACATCGACGGCTGGTATCAACAATTGCTCGATCAAGAATTCACACTTCTGTGTATTTGCAGGCATGTCAATCAGTGACCCTACAGAAGCCATAGAATCCGCAGCTTTGTTATGTTCTCTTGGAATTTGCTCAAATGTGATGCTAGAAAAGTGTGGTTTGTAGGCATCCACTAGTTGCTTGTAGGGGACCAACTTTTCATCCTTTGTTTGGTATTCATCTGTGACTTGGCGAATGACTAGCTGTGAGTCTCCATATACTTGTAATTCTGTGATGTCCCATTGGACTGCTGTATTGAGACCTATGAGGAGTGCTTCATACTCGGCTATGTTGTTGGTGCAAGGGAATGCTAGCCGATATGACTTTGGAATGTAGTCATTCTGAGGTGTAACAAATAAGATGTCGGCTCCTGATCCATGCTGTGTGTAAGAACCGTCAAAGTACAACTTCCACATTATGGAGTTGGAAAGAGTGAAGAGATTCTCATCAGGAAAGTCTGCGACCATAGGATGTGTATCTTTCATAGGTGCTTCTGCTAGTTGATCCGCGAGGGCTTGTCCTTCGATTGCTTTACGATCTGTGTACTCAATGTCGAACTCACTAAGGATCATAACCCATTTAGCTAGTCTGCCTGTGAGAGCTGCTTTTGCTAATAGATATTTCAAGGGATCAATCTTGGCTATCAGATTTGTGTGTTGGTTCAACATGTAATGCCGCAACTTTTGGGAGGCAAACACTACTGCTAGACAAGCCCTTTCCATGGGTGAATAATTGAGCTCATATCCCACCAAGGTTCTACTGATATAGTAAATTGCGTGCTCTCTGCCTGAGTCATCATTTTGTGCTAGCAGGGCCCCTAGGGCCGAATTTGTAGTGGAGATGTACAATATCAAGGGTTTGTCCGCAACTGGTGGGACCAATACAGGAGGTGTAGCTAGATATTCCTTAAGTTGATCAAACGCTGCCTGACACTTGTTGTCCCATCGAAACGAGACATCCTTTCGGAGCAAGTGTTGAAAGGGTTGACATTTATCTGCTAGCTGTGATATAAAATGCCTGATGGACTGTAACCTTCCTTGGAGGCTCCTTAATACTTTAAGGTTCTTTGGTGGAGGCATCTCCACTATAGCCTTTACCTTTGCTGGATCTACTTCGATGCCCCTACGAGATACTATGTATCCCAACAGCTTCCCTGATGTGACACCGAAGACACACTTCATAGGATTAAGTCTTACTTGGTATTTTTCAAGCCTGTCGAAGATCTGTCCTAGGACCTGTATATGTTCTGCTCTAGAAGATTTAGCCAATATATCATCCACATAGTCTTCCATGATGTGATGAAATAGATCGTGGAAGATCACTGTCATTGCTCTTTGATAGGTTGCTCCTGCATTCTTCAGACCAAACGGCATAACACACCAACAGTAATTGCCCCAAGGACAAGTAAAGGTGGTTTTATGTTGGTCTTCTTCAGCTATTCTAATCTGGTTGTAGCCTGAGAATCCATCCATAAGAGAAAGCATCTCGTGACCTGCTGTCAAGTCCACTATAATGTCAATGTTTGGTAGTGGAAAATCATCTTTGGGACATGCCTTATTGAGATCTCTGAAATCATTACACATGCGGATGCGCCCATTAGGTTTCGACACAGGTACAATGTTTGAGACCCAATCTGAATAGTCGATAGGTCGTATGAACTTTTGCGTCTAACAGCTTCTGTATTTCTACCTTCACTAAGAGAGCTATCTGTGGGTGCATTTTTCTCAATTTCTGCTTGACTGGTTTCACCTTGGGATCAACTATGAGATAATGAACTACCAGCTTAGGGTCTAGCCCTGGCATATCTGCATAGGTCCATGCAAAGTTGATGGTTTGTTGCAAGAAGAAGTTGTTAAGATTTCTGTGCTCTGTATCAGATAATGATGCCGCTAGGAATGTTGTCTTTGGATTTTGTTCTGTACCTAGGTTGATCTCTGTAGAATCTTCCACTAGTAGAGCTGATTTCTCTTGATACTTAGAAGGTAAGGGAAGGTCAAATCCTCCATCCTCAGGTGCCACAGTTGGGTTTTCACCTTTGGATATGTCCTTTATTTTTACTATTTTATGATCAGGAGGTGCCACAGTGTGGTTTTCACCTAGAGATCTTTCTTTATTTGCACTTTTGTGACTAGAGGATTTGGCATTCTCACCAAAGTAAGCCATGGGCTCTAGTTCCATTACAAAACCTGCCTTGTGATCGCCAAGAGGGATACCTTCTCGAAGTCCCATGAATTCAGCTAAAGCTTCGTCATTCTGAAAGACATCTATAACGGGGGCCCCTTGTTGGTCCCAATCGATAAGTTCAGGGTAGACAAGCGTGACATTCTGGGTGCTGGTGGTGGAAGTTAAGGATACGGAGGATAGTGTAAAAATGGAGGATTCTGCGAATAGATTGGTCATGTGGAGGGAAGAGTCATCGGTGATATCCTCTGTAGACGTCGTATCGGCGGGAAAAGTGTCAGCTACCTCGTCGAGGATATACTCGATGTCCGAGGCGCGTGGTACCTTCTTACCAAATCCTAATCCTTTCTTGTCTAGCTTCTTTGTTACCACAATGGGCTCCATAGTGCCTTGATTCTGTTTCCCAAGGCCACCTTTGCCTTTATAGCCCATGTTTTTCACTATCCTTAGACCATTGCCATACTGCTTGACTGGTATCGTGACTGGTTCTTTCTCCTTGTAGAGCCAAGAAGAGATGTCCTCAATAGTTTCCTCTTCCAATAACCGTCCATGTTGGAATTGGGTTAGGAATGTTGGGGGAGGAATAGTAGCTTTTTTGGTAACTTTAGCAATGGGTGGTTGGCTGTAAGATTTTGGAGATAGAGGCATCCGCCCTACACAACAAGATTCTGAGATATCATAAGTGCCAAAGCCTATATCTCGGACGTGTGCTGTGATTTTGGGGAGGGGTGTAGGCTCGCTTGTAGAGGCTTGCGTGAGAGTTTCAGGGTCAACATAGAGAGGGGACTCAAGGGCTTTGTCATTTTTAGGCACTTGGTTGCAATTCTTATAGCTTCCTTGCAAGACACGGCAAAATTCAAAAGGATTAGGATCTCCTGGGATAGTGATCTCCGTACCATTGTATGGGAACTTTAGGGACTGATGGTACGTGGAGGGAACAGCTTTCATTGCATGGATCCATGGGCGGCCTAGAATAATGTTGTAAGGTAGCTCAATATCAAGGACTTGACACCTGGTTTCAAGCATGACAGGGCCCAGTTGTATAGGCAAGTGAATAACACCTTCTGAACGGCGTTCTGCATCATCATACCCCTTGATTGTAATACTATGATCAGTGTTGATGTGATCCTCAGAGTATCCCAATTGCTTTAGTAACTTTAAAGAACAGATGTTGAGACCAGCACCACCATCTATGAGGATGCGTTTGATTTTGCGCTTATGGATGAGAACTTCAATATGAAGGGCGTCATTGTGACATGGATCATGGGAGGGGAGGTCCTTCTCAGAGAAGACCACGTTGTAAGGCGAAGCAATATTACCCACTATAGCTTGGAAATCTGCGACTGCTATGTTGTTAGGAACGGAGGACTCTTGGAGGGCTTTTTCTAGCACTACTCTATGTGCAGGTGATGACCGTAGAAGGTCCAAAATAGAGATCTGTGCTGGTGTTCTCCCTAGATGTTCGACAAGATTATAATCAGACTGAACTGGAAGCCTAGGTGTAGGTGTACGAATGGTGACATGACCTCGACGAGTAGTAACAGCACAATCCGTAGATTTGCCTTTAATGGTGAGGGTAGATACTTGACTCTCTTCAAAATGACCTACAATGGAATCGAAGGACGTGGAAGCGTGATTGATACCTTTACCTCTATCCTGAGGAGGAGGTGGACCATGATGAGGGAATGGTTCCTTGTACATATCGAGATCCTGGTTCGTGTGTTGCGCTGGTGATTCATTCTCAAAGGTGATTTGATTACCGTCGATGAGGTTTTGGATGAGGTGCTTAAGCTTCATGCAAGACGCAGTTCTATGACCTTTGCTCCTATGGAACTCACAATACTCATTGTCTCTGTAACGTGCAGTTTTGTAGATAGGTTCTCCATAAGGAGGAGCATCAGGTAAGGTTATGAGCCTTTTCTGCAAAGCTTGCTGTAAGACTGATTCGATGGGCACTCCCAAAGGAGTAAATTGACGTCGCGGAGGGTAATCTTGTTGGGGCCGCTCTTGTTGTCGTTGTTGATTTTGATAAGGCTGCCTTTGTTGCTGCTGTTGTTGAGATGGAGCTTGACTTGGTTTGGAGAGTTGCAGCAGTGTTTGCAACGTTTGGACATGCTTAGTATCGACCACTCCATCATTGACCACGTTTTTGTTCTTCTTCCAATACTTGGGTTTATCGTTCGATTGTTGATGAGAAGAGCTATCTTTCGTCTCTTTAAAGATTTTGACCACACCCTTAGCAATAAGGGCCTTCTCAATGTTGATACCCTTGTATGTGATTTCATCGAAGGTTGTAGCACTAAGGATTTGCAAATGGAAACCTAACTCTTGGTTGAGGTTCTGCACAAAGATGCTAACAAGCTGTTTCTCCGGAATCTTGAAAGGGAATTTACTAGCCATTTGTCTCCATCGTTGGAGGAAAGAAATGAAAGTCTCACCATTTTTCTGTTTATTGTTGCATAGGTCCGTCATGGAAATCTCATGCTCTGCGTTGTAAGAAAAATGGGTGGCAAACTTTTCTGCTAGCTCGTTGAAAGACTTGATACCTGTAGGTAAGTGTGAGAACCATTCTATTGCTTGACCTCCAAGACTGCGAGGAAAAAGACGCATAAGATATGTGTCGTTGTGAGAGACCTCGAAGCAAGCAAGATAGAATTCCCTAAGATGGTCTTTTGGGTCACCTTTTCCTTTGTACTTATCGAACTTGGGAATAGTGAAATTTTGAGGAAAAGGGATCATTGGTAACGACCGATCAAAAGGATAAGGGCACACTTCCTCCAAGGAGAAGGTCTTTTTGGTGTGGCCAAACGTAAGATAAGATAGCTGTTGTTGTACCTCTGCAATCTTTAGTTCCATAGTCGTGGGAGGGGTTGGTAACATCTCTTGTTGTCCAAAAAGTGGTTGGTGTTGCCCGTATGGAATATTATAATGTGCGCCATGCGCAGTGGTATTGTAAGGGTCGTAAGATTGATTGGGATTGTATGGATTGTATGATTGGTTCGGATTGGGTTGGAATTGGGGGTTTTGATTAGGCAGAGGTGGAGGTGGCGCTAGGTAAGAATGTTGGCTCTGCGATGGTTGAAGAAACGTATTGGGGGGAGGAAAGCTAAAGTGCGTTTGATTAGGTTGTGAAGGTGGCACATAGCTTTGGGAAACCTGATGTTGGGAATGTTGCGAGTGGCTAGGTAATGTATGAAAGAAGTTGAGCGTGGATGAACGTTGTGGAGGAGGAACATAGGTAGAAGTGTTTTGCGACGGTGGGGGTTGATTGAAGATGAGAGTAGAAGAATGTTGTGGTGGAGGAACATAGGTAGAAGTGATTTGCGACGGTTGGGGTTGCTTGAGGATGAGAGTAGAAGAATGTTGTGGTTGGGGCTGCGTGACTCCAATTGGTTGAGAGACATGCAGGTGTGATGATATAGGAGGTGGCATATGTTGAGACCCTTGTTGCATGGCTACATACGTGTTCCCCGGATTGTAATTGGGTGGGAAACCTACGCGTGATGGGGTAACCAAGATTCCACTTGCGCTTGGGGTGGACACTTTAGGAGGTGGTTGCACATTCAACCGAGCTAAGGTGGCTTGCTTAGCTAACTCTGCTTGACGTTGGAGAGTTTCTTGTTGGTTTTGATAGATCTCCATAGGAGTCAACAGTGGTGATACGGGCCTCTCCTCTGTTGGATTTTGAAAGAGGGGATTCCTATACTGCGAACCTTGAGTAGGTAGGGGCGTAGTCACCGTGGACATGGTTTGCACCGCTTGGATGGTTTCTTGGGTGTTGTTGCTCTCCTTGAGAGTGGACACATCAAAATCTTGAGGTAACTTGGCACCTTGCTTTGCAAGCAAGCGAAAGAAATGATCCTGGTTCTCACTAAGGATTTTATCAAAGGCAGCTATAGCTCTAGGATCTTGTATAAATTCATCAAGATCTTGCCCATCTTCTTGAGAGGATTGACCTATTTCAAAGTGTCGCTCTTCTTGAGCTGGGGGTTGATCTATGACATAACCTTGTGGGACAAAATCTGGAGGCAAGCCTATGGTATACTGCGGTGCATTTAGCAAAGGGGTTCTATCCTCATGAGGATTACTTGGTTTATCTATGTGCGGCATGTTTGGAGAGCTGATTGGTTTTGCCGCGGGTGTATTAGGAGTCACCTTGGGAGTAATGTTGAGACGACCTGATTGTGGTGTGCGAGGGGGTGACTTGTGCTTCTTAGGGACAACTTGCCTAGACTTCATAGTTTGCTGTAGCCTAGTGGTGACCATGGGGTATGTTTAGGACACAATGTAATGCTGGGAATCTGTGAGATGCTTTGAAGAAACGGACAAACTTTGATGCACAAAGTACTGGACCAAAGGCGCTATACTGTTTGACCAGAGGCGCAGGACTGTGCTACCAAAAGCGTGCTACTGTGGGCCAGAGGCGACGGACTGAGCTGCCAATAGCGAGTTACTGCTATGCCAAAGGCGAGCTATAGTGACCAAAAGTGAGCTACTGTTATACCAAGGGCGCTGAAGTAGAGTTTTGCCAGAGGCGGGTTACTGCTGACCAAAGGCGATCTACTGTATTACCAAAGGCGAGCTGCTGTAGTACCAGGGGCGCTGAAGTAGTGTCTGATGTTTTTCAAAGGCAAGATTAAATCTAAACTAATAAAAACCAAAAATCCAATAACATAAAGGAAACGAATCTAAGTAAAAGCCATAAATCACAAATCAAAGACAAATAAAAGCTCTTACCAAAACCTGTATTGTTCCCTTTTGGAGATATGTGGATTGCTCAATATAGTTGCAAAGCCATCGCTGCAACAAGCAAGTGTAGTGCTCAAGAGATCAATGTCAAAAGATCGTTGTGGTGCTCAATCAACGCGTTGTGTATGTTCGAAGCTCTGTTAAGTGTGCCTGAAAATACAATCGAAGAGAGAGGGCTAATGAAGGAGATGAGGGGGGTTTATATAGATTTCAATGAAAATCGATCAACGGTCCAGATAATTCAGAAGAATCAACGGAGGAGATAAGTTGAGGAATGTGCAACGAATGAGAAGAAGACATGTGTCTTGCTTGCTTTTGCATGAGAGGATTTATCAAGAATAGAAGAATGAGTTAACTGAAGAAATAAATCAATTAAAAGAATAAAGCAATCAGTTAAGTGATTTAAAACAAGAAGAAGGGATTTGCATGAGAAAAGAAGATATTTTGCTTTATTAAATATAGAAATATTTAATTGATGAGCAAGAAAGCTTGAGTTATATTAGAGATAATTCAAATTAGAAGAAAAAGCAATTTAAATAAATAATTGATTTATTTAAATTTAGAGAAGATATTTTGGAAGAAATAATTAAATAATTGGAATTATTTAATTTAGAAGATTTAAAAGCAAATTAAATAAATAATTTATTTAATTGTTGTGCATGATTTTGGAAGAACAATTTTGATTTAATTAAATAATTAAGAATTATTTAATTTTAGATAAGAGGGAATTTGTTGAATTAATTAAATAATTGGATATATTTAATTAATGTAGATGTGAATTTTGGAAGATGACAATGATCTAATTAAATAATTAAAATTATTTAATTGTGGAAGAATATAGAGGAATTTGATTTAATTAATTAAATAATGAGGATTTATTTAATTAATGTCGCAATTGTGTGATTTAGAAGAATTTGATGAAAATTAATTAAATAATTAGATTATTTAATTAATGTTGAAATGCAGGTGATGAGATAGATAACGAAATGCAAGTAGCATGACAAGGTCATTTTAGGGTGTCTACACCATGTTTTGTTCTTTTCCAAAGAAGCCATCGCATCTTCCTGTTAGATTTAGGATAGACAACTGAGAGGGGGGGTGAATCAGTTGTCCAAAACTTTCTTCCAATTAATTACTTAAATTATTTTCTTAATCCAGCAACATAATAATAAATCAATCATGGAAATGTAATGCAACAATTCAATAGCAGAAATACATTAACACATATGACACCAAGATTTTTGACGTGGAAAACCTGGTTACGGGAAAAACCACGGGGTGACTAACCCAAGATTGTATTCTCTGTTAGAAGAATAAAAAGAACAAAATGGCACATGCCAATTAGGGCTCACTGCTCGAGCACACTGCTCACAAGAGGCTCAATGCCTACGGGAGACACACTGTCTACAGAATGATAAGTGTTACATACTTGAACTGAAGAATAGCATCTTCACCATGCTTGATTCAATTCCATTTAAGCCCAATACTTCTACTTTGCCTTTCGATCTACTCCTCTCTACCACACTCTCATCTCCACCAGATACTCTTGAAATGACTTTACAACTCATTTATACAAGACATTGACCTAGGGATAATCATCCAAGTCGGCAAACATTACAGAGCAAATACATAAATACAATATGACTAATTACAAAAAGACTTCATGCGGATCAACACACTATTGGCCACACAGATATGAGTCTTTAATCTTTCTTTAGGAACACGCCATTCTTCACAGAACATCTTCAAGATCATCTGTAGGATGTGTAACTCATCCGGTCAACCAGACTTAGGAAGAACACCATCATCTGGAATTAATTCCTCAATTACGAGCTCAATCTTCAATGCAGACCACCGACACAAACTAGACACAATCCAAAGACCTCCACAAGCTTTCCTGAATCACCAAGAACATCCACACTACTTCTGTTCACTGAAATCATTCTCTCCTTCAACTGTAACCTCAAGAACACAGTCTGTCATCACTGTCATATTGGAATAGATGCTTGCAGACCTCCAAACCACAAACCAATTGATTTGTCAATTCACATTGACTTCTTAAACACTCCACAAAATCCATAGAACAAGATATTTCACTTCCAGATCTTATCGGACCTATCTATGTCACTCTGTCACCTCTGAACTTCTGTCAGAGCTAGTTTTACTTAAGTGGCCATAACTTCTTTAGATCTTCATGCAGACCTCTGAAATCTTTACTGGATCATCTTAAGACACATATCTTCAACCCTTTGAAGCGCATCCTCTGATCTTTGTCTTACCTATGATCTTTACCTCACTGTCTCCGTTGTTCCTCTCTATTCCTGATTAAGACTAATTTTCTCAATATCCTCAACACATAGCTCATCCAATCCTTTTCATCAATGCAACAGGAGTATGTTGACATCAATGACAACACTGGTTATGCCCATACTTGCAACAATCTCCTCATTTGTCATTGATGGCAACCTATGATGTGAAAAACTATTTTAATCATCAAAACATGTGACTACAGTCATCAATGATTGTCTTTCTCCCTGTTAGTCACTCACAGCAGCATAATTCCTTCTGCCTCTTGGGATAAAATAACCTTGGAGACACTTCCTTGAACTCAACACTATAAATGAAGTCATCTACCAACATCTTAACATAATAAAACCCCCCTCAAAACCCAACAAGATGACCCTCAGACCCTGAACTAAATCAAGAAATCCCTTTCAAAACTCAGTTTTGCCTATTTGGGTTGAGGTGCACAAATAGGTAACTACCACAATTATGATAGCCTATGAGATGGTGTTGAATAGTAAGGAATATGACTTGTGCAAGATATGGTAGGAACAACTCATGGAGAATATCACAAAAACTAAGAAATGCCTACACGAGTTTGATGTATTTCTTGGATTATATTTCTTTCTCCATACTTTATGCATAGATTACCTGGGGTTGGGGGTTATACAGAAGGGATAGACCTTTGGTGAGCTAAATAATGGCACATATAAGTTCCTTCAAAGTAGAAACCAAGGATAAAAATATTCTTAATGATTTCTTTACTATATTCCAAAAACAAATGTAGGAAAAGAAGAGGATCCCGTATAGTGTTAATAAATATGAGAATGAGGTAGTGTTTATAGTATACACAAATTACATCTACCTAGAATTAGTAGGTTTTCTTCTACCCTATGAGGGAAATGCTACATTACATGAGTAAACAACAAAAAACCTTCTAGCCATATTGAGGGATCCTAGGGCTTAAAGATTTGGCACATGGAAGGAGTTTTGTGATTCGAAGTATAGAAAGGAAGAGAAGGAAATATTTTAGAAGGAGAACGTAGAAAAGGAGACCACAAAAAGAAAGACACCATTATCTCTACAGTAACCGATATAACTAAAACACTTTCTAGGGAAGAAACAAAAAGACAAAAGGAGAAGACCCCAAGAAGGTATCAAAGATTGATTCTAATAGGTCAAAATGTATTACTAAAGAAAGAATAGTTTGAAATTGGAGATTTTGAAACAAAGGAGACCTTAGACAAAGAGGAAATAAAGAGAAAATCACTGGAATATGAGCTAAGGTGTAGGGAAAAGAAGACAAAGAAGCTAGTTCATTGCAAAAGGAAGAAAGAGGCAAACAAATCATTTCTAATCATCACAGACTCACCAACCAAGTCTGCAACTGAGGCATTGTTACAAGTGAGTGGCCATAAGAGAAAAATAGAAACAAAATAACCATATAAATCCAAGAGCCAAAATGCTGAAGAAAGGAGAAGACTAGTACATTATTTTGAATGCTGAAAGGAAGAATATTAGATAGAATAAGAGGTAAAATTGGAAGAAAAATCTCAAGAGAAGACTTGATTGTAAAAGAAGGGAAAAACATGTAAGAAGGTAGCAGTGGAAATAAAAGTAGGAGGAAAGGAAGCACATGAGGATGTTGTAGATGTCACTACACTTTATTGATTAGTGTTGTAGAAAGAGAGACCTTTGTAGGTGGCTAAAATATACCTTGTGATCATTGCAGCTGATAAGGAGAATATTTTGGAGGCCATGTTATGTCTCATGTCATCTATCCTATACATAGTAGCAAAAATATTGAAGGATTTCTTGTTGAATTTATATATAACACAACAAAAAGAGAGCTGGCATTGAAAGTTGAAGTTACATAACATAATAGAGGAGGTGGCAAAAGAACTACCACTCTCTCTTAAAGCATAATAGAACTTAATGAATCATAGGATCAAGAGCTTTGGACCAAACAAAGGGTGGATGAACTCATGCATGTAGATCATAAAGAAAAGTATGTAGTCATCAAGAGGCTACAAGTGGGGATTAGACAAGCCACGAAGAAAGGATTCAAGAAATTGCTAGCCACTAAAGAAACAAGAAAGGGACAAATAAAAAATAAACATAATCTAAAGCCACAATGAGACTACTTCCATTAACGTAAACACATTTAGACACATTCAAAAGCAAGGTGAGGCCAAAAAAGAAGATAAAATATTAGAAGAAGACCTGGAAATAGAACAAGATGAGGAGGCAAAAGAAAAACTAAGGAATAGGAAAAACAAATAAAGAAAGGTCTTTGTAGAAGGAAAAGAGACAAGTATTTGATGTGGTAGACAAAATATAGATGGATAAGGTTGCATCAAAGGAAAATAAGAACGAACAAGAGAAACCCACTATACAGAGAAGTTATCGAGTGTTGGCTAGTTCCAATTACTGGTAGTTAGTGACACTATGGATATATCAAAGAATTCATGCAAAAACATAAACCAATTACACCTTTGGTCACTCTTTCTCCAAACATAATCATATCTAGTTGATGTGGCCAAAAGTGTATCTTACACAATTGATGCTTATTTAGAAAATGGAATTTAGAGATGTGCTAGAGACTAGTGTGAAACAAGACTAGATGAATAGGTATTTGGAAGTAGAATAAATTATAGACAAGACAATTAATTTAGTTCAACAACTATAGATCATTATAAGCCCATCCTTAGCCCTATTTTTTGTAACCGACATAAGGCTTGATAAAATAAGCTAAGGGTTAGGGTTTCTGATGATGTATTGTAGCATTTGCAGTGGTATTGAGTTGCAAGGATTGCTGGTTGTAATCAGTTTGATTTACTGGGTAATAATATTGGACTCTCTGTTGGTGGATGTATCCTGAGTTTGGGTGAACCACGTTAAAACTTGTCTCTCGCTGTTATTATTTCTATGTATTTTCATTCCTCTGTTTAATCTTTATTTGCATTTAATTGATATCTTCTACTGGCTAACCATAACAAGTGGTATCAGAGTGGATTGTCTTCAATTGTCGTTTGTAGGAAGGTCTCACGATCAAGTGGGAGTCTCACGGTTGAGTGGGAGCAATGGCAGACGAGGGTAAATTGAAGGTAGATAAATTCAATGGGTAGAACTATCAGTTATGGAAGATGCAGATAGAGGATTATCTCTATCAGAAGGATTTATGGAGGCCGTTGGAAGGAATAGCCAAGAAACCGGCAACAACGACTAGTGAGGATTGGAATCTTCTAGATAGAAAGGCACTAGTAACCATTCGGTTGTGCCTAGCACCATCGGTGGCATTCAATATAATGGAAGTGAAGACAACAGATGGTCTAATGAAAGATTTGGCTAAATTGTATGAAAAACCCTCAGCCTCAAATAAGGTATTTCTCATGAAGCATTTGTTTAATCTGAAAATGATTGAAGGTGGATCTGTGATAGATCATTTAAATGAGTTTAATACGATTACTAGTCAGTTAACTTCTGTAAAAGTGAAATTTGATGAAGATGTGAGGGCTCTCTTAGTTTTATGTTATTTTCTAGAAAGTTGGAATAACTTGGTAATAGTTGTAAGTAACTCTATCTCTGGTTCAAATACTTTGAAATTTGATGATGTTGTTGGTGTTATCCTTAGCAAGGAAATGCGATGGAAAAACTCAGGAGGGTCCACATCAGGTAGTGTTTTGAATACAGAAAGCAGGGGCAGATCAAAGGAGAGAGGAAAAGGTTTTGGAGGTCATGGGAAGTCACGAGGAAAATCGAAGGACAAGAGATCCCAATCCAGAGGACAGAAGGATTGATGGTACTGTGGGAAACCAGGTCATCTGAAGAAAGATTGTTGGTCTCAGAAGAATAAAAAAGGAGACAAACAAGAAGGCAATAAGGAGGCAAATGTGGTAAGTAATAAATCTGAAGATGATGCTTTGATTCTTTCCCTAGATAATGCTAATGATTCATGGGTTTTAGATTCAGGGGCCTCATTTCATGCTATGCCCCATAGAAGTTATTTTCTTGATTATGTCCAAGGGGATTTTAGGCTGGTTTATTTGGGAGATAACAAACCCTGTCAGATTGTTGGAAAGGGAAGAATCAAGATTAAGTTACATAATGGGAATCATTGGCGACTACAAGAGGTAAGGCACATTCCAAGGCTGAGTAGGAATGTAATTTCAGCAAGGCAGCTAGCAGATGAAGGTTGCATTGTTACATTTATAGATAAAAATTGGAAGGTTTCATAAGGTGCCTTAATAGTAGAAAAAGGTGTGAAAGTAGGCACCTTATATATTTGTACAAGTCATATTGTTCCTTCTACTTTAGCTATTGTAGAAAAAAAAAACAGGTTCAGGAATAGTTGTTGCAGGTTCGTAGACACACTGTGGCATAACAGACTTGGGCATATGAGTGAAAAAGGTATGAAGGTACTTCATTCTAAGAAAATTTTATCATGTCTGAAATGTATTAATATGGATTTCTGTGAAAGTTGTGTGTATGGCAAACAAAAGAGAGTCAGTTTTCTCAAGGATGGGAAGCAAAAGAAAGATGAAAAGTTGGAGCTTGTGCATATAGATGTATGGGGACCAGCTCAGGTATCTTCTCTCAGTGGCTCTCAGTATTATGTTATATTCATAGATGATGCAACTAAGAAGGTTTGGATTTATTTCCTTATGCAGAAATCTAATGTATTTGAAACATTTAAGAAATGGAGAAGCTTGGTTGAGAATGAAATGGATAAAAGATTAAAATGTCTCAGATCTGATAATAGTAGTGAGTATTGCAGCAAAGAATTTGAGGATTATTGTTCCTTTAATGGAATTCGTAGGCAGAAAATAGTTCCAGGGACTCCACAGGAAAATAGAGTGGCTAAACGCAAGAATAGGACAATAATGGAGCATGCAAGGACCATGAGATTGCATGTTGGGCTGCCTTTAAATATGTGGGCAGAGGCTGTCAATACCGCTATATATTTAATTATTAGAGGTCCTTCAATTCCTTTGGGTTGTGGTATTCCAGAGGAAGCATGGACATGTAAGAAGGTGAGTTATTCTTTTCTCAAAACCTTCAGATGTGAAGCATTTGCACATGTAGATTTTGAAAATAGAACCAAGTTGGATGCAAAATCAAAAAAATGTACCTTCATTGGATATGGCATTGATGAATTTCATTTTAGGCTTTGGGATTTTGAAAATCAAAAAATTGTGAGAAGCAGGGATGTATTCAATGAGAAGGTATTGTACAAAGATTAGTTGCAACAGCATGAGAAGAAAGAAAAGGATTATGTGGTGTTGGATGATACTCTAAATAGTGATGTTCCAGTGGTTCCTCATGCTCCACAACAACAAGAAATACCACAAACTCCAGTGAATGTTAGATGGTCAACAAGGTTAAGTAGACCTCCTTAAAGGTTTTCATCTTCTTTGTATTTTATTTTGTTAACAAATGCTGGTGAACTCGAAGGGTGTGATGAAGCTATGTAGGTGGATACAAAGGTTCAGTGGGAGCTTGCAATGAAAGAAGAAATGGACTCCTTGTTGAAAAATCAGACTTGGGAATTATGTAAGTTGCCTGCAGGTAAAAAGGCTTTACCAAACAAATGGGTTTATAGAATGAAAGAGGAAGATGGAGGTAAGAAAATATTTAAAGTCGGGTTAGTTGTAAAACGATTTGCACAGAAAAAGGGCATTGATTTCGATGAGATATTTTCTCCGGTTGTCAAAATGATTTCTATTCGTACTATTTTAAGTATTGTGGCTACTAAAGATTTGCATTTGGAACAACTAGATGTGAAAACTGCCTTTCTCCATGGTGATTTGGAGGAGGAGATATATATGGAATAGCCCCAAGGATTTAAGGTCAAAAGTAAGCAAAAACTGGTGTGCAGATTGAAGAAGAGTTTATATGGCCTGAAACAAGTACATCGGCAATGGTATTTGAAATTTAATAGTTTTATAGCTAAGCAAGGCTATAGCCAGTGTAATTCTGACCATTGTGTTTATTTTAAGAGGTTGGATAATGACAACTACATTATTTTATGTTTATATATTGATGACATGCTTGTAGCAGGGTCTAACATGGATCACATAAGTGAGTTAAAACAACAGTTAGCATAATCATTTGCTATGAAGGATTTGGGGGTAGCAAAACAAATCCTTGGTATGAAAATTTGCGGAGATAGGAAGAACAGAAAATTGACTCTATCTCAGGCTGATTATGTTGGAAAGGTGTTGCAGATATTCCATATGGAGAATGCAGAAGCTATCAACACACCTTTGCCTAGTCATTTCAAATTAACTAAAGAGATGTGTCTTAAGACACAAGAGGAGGAAGAAAAAATGTCTAAGGTACCATATGCTTCAGCTCTAGGAAGTTTAATGTATGCCATGGTATGCACGAGACCGGATATTGCACATGTTGTAGGAGTCGTAAGTAGGTATATGAGTCATCCCAGATTGGAGCATTGGAATGCGGTAAAATAGATTCTTAGATATTTGAGAGGTACATCCAATAAACACTTATGTTTTGGGGGCTCTAATACTAATTTAGCAGGTTATGTAGACTCAGATTTGGCTGAAAATATTGATACCAGGTGGAGTACTACATGTTATGTCTTTACTCTAGGTGGGACAGTGGTGAGTTGGATCTCCAAGTTGCAAAAGGTGGTTGCTTTATCCACCACAGAGGCAGAGTATGTAGCTGCAACAAAGGCAAGCAAGGAGATGATATGGCTGCAATCTTTCATGGAAGAATTGGGCAAACAACAGAGTAACGGTTCTTTGTATACAGACAGTCAGAGTACCATACATCTTGCAAATAATTTTGCCTTGCATTCAAAGAACAAACACATACAGTTCAGGTATCACTTCACCCGGTCGATGTTAGATGATGGACAGTTAACGCCAGAAAAGATACATATAGACAAAAATCTAGTGGATATGTTTACAAAGGCAGTTGCAAGGGAGAAGATGAGCTCCTCTTTAACTTCGGTTGGTCTTCAAGAATGAAAACAAAAAAATTAGAATAGTAGAGTCCAGGGTGCTTATTTCTAGTCAGAGCTACAAGGTCAGCGGTGTTATGATCAGTCCCTAAGTGGGAGATGATATGGTGTGGAGTTTGATCAGTCTCCAAGTGGGAGATTGTTGTTATATGGAGCCTAATCAGACTCAGAGGTTAAATTTACCTCACTTTTATCAGCGCGGTTCCCCCCCAAATTATTTAACGGGGTCCAGGGGCAGTGCCCCTAGCGCACTCCTTATCGTGATATAGGGCGGGGTCGAGGGGCAGTGCCCCTGAAACCTCCAACAATTTTTATTATTTTATTAAGGCGTCGGGAGTTATTTTTATATTGGCCGACATAAAAAACCCTATTTTTTATAACCGACATAAGGCTTGATAAAAGCAACTAAGGGTTAGGGTTTCTGTTGATGTATTGTAGCATTTCTAGTGGTATTGAGTTGCAAGGATTGCTGGTTGTAGTCAGTTTGATTTACTGGATAATAATATTGGACTCTATGTTGGTGGATGTAGCCCGAGTTTGGGTGAACCACATTAAAACTTGTCTCTCATTGTTATTATTTCTGTGTATTTTCATTCCTCTATTTAATCTTTATTTGCATTTAATTGATATCTTCTGCTGGCTAACCCTAACAAATGATAGGAATAATTTAGTCAATCTTATTAAACAAGATCGACCTTCATAAATTGGTGGTACTGTAGGTGGTTGATTGTGTCATAATTATATGAGCCAAAAATATTATCGAACGACACAATTAATAATGTTAACATAACCCTTGCATATATGGTTCAAGGATGGAGGTTAATGTTATAGTTCTCATAAATAGAACATTGTATATATGAAAAATAGAACCATGTTCAGTTTTATTCTAGTTCTCATAAATCTTCTAGGGTGTTAGATTTAATTCATTCAGATGTATTTAGTTTTGTTAATGTTCTTTTGTTATCTAAGTCTTTTTCCTATGTATATTTATAGATGATTATTTGAAAAGGATACATGCATATTTTTCATAGGAGTAAATTTAATATTTTAGTTGGTTTAAAGAGTTTAAGGCTCTTTTAGAAAATTAGACTGGTAGGAAGATTAAAGTTTTGAGGACTGATAATGATAGTGAGCTTTGTTCTATAAATTTTGATAGATGTTGTATAGTACATGAGATTGAGAGACATAAGACAACTCCATACACCCCTCAATAAAATAGAGTTGGAGGAAAAATAAACATGATGTTGATGGAGAGGGCTAGGAGTATGCTTAGTGGAGCTTGCTTGTAGCAAACATTTTGAGTAGAAGCAATTGCTACATCTTGTTACTTGATTAGCACGTTTCCTACATCAACTCTTATTGACAATATGCCTATGGAGGCATGGATAGGCCAAAAGCATTGATTAAATCATCTTTGTGTTTTTCATTGTGAGGCATATGCACATGTGCCTAGGGATAAGCGGTCAATGTTGGAGAACAATTCAATGAAATGTATCTTCATCAGCTATGGTGTCTATGTGAAAGGGTACATGCTTTGGGACCTTGTATCTAAAAGAGTTTTGTACAATAGAAGTGTTATTTTTAGATAGATTTATCTTTCTTCATAGTATTACTGTTAGAAGAGGATGAGAAGAAAGATGTGGTTTAATTAATTCTAAAGACTAAGAAGGTCATGATGAGCATCGTTTAATCCTCCACTTTAAATTAGTTAGATTTATCTTTGTCAAACTAAGGTGGTGTCCTATGGCTATTTGCAATAAAGGATCAAGGAACTAAACTTACAATTCTCCTATCTAGAAAGTGAAATGCACACGCTAAATTGAAATTAGAATAATTAAAATTGCACACATCCTATTAAAATTGGAATAATTTAAATAAATAAATCTAAACTATTGCATACTTGAAATTAGACATTATTCTACTTTACATTGGAAAAGAAAATCTATTTTACTGATATAAAAGCAAATCAATTTTTGATGAAAACTATTTTTTGAATAATCTTTTACTCATTATTACAAATAAAATTTATTTAAATTGGTTGGAAGGTAACCAAATTGAACACATGGAAAACACACCTGTAGGTTACAAATCCACAAAATGGAGACATGACATAATAGACTAGCTACACAATAGAGACATTACAAAATAGTTTAAGCTATGAAATAAAAATAAACCACATAGAAAGCTAAGATATGGAATACCAAAATACGCCTTCCTTCCCTAGTGTAAGTTGACCCTTGCTTCTCTAGAGGAATAAGATTGAGTTATTGAACTAGTATATCCAAAATGCCTAAAACCTGAATTTTTTTTATCGATAATAACATAATAACATAATTTGGTATCAAGAATTGTCTTTTCTATTGCTAAGAAAATATTAATTAACACACTTTGCGTACATTTGATTATCTTCTAACTTCACTAAATTTTTCTTAGAATTTGGCAGACATTTATTTAAGGAAGATTTGTCGGTTTTCCTATGAAAAGTTCTAAATTAACTTGACTGCTTCTACAATCTAACCATCGATTTCAAGATGACTTCATTATAATTAAAAACCTATTGACACTTAACTAGAATTTCCCCACGAAGTATGGGGGAATGCTATTTATGTCACTGTATGCATTTATTGCTATGCTTCCGCCTAAATTATAGTTGCATGGTTGGCGATCAATCCCCTGTCGACTAATATTTCCTCATTTTTGATTTTAGAACATCAATCTTGTTGTACCTTTGGGAGTTGGAAAATTATTTTGTAGAACTTTGGCGCTATTTATCTGGTGATTGGTTGTTGCTTGAATTACTTTAGAGTTAGCCTTGCACTTCCTTGAAGTCAAATTATTTTGGTACAATTATCTTTGATGCTAGAAGTTGGGAGTTATCTTGCGGTTGCAACTCTATAGCTACTTCAAGGGTGCACTGCAGAGCTACTTCAAAAGTGTGATTCAAAAGCTAGACTTGGTGCTTATATAGACCAAGGTTATGTATGAAAGGTGAAAAATAATTAAAGCTAGGCATCCATGATACATGGATCTAACAAATGTTAGACATGTATAATAGGTGGAGATAGCTAGATGAACTAGCTTGATAGGAGTGTAACTCAACCTAGACTAGATAAGTGTCAATCAAGTGTATAAAGCAAGGGCACATGACAAATTAACACAACTATCTAACCATATTATCCTAACTAGATACATATAATGCACTATAGTAATAAACTAAATACAAGTAAAATAAAATGTACAAAAAACAACCCTCTTACATAAGACTATAAATGATTGGACAAAAATGCTCCAACAAGTCTTAAGTGTAATGTCCAAAGTCAATGCTCTCTTACTCTCATCATAATATAAATTCTAAGTGGGTAGTGTTTTATCTAATGTATCTAATAGATTCTTCCAAGGGTGGTACCCTATTCTAAGAAAACCCAATTATTACAACACATTAATATATTAAATTTACCAAAGATTTCGATGGTGTACAACACATATTCTTAAAATCCAAACAATCTCTCACTTGTATACATTACATAAGAACATATGAGGTTCCAATAAAATAGAATCATAGCTAGGGGTAGAAATTCTTCTAGCCAACTTGCACTATTTGTACTTTTTGGTACTCATTAGTTTGATCGGTGAATCTGCAACATTCATTGAAGTGTCCACTTTTTTTAACATAGCCTTCTTTGAAAGGAAATACAACTAATTCCTACGTAATCCAATGATCGAAACAATGCAAGGAAGCTAGATCTAAAACGTTTTCAATAACATAGTGACAATAAATACAAGATATACCTTGGGAAAACCTGTATAAAGGAAAAATCAGTCTCCAAAGCACATCGAAATGTATTACTCTTCAAACATGTTATAATACAGTCCTTGACTTTTAATTCTTCAATAGTGATCAATTGATCGAAGAGGATATTGGTCACTAAATCGCACTATAGTAATTGGAAGTTGCTTGACGATCCTTATAGTTACGTTAGTTGTAATGTCCCCTTTAGAATATTCTTCGGAATTATGCAATTGTTTTTTTTGAGTTTCCTAGCTCAATTAAAAATAGCATATATAAATGAAAATATTAAATCTGAACTGCAATTAACAAACCTTAGAATGGAACATGATTCTTAACTAATGAAAATACCATGTCAAGTTGTCACAAACCTACTGTAGATGAATGAAATCTATGATTCATACATGATAAGGGTTGGTTCTCTTTGGAATGAGTTTAGCCTCAACAACAATAAACTTCACGCTATGATCCCTTTCAAAATTGATGCCAATTAAGAGTTGAAATAATAACCTTCTCTAATTAGCAAACCACATAGGCACCAAGGAAGATCAACGATATCCTTAGGCCATGCTTATGCAATAGTGAATCCCACTAACTCCTGCCACACAAGTAATCAAATGCCTTAAAGGGATTTATTATTTACAAGAAGATTGGGTAGTTGAATTAGTCATGGATACACAAGGATAAAGGAATTCAAAATCATTTAACAAATGTGCTACAATTCTCTGAATAACATGACTTCCATAGTGGAAAAGAATAATTTGGTAGATATGTCTCAGCATCACATTAAAGGCATTGGGAATTTCAAGGTCCCACGACCTAATTAAGGGTTCAATCAATGATAAATGATAACTACCCCTCTAAGGAATGTATTCAATAAAGTGTTAAATAAATAAGTTGACTACCAACCTTAGTATGGTGATAGACTCCTTTACAACACCTATTTAAATACGTAATATTAAATGGTTTACTATAGTATTTTAGGAAATAACAATAGCACAGGGATGATATGAATTGATAGCGAATGACTAGACAATAGACATGAATATGTAAGGAATCGCACCATAATCAAACCCATGATGGAGCATAGAGATGATCACATGACATTCAGACAAAGATTCTAATGGCCATTGACAATGGATAATGTGCAGGTCAAATTGTTGGTGTATATTAAGCTTACTTAGGTGTGCACATCAGTCTATGTTTAGCCTCGAGCTATACTTGGCGTCCCTAGATTAACTTAACTAAGTTAAGTGGTTTCTTTTCCTATACTTGGAGCACCACTATTCTTAGTGAGTTTTTCCTATTCTTAGTCAATTATGCCCTATATGTACTACCTCTTGGAAGCTAATTCATAATCCCATTGTTTTGCAGTACTTGTTTTCTTGCAAATTGAGCATTCTCCTATTCGTCTCGGGTGGCTCAAATCGGTACTCGCATTCACTCAATGTTCTTGGTTTCTACATGGTATCAGAGCGGGATTGTGTGGATGTTTGTTCAAATTTTGTGAGATCTTGATAGTGTTGCTGAAGGACAAAATTCAAGGAGGTTGCAGGATCCCTCCTCTATTACTCCTCAATGATTGAAGGTGTCCAGTGAGGTCATTAATTCTACTTGAGGCGTAATCTCACGTAGAAAAGGTGTGGAAAGGGCTTGTTTTACTTGGTTAAAGGGAATTTTTTTATTGTGAAAGTAGATTTCCACAAAGCATCTTGAAGACCCAATAGGCACGATTGGGTGTGTGGACCGCAAATTCCATATTGGTAGGCCAATTTGTAAGCAAGGAGAATCCTGAGCTATTCTAGGGGCATCATCTAGCCGTCATAGGCCAAAAATAGGGGTCGTGAGGGTGTAAAAATGCCATATTAGGGTGCCAAAATACAAGAATCTTGGTTGTGATCACTACACGTTGAATCTACAGGCCTGATTCAACTCCAAAAGGGTAGCGTGGAGGCAGAGAATCAACTTACAAGAGGTTTCTGCAAAGGACGGCAGCACAAGTAACTTTTGCCTTCCATTTTCAGCCTGCAAATAAGCAAATCATCCCGTATACCTGCATATTCGCCCCTAGTATAAGCAAATCGTCCTACATCAGAGGTGAATCAAATCCTTTTTTGCCTGGTTTTTGCTCTCCTTTGCATATTTCACCTAGTTAGGGCACGTATTCTGCCTTATTTGCCCAGATTCGTGCCCTAAACTATTTTAATTTGGGGCTTCTTCTTTATTTAGTTAAAAACTATATTTAAATTTCATTTAAAAAGCTTTTTTTGCTAAATTAAAGATAAAATATCCTTTTTGATAGTTGAAAGGGATTTTTTTTCTGTGTAAAGTTTTATTTTGTCCAAAAATATATTTTTGACAAATAAAACTAAGGAGCATTAAATTGTAGGGCTATTTTTAGGCGAAAGTTGAATCTCTTGTAATTGGTGACTTGGTTGAGTGCCAAAAATTGGATTCTCTTATAAACCAATTGTTGGAATAAGGTGCCATTAACCTTTTAAATTTTAATATTGTATTTTATCCCATTTATTATTTGTAATTTGTAATTACCCATAAGGGAATGAGGTAGTTTCATTGACAGTGGTAATTCTGGAGTTACCGATAGAAGTTACAGAGTGATATATACTATTGGGAAATGTAAAACTCAAAGGTAAATGAGGGTAGGCATTTCCCTTAAGGAATCTACTATTTTAGGCATATATGCAAACTTGTCATAATGTGGTGTAAGTGGATTTATGGCAGCTATAAGTTGTCATAAGATTCCATGCATGTATGACGCATATGACACCCATTATTAGTTGTGGTTGCTATTATTAGCCCCAGGTGCCCATATTGGGAAGATTTATTCTTGGTGGCTATGACACCTCATAAGATGCTTTTACATGCTATTCTTGGACATGGGCACCCAACCTTGTATGGGTAAGTTTTTGCCACTTGGTGGTTGCATGTATGACGACATTTAATGCTTGCATGTGGGGTTATTGGAGGAGAGAGAAAGTGGATGCCTAGAATGGAGAGAAAACTCTTCTATAAGTATTTGCCATTGTATTTTTTGCTACAATACAGATTTTAGGTACTCAAGTGCTGTCGGAATGCTGTCAAGTTCAAGACTGGTGGAGAGAGTTGTTGAGTTGTTGTATTGTACGATCTTTTTCAGATAATGCAAACTTGTGCCTCTTTCCTAGTGGAGTTTTTTACCCGTAAGGGTTTTCTCCACATAAACACTATGTTGTGTGTTCAGTTTTCAGTTTTGATGTTTTTGTGTTGCATAGTTTCTTATCTATGTTTCAATATCCATTGATAATACACAGTTAAAGATTGAAGAAATTTATATTTGAATCAGATTTCCATTGAGTAGTTGTGATTTCATTTCTAACACCAATTTGGGATCGATCACACTATTTCTATAAAGTGCCATTTCCGACCCAAAATTAGATTCACTTTTGGTCATACACGAGCATTATAAGGTGTTTTTTAATTCTCAAGGGGATCATTCATAGTATTTTGTAATCAATGAACTGAGATAAAGTTCAAAACTTGGGGGGGTTCATCATGGATTTCAGTATTTATTTCAACCCTTCTATTGTCAAACTAACATTAGAGAACTATTTGTCCTTAAAACAAGGGATAAAGAATCACTGCCTTGAACAGGATCTATTGCCCTATCTCCTTGGACTCGTTCCTGAGCTAAGTGACTATAAACAAAAGAATAAATGGTTTAACAAAAAAGACATGATCTATGGACTAATAAGTCTTACTGTTTCTATAGATATTTTACATCATATAGGCCACACTAAGTGCCCTTTCACTGCTTGGACCATCATCCGACAGTTGTATGGAGATCTTGATTCTTCATATGAAAGTGATGTTTTTCTAGATAACCAGGCTCTTGTGGATGATACTGAGACTTGTATTTCCCCATCTTGTGTGGAAAATCCTCATGGGATGATCAGTCTATTTGGTTGACATGTATTGATACCCCATCTACATTGGAGGACATTCCATATCCTACAGTACCTATTGCTACTTCAGAGTCCAGTGTTGCTTTTTCAAGAGCTTTCAGTGATTCTCTATAGTAGGATCATTTATGTCTTCTAGATTCACCTCATTGGAACACATTTCTACCAGACATCTCTTGATTGTTTGTAGAGTCCCATATTTGGATCGTGATGGCACTTTGGAGGATATTTTATTTCTCTTTGATGACAGTTATCTTCAACCTGCTACTACTACAGAATTTAGAGAGGCTTCACCGAGGGCTTCCAGTGATTCTTCGCAATACATCATGTGGTATTTTCTTTGTAGCCACATGGCATGCATTGACATTCCACTTTCATACACCAGTTCTTCATATCCTTTTCTTCATGAGTCTTCACATTATTTTCAAAGGTCACTTATTTCAGTTAGGCTCGAGCCTCTTGATTTGATTGTGACTCATTTCAATATCAACATGATGAAATTTGAGCAGTGTTTTGAGACATGGTACATCATGAGACTTACCATCTCACCTCACTTCTTTGAGCATTCACCATTGGAGTTGTTTCTTCCTAATGGAAGAATTGTCATTTGCCACAAATGGATCATTTTTAGCATTCATATGTGGGCATCCTATTTTGGCACATAAGCTACTTGATTGTGGGGGGTTACATAGTCTCTTTCTCTCTCTTCTTTAAGAAGTTCTTGTCTACATCATCTCAGTCAACATGACATGGTTTTAGGCTTGGTGCAGACTCTTCATTTTCTTTTCTCTCTTTTGGCCGAAAGTTTTTTCCCACGGGGTTTTCTTCGTTTTTCCACTTTATGATAGATTGCATTGCATTGCACTGTACATGGGTACCTAATCAGGCTAGTTTCCAGGACCCATCTTCATTTATCCCACCTAAGTTATGCTTAAGAGGGGTGTTGGTGTATATTAATCTTACTTAGGTGTGCACATCAGTCTATGTTTAGCCTCGAGCTATACTTGGTGTGCCTACATTAGCTTAATTGAGTTAGGTGGTTGCTTTTCCTATACTTGGAGCACCACTATTCTTAGTGAGTTTTTCCTATCTTTGGCCCAACTATATTCTTAGTCGATTATGCCCTATATGTACTACCTCTTGAGAGCTAATTCATAATCCTATTATTTTGCAATGCTTGTTTTCTTACAGATTGAGCGTGCTTATGTTCGTCTCAGGACGCTTGAATCGGTACTCACATTCGCTCAATGTTCCTAGTTTCTACACAAAATACTAGTTTATGACAACCAAAAAAATGAAGTTTTTTTATAATTGTGGCTAGAAATTTAGGCTTATATTAACAACAATGATATAACCAAAGTTATCAACAAAGATACCAAAAATTATCTAAAATATCTGAACCTTTTCTATTATCAAGAATCTCAAGATGAAACTAGAAACATACAGTCATTCCAAAATCTGAAACTCTTGGAAACACCGAAAACTAACAATTAAAATATATTGCAAACCACACAACTCTACAAATTGGAAAAATTCCCAAATCACTGAAATTGAGATTATCAATGAAGCTTTGTGCAATTCCTAGATTGGAATTGCCTTTAATAATCCAAGAGTTTTCATTCCTAAATCCCAAGACCACAAGGGATTTTGTCCTTGGATTAAATTTCAAATGCAAGTGCTTTGAAATTGAGAAAATCTGATAATATCATCTATAGATATCTTCTATAGCTTTTTATCCATCTTTATAGAGATATTTCTTTCTTTCTTTTCCTTTCTCTTCCACTACCATCATTTAATATCTAGAATATATTTAGCTTCAAAGGTTCTCTCCTGATTTAGACTGTAATTCCCACTCCAAGAGAAATAATTAATATATTCTCCATTTACAAATGGCCCACTATCTACTTAAATAGAAAAAATAAGTTGTCCTTAACAATTTGTAAAATAATATGAGAACCAACTTATTAATATTATTTTATTACAATTATTTTCCCTATGGAAAAATAAAATATTACAAGAAAAAAATGACATCACATCAACAAATTGATGATCATGTTCAACTCTCACCTGCTAAATAGGCTATTATTTAAGGTTTCTAATTTTTGTTTGGTTTCATTAAGTTGGAAGTGTATGATTACTAGGTTTACCAAACTTAGATGAATTTAATATAAATGATTTGCTTTAACTAGTGTCTAGTTTATCACATTTTCTATTATTTATTCACTACACTTGGCTAATACATCTTTTCTTTCAACATAATAAAATAATAGAAAAATATCAAACAGATTCTAAGCATAAATGAATACGTGAGTTTAAATTTGAAATGCATAGAAAGGAAATTATAGAAGATATAAAAGCACATCCCTAGTTTTTTGTTTGGTTTCATTAAGTTGGAAGTGTAGGATTACTGAGTTTACCAAACATAGATGAATTTAAAATAAATGATGTGTTTTAACTCATGACTAGTTTATTGTGAAAATAACGAGTGTCTCAACCTATTTTCAGTGTGAGTTAACTGTGGCTGGCGAGCGCATGAAGGAGGCTTTTCACATGCAAGGATTTTGCATGTATGCAGACTTGTTGAATGTGCGATGGCATTTCGCGGAGGTATTTGCATTGATTGAAACTATCACTTGTTGAATGTACGATGGCGGATCCTTTCATGGAGGTATTTGCATTGATTGTAACTACCGTCAGTAATCAGTCGAGTCTATCTTTACCATGCATTCATCTTGACTCAGGTTTTACACTCTGAGTTTTGTTTCGAATCTTGCATGATATGATGCCATCTATTCATTGTTGTTGATGATTCTTAAATACTCCATGCCTTAGTGTATTTAGCAGAGAGAAATTTGATAATTTTTGAGACACCGTTATGCTGCAAAATTATCCCAAATTTTTGTTGAAGATTGGTGAACACCTGGAGAAGCTTAGTGCTGATATTGTATTGTAATTGTTTGTTACTGATAATACAAAGTACTATACTTTTGGTGTGTGGGGTTTTTTACTCGAAAAGGTTTTCCCCATATAAATTTGTGCATTATGATGATTATTATTTTATGCACGTATTTGAACGTGTTTCTTCCACTGTAACAGTTTAAGGATTTGTATGAATTTTCACTATCTCCCCCACATATATTAGTGTTGGAAGCATTGTTTAGCACCTCTGCTTCCTTTCAGTTAGTATTAGAGCCTGGCCAGTTTTGGTCCCGTCATTGGGTAGCAAGTTTTTTGTACTGATCTTTGGTTGAGTGGGAGTCTTTGGAGAAGTATTTTAAAATCTTGTTGCAGGAAAAAAGATGGCAGGCACATCTAGTAGAATCGAGATGGATAAGTTTAATGGCAGTAACTTCGAGTTATGGAAGTTGAAGATGGAGGATATGCTTGTGGATAGAGATCTGTGGGCTGCAATATCTGAAACAAAACCAACCAATATGACTCAAAAAGAGCGGGCTATGAAGGATCCAAAAGCCAAGGGTTTGGTTAGACTTTGTTTGGTTTATTCAGTGCTCCTGAATGTCCATGAAGAGAAGACTACAAAATCTCTTTGGAAGAAGCTTGGATATGTTTATCAGGCTAAATCCTTGGTAAACATGTTATTCCTGCGAAGGAAATAGTATTCTCTAAAGATGGAAGATGGAGGGTCTGTTGCAGATCACCTGAATGCATTTAACATGTTGATTGCTCAGTTGGGTTATATTGGTGACAAGATTGAAGACAAGGATCATTGTATGCTTCTATTATGTTCTTTGCCAGACTCATGGGATCACCTAGTTATGGCTATTGGAAGTACCACCACTAGTTCCAAAATAGATGAGGTGGTTGCATTGCTGTTGTCTGAAGAGATGCGGAGGAAATCTTCTAAGATGGCCAAGGAAGCCCTTGTTGTTTGTGGCAGACCTAAAGAGAAAGGCAATAAAAAGGACAAGAAGTCAAGATCAAAATCTTCAGGGAGATCTAAGTCTCTTGGCAAGTCCAAGGCAAAATGTTTGAACTGTAGCAAATCTGGTCATTTTCGTAAAGATTGTAAGGAGGAGAAGAAAAAGAAAGGTAAAAATAACTTCTCTGATTCTAACTCTGATAAATCCTCTCAGGATGATGCAGATGCTTTTGTTGCAGCCTTGGAAACACAT
The DNA here is from genome assembly GCA_027924645.1 of Cunninghamia lanceolata. Lineage (NCBI taxonomy): Eukaryota > Viridiplantae > Streptophyta > Pinopsida > Cupressales > Cupressaceae > Cunninghamia > Cunninghamia lanceolata. Next base: position 206,309 of record BSBN01000327.1, on the reverse strand, counting down.
GCATCAGAAGATGTGTGGTTAATAGACTCAGGTGCTTCTTTCCACATTACCTCGCATAGGGGTTGGTTCTCAAAGTATGAAGAGTACAATGGTGGGAAGGTGTATTTGGGTGATGACTCTCATCTGAAGATTGTTGGCCATGGAAGAATCAAGATTAGATTCCCTAATGGTAGAGTGAAGGGGATTGATGGTGTGCTACATATCCCAGGTTTGGCACGAAACCTTCTTTCTGTGAGTAAGTTGATTGATGTGGGTGTGCAGGTTGTTTTCTCGAGTGGAAGATGTAAGATAACTAGAGGAGCTATGGTGTTGGCTAAGGGTGTTCGGTTCGACACTCTATACAAGTTGGATGCATGCATTATTTAGTGCAATAGTTCTTCTGATACGCTGAAGAAAAGGCCTTTGGATTCTTCATCCTCACCATCAAATCTAGCAGTGAAGAAGTCTATTGTTTGTACATCTGATGTTCATGCTTTCTGGGTACCTAAGGGTGCAAATGCTTTGGATATGAAGCTTCTAGCAGAGAAGACAATGTTATGGCACCAAAGACTCGGTCATATTGGTGAGAAGGGTCTTAAATCCCTAAAAAATAAAAGCCTTGTTGAAGGCCTTGATGATTGTAATCTCGAGTTTGACTTTTGCAAACATTATGTATATGGTAAACAAAACCATGTTTCTTTTTATTCCAGCTCTCATAAGTCCTCTGGGGTTTTGGACTATATTCATGCAGATGTGTTTGGTCCTGTGAATGTTCCTTCATTAAGAAAATCTATATATTTTGTGTCTTTCATAGATGACTACAGTAGAAGGACATTTATTTATTTCCTCAGGAGTAAATCTAAAGTCTTTAACTAGTTTAAGGAGTTTAAGGCTTTGGTTGAAAATCAAACTAATAGAAAGATTAAATGTTTTAGGACTGACAATGGTGGTGAGTTTTGTTCGACAGAATTTGACAGGTTTTGTAAGAAGCACGGGATTGAGAGACATAAGACAACTCCATACACCCCACAACAAAATAGAGTTGCGGAGAGGATGAATAGGATGCTGATGGAGAGGACTAGGAGTATGCTAAGCAGTGCTGGCCTTGAGCAAAAGTTTTGGGCTGAAGCTGTAGCCATTGCATGTTATCTGATCAATAGATCTCCTACATCATCTCTTACTGAAAAGACACTCGTGGAGGCATGGTATGGTAAGAAGCCTTCGATGCGACATCTCAAAGCTTTTAGTTGTGAAGCTTATGTCCATGTTCTGAGTGTAAAGAGGCCTAGGTTGGAGAACAAGGCAGTTAAGAGTATCTTCATTGGCTATGGTGTCAGTGTGAAGGGGTACAAGATTTAGGATCCAGTGGCTGAGAAGGTTCTCCACAGCAAAGTGTAATATTTCAAGAGATGAAACCTTCCACAGTTGAGTTGCAGCTAGAGAAAGAGGAGAAACAGAAGAAGGAGGTAGTTCAGATTCTACTTACTCCGATGAAAGGTGAACTACGTACTCCTGTTGGACTTGATGATGAGGAGAGACCTAGCAGCTCTGAAAGTTCTGAAGAAGAAGAACCTCAACCTCAACAATTTTGGAGGTCTACATGTGTTAGGCAGCCACCAAAAAGGTTTGATTATTCACTAGAAAGATTTGGTTATTCATTGTTGGATTCCAGTTGTATTTTTACTTTGATTTTTAACACTGATGAGCCTAAGACTGTTAGAGAGGCTATGGGTATGAGTGATGCAGATTCCTGGATGAAGAAAAGGCCGCTTTGAAGAAAAACAATACATGGGATATGGTACCTTTGCCTAAAGGATGGAAACCTGTTGGATGTAAATGGGTGTTCAAGAAGAAATGTGGTCCTGATGGCAGTCTTGAAAATCACAAGGCACGGTTGGTCGTGAAGGGGTATTCTCAAGTGGAGGGAATTGACTATGGTGAGATATTCTCTCCTGTTGCGAAGCTAACATCTATTTGGTTCCTATTATCACTTGCAGCTGCATATGATCTAGAAGTGGAATAGATGGATGTGAAGACAGCGTTCCTTCATGGCGATTTGAAGGAAGAGATCTATATGTCACAGCCAGAGCATTTCGTGGTAAAACGTAAAGAAAATCTAGTTTGCAAGTTGAAGAAGTCTTTATATGGTCTTAAGCAGTCTCCTAGAATGTGGTACCAGAAATTTGACACCTTTGTGTTGTCTTTGGGATTTCTGAGATCTAAATCTAACCATTGTGTATATTACAAATCTAATAATGGTCCCATTCTCATAATTGCATTGTACGTAGATGATATGTTGTTTTTTGGGAATGGTATGAGTTTGATTTCAGATCTGAAGTCTCAGTTGTCAGCATAGTTCGAGATGAAGGATCTAGGTGCAACAATATATATTCTAGGGATGGAGATCAAAAGAGATAGAGCTAGCAAAAAGCTTTGGTTAAGCCAAAGCAACTATGTGAATTCAGTATTGGAGAGATTCAACATGGCAGCTTGCAAGAAATTAGTTGTTCCAATGATGCAGGGGACAAAGCTTTATGTGGAGGATTGTCCAAAATCTCCTACTAAGATGGAGGACATGACTAAAGTACCATATGCGAGTGTTTTTAGCAGTCTAATGTATGCAATGGTTTGTATGAGGCCAGACATTGCCCAAGCAGTGGGAGTCCTTAATCAGTATATGACTAATCCTGGGCGGGTATATTAGGATGCAGTAAAGAGAGTGTTCAGATATTTGTAGGGTACTTTCGAGTATTCCCTATGTTATCATGGTTATCCTATTGGTTCTTAACATTCTATAAGTATTCATGGATATGTAGATTCAGATTGGGCAGGTGACATTTATAGAAGAAGATCCACCGTTGGATATGTGTTCACGATGAATGGTAGTGCTATAAGTTGGATAAGTGGCAAGCTGTAGTCTCTTTGTCCACGACAGAAGCAGAGTACATGGTAGCTACTCATGCTTGCAAGGAAGCCATTTGGCTTAAGAGGTTGTGTTCAAATATTGGTTTTGATGTAGGACATATTACTATCTCTTGCGATAGTCAAAGTGCCATTTGCTTAGTAAAGAATCCCACCTTCTATTCTAGAACAAAGCACATTGATGTTCAGTTTCATTTTGTTCGTGATATGGTAGAAGATGGAAAGGTGATATTAGAGAAGGTTGACACTTTGAGAAATGTTATAGATGCATTGACGAAGCTAGTGAGCACATAGAAGTTCAGATGGTGTGTTGTTTCCATGGGCCTTGGGGCCTTGAGTAGTTGATTATAGATGTCTCATGATAGGACTTCGACAAGTGGGAGAATGTTGAAAATAATGAGTGTCTCAACTTGTTTTCAGCGTGAATTAACTGTGACTGTCAAGCGCATGAAGGAGGATTTTCACATGCAAGGATTTTGCATGTATGCAGACTTGTTGAATGTGCGATGGCGAATCTTTCACGGAGCTATTTGCATTGATTGAAACTGCCACTTGTTGAATGTGTGATGGCGGATCCTTTCATGGAGTTTTTGCATTAATTGTAACTATCGTCAGTAATCAGTCGAGTCTCTCTTTACCATGCATTCATCTTGACTCACAGAGTTTTGTTTCGAATCTTGTATGATAGGATGCCATCTATTCATCGTTGTTGATGATTCTTAAATACTCTATGCCTTAGTGTATTTAGTAGAGAGAAAGTTGATAATTTCTAAGACATCGTTATGCTGCCAAAATTATCCCAAATTTTTGTTGAAGATTGTGTTAGGGTTAGCCGGCAGAAGATATCAATTAAATGCAAATAAAGATTAAACAAAGAAATGGAAATACACAGAAATAATAACAACGAGAGACAAGTTTTAACGTGGTTCACCCAAACTCGGGCTACATCCACCAAACAGAGAGTCCAATATTATTATCCAGTAAATCAAACCGATTACAATCAGCAATCCCTGCAACTCAATACCGCTGCAAAATGCTACAATACAATACCAAAACCCTAACCCTTAGCCGCTTTTATCAAGCTTTTGTCGGTTACGAAATAGGGTTTTCTTATGTCGGTCTATGAAAAAATAACTCCCAGTGCTTTATAAAATAATAAAAAACCGTGTGAGGTTTCGGGGGCATTGCCCCCGAGTCCCCACGGGGGCGCTGCCCCTCGACCCCACCATGTATCGCGACAGGGAACGTGCCAGGGGCACTGCCCCTGGACCCTGCAAGGGGCGCTGTCCCTTGACCCCGTCTTGGGGGCGCTGCCCCCAAACCCCCGCAAGGGGCGCTGCCCCTTGACCCCGTAGGAATTTAGGGGGAAATCGCGCCGATAAAAGTGGGGTAAATATAACCTCCGAGTCTGATTAGGCTCCATATAACAACAGATTGGTGAACACCTGGAGAAGCTTAGTGCTAATATTGTAGTGTAATTGTTTGTTACTGATAATACAAAGTACCGTGCTTTTGGTGTGTGGGGTTTTTTACCTGGAAAGGTTTTCCCCACGTAAATCGGTGCATTATGATTATTATTTTATGCATGTATTTGAATGTGTTTCTTCCACTGTAACAATTTAAGGATTTATATGAATTTGCACTATCTCCCCCACATAGATTAGTGTTGGAAGCGTTGTTCCACACCTCTGCTTCCTTTCATTTATCACATTTTCTATTATTTATTCACTACATTTATATAATCCATCTTTTCTTCCAATATAATGAAATAACAACAAATATCAGACATATTCTAATCATAAATGAATACGCAAACTTAAATTTGAAATGCATATAAAGGAAATTATAGAAGATATAAAAGCACGTCTGTAGTTTTTTTATGTTGGAGGATTGTAGAAGGCTGATAGAGGTTAGAGGAAGGATTTTGGGATTGCGTTGAAGACTAAAACTATATCAAACACCTATGTTTTAAAAGTCATGCTCTTGTTGAAAGTAACGCTTGTGTCTAGAGGGGTCACTCCTGTCTAAAAGTTATTGCTCGTCTAGAGTGGTTACTTGTGGTTAAGAGGGGTGCCTGTCTAAATAATAGATGCTTGTGTTTAAGTCTATGAATGATCTACAATGTTCAAGAGTTGCTCGCCTTATTTTTGTGATACCTAATTTGCATGTAGATTCAAGCATGTCTTATGTATTGATATATTGCATATTGAAGTTTAGAGGGGAGAAAAGTAGTTAAATATATATAGTAGACTCCCTCCTCAAGTAGCCTAGGGTGGCATGTGAGGCCTACCTTTTCATTCCCTTATATTTGACTACTTTATTTTACTATTGGTGATACTTACTGGACTTGTGGGATTGTTGATCCCAAATTTTAGGACTATTAGACCTTATACTTTATGTGGATTTATTATGTTGTGGTTACACCTTGATATTGATTCATTGACGATGTTAGACATATGATTTACATTATGATGCTACTGGGATACTATTCATGTGATTTTAGTTAGAAATTTATTATGAGACCTTATCTTGTGATGGATGTTTGAAATGCAAAATTTAGATGTTTTAATTATGACGAGATTTCTTGATGTTTATATGATCTTGTGATGATGTGAGTGTATGTTTCAATTTGCTTCGGCTATTATATATACTTGTGGGATTAACAATTAATTTGAGTGCGCAGGTGTTTCTAACGAAGCCACGAATACTCGGAGATCATTCCACACACTGTGTTGTTTTCCCATGTGAAGCCGATCTAGTTCCAAGAGGAACCAAGATCAACTATGTTGCATGATGAATTTTTGTGATGTTGTTGCATGGTGTTAGTTGGCTTAGGTCTACCCTTCTTTTATTTGGTTTCTAATTGGTGTTGTAAGTTGTAGTGTCATTTGAATTTTATTTTTTGAGTTATAATTTTTGTGACCGCTTTTATGTGTTTTTACTCAACCTTTGGTGCTCAAAATGGGTTAAACTTGACCCTGGGTTGTACCCCTAAGGTCTAGGGGTCATTTGGGCTTGTGTAACCTTATGTAAACTTCCATTTGGTCACTTTAACTTCACCCTGAAGTAAAGTGACGAAAATGGAAGCTTGGGAGGGAGAGGATGAGTGGGTCAAACACTCAACCTCTTCCTTTCCTCTTCCCTAAGTTGGGGGAGTCTTCAAGACCCCTTAATTGTGGAGGACTCTACTCCAAATCTTTCCCACAATTGGTGAGGGTACCTTGGGGTTGAGTGGTCCTTCTTAGGAGGAGATGATTGGGGCACGTGGCACCCACTCTTTTGACTCCACCTTTCTTTCCCACATGTTTAAGAGAGGACAAGTGGAAGGGAGAAAGACTTGGAGGATTGGGTGAATGGCATGTGTCACCACCCCATTCCAAGAGTCTTGCAAGTAGTTGGGTGGAGGAGTGAGGAGGTGATATGTGTCACCTCCCCATTCCTCAAGGCTCATGAGAAGAGCCTATTTTAATCCCTCTTGAAAGGAGGGAGGGGGTTGTTGAATTTTTGGCAATTTTTTATTTTAATTATTTTGGGAAAAAGTTAGAGGGAAATTGGTGGCTCAACTTGGAGAAGGAGTTAGAGGAGCTCTTATCAACTATCTTCCATTTGGGCTTTATAAGGTAGGATTCAAGGCAAATTCCTTTCCTTATGCATTTTCTTTACTTGCATGTTGTGTGTGTGTGAGTTCATTTTGTTGATTTTACTTTGTGTTGTAGGAAAATTGGGTATGGGAGTTGTGAGAGCCTCTCCTACTTGGGAGAAGATGCTCAACATGTGTAGGGTGGGGGAGGAGTGTACCTCCTCGGGGTCACATCCTTGGGTTCATGGAGTCTTAGCCTTGAGGGCAAAATTGAGAAATTGAGCAATATGTGTGTGATAGGTGAAAGTCAGGTGTGGAAGATCAGACATAGTCATGAAACCCTAACCCTACCATCATCAAGGAATCTAATCTAAATGAAATCAAAAGAACAATGCAATTCAAGCATAACATCACCTAGACCGTGCGATTCCTTGTTTGAGAGAGAGATGTGGACTGCTTCTTCAACAATAAGCAATTACAAAGCTGAAAGCTGCCATTGATGGATGATAAAAGCTCAAATGCTCAAATGCTCAAGATGATAATGTAGGTGCTATATGATTGCTGGATCACTAGATTGCTGGATTGCTGGATTGCTGTCTATCTCATATGGAATGAAAGGGTGTTTATATAGAACTCAACCAAGATCAATCAACGGTGGAGATTCAGAGGCTATGTGAATGGCTAAGATTGAAAGTTACTAAATTTAGGTCCAATTAGTTGTACATGTGAAAGATTTTAAATGAAAGTTGTCTTACAACACATGATGAATGGGAAATGGACAAGTGTTGAAAAGTGATAAATGATGAGGGCTTAATTCAAATAAAGTATTTGAATTAGTTAGGATATGAGTTGGAAATTAATTAAATAAATAAAATTTATTTAATTAATAGGATAAATGCATAAAATGAGATAAGACATGATGTGGAATTAATTAAATAAATACAATTTATTTAATTAATTGGCTAAGTGAATGAGAATGGGATTTTAATTAAATAAATAAAATTTATTTAATTAATTAGCTAATGGATTAGTGATTTAACAAGGTGTCGCTAGACATGGACAAATTTGGGTGTCTACATTTTGCCCCTCTTTGATACAATGTTCGATAGAACGTTGTGTCAAAGAAGATGTGAGATGCGTTCGATAAACAAGTTATGCCCCAGTGTAACTGGCAGGTGATGCCCCCTCGAGAGGTAAGCCAGGCGAACCAGGAAGGGCTGGGTTGGCTCTCGATAGAAGAAAAGGCGGAAAAGAGGGCAGACGCGAAGGAAAGGGGGGTTGCATGGCAGAAAATAGGCTGTGGCATAGAAGAATTAGGGTTTGGAGAAGGGCTATAAGTAGGTGCTGCAAGGGCAAATAGGCTCATTTGTGCTCATTTGTGCTTAGAAACTTAGAAGAATCCAGAGATCCTGAGAGTGAGAGTGGCAGAGCTAGCAGGATGGTGATTCCACGCAGAGATCATCGTGCAGAGCGAGTGAGGACACATGGACGACCAGAGGGAGCAGGCGCACCGGTATGTTTCAAAACTTTTCCCAAAAGCGTGCATTTAATAGCCTAGAAGCGTAATTAATTCACACACGTCACCAAAAATGACTAGGTTAGGACATAGCACATATAGGTCGCTTATGTAGGAATAGAGATCGCTTAGAGTAGTTCAGCTCGCATATGGGCGCGGGTAGGTCGCTTATGGAAATGAGGTCGCATCCTGTCGGCGGGAAAAACACAGTCGAAATGCGCGTATGGAGGGAAACTAGTCGCTTATAATCAAATAGTAGTCGCATAAGGTTGTTTAGCTCGCTTAGGCCTAGAAACAGCGCGCATAAGGTAAATGACTCACGTCTAAGGCTAGAACAAGCGCATATAGTGATTGGGCTCGCTTATAAGGATAATAGAGGCGCATTTAGTAAAAGAGCTCGCTTTTAGGAAAAAGAAGGCCGCATATAGCATATAGCACACCTAGAAAGCAAGGATCAGCGCTTATAGAAGTAGAGCTCGCCTTTAGTGAAACAGTAAGCGCATAATGTAAAAGAGCTCGCATATAGTCAAAACAGAGGCGCATGTAGTGAAATGGGTCGCATTTGGTCAAAATAGTAGCGCATAAGGAAATGCGGTCGCTAAGAAGCTAGGAAAAAGCGCATATGGTAAAGTGGACCGCGTATGGTAGGTGGAAGGTAGAATAGCAAAGAGAGAAGGAAAGTTTGATATGGATAGCTAACGGAATGAGCTAACCAGCGTAAATGGATGATGCAGGATGTACTACCGCCATTGTTATCGCGAGAGCCCCATCCGAGAGATTTGCGGCTAGTAAGATGGTTGGATGCAGAGGAGCTGCTGGTGTTGGAGATCCTGGGCTTAGAGCATGTGTCACGATTAGAGCCAGTTCAGGCACATCGAGGGCTGATGACTGCGATGGTGGAGCGATGGATGAGCGAGCACAGTTCATTCTTATTACCGACAGGAGAGGCGACCATCACCTTAGAGGATGTGTTCCGGATCTTGAGGATTCCGATAGATGGGGATCGTGTAGATTATGATCCGGAGATGGGTCCAGCTGCATTCAGGAGATTGTTTGGGACACCAGACATCGGAGCAGAGGGTTTAGAGATACCGATGGGGAGGATGGAGGAGCTCTGCGACAGATTGCAGCGAGTGGTAGTGGCTATCATTAGATGGCTAGTGGGTGATAGGAGAGCGAGAGGTTTTCCCGTAGGATGGGGGATAGTGATGGAGGGCATGTTCTCCTATGGCACGAGATATGCATGGGCAGAGTGCGTGTTGGGACAGCTCTATCATTACCTGCATGATTGTGCGTACATGTTTGGAGCCAGTATGTCAGCAGGAGTGACAGTTTTGCAGGTATGGGCATATGAGCACATTCCGGTGACGAGACCAGAGGGATGGGTTGCTAGAGCAGCAGGAGAGCCATTTGCACGGATGTATAGAGGAGCCTTGACGTATCGACAGCGCCGAGGGGTGGTATATTGGCGGCGGAGATTAGATGAGATAGACAGATTTGTATGGAGGCCATGGCTAGGATGTGAGCAGTGGGAGGAGGATGCCGAGCTTGCCTATGCTAGACAGGCGAGGTACATTTTTGGACGCGGCGTGTACATTATAGAGCGTTATTTGCCCGAGAGAGCCCTGAGACAGTTCGGAGAGGCACAGGCAGTACCTGTAGGTGATGCCGTTTTTGGGAGGACGAGACAGGAGGTGTTCGATTGGGGTCCAGAGGTTGTGGTGGACACAGCCTTGGCAGAGAGAGATGGACTGCAGCCAGCAGCATGGCAGTGGAGACAGGGTCCTGCAGATCCAGGCACATTGCCAGAGTACGATGTATACTGGGCGACAGCTAGGCCGACTCGGTTGACACGAGATGGGGAGATTGGAGAGATTGGGATGGAGAGACCAGTGCGGAGGCGACGACGACGAGCTCCACCAGCACAGGCAGTAGTGCCAGCCGCACCAGGGATACAGATGCCAGGGCAGGTGCCAGGTCAGCCTGCTATATTAGCACAGCCACAGGCACAGATCGGAGCAGGAGATGATGTGGGTATTCAGCAGCTGCGGAGATGGATCAAAGAGGAGAGGAGATGGAGGCAGCGGGCACAGATGAGGCTGAGGAGAGTGGAGATGGATAGGCATCAGGCCGTGATTAGTCTGCGGCATGCTAGAGCACAGGCACAGACTTATCAGGCTCAGCTACAGTTGGGAGCTCAGAGAGGAGATGGACAGGATGACGGTGCTCTCGCTAGAGTTACGGGAGAGAGGGATACAGCTAGGCAGCATGAGCAAATGATGAGGCTTGAGCGAGATACTGCAATGCAGCAGGAGCAGGCTATGAGAGCAGAAAGAGATGGTCTGCGAGCTGAGAGAGATAGGGCAGTGCAACAGCTGCAGGGGATGACTAGTGAGCGAGATAGAGCAGTGGCTGCTTTGGGGACTGATGGAGCTACCATGTACTTAGCCACACAGCTGACAGCGGTACAGGCCGAGCTTCGGAGAGTGCAGGGTGAGGCTGAGTATTATAGAGGCTTATATTATGGAGCTGTGCCGGCAGAGCAGAGACAGCCTAGCTTCAGGAGTAGGTCAGGGGCTTCGAGCTCACGGAGGTCAGGTGGATCTCGATCAGTAGCTTCAGTGATGGGGCCACCGAGACATGAGGGACCAGGTACAGGACCTGTTGGTGGTGGTGGTCAGGGCGAGGGAGCTGGCAGTAGTCGCTAGGGCATACCTTGTTGACATTGTATCATGATGAGGCCTAGAGCCATTGTTGTATATTCATTCTTTTCAGGGTTCAGCTTGTATTGTAGACACTTGTATTTTGACACACATGTATATATATATATATATATATGGCAGTTTTGGTGATCTATATGATGTTATAATGGTTGTGATGTTGATATTATGATGGCTATGCATGTTATGTGTATGGATTATATATGGATTATGGATGGATGTTTATGCAAATGGTAATGAAATAGAAAATGTTTGAATATGTAAAAAGGTAATGATAGGAATAGATGTATGCATATAGGTAAATGGAAATGAAAGATATATATATAATGGACTTATGTATGGCTAACACTTGTTTTGCAGGAGCGGGAAATGGAGAAAGGATGATAGATATGATTGATCTTGGCTGAGGATGATGGAACGAATGGATAGATAGAATGAATAAGATAGGATGATGATGGGCAGCTTTCAAGTAATTGCTCAAAATGAAAAGAAATGCAGTCCTTATGTTTGATATAGCATATGGATGTTATACACCAGGGTATAAGAAACCAAGGTGTCAAGGTATCCAATGCATAACTAGCATGTTACAATCTTGTCTGAACGCATGTGGTCAAGATGTGGAGCCAACATGCACAAGATATGAATAACAGCTAGTGTTGGACTTTGACGCTACAGACAATGGTTTGAGCTTATCTCCACTACACATAATGATAGCTTGCTGGTTATATGTATGGAGTTAGTCTTAACATAGAATAGTCTCAAAGGCATAAGAGACTGTTTAGCTTCTCAGATGCTAGAGATATTGATATGTAAGATACTAATCCCAACACGTACAAGATACCAATACGCATAGGAAGAGAATAAGATCATCCCGCAAACACGGCATACGAAAGCTATATGACCATGCCCCAGTCTTTACTTCATCACAACATACCAAGATATAAAGAGATCAAGGCAGTCTTGACTAGGTATAGAAAAGGGACAAAAGATAAATCAAAAGATAAAACAAAAGATACTGTCATCACGTTCTCTTGCCAAATTTGGGTGCTCTTGGATAGATTAAGCTGGCGCCTTGTTAAAAGGAAAGTTACATCCTGTTGAAGGCTAAAGTTGTTGATAAACTGCTATAGCAAATGTTGGCTTAAGGCATGCGGACAAATAGCTTCTAGCTTACCTTTGATTGGTTAAAGTGCTGGAGCTTGCAATAGACAATGGATTGCTTCCTGTTTGAGCTGATCAAAGAGAAGAAGATGGATGATGCATGAAGATGAAGAAGATGGGGAGGATCATCTGTGCTTGAGTACTGGAAACTTCCTTCGTATTCCAGACTGCCTACATACCCTGTATCCACGGGATCAAAGCACATTTACGATGAAGATGAGACATGATGAATATGTAGTTCTGGGTTTTATTGATGATGTAAGTGATGAAAGATAGAAGAATGTGAGCTGAAAGATTGAAGGATGTTTAGAAGAAAAGGTGACAGATGACTGATGAAAGAGGCTATCGTCTTAGCCTGAATCAAAGTGCTTCCTTCGCATCTCAGATTGCCTACATACCCTGTATCCATGGGATCAAGGCGTCAACGATAGAGCTAGATGTAGTTCTTATTGATGTGGCTAATCGATTGGATGTTTGATCAAGCAATGTTTGTTGCGATTGTTGGATGAATGTGGATGGATTTGTGAAGGTATGAGTCCTGGTTGCAAGTCGTTAGGTCATATTTGTCGGTGGACATGTGCCATGGCTGAAGTTGATAAGGTGTGTTGAGTTGTAAGCTGAGTTGTTTGATGTGTTATGAGCTAGAGATAACAGGATCCACTTCCAAATAAGACTCAACAAATGCCCCCAGTGTGGGATGAGGTTTATTATGCAGACGCGACAATGCAGAAAAGATGTGGCCAAGATGCTAAGGTGCCAAAAGATATAGATATCACGACAATGTCTCAAGTATGGCAGTTAGCATTGACAAAGGATGAAGATGAAAGGCTATGTGTGAGATTGCGATAGGGCTTATGAGCATGGCTGATACAAGATGCAGTGGGGAAAATGATCAAACGAACCAAACAAATGAGGGAAGCTGGTCACTACACATAGCGCCTGTTTGCTAGGTTTTCACTATGGTACTTATCCAAGGCGCCTGTTTACCAGGTTTTCACCAGAGGACGGATTATTTATTGGATGTTTTTATTTTTATTTTTATATATATATATATATATTTTTTTTTTGGATTTTTTGATTTTTTTGATTTTTTGGGGGATAGCTGAGATTCATGGATAAAACTTCTTGAGATGAACGCTGTTGACGGGTTCATCCAAGGGAATGCCTTCAAGTGTTGACAAAGTGTATGCACCGGATCCATAGACTGCTGTGATAATGAAAGGACCAAGCCAATTTGGTTCAAACTTGCCCTGTTTCTCCCGATGCTGTTGATTCCTTTGGTTTTCTTTAAGGACAAGGTCGCCAACCTGAAATCTGCGTTCTCTGATCTTTTTGTTGTAGCTGCGGCGTAGCCGGTTTTGATAGACTTGAAGATGGTTCAATGCTGTAAGGCGGCGTTCATCTAAGAGCTCAAGATCATGGAGTCGGGACACTCGATATTCTTCATATGAGATAGTATGTTGCAAGGATATGCGCAAAGAGGGGATCTCCACCTCGATAGGCAAAATAGCTTCAGTGCCATAGACGAGAGCATAGGGTGTGGCGCCAGTAGGAGTTCTAACACTTGTTCTATATGCCCATAAAGCAGGATGCAGTTGTAGATGCCAATCTCAACCAGCTTCATTAACAGTCTTTTTGAGGATCTTGATGATTGTCTTATTAGAGGCTTCAGCTTGACCATTGCTCTGAGGATAATAAGGCGTAGAGAACCTATGTTGAATATGGAACTTATTGCAAAGATCTCTAACCTCTTGGTTCTTGAAAGGCCGGCCATTATCTGTGACAATAGCTTGAGGAACTCCATAACGGCAGATGATGTAATGTAAGAGGAATTTAGCTATTTGTTTACCTGTGATGTAGGTCATTGGTATGGCTTCTACCCACTTTGTGAAATACTCAGTGGCAGTGATAATAAACTTATGACCATTTGATGAAGTAGGATGGATTTTACCCACAAGATCAAGTCCCCATTGCGAAAAAGGCCATGGAGTGACAATAGGCTGAAGCTCATGTGCTGGTGCATGTATTAGATCTCCATGTTTCTGACATTGTAGACATCTCCTTGCAAATTGTTGGGCATCTTTTTCCATAGTTGGCCAATAGTATCCTGCTCGCAGAAGTTTCTTAACAAGGCCAGGGCCAGCGGAATGCGAACCGTAGACACCTTCATGTACTTCACGTAAGGCCGTTTTTGCTTCCTCGGAATCAAGACATCTAAGAAGGATACCATCAAGACTCCGGCGATAAAGGGTGTCTCCTAAGATAGTGTAACGAGAGGCTCGACGGATAAAAGTTTTACGCTGGGTGTTGGATAGTTGAAGAGGCAAGGTGTGATTATGGAGATACTCGTATATATCTTTGTACCACAACGAGTTGGGACCAACAATCTCACATATGAGCTCAGACTGTGGAACTTCAAATGCTGGAATCAAAAGCTGTTCGACCAAGAATTCACATTTATGGGTGTTAGATGGCATGTCTAAAAGAGATCCAATCATAGCCATGGCATCTGCTGCTCTGTTTTGTAGTCTTGGAATTTGCTCGAAGGTAATGTCCTCAAAATATTGCTTGAAATCGTCCACCATTAGCTTGTATGGAAGAAGCTTCTCGTCTTTTGTTTGATATTCATCTAAGACCTGTTTGATAACCAGCTGAGAATCGCCAAAGACTTGTAACTGTTTGATAGCCCATTGTACTGCCATGCGCAAACCTGTTATTAAAGCTTCATACTCTGCTATGTTGTTGGTACATGGGAATGCTATTCTGTATGATTTAGGTATGCAGTCTCCTTGGGGAGTGACAAACAAGATACCTGCTCCAGATCCGTGTTGAGTGTATGATCCATCAAAGTATAGCTGCCATCGTGCTGGAGAGCTTAAATTAAACAATCCTTCATCAGGGAATTCTGGATATATTGGCTGAATGTCTGTGATAGGTGCTGCAGCTAATTGATCAGCAATGACTTGTCCTTTAATAGCTTTACAGTTCACATATTGTATGTCAAACTCACTCAAGATCATAACCCATTTTGCTAATCTCCCTGTGAGAAGTGCTTTTGAAAGGAGATACTTGAGGGGATCCACATTAGAGATGAGCTTTGTTGTTTGGTTCAACATATAGTGTCGCAACTTTTGGGAAGCAAACACTAATGCTAAACAAGCTTTTTCCATGAACGAGTAATTGAGTTCATATCCCACAAGGGTTCTGCTAATGTAGTAGATGGCTTGTTCTTTTCCTGAATCATCATGTTGAGCTAGAAGTGCACCCAATGTTGCGGTTGTTGATGATATATAAAGCAGTAATGGACGATCAAGTACAGGAGGTATTAACACAGGAGGTGTTGCCAAGTATTCCTTTATCTTATCAAAAGCCTGTTGACACTTTTCATCCCACTTAAAAGGTTCACCCTTACGAAGAAGATGCTGAAAAGGATGACATTTATCTGCGAGTTGTGAGATAAATCTGCGGATAGATTGTAGCCTACCCTGTAAACTGCGGAGCTGTTTGAGATTCGTTGGTGGAGGCATTTCTATGATAGCTTTTACCTTAGCTGGGTCCACTTCTATCCCTCGTCGAGACACAATATATCCCAATAGTTTGCCTGATGTTACACCAAATACACACTTCTTTGGGTTTAGTCTGACTTGGTATTTTTCTAATCGATCAAAAATTTGTGCCAATACTTGTAGATGTCCTTCCCTTGTCTTAGATTTTCCCAGGATGTCATCAACATAGTCTTCCATGATAGTATGAAAAAGGTCATGAAAAATAACTGTCATGGCTCGTTGGTAGGTAGCTCCAGCGTTTTTAAGACCAAAAGGCATTACAACCCAGCAATATGTGCCCCATGGACAAATAAAAGACGTTTTATCTTGGTCTTCCTCTGCTATTCTGATTTGATTATAACCAGAAAATCCATCCATCAAAGATAGCATTTCATGTCCTGCTGTAAGATCAACAATGTTGTCTATGCTTGGTAATGGAAAATCGTCTTTAGGACATGCTTTGTTAAGATCTCTAAAGTCTGTGCAGCAGCGAACTCGTCCATCTGGTTTGGCTACAGGTACTAAGTTTGAAACCCATTCTGGATAATCAATAGGCTTTATGAACTTTGCTTCTAACAGCTTCTGAATTTCTGCTTTGACCAATAAGGCAACTTGTGGATGCATTTTGCGCAACTTTTGTTTGACAGGCTTTGCATCAGGGAATACTGCTAAATGATGTACCACAAGTGAAGGATCTAGTCCCGGCATGTCTGCATAAGTCCATGCAAAATTTATAGCTCTTCTCAGAAAAAATGCTATGAAGTTCTTTCGTTCTTGCTCTGATAGTGATGCTGCCAAAAAAGTGATCTTCGGATTCTGTTCTGTTCCCAAGTTCATGTCTTGTGATTTTTCAACTAGCACAGTTGATTTCTCATGGTAATCGGCGGCAACAGGAAGATCAAATCCCTCATCCTCAGGCACCTCAGAGAGGTTTTCACCTTCGGATACGTCCTTTATTTTTACTTTTTCACGGTCAAGAGGCGCCTTGCGGTTTTCACCTAGTGACCTATTTTGTTGAATTTTGTTTATTTCACTTTTGCGACCGAAGGATTTGATACTTCCGCCAAAATATGCTAGTTTAGGTAATTCCATCATGAAACCTGCTTTGTGATCACCTAATGGGATACCTTGTCTCAAACCCATGAATTCTGCAATGGCTTCGTCATTTTCAAATGTATCTAATATCGGTGCCCCCTGTTGGTCCCAATCGATGAGGTCAGGATATACGAGTGAAAGGCTAATGGAGGGATCGTGATGGCTAGAGGAGGTTGCGGAAAACATGAAGATGGAATGTTCTTGAAAAAGGTCGGTGATATGAAGGGAGGAGTCATCGATGATATCCGAGTTAGAAGTCTCTCCTACCAAGGAAGGTCCAACGTCAATATCGGAAATACACTTAATGTCTTTGGGTCGTGGTACCTCCGGTTGGTAACCAAGGCCTTGCTTATTAAACTTCTTAGACACAATAAGGGGCTCAATAGGTCCTTGTTCCTGTGATCCCAAGCCGCCATGTCCTTTATAGCCCATGTTCTTTATGATACGAAACCCGTTGTTGTAGCGCTCTACTTCAAGTTGGACTTGGTCATTTTCATCAAAGAATATCCAAGAGTTGATGTCCTCAATGTCTTCGTCATCCAAGAAACCACCTTTAATGAATACGGTAGGGGGAGCTTTGATAACAGCGGAAGGTGAAGTGGGCTTAGATGTAGAGGGCTTACCGTGGGATTTAGGAGATAATGGAAGGGTACCAACGCAATAGGATTCCTGCAATTTGTATTCACCAGGGCCATGTTCGGTATATTTGATATGGAGGTTGGAAGCGGCTTTGCTAGATGAGGGCTTGAGGAGATCGGATGGGTCTACATAGGAGGACGACGGATATGCCTCGGTGTTGATAGGGATACGGTTTGGACTCTGATATTTAGCTTGAAAGGCACGGCAAAACTCAAATGGATTGGGATCAGCTTGAATGGTAACTTCAACACCCTTATGTGGAAATTTAAGGCATTGGTGATATGTAGATGGAACTGCTTTAAGGGTATGGATCCAAGGGCGACCGAGGATGATGTTGTAAGGCAGATCAATATCAAGAACTTGACAGCGAGTTTCTGTAATGACCGGCCCAACTTGAATAGGCAATAAGATGATCCCTTCGGTATCTCTTTCAGCGTCATCATATGCTCTGATAGTTATAACTTTGGAAGTGTCAACATCTTTCTCAGAATATCCCAATTGCTTGATAAGTTTCAAAGAACATATATTTAGACTAGCTCCCCCATCTATCAAGACTCGTTTGATACGGCGTTGGTTAACAAATACTTCAATATGGAGGGCCTCATTGTGTGACGGATGAATGGAGGATTGAAGATCTTTGTCGGAAAAGGTCAAATGACAAGGGGCTGCAATGCTAGCGACCATAGATTGAAATTGTGTGATATTAATATTTTTAGGCACCGAAGACTCTTGTAAGGCCTTATCAAGGATAGCTTTATGTGCGGGGGATATGCGAAGCAGCTCAAGGATAGATATGTGTGCGGGTGTTTTACCAAGGTGATCCAAGAGGTTATAGTCAGAGAGAGGTCGAGGAGGATGAGGAGGTGCTCCTTGAATGGTAACTCGACCTCTGCGCATGGTTACGACACAATCAGGTGCTCTCCCTTGGACAGTAATGGTAGAAATGCGAGCATGGTCAATGCGGCCAATGGTAGCTGATGCATAATTATAGGGAATAGCATTTCCAGCTTGAAGATTATTTGTCTGATCATGAGATGGAAGTGGATTCTTGAAAGTCTCTAGATCATAATTTGATGTGGATTGTTGAGCAGGTTGAGCTGTTGAAGGTGTGACGTTGATTAGACCTTGATCAATGCAGTCTTGGATAACATGTTTTAAGCGCATACAACCATTTGTTCTGTGTCCTTTAACTCGATGGTAATCACAA
The DNA here is from genome assembly GCA_027924645.1 of Cunninghamia lanceolata. Lineage (NCBI taxonomy): Eukaryota > Viridiplantae > Streptophyta > Pinopsida > Cupressales > Cupressaceae > Cunninghamia > Cunninghamia lanceolata. The sequence goes on along the minus strand of BSBN01000327.1, from coordinate 187,945 downwards.
TACTCATTCTCTTTGTACCAAGGAGCTCGAAAGAGTGGTTCGCCATTTGGTGGTGCATCGGGAAGAATAACGTCTCCGGCTTGAAGCAGCTTTCGAAGAATAACTTCCATGGGTTCCACTAATGGTGTAAATTGTCGTCGTGGATTAGAAGTTTGGCGTTGGTTTCTTCGTTGTGGAAAAGGCTGTCTTGGTGTAGAGGCTGCTTGAATGTTGATGGGAGCTCTCATAGTTTGGATATTCTTTGTATCAACAATACCGTCATTGACAACATTCTTGTTCTTGTTCCAAAAGCGAGACTTATCATTGGAATTTTGGGGAGAATCTTTGTTATCACGAAAGATCTTGATAGTTCCTTTGGCAATTAAGGCTCGTTCAATAATAACTCCTTTGGAAACTAGTTCGTCAAAGGTGCTAGCACTTTGCAATTGTAGTTGGAATGACAGCTCAGGATGAAGATTTTGAACAAAGATGTCAAGTTGTTCTTTCTCAGGGATTTCCCATGATAATTTGCTAGCCATATTACGCCATCGTTGGGTAAATGAGGAAAAGGTTTCACCGTTGCGTTGTTTGTTGTTGACAAGGTCATTCATGTTTACCTCATGTTCAATGTTGAAGGCAAAATGTGATCGAAACTTATTTGCCAATTCTGAAAAAGTCTTAATTCCTGGAGGTAAATGGGAAAACCATTCGAGAGCTTGTCCTGCTAAGCTTCGAGGAAATAGTCTTAAAATATATGTATCATCATAGGCAACATCGAGACATGCCACGAAAAAGGCTCGAAGATGGTCGTCCGGATTTCCTTTCCCTTTGCACTTATCAAATTGTGGGATTTCAAAGTGTGGTGGAAAAGGTATCATATTAAGAGACTTGTCAAATGGATAAGCGCATATGTTTTCGAGAGAGAAAGGTTACTTGCCTTGTCCTACCCTTTTATCGATCATCTGTTGGATATCGGCTGAAGATAACTGCTGTTGTTGCGAAGGGGGTGGAGTATGATATGAGACATATTGTGGTTGCGGTTGTGGTATATGTGGAGTTGTGACTGTTTGTTGTGGTTGTGGGATGTATGAAGCTGTGACTGTTTGTTGGGGTTGTGTGCCCACAATGTATGTCAAAGGAGTGGTATGTGACATGTATGTGTTAGAGGATTGCTGTCCTTGAGACACAAGTGGCAAGTGGGTGTGCATCACATGAGAAGTGGATGTTGGATTGATAGTAGCAGATGGTTGGGAAGTTGGGATTGAATTCATGACATGGTAAGTGACGGAGGGATTGGTAGAGACGACAGAAGGATGAACATTGGGATTGGTATTTTGGACAATATGAGGATTGGTATATGTCATGTGTTGGGTGATATTAGAGAAGCCTTGGGTAGCATAAGATGGATTGATGGTGTGTGAAGGATTGGAAGAAGAGGACAGCATGGATGTAAGTTGATCAACATAAGCGATCTTATTGTTTGGATTGGCTTGAGAAATGAGGGGATCACTCATGTCAATGAGACTAACGTTGGGATTATAGGATAGCATGGAGGAATTAGCAGTTGGTGTATGAGATGTGGTAGATTGCAATGGGTGTGAAGCATGGACAACATGTGTTGTTGGAATGGTTTGAGAGGTATGCACACCATAAGACATGGGAATTGCTTGTGATGCTCGAAGTGTTTGTGCTTGCGTTACATGGACAGCTTGTGTTACTTGAGGCATGGAAACAGTCATGGTAGAAGGAGAGATATGTTGAGGGACATGAAAAGGTGGAATGTTGAGATTTTGTGACATGAGAGGGAGCACATTGGTGGGCACTATCAATGGTTCTAAAGTATGCTCAGATCGTGGTAACTCAAATGAAGTAACAATAGGCAATGAGGATGATGTTTGCGAGGTAATAGGAGATGATGTGATTATAGTAGATGGTCTACTTGCAACAACAGTAGTAGTGTTGGGATCTTGCTCTCTAATAGTGGATATATCAAAGTCTTTAGGTAGTTTAGCACCCATGCGAGCAAGTTGGAGAAAACAGCGATCAGGCTCAGATATCATGAGTTTCTCAACTTGGTCCCATAGATAGGTATCTTGGAATTCTGATGAGTCGTCTTGAGATTGTTCTTCGAAAGTTTCCAAAGATGGTGGAGGTTGCATTTGTTGTGAAGATGATTCGCCCCTAGTGTACCCTTGAGGTATAAACATATGAGAAGGCATACCAGTTGTGAATTGAGTTGCGTCCTTAAGAGGTGTCGTGAATTGTTTCATCTCAGCTTGCAATTTGGCATCCATTTCAGCTTTCAATTTGGCTTCTATTTCAGCTCGATATTGACTCCTAGTTTGAGGCATGATGTTGAAGATGAAGTTGAGCTTGTCAAAGTTTTGAGACCCAAAAGATGATAGTTGGCTAGTTGGTTGATTGGTTGTTGTTTTGGTTTGCTGGTTTGGCTAAGTTGCTTGGTTGATTTGGTTTGGCTGAGTTGTTGTTGGTTGTCCCTAGAGGTAGCTTAATCACTCAAGGGAAAGATTGTTTGCTGTTGATGTTTGTTGGAGCTAAAGCTAAAAGAGATTGTTTGCTGAAGCTAAAGCTGAAGGATGTTTGTTGGCTGGAGCTAAAACTGAAGGTTGTTTGCTGATTGAAATGATTGGATTGATGTCTGATTCGCTGGTTGGGGTCTCAAAAGATGGAAAAGCTCATGAGTTGTGATTGATTGATAAGCTCAAAATAGGAGACAAAGTCCAGGTATTTGCTGTTGATCAAAGAGAAGTCTGAAAGCTGATGTTTGAGACTTAAGCAGGCTAGACTTGTGGCTAACTCGGCTGATGCACTGAGATTTGCAAGGATTTTAGCTACAGGTGACTGATGATAACTCAAAAGCGACTCAAAGGATGCTAAAGGCGATTAATGATAGCTCAGATGCGACCTGGTTTAGTTTTGATAGAAAATGACAGTGCTAACCAGAAGCGAATGCTATGCCAGAGGCGATGACTGTTGGTTCAAAGGCGATTTTCTGTTGATCAGAGGCGACTCAGATATCCCTAAAGGCGACAGTCTGTTGTTCAGAGGCGAGCTTGTTCAGGAATCAAGCGAATAACTACGGCTTAAAGGCGATTTGGCTCAGACAATATGCGATGGGTTATGACTCAGATGCGACTTGGTTCAGGAATTAGGCGATCAGCTGTGGTTTAAAAGCGATTCTGTTCAATCAAAAGGCGATCAACTGCAGTTTAAAAGCGACTCTGTTTAGGCAATATACGGGCAGTTGTTGTTTAAAAGTGACGCCATTCAGGCAATATGCGAGTCACTACAGTTCAGAAGCGATGTCTGTGGTCTGTGCGAGCAGTTTAGGTTCAAAAGCGACTGTGTTTGTGTAACAGTGGTCTGATTTTGTAGTTTTTTAGCAAGAAAACAATGATAACAGTCACTCACACTCACAACAAGCACAAATTGATACAACCTAGGCTAGGATAGGACAGTATCTGTTGAATCCCCTAGCTGCGCCTATTCAAAGCGGGTAGCTCCAGGATCTTGGTAGCACCGGCTCCTCCTTACATTTGCACACACTTCTCACGCATACCAAGATCCAGGATTCTTATAAGGCTTGACCCTCTCCAAACCTTTAGATTGTCCCTGCTACCTCGGCTAAGAACCGCATGAATCGGGGCCGCTTCAAGGGTTTTGCCCTCTGCGTCAACAGATAGAAGGTTTTTGGCTACTACACAAAGTTGCTAATAAGGGCATCCGTTCGGGTGGCAATACGTGCGGCAGCGCTACTCTCCGTTATGGAGTCTCCCAGCCTCCAAGGGTTGCGCCTTGGAGGGTTTTGGGGGAGGTTGGCTGTCGGTATAACACAACTGCACCCGTTGTTTGTGGCTTTCGAAACAAGCACTTTTCTTATATAGCGGTTCGGAAGGACTTGGCTTTAGCCCGTTACCGCTTGGGTCGTATCCCTTCTCACACCGGGAAGGCAGGCCCTCTAAAGATAATGACAAGTTCTCATACACCTAAGATCCGTTTGATAGGCAAGGGGAGAGGATACTTTTGTCATTAAATTTGGGTTACAATCAGGCACATGCAAGCAATCAAAAAGATGAATCAAGCACGGAGCAAACAGTAGTTCATTTTAAGCACCAAGCCCAAATATGCCTAATTGAGTAAAAAAAACCACAAATCTTGGACCGATCGAACCTGCAACAGATATGTCAGTAGTTTGATAACCTCCTTTCTTGGACAAATCGATAAGATGCTGCGCAAATACCCAGTTAATGGTCAAAAATCAAACTGGAACTGAAACAGACTTGAAAACAACAGAACTTACCAGATGCAATTCACTGCTGATCAAAAGCGACCTCCATTATATCAGAGGCGAAAGACTGCAGATCATATGCGACGCAGAAAAACACAGGATGCGATGCCTGTCAGCTCATAAGCGACGCAGATTGGCCAGAAGCGATCGGTTGAGGGCCAAATGCGAACAGTATCTGCAAAAACACAGCCGACAAACAAAACCCTAGTGTAGCAGGCGATCATTATCAGTCCATAAGCGATACCAATGAATTCAAAAGCGGCTTCTGTCGACTCATACACGATCCCGATATACCCAAAAGCGACCTGTTGCAGGACGAAAGTGACCTGTATCTGCAAGCAAAAGCTAAAACCCTAACCTGCACAGGCGATCACTATTAGCTCATAAGCGACATAGATCAGTGTAAAGGCGAGTGCTATTGGATCAAAAGCGATGCTAATATATGCAAAGGCGGCCACTGTTATGTCAAAAGCGACCTGATTATGTGTTAAGCGGTGGCTGTTAGATCAAAAGCGATGAGTACTGTCAAAGCAGCCGCAAACATAACAAGTGAACATTTTAAAATCAAAAGCGATGCCTTTTACCTCAAGCGACAACTGTCCGTTCAAAGGCGATCCAGAGAGGAAAATGCGGCCTGTTCCAGCTCAAAAGCGACGCAAAAATTCAGAAGCGGCGGATTTTCGTTCAAAAGCGACTGGAATTTTCTGCGAGCACCTGCAAAATCTGATCTTCAAAGAAACAACTCCAAAAAACGAAGTTAATCAGGGACGTGAGTCCCACCGGGCGTGCCAAAATGTGATAGGTGAAAGTCAGGTGTGGAAGATCAGACATAGTCATGAAACCCTAACCCTACCATCATCAAGGAATCTAATTTAAATGAAATCAAAAGAACAATGCAATTCAAGCATAACATTACCTAGACCGTGTGATTCCTTGTTTGAGAGAGAGATGTGGACTGCTTCTTCAACAATAAGCAATTACAAAGCTGAAAGCTGCCATTGATGGATGATAAAAGCTCAAATGCTCAAATGCTCAAGATGATAATGTAGGTGCTATATGATTACTGGATCACTAGATTGCTGGATTGCTGGATTGCTGTCTATCTCATATGGAATGAAAGGGTGTTTATATAGAACTCAACCAAGATCAATCAACGGTGGAGATTCAGAGGCTATGTGAATGGCTAAGATTGAAAGTTACTAAATTTAGGTCCAATTAGTTGTACATGTGAAAGATTTTAAATGAAAGTTGTCTTACAACACATGATGAATGGGAAATGGACAAGTGTTGAAAAGTGATAAATGATGAGGGCTTAATTCAAATAAAGTATTTGAATTAGTTAGGATATGAGTTGGAAATTAATTAAATAAATAAAATTTATTTAATTAATAGGATAAATGCATAAAATGAGATAAGACATGATGTGGAATTATTTAATTAATTGGCTAAGTGAATGAGAATGAGATTTTAATTAAATAAATAAAATTTATTTAATTAATTAGGTAATGGATTAGTGATTTAACAAGGTGTCGCTAGACATGGACAAATTTGGGTGTCTACAATGTGTATAAGAGAAAATTGTGAAATCATGTTTATATGTGTGGGCTTGAGGCCTTGAGGGATTTATGTTTTGGGAAGTTTTGGAGTGGCACTCTCGAGTTGAGTGATGTCCACTCCCCTACCCTATTAAACTCATCTTGAATCAGTTGTTATGTGAAAACCATGGGAGTATTCTTGTTGTTGTGTTGAGTGAATTTGTTGTGAAGTGGTGTGTGCTTACCTTATGTGAGGATGACCTCTTGGCTCGGGGGTGACTCATGAGTGAGTCAATGGTAGGGTGGAGAGCATTTTGTTGTGACTTCTTCCCCTTTTTGTGTCATTGCAAGAAAATGGAGTTATGTGAAGTTGAAGAAAATATTATTGTCCTTAAGTGTTGTTATTTTGTGCTCTTGAGAGAGTATGGCCAAGAGAGGCCTTGTGTATTTATTTTAGTTATCAGGAGAAGAGTTTTGCTCTCTTGAGTTGTATGAACAAATATTTATCCATGAGTTTCATTTGTCTTGAATGAATAGGAAGTGAAAGTAATTATATTTCTGATTTTTTTTTATGCTATGAGTTGGAAAAGAAAAAAAAAATGATTATAAGTAAAATGGTTGTTCTTTCTCATTGATATGTAAAAGTTTTATTCAAAAAAAAAGTTAGATAGTTGTTAATGATAAGAATATTTGATCTTAGAAAAGATTATATATATATATATATATATATATATATATATATATATATATATATATATATATATATATATAACCATTAGTAGTCATTAATTTTCCATAGTCCATGATGGTGTAGACAATGCTTCTGGATTAAACTATGTGAGATTGTTTTCCCTCAACATTTCGAGTCACACTCTGTGAACCATCATCAGGAGAGATGGTGTTAAATGTATTTTATGGTGTTTTAGTTCCAAAGGAATAAGAAAATTGTATGGTGTTAAATCTATTTGTTTTTTTGTCAAAAAGAAAATTTTATAATGAAAATGCCTTCATTTTAAGAAAAGAAAATATACACATTTGAACTACTTGTATCTTAGAAAAATAATATAATTAGTTGCATTTGTTAGCTGGGTTAGTTTCCTTAGCAAGATGGTTTATGTGGAAGTATTTTTTTTTATCCCAATATAGGCATATAATTATATTTAATGTAATTATTTTAGAGATGTATATACATTTATATATACTCACATATATATAAATATATATATATAACCTATATGTGTTCATTGCTTTTATTTTATATATATATATATATATATATATTTGAGTATATTGGTTTAAAATTAAAACTTGATGTTGTTTGTTCTGTGCAAATTGGAAAATATTTTTTTTTTGTAAAAAAATAATAGTTTCTTTCCATATATATATATATAGTTTTCATTATTAATAAAAAGAAAAGACTGTTTTTTTATTGCGTTTTCTACAAACTTACAGCAAAGTTTTTTTTTTTTAAATACAGTTTGGTCGGGAGGGTTTGAACTATCCACCATGGTTGTCTTTGTTTATGGGTGTGGGGAGGGGGCGGAGCCCCCACCCACACTCCACCGTGGTGGGATGTGGGTGGGGGCTCTGCCCCCTCTCCACACCCCCGTCACCCCCTGCTCGCCGTGCTCATACCTCCCGCGCTCCTCTCCCTTCAACAACCTCCCCACACCCTGTGCAGACCCCTTTCCCATCGCTGTCGCCAATCCCCTAACCCTACCACGGCTCCCTTAACACCCACAGCTCCGCCGTCCCTCCGCCGATGCCACAGTCTGCCGTCCCTCCACCCACAGTTCCACAGGTCTCCCTACTTCAAAACCTACCAATACATTGTTTGAACATGGCTATTTTTAATAAATAAAAATATATATTTAACATGGAAACCCTATGGTATAACCAAAGGTATATGCAAAAAAAAGGGTAATTTGATAATATATTTAAACACAAAAAAAATATTAAACGGGTATACATAATAAGTATACCTCTTGAGCTTCCATCCATGGAGGCCATTTCCCCAAACCTGCAAACAAAAAAATAAGAGAAAATAAGAGAGAAGAATGTGAGAGGGAGAAGAAGAGAAATGAGGTGAGAATGGAGGCTAGGGTTATTTTCCTTTTTCCATAATGATATTTTTTTTTTAATAGGATGGCTTTTAGGGCAAGAGAGGGATTTTAAATTAGTTCTTTTATTTATTCTATTTTTCCTTTTTCCCTCTCTTGTTTGTTTTAAGTTGGGGTTTTAATTTAATCATGTGAGTTGAAATGTGTTATATGTTAGAAGGAAAATTAAAATACATATATTTGGGGTTTATGGAAGTTGTTTTATTAATGTTATTTGGGGAACCTTTTGTAGGTAAAGAGAATAAGTTAGAGTAAATTAGTATGAAGTTTTAATTTAAATTTATTTATGTAATTTTAGTTTTGTGATTTATTTGCGACATATGCTTAATCATGGTGGGAATTAAATAACTAAATAAGTTATTCATTTTACTCACTTAACAAACCTAGTAAACTATCTAAATGAAGTAGTGTAACATACTTTTGTGACCTAGTCTACCAAGAAATTAGGAATAACGTAAAGGATGCAGTGATAGCTCTGATTGATAGAGAACGTGAAGGAGAACAAATTGATCGAGCTTTGTTGAAAAAAGTTCTAGGCATCTTTGTATAGATTTCATTAATGAGTTTTGGGGATTTTTAATTAATCTAATTAATTGTTCTACCAATTCAGTAGTGTAACGTAGGTAATTTAAAACCAACCCTGTAAACTTTCAATCAAATTTAGTTTTATTATAATAAACCCTAATCACGCCCGTGAGACGTTATGCTCCCAGATTTTTCCAGAATTTAGGGTTGGCTAGGTTAGTGAAATTTAACCTTGCTTAGGATTAAATTATTGTTTTTGCCGGTTATCGACATTAGGTTTTGATATTAATTATATTTTCTTATGCACTAGAATTTGGCTTTTGATTTTGACTTATGTCAAAATCCCATCATTCACTTAGGTTGACCTAGGGTTTCGATCGTTGATCCTAACCCTAATGGTGACATTAACCGCATCGCATCGACCCCCTAGTTGGTCTTCATTGCGAAATGGTATGTGCAAGTGAATGCATTACCCCGCCTTCAACTGTCATGTTTATGCCTTATGCGTAACGCCACCGAGCACGCTTATGCATGCGAGGGGGTTTCTAGGGAAGCGTGGTAAAATTATTGATATTTCGTGTCATGACCACATGACAAATGTGGACATGACACATGTGATGCGTGTCGTGACCGCATGGGAAATGTGGGCATGACATGGCATGATTTTAAGCCTCAACAATACTAGCAAGATTACAGTTTATGGATGCTATGTGCATAGATACAAGTGATATATGTAAGAGATGATAATCTAAAGCCCTAGAAGGTTATATATCACTATGGTGGTGTTGATAGTGCAGTAAAGAGATCAGGGAAATGGAAAGTCAATGATATTTTGAAATGGTGCTAATAAGAACTTGAAGACAATGATAAACTAAATTCTTGATTTAGCTATGTTTGTTTATGTTGATTAAAAATTAACAAATACGTTTGAATCCAGAATGTAGCATGTTATTTTCATGGATTGTGGAAAACTCATGCCTACTAACTTGAAGAAGGTTAATTTGCAATAATGGTGGGTTAAGGAGGGAAATTTAAGAGATTTGGTTTTGGGAGAGTTTATGGAGGAAAATTTAGTATGGGGTAAGGATATAGTAAATGGAGTAAGGGGGGTAGAGGAACTTAACAAACCTACTAAATGGAGGAGTTGTAGGTGTGTTTAACCATGGAGGAATGCCAAGGGTTGGAGGATGAATCACAAAGATTAGTATATGGATATGTAGAGCAAGAAGTGTGTGCAATAAGAATAAGTATGTAGAATGACTTAGAAGAAGTTTCCAATTTACAAAAAGGAAGTTTTATAGACTAATCTCAACCAAATACTCATTAGAAAAACTTAGTAAGGCAAATTAGAGTTTGAATTGGACCATTGGTGAGAGTCTAGATTCAAGAATCAAGTTGGGCACTTGCTTGGGTGCACTAGCAACCAAGGTTACTAGCCTAGGGGCATCAATATCTTGGAGGGATCAAGACTCGGGGTGTAGTGAATGTTTGTTATAGTAGGGCGAGGTTGATTTGACTTGCATAACACACCAGTGAAGGGTTGTAAGCACATAAACCGTTTGAATGTGTCCAAAATATCATATCAATATGGGCGGCAAACACCAAAATGAGTGCCCAAATGTAAGGTGAAAAATACAAAGTATGTAATTTTTGTCTTCATACATGGAGCATAAATTTGCTTAGCATATGGGCGACAAACACGAAAATGAGTGCCCAAATGTAAGGTGAAAGATACAAACTATGTAATTTTTGTCTTCATGCATGAAGCATAAAATCACTTAGAGTTTGCTTTTAAATATGCAAACTAGGTGTTTATTTGAAAATTTTCTCACCCAAATTGCTGCATAATGATTAAATTTTTGAATTAGGTTAGCTCGCAGAAAGTGAAATTAGATTTTGAATCAAGAAGATAGAATCGCCAAAGACTTTGTCTAGAAGATAGAATTGTAGCCACACACCAAAAATTTTGTTTAGGAGATAGAATTGTAGCTACAATTCCAACTAAGGTGGAGTATAGAGTAAAATTTGTGTTTGGTCTCGATCATACAACACATTTATCAACAAAACTAAAATAAATGGAAAAAGGTAAAAATATATATTTTTATCTTCTACAAATGTATCTCAATCATTTTATCACGTTTTAAAAGATCTTCTTTAAGCTCGCCATAATACTAGGTTAAACTTAATGGTTGACCATGCCGGTTAGCCGTTCAATGTTGCCCATAAATGCTAGGGGAGTATGTGGTAGAGATCAAGGCCTAAATTTGATGGCCGTATGGCCGCATTTAGGCATTTTTGTTGTAAAATACAATCAAAATTTTAAAATGATTGTATCATATGAATGGAGAGATATTGGATAGATTGTCAACATTTATATAGAATTGTGATGATATATATATATATATATATATACAATTTTTTTAATGATGGTTATCCATATATATATATGAAAGAAGAGATTTTGGATAGACTGGCAAAATTTATATAGAATTGTGACGGTTATCCATATATATATATGAAAGAAGAGATTTTGAATAGACTGTCAAAATTTATATAAAATTGTGATGATATATATATATATATATATATATATATATATATATATATATATATAATTTTACCTACATTAAAATATGTCATAGTATTTTAAAAGCACGTTTAAATGGATAACCATCATTAAATAAATTGCTTTGATAAGCAGGGTCGACCATCAAATTTATGCTCGGATAGAGATAGAAAACAAGAGTCTATGAATTTCCACGATTGTGCACAAAATATCATCTTTCGTGTGGCACAGTGTTCTACGAATTTAATAATTCACACATCTCCCCACATAGATTGCCGTACAGGACACAACCGTACAGGTCACATCAATCACACTCTACTTAAATATCATCCACTTCAATGGTCAAAGAATCAATAGCAATTTTACACCTCATTTACAATAAAAAGTGCTAAATATTTGTCCTATTTTTATTGGACAAAATTGACCTTTGACTATTAAAGTGGATGATATTTAAGAATAGCCCATGAATCAAGTTCCTGTAATCTGTAATCTGAATTTAACAATTCACACCCCACCAACTGTCCATGGAGATGCCTGCTAACACAGGAAAAATAGTACAATTTTATTGGCTGACCCAGTTCTGCCTGCGTTCTCTCGAGATGCGTGAATTTCCAAATGTGAAAAGATGAGATCAAATACACAGCTTGGATTGCATTCGATAGAGCTCGGAGTGCACGTACCTACACAGTGCCATACAATAGGTATTTGTGACAGGAGATTTGCAGTCGAGCATTCTACTTCGTAATAATATAAAGATAGGACATGTGAATATTGCCGCCCAGCTTTATGGACGATTCGCATGCTGGTAGTCGTATACAGGATCTCTTGAGGGATCCTCTTTCACTCTGCAACTGCAGTATCTAAAAATACAAGGGAATGGGGAGAGGAAAAGTGGAGCTGAAAGACGATACAAAACCCTGTAAGCCGTCGGATTACTTTCTCGAAGCGCAAAGCAGGACTGTTGAAAAAAGCCAGCGAGCTCTCCCTTCTCTGCGACGTTGAAGTTCGGCTCCTCATTTTCTCGGAGGCGGGACAGCTGTACGAATTTGGCAAGAAACCCTCTTCCCCCTCCCACGCAATTTTGTCTTGATTTTATGCTTGAATAACATACTGCAATTTATTTTCAACGATTCAGCGTTAGAGAATTATAGAAATATAATTTCATACAAATATATAGATACGGCATATGTCAAAGAACATCAAATAGATACAGCATATGTGAAATATCTTAGTTAGGTGAAAAAAATCGTTACAGTTTGGCTTTACGAATTTTGCAGCATTAGAGGAGCAAACATTCCTTCCTCCGCCTTAGCCCTAATTTAGGGCCGCTCAGTAATTAGTAATGAGTACAGTGACGAAACAAAGGAAGTCACTGTGTTAGTCTTTCAGACAAACGATAGCTTAGTACCATTTGCATTATAGGTAAAGTTGTATTTGTGACAAGCGGCTAACATAGCAAATTTTGTACTGGGGCTTATTTATAAAGGGGTCATTTGAGAAAGTGGGGGAGTTTATTATCTCTTTGAGTAAAGTAAAAATTGAAAAGCATAAACAAAGATAAACAAATATGATGGGCTGGATGTTTCATAGACTATATATTAGGAGTGTTTAAGAGGATTTACGGCACGTGAATTGAATGCACTGGTTTAGAAACCACAATCCTGCTTCAATGAGCATATCCATTCTATGTACTATAAGATTAAAAAAAAAAGAAAGACAATTTTAAGTATAAAGCATGCGGATACGGCGAAGAAATTAGACGCAAGGAGAAAGCAATCCAAGTAATTAGGGCAATTGAAAAAGAGGCTGCTAACTTTCCAGTTCCGTCTGATAAAAAGGAGAATTAATTGCAACGAATAAGAGAGCAAATAGGTACCAACTTCATCTCGAGTTTACGGTAATGTGACGTCTCAACGGGTAAGAATAAAGTTTCTGCAATCAATGGTATTGACGAAATAATTTTTGCGTGACATTTTGGGAGGAACGTACAAAGATGCTTGGAAAATGCTAGGCGCTTCTTATATTATATATATACGAGCAATCGCACCTCAGTGTGCAATGGGTACGCCCAAGAGCTATGGAAGTTCATTTGCTATGTTTGTAAGTGAATGATGATTGCCCTGAATTCCTATGATTCATGTCATTTTTTGTTTTCTCGAGTGTTATGAATTAATTTGTATAATTTTAATGAATTTTGAAAGATCCTTATTTTTTCTTTAGTAGCTACTTCAAATTTGTTAGCTTTCTTGTTCATGCACTTCGCTTGCATTCACTTTCATTCCATTAGTCATCACCTAGGCATACTATATATAAGCTAGGCTCAAGTGGAGAGATCCAAATGTAGGTAGCTAATTATTCCATGCATTTGATTTTAGAAACATCTGATAAAGTCGTACATGACAAACAAGGTAATCTTAAAACAACGATATAGTTGGCTTGGCAATGAAAAGAACATGCATGACTGATTTTACATGAGTAGAAGCTCAATATCTATCTAGTCTAGGTAACCATCTCCCAATAGTATTTATGTAGGTCAAGCATCTGTTTTCCAAAGATGGTAACATTTTATGTCAGATTCTTTGGAAGAAGAGATAGATTACACATTTCTAGACATGAGGCACCTTGCATGAAACAGAGAAGTAACAAGAACAATTGTCTTGATGTTGTGCAATGTAGCCAAGAGGGATCCTTTGCAGATTTTGTGTTTGTAGAGAATATCAAGCCTTGGTGGATATGGGGTTAGTGAGCATCCCCTCTCATGTATGTTCAAAATGCCATTGTCATGAATGAATGTCTAGCAAAGTATTTGATGGATAACAAGATGGAGTGCTCTATTAAATGTCCTATAAGAGAATCAATAAGGATTGCATAGGGAATTGAAAAGATAATCTCTCTCTCTATATATATGTATATATATCTTTCTTGTTCATGCACTGCACTTGGGTTCACTTACATTCTATTAGTCATCACCTAGGCATACTATATATAAGCTAGGTTCAAATGGAGAGATCCAAATGTAGGTTGCTAATTATCCCATGCATTTGATTCTAGGCATCTAATAAAGTCATCAATCTTTTGGATTTCACTGCCCCCAACATTTAGATTGAATATAAATATGTGTAAAATATGTACTGTTTTTCTAGGATTTGAAGAGGCAATAACATTGAGAAAGTTCAAATAACGTGTTTACAAGATGATAGGTATTCTTGAATAAGGTGGAGTGGTCCATCGATGCATTTATAAGTGTTATGGTTGTTGGCTTTGAAATATAATGCGTTGTCTTCTGAGCTTTCCATTTAGTGGGCGGCACCATTTCTTAGAGGGACAACTATAGGGTTAATTATGTAGAGAGAGAGCCATTTATCCAAACTCATTTGATGAGTCCATATCTCTATTTAGGGGAGAGCACTCAATAATTTTGGTCCTCGAAATTATAATAATGATTTAAGTATTTTATAATATTAATTTTTTAAATAATTTTTATTTTTATATAGTAGGAGTAATTACAATTTATAATTTAATATTATATTTTAATTTTTTTATCATTAATAATTATTTTTAATACGTTTGTTAAACATTGTGTTATATAGAAATTAGTTTTCAAAGTTAAATCTACTATTTGTTAGGCTAAGTCTTATATATTATACTAATGAACCAATTTTTGAAACTTTAAAATTGAAAACATGTGCCCACTTACACTTTTTTTCCACTTAAATATTTAATGTGAAGTCTTTTAACTCTTATAAAAATAATATATTAATGCAAAGTCTTGCCCTCTCACATATTTAAATTAAAATGGCAAGTCTTTTATAAGGGGGTCCTTTTAAAAATATTTTATTAAGATATTTTAAATGTGGGCATTTGTTTTTACTTTTATCTCTCCACATCTCTATGTATCTCTACCTCTCCCTCCCTCTCTAGCTCTCTATTTCTCTTTATCTCTCCATGTCTCTATATCCTTCGACCTTTTATCTGTATGTTTCTCTCCGCATATAAATAGGTAGAATCAATTGAAAAAGGCTAAATTGTTCAAGTGATATAGAGATAGGAAGTGAGATAGCTAAAGAGGGAGCGAGCGAGTGGGAGAGATATGAGCTATCATCCTCTTTCTCTCTTTCTTCACCCCCTCTCCCCCTCACTTCCTCCCTCTTTATCTATCTCTCCACCTCTCTCTATACCACTTGCACAATTTAGCCTTTTTCAATTGATTTTACCCTTTTTTAAACTGCTCTCTCTCTCTCTCTCTCTCTCTCTCTCTCTCTCTCTTTGTATCTCTCCCCCTCCCCCTCCCCCTCCCCCTCTCTCCCTCCCCCTCTCTTTCACTCACTCACACACACACACAACCCATGGAAAGTTAGTTAAGTTATTGGATTTCTTATAAGTTAATTTAAGTAGTATTTTATTAAAAAATATACAATATTATTTGTATTTAACAATTTATATTATAGATAATATAATATTTAATTATAAATATAAATAACACTTAGTAAAAAGTTTTTTTGCCCTCTTACATTTTTAAATTAAAATGGCAAGTTTTTTATAGGGGTCTTTTTAAAAATATTTTATTAGGATATTTTAAATGTGGGCACATGTTTTTAATTTTATCTCTCCACCTCTCTCTATATATCTACCTCTCCCTTCCTCTCTAGCTCTCTATTTCTCTGTATCTCTCTTTGTCTTTGTCTCCTTCCCCCCTTCTATCTCTGTATTTCTCTCCACCTCTCTCTATATATCTACCTCTCCCTCCCTCTCTAGGATAGAGATACAAAGAGAGGAATAGATAAAGAGAGATAGAGATAGATAGAGAGAAGGGGAGAGACAGAGGGGAGAGAGAGAGTGTTGAAAAAGGTAAAATCAATTGAAGAAGGCTAAATTGTGCAAGTGATATAGAGATAGGTGGAGAGATAGCTAAAGAGGAAGGGAGCGAGGGCTCGGAAAGGGGGTGAAGAAAGAGAGAAAGAGGAAGATAGCACATATCTCTTATCTCTCCCTCTCTATATATCCATAAAATATAGAGACAGAAGGGGGGAAGGGAAAATATATGGGAGAGATATGTGCTATCTCTCTGGTTAGCTCTCTATTTCTCTTTATCTGTCTCTATCTCTATCTCTTTCTCCCCTTCTATTTCTATATTTCTCTCCACCTCTCTATATCTCTACCTCTCGCATAGAAAAGGTTTTTAAAGGGCTCGGTTTACCTGGTCAAAGGGCAATTTTATTGTAAAAGTAGATTTCTACAAGGCATCTTGAAGACCCAATAGGCGCGATCGGGTGTGTGGACCACAAATTCCATAATCGTAGGCCGATATGTAAGGAAAGAGAATTCTGAGCTATTCTAGGGGCATCATCTAGCCGTCATAGGCCCAAAACAGGTGTCGTGAGGGTGTAAAATCGCCATATTAGGGCGCCAAAATAGAGGAATCCTTGTTGTGATCACTACACGTTGAATCTACAGGCCCGATTCAACTCCAGAAGGGTAGCGTGGAGGCAGAGAATTGACTTCCGAGAGGTTTTTGCAAAGGGCTACGACACAAGTAACTTTTGCCTTCCATTTTCACCTGTAAACAAGCAAATCAGCTAGCATACCTGCATATTCACCCCTAGTATCAGCAAATCATCCTGCATCAAAGGTGAATCAGTCCCCTTTTTACCTGGTATTTGCTCTGCTTTACAGATTTCTCCCAATTAGGGCACATTTTCTGCCCTATTCACCCAGATTTGTGCCCTAAACATTTTTAATTTGGGGCTTAATTTTTAGCTAAAAGCTATATTTAAATATATTTTAAAAAGTTTTTTTTGTTAAATTAAAGATAAAATCTCCTTTTTGATACTTGAAAGGGCTTTTTTCTCCTCATTGTAAAGTTTTATTTTGTCTAAAAAATATTTTTGACAAATAAAACTAAGGAACATTTAAATTGTAGTGCTATTTTTAGGCAAACGTTGAATCTCTTGTAATTGGCGACTCAGTTGAGTGCCAAAAATTAGATTCTCTTGTAAACCAATTTGGGCTTAATTGCACTATTTATATAAAGTGTCATTTCTGACCCAAAATTGGATTCATGTTTTCTAATGCACTCATTATAAATGGATTTTTTAATTCTCGAGGGGATTATTCACAGTATTTTGTTATCAATGAACTGAGCTAAAGTTCCAAATTCAATGGGGTTCATCATGGATTTCAGAATTTATTTTCACCCTTCTATTGTCAAACTAACCTCAGAGAACTATTTGTCCTTGAAACAAGGGATAAAGAATCACTGTCTTGAACAAGATCTATAGCCCTATCTCCTTATACTCGTTCCTAAGCCAAGTGACTATAAAAATAAAAATAAATAGTTTAACAAAAAAGACTTGGTCTACAGACTAATAGGTCTTACTATTTCTACAGATATTTTACATCATATAGGGCACATTGAGTGCCCTTTCATTGCTTGGACATGTTGCCTAAATTCTTTTGTCCCGACATCCAAATAGATGAATCAAGTATCAAGTGTTGATGGGCAACGCCAAGTTTGAGTTTGAACTAACATTGTAGGTTGAAGGGAGAAAACTCTAAGTTTTTGCTTAAGGAGTTTCTACCTTATCAGCAAATTCAGGAGTTTGTGAACTCGCTAGTTCGCCGATTGCCGAATCGGGTGACATAGGAAAGAGGAAGAGTTCAAGACAAAAGGAGAAAGACAACGAATAAAAATAAAAAATGTTTTGCCTTATTGGCAGAATGTTGGTTCGGCGAACTTCGCGAATGACAAGTTCGCCGATCGGTGAATTCACTGACAAAGGATAAAGGAGCGCCAAGAGATATAAAGGAAATATAAGTTTTTCTAAGGCAAGAAGGAAGGAAAAGGGAGCCCTTTATTGGTAAAATGTAAGTTCAACAAACTAATGGTTCGCCGACCAAAAGGGGAGAAGCAAAGACAAAGCGAAGAGACAAAAGAGGACACAAGAAAAGTTTGCAAGAGAGGATCTTCACCGATAGAGAAGGAAAGAACAAAGAAGACAAGGTGAATGATTAGTTTGTGGAAGGGAGAAATCATCGACAAACTGAGGCAAGAGATATTTTCAAAGGCAAAAGACACAAGAAAAGGAGGCCTTTATCGGTAAACTCTAAGTTTGGCTAACTTTAAGTTCATCGATTGGTAGGTTCGCCGATAGGCGAACATGCCGACTAAGTAGAAGAGCGAAAGATAAAAACTTCAAAGGAAGGTTGAAAGACAAAAAAATGGCTCAAAATCATTCGTGAAAGTGATATTTCGTTGACCAAATGGAAAAAAAGAAGAAAAAAGAGAATCGGCTCAAGCGAAGTTCGCAAAAGGGATTTTTGCCGACTAAAGGAGAAGTTAAGGAAAAAACATCTTCTCGTTTTGTCCATCTCCTTTAGGGTTTTTTTCCAAGCTATTACAAGTATCTAAACATGGTGGAGGTGCCCTTGTACCGTGGAGATCTCAGCAGGATCAAAATGAAGAGAGTTTGTAGCCCTGTACCCCGTCAATTAGAAAAATGCAGAGTTACAGTCAAAGAAGAGGGCTAAAAGTGGACTTGGCGGTATAGTGCAACCAGTTTTGGGGACTGTTAAAGGCCCTACATGGATAAGGTATGAGTTGAGATGAGTTTTGAAGGCATCTACATGTAGTTAAGGGCAGTTTTCAATCCCTAAAAAGAAGGCTTTTTCAGTTTATATGCCCAAGCAACTTGGAATCATGCAAAAGCTATCAGTTGGGGATGTAATTGGTTTCAACATGCATAGGAGTTAGAACACCATGCAATAAGTGGGAGCAATTTTCAAGGAGCATGCAAAAAAGTTTTAGTTAAAAGGTCAAAGCCAACACAACCTCCATCAATTTTGCATGTTGTGCATGATCTTCAAATAGTCCAAAGTTGGTATTCCACATCCAAGTACCCAGTTCAAGCATGGGAACTTAGCCTCTCCTGTGGAGTTAAGTTTCAGTTGTTAAAGGGGTTTCTAGGGATTTAAACACATGGAGGTTGTTTTTTCTTTAGTTCTTTCTAATTTTCTCTACTCTGAGCAAGAAAAGTAGCATTGTAACTCAGTTGTTTTAGATATTTTCAGTTGTAGAGCAGTTATTTTTAGGTATTTTTTCAAGCATTTTCATATTTGTAAAAGGGGAAAGCTCCTATTTTTTTTAATAAAACAGTATTTTCGACTTCTTAGATTTCATGTGTTTAAGTGTTATCGCAAATGATTTGATCTGATTTTTGTGATTATTCTATATCAATCCTTGAATTATGTCAAATGAACAAACATGATTATACAGAAACAAACAAAACTCATACAAGTCATAGGTTGTGTGACTGTTTTCAGCATTTTGTAGTTGTGAAAACACCTAGTTTTCCTTCGATAAATGTGAAATCTAACCTTCATATGAAACATTGTTGTGTGAGCTTATTAAGACTTCAAGTTGTGGATAAAGAAAAACTTTTTGTTGAGAAGAATTGTGAGTTAAAACAACTGATATAGGTCTTATAAATTTTGGTGCATCACCCCCTAGGATTAATATATTTTTCAGCTATAGGTAGGACACTGAAACCAATTTCAGTCCACAAATTACTTCATTTTCACTGTTGTCCTGGTATGTACAATAGTGTTTCCAGCCTTTTGAGGTGATAAAGAAATACATGGTGACTCTACACTCTAATTTTGAATTAGATCTAGTGCAAACAAAACATGAGAAGAGTGGAAACGAGAGGAAGTTTAACTCATTTCGAGTATTTGCAGCTATCACCACCTAGAAGGAGAGGAAGGATATTAAGGAGAAGTCCTAGCCCAGCCATAAGGACACATTCTACACCTCTAAATCAGGTATCAAGTCATCAAGCACCAACAAATCCTATGGCAAGACAATTTTCTTTTGCACCATTTAATGGGGGCAACCCATTAAATCTTGCTCAACATGATGATTTACTTGTGGGAGCCCTTAGAAGCTTTCTTTTTTTCACTGGAGAGGATCAAACCACACCTATTGAGCACATTAGAGATGTGGCCACACTATGTGCAGTCCACAATATCACTGCTGAAAATGTCACAATCAGACTTCTAGCTGCCTCTTTGAAGGGAAAGGCACTACAGTGGTTTAGGAGTTTGGTTGTCAATTCAATCACAACATGGGACCAACTGGGGATGCCTTAAATAAGCAATTTGAGGATAAATCAGACCATTTATCACTGGTAGAACAACTGACTACCATTGAAAGGGCCTCATAGGAGCACATGACGAATTTTAATTTCCATTTCCAGAAGACTTGGAATAGAATTCCACAAACAGTAAGGCCTTCTGCTAAGCATGTTTTTGTATCTTATCTTAAAGTTCTTAATAGTGATATATCCATGATGATTCAGTCTATGGGGAACTACACTTCCAAATGCATATGATATTGCTATAATGGAAGAAAACATGATACAGGCTAGTAAAATTGCTCCAAAACCCCCGATGCCCATTTTTCCTGAGGTACAACCACCTATACCATTGCAAATACCTCCTTTAGCCATTGTACTTGTTCTACCAGCATTGAATTACCAAGCATCTACCCAAGTAAAATCTATCCCAGCTCAATCTCAGGAGTTCCAAGAAATAAAAGGCCTATTGCAAACCTTTGGTAATGAGTTGGTAAACATTATGAAGCAGCAAAGCCAAAATTTGAGACCTTACCAAGCTCTTTATCAAGCCCCACATCAGTCTAACCAGCCTAATAGGCCTCCCTACCAAGTTGATCCTCAAGGTCAAAGGAGAAATTTCAATGCTAGGCCATATCAGCCCTATAATCAGAATGTTGCCAACGCTTCTAGAGAGCTTGTACCAGTATTAAATAACATGGCACAAGACTATGAATGGTGTTTTCCATGTAACCAGCCTCACAATCAAGCCACGTGTTCCAATGGAATATTAAATCAGGCCCTCATGGTACAAAATAACACTGTTGTTCAACAAGATGCAACACAAGAAACTCAAGAACATCAAGGTTCTCATCCTAAGCATGGCCATCATGATGTCACTCTCATGAATTGGTAAGGAGAGGAGTTTTGTGGGATAAATCATGTATAGGGACAAAATCAGTCATCTTATTCAATAGCAACTAATACAAGAGCAAAAAAGAGAGCTGTTGACATTGGACAACATGTTGATAAAAGACAAAACCAAGCTTCTACAAGCCACCAAGGTGTTGTTGGTCCATCATCTTCTCAAAATGTTCAAATTCTTCAAAGAGTTCAAGTTGCGGCACACAAAGATTAGCCTAGAAGCCAACCTCAGCCATTGCAAACACAAGGAGATGCTACTATTCCAAAAGAATAGTAAAAGGTTAGTACAATCCCATTTAGTATTTTCGAGCATATGAAAAAGACATGTTAGTATGTCAATGTGGAACTCCTTATCTCTTCCTGGTCAAAGAGATTTGTTACAAAAGGCTTTGTCTAATTTCACCTTTTCAAATGAAGTTTCTAAGGAGCAACATAGAGTTGTATTGGCTAATACTCACCAAACCAAAGATATCAAACCACCCCCATTTTATGTGTCTATATGGTTGTTGGCCAGCACCTTGTCCATAACTGCATGATTGAATCAGGAGCAAGAAACTCTGTTATGCCAAAACATATAGTAAACATGCTTGGACTATCATATGAACCTCTTATCAAAGGAGTAGTACAGTTGGATGGGACAATCATCCACATGGTTGGGGTTAATAAAGATTTGAGCCTCACCTTGCATGCTTGTCCAAACTTTTTCATACCTCAACACATCTATATCATAGATCTACCACCTTATTTTGCCATATGTCTTTCTAGAGACTTCACTACAAAGTTGGGGGGTTATCTATCTTCTGATAGGTCACATATGTTTTTTAGAACAAGGTATGGCACTAAGGTGACTGTGAAATCAAAACCTAAAGCAAATGATCATATAGAGCCATATGTCCCTAGTGCCATTAATGCAAATCTTACCTACCATGAGCAAGAGGAACAACTAGTTGTCCAAGAGCCTAATAATCCCATAGAAGGCATATTTCACTTGTTTTTGGATGAGTGGGCAACCGAGAATTATGAGGCCAACCCATTCAGACACATAGAAGAAGCAGGATTCAGTATCTATATGATCCATGAACAAGGCATTGTTGTCCCTAACCTTGTAAAAGATAAACAACAATAGTGTGAGCAACGGTCTAATGAGTTGTGGCAGTTGTATTTTGATGGGTCAAGGAGTAAAACTGGTGTTTGTGGAGGGGCAATGCTCCTATCCCCAGACGGTGAGAAGTATTATTCAGCTTTCAGATTTGCTTTCAGTTGCACTAACAATACAATAGAGTATGAGGCACTTATTCATGGCCTAGAAAGGGCAAGAAAGAGGAAAGTCATGTGTTTGTAGGTATTTGGAGATAGTGAACTCATTGTCAATCAGGTGAGGTCTAAATGTCACAAAAAATTATTTTCTCAAGTCTTATAGACATAGAGTTTGAGATGTTATTGAAGAATTTGATGCTTTTAACTTGTTGTCCATAGCTAGAAATGAGAACAAACATACTGATAGGTTGGCTCTAATAGGAGCATAATATGATATTTTGAATGATATCAATAATAGTAAGTACAACAGTATGTAAAAGTGGTGGTAAGAACCTCAATATGTGATAATCAAACACATTAGCAAGTGTTTTGACAATGATAAACAAATCATCAATTTCTTTATTGAAGAAGCTGAGTTTTCAGATACTAATCAAAAGAAATTGCAGAAGTAGTATGGTGAGAAAATTATACAGCTGAAATCTAATAAGTTGTCCAAAGGTTTGGTATCATTGGAATCAATTTTCAGTTCTGATGATGAAGCAAAAAGGGGAAAGATCAACATGCAAGTCAAACCAGACCATTATGAATAGGTAAAAATTTTAAAAGACAAGCTTTTGAAATTTGGTAATATGTACAACATAAGAAATGATTGCTTTTGTTAAGTTATGTCAAGAGTATGATGATATTTTTTCACGTGGAAATATAGTGATTTGAAAGAGTTTGACCCTAAGCTTGCCGAACATATAATTGAACTTGAATCCAATGCCAAACCTGTAAGGTAAAAGCAAAGACCACTGAACCCAAAATTAGAGCCACTCATGAAAATAGCGTTATTTTCCTATCAAACACACCTCTTGGGTCTCCAATCTAGTTCATGTTAGAAAAAATAATAGAGAAATAAGATTATGTGTTGATTCCAGAAAACTGAATAGAGCTTCACTCAAAGACCATTATCCGTTGCCTTATATGGAGCAAATCCTTCAGGTTTTGAGAGGTTTTCATTGTTAGATGGTTATTCTGGTTATAACCAAGTTTTGGTAATAGAGGAAGACCAATATAAGACAACTTTTACTACCAAATGGGGTACAATGGCATACGGAATGATGCCCTTTCAATTGTCCAATTGTAGGACAACAGTCCAAAGGGCCATGGACATGGCTTTCCAAGGGTTAATAAACAAGATTGTATTGATTTATCTTGATTATATCACTGTTTTTTCCAAGGATGCTAATGAACATTTCATTCATCTCAAGAAAGTATTTGACAAATGCAGAGAGTATGGTGTTTCACTTAACCCAAAGATGTGTATCTTTGTTGTTCATGAAAGTAAAATTTTTGGTCATGTGATATCAAAAGATAGAATTGCCATTGATTCCGAGAGAGTAAGTGCTATACTAGCTTTGCCTTTGCCAAGTCACAAGAAGGGCTTGCAAAGTTTCCTTGGTAGAATAAATTTTTTGAGAAGGTTTATACCTCATATCGCTCATCTTTTGAAGCCACTAACCTCTATGTTGAAGAAAAATGCTTGTTTCAGCTAGACAAAGAAAGGGAAGAAGAGCTTTGATAGTACCAACGAAACTCTAACTGTTAGTGTAGATTTTTATTTCCTAGTGGGTTATTTTTCTTTTCCCTATATTCTTAGGTTTTTCCTACACTTCTATTAATCTCGCTTAGGTTAATAAAGCATGTCTTATTAGGTGAGTGGTTGTGAGGTGTCACCTTCCTACATATGAGCATCCATTAACTATCTTGGAAAGATACTTTGCTATCTTTAGTCTGATAGATGATTTCTCCTCATTGGTCAGTGTTGCCACCTCCTCCTGGTCTATATAAGCATGCTACTTAGCTTGTATTTGGTATCTCTTGCTTTTGCATCCTCTTAATGCTATTTTGTTTCTAGCGTTTGCATTACTCTCTTGGAGACTGTGTTGCTATTTTGATTTCATATCATTTGCATTCATAGTTTAGATATCTATTCGTTTGCACTAGTTTTCTGGGTTATTAATCTTTTCAGATTCTAACATGGTATCAGAGTCTTGCTATGTGCAAAAGTAGACTTTAGTTTCCTTATTTAAGAGATTCAAGGGAGCTAATAAACCTTATTGCAGTTTTTTGAAAAACCCAATATGCTCTTCTCTTGCATCTTCAGATGATCTGGAGAATCAGAAAAGTTTGACAAAAATATTTTAATCTCTGGGGTTTGCACGTGTTTTATGAAATCTGGGTGATTGAAGCATTTCTGGCTATTCCAACGCGTCTAGGAGGCTTCAGAAAGTCAGATTTGACTTTTGTTTCACCGAAATCAGAGATCGTCATACACAGTTGTGGAACCGGGGTTTCAAGCTCAAATCTGACAACTAACTTGCATATTTAGTGTTTCCAATCAATATTGCAGGTTCCAACATGCCATTGCTTGTCTTAGGTAGTTGATTCAGCCTTTGCATGTCATTTTTTGATTGCTAAGGTCATTTTTTGTTGCTAAAGGCATTTTCTTTACATTGTATCAACATCTTCTATACATCAACAAGAAAAATGTCTTCTTAGTTTTGTTCGCAGCACAGAAAAACCATCTAGGTATGTTTTAATTTTTGCATGCAGTCTATATATTTTGCAGAAATACACTCAGAAAGCTACGGCATGACTCCTCTCCGTTGGCAGTTGCAGTTTTGAAGGCCATTTTCAAATACTCTGTTCTTGCTCATATAGACTCCATTTCCCACGAAATGTTTTTTTAATTTTGGCTATTTTTTCCTGCTCTATGCACTAGTACAGATATTTTTTTATTTTGATGGAGAGATTTTTCAGAAATTGCAGATTATCAGTCGTGACACTGCACAATTCTAGTTTTGGAAACTTCGGAGGATCATAACTTTCACATACAACCTCGTATTAAGGTGATTCATTTTTTGAAAGTGCGTGATTTTTTGAGTAGATCGTAGTGGTGTTGTTTATTTCTCTGGGTATTGTGTCAAAGTTATATTTTCAGCATATGCTCTTCGTGAGGGTTTTGTAATACAGTGAAATCAAGACCACTTAATATTTCTTGCTAGTGACAGTTGTAAACACACTAATATAAAGTGTCAAATCATATTTTCTTGGGGGGGTTATTTGATTGAGTGAAAAGGGAGGGTTGTCTTGGTTGTGTTCTCTTCTTTTCGACATTTCTTCTCTGCATTTCTTCATCATGGATCAAACAAATGTGCCCATCCTAACTCCATACAATTACTTTGAGTGGAAATCACGCATGACAATTCACTTAAGAAAAGTTGGATTACATAGGATAACTATGGGACTTGAAACTGAACCTGCTAAAGATGAAGATAAGCCTAAGTGGTTTAACAAATGTGATGAGTCATATGGAACATTTTGTTTGTCTGTTTCTCCTAATTTGCTCTTTCACATTGAGTCTTTGAATTCACCAAATGAAATCTGGATAAAGCTAGAAACATTATTTGGCACACAAGATTCAATGAGGGGTCATATGTTGGAAAATGAACTAATTAGTTTAAGTCCAAGCAATTTCAACACAATCCAAGATTTCTTCACTAAATTGAAATCACCAAGGCTGCAGATAAAAAAATGTGGAATTGAAAAGAAAGATGAACAACTAATTCTTAGTATTCTCTCTAAGCTAAGTTCATAATATTCTGTGTTTGTTTCTATCTTCTATGCTACTAAGGGTGCACTTGGTACTCAATTCACCATGCCATCTTTACATGATTTTATTGTCAATCTCACTCGGGAACACGACAAGCTAATCTAGATGGCACTCTTAAGTCCTCTAAGTCACATGCCTTGGCTGCCAACCAAAGCACAAAAGAATAAAAAGGACAAAGTAGTAACAACAATAGTAAGGATAAGAAACAGAAGAATAGCAAGGAGAAGAAAGATCAGATACCGGTTGCTTCAAAAGCAACTAATGAGACCCAATCTTCCAAGGGCGACAAGCCTAAGAAAGAGAGGGTCCAATGTGCCTACTGTAAAAGACCTGGTTATGATGCACATAAGTGCTTGAAGAAACAAATTGATCACTTGACACACATTCTTGAGAAGAATAATATCAGTGTTCCTGAGTCTATCAAACAGAGTTCTAATGAGGGGTCTAACAAGACACAAGAAAATAGCAAGGGGAAAGGAAAGGACAAGGCCCTTGTAGCAGTTGCTTCTTCACCATCCACTTGGGTTCTTGATTCAGGTACTTCGCACCACATGGCTTCATCTAAGGAAGAACTTGCATCTTTGGAGCTGTGTACTATGCCTTCTATTTTGATGGGTGATGACACTCCTGTTGAGGTGTGTGGGAGAGGGTCTATTGATGTGGGGGATGGCACATTCCATGATGTTCTTTGTGTGCCCTCATTATCAACTAATCTCCTATTGGTATACTAGATTACTCACACAGGTTCAGGCAAGCAGGTTGAGTTCACTCCTGATTCAGTGGAGATTCGTGAGTTGCACAGTGGTTCCATAGTTGCAGTTGGGAGAGCAGATCATCAGTAATGGCTCTATCTGTTTTCTCACTTTGTTCCTAGTCCTCCTTCGACTATTTTGCTGACTCATTCTGATGATGGGAGTAGATTATGGCATGAGCGGTTTGGCCATCTTAACTTCTGCTACTTGCAGCAGCTCAATCAGCAGAGCATGGTCACAGGGTTGCCTTCAGTTCAGTTTTCAGGTGCTGTTTCCCAAGGTTGCATTCTTGGTAAGCATCCTAAGGAAAAGTTTGACAAAGGTAAGGCATGGAGAGCCTCACAGATACTGGAGTTAGTTCACAGTGATTTGGCTGGTCCATTTTAGCATCCTTCTTTTAGCAGGGCTAGATATGTCCTCACATTCATTGATGACTTTTCTCGATATACTTCAGTGTACTTTCTCAAACAAAAGTCTGAGGTATTTGATCACTTTCAGGACTTCAAGACTTTTGTAGAGAAGCAATCCATGAAATCCATCAAATTTGTGCGCACTGAAAATGGTGGTGAGTATGTCAACCATCGGTTTCAGAGGTTTTTCACTTCAGAGGGGATTGATTTGCAGCATTCAATTCCATACAATCCTCAGCAGAACGGTGTTGCAGAATGAAAGAATAAGTCCTTGAAGGAAATGGCGAACTGCATGATTCACTCCAGATCTCTTGCACCACAATATTGGGCAGAGGCCATTAACTGTGTTTGTTATTTCTAGAACCACGTTCCTCACCGAGCCTTGAAGGGAGTCACTCCTTTTGAAGCTTGGAGCGGTCGAGAACCATCAGTTAAGCACTTTCAATTTTTTGGTTCTCCTGCAGAGAAACGCAAGGCCTTGGATCCGCAGAGTAGACCCTGCATATTTGTAGGTTATCCTGATGGTGTGAAGGGTTATCGGTTGCTCCACTCTACTACACATGAGATGTTCATTGAGAGGAGTGTTCAATTTGAGGAGGGCTCTTTGAGCTCCTACCTTGACATTGGAGTCACTTGGGATACATGACAAATCTTTTGATGAGTCAGATTCACCTAAGCAGTCTTCTACCTCCACTTCTGATGCAGAGAGCGATTCAGAGGACTCGCCTCCTTCCTCTCCTAGTCATCATTCAGAGGTTAATGATTCTCCTCCAGATTCTCCATCTTTCGATCCACTTTGGGCTAGACAAACCTTGCAGTCTGCAGGTGATTGGATTGGGGATCCATCAGATACCAGGTAGACTCGTTCACAGTTCTAGGATGCTCCACATGTCTTCATTGCTACCGCCTCAAATCCACAGTCTTTTCATGAGGCTTCAGGTATTCCTGAGTGGGATATAACTATGCAGGAGGAGTATAGTTCCTTGATGAGGAACCACACTTGGGATCTTGTCCCTCTTTCTAAGGGAAGAAAACTTATTCGATGAAAGTGGATCTATCAGACAAAATTTGCAGCAGATGGGTCGGTTGACAAGCATAAAGATCGCTTGGTCGCCAAAGGATTCTCCCAGGTTCCTGGGATTGACTACTCTGAGACTTTTGCACTAGTTGCACGAATGAATTCCATTTGACTTGTTCTTGCCATTGCTGCAACCAATCGTTGGGAAGTACACTAGATGGATGTGAAGAGTGCTTTTCTTCATGGTGACCTTCAGGAGGAGATCTACATGGAGCAGCCACAGGGGTTCGTTCAGGATTTTTCACTTGTGTGCCGTCTTCGGAAGTCTCTCTATGGGCTCAAACAAGCTCCTCGGGCCTGGTATGCCAAGATGGACTCCTTCCATCTGACAGTTGGGTTCACTCGATGCCATTCTGATCCCAATGTCTACATTCTGCAGCAGGATGATTCAGTCCTATTTCTGGTTCTGTATGTTGATGACTTGTTGATCACAGGGAGTTCTTCATCCACCATTGGGGCTATCAAAACTGCCCTTCATGACAATTTTTTTATGACTGACTTGGGCTTGTCGCATTACTTTCTCAGGATTGAGATCTACCAGTCTACTTCCAGGATCACATTCACACAGTCCAAGTATGCTCTAGACTTTCTCTCGAGGTTTCATATGGCTAACTATAACCCTGCTCCGACTCCCTTCCTTTCTGGAGTCAAACTTGAGGCTCAGTGTTCTCCACTTGTTGATAGCACTTTGTACCGACAGCTTGTTGGGATTCTCATTTATCTGACTCATACGAGACCTGACATTTCATATGCTGTAGGCATGGTCTCTCGATTCATGTAGGAGCCCCATGAGCTGCACTGGAAAGCAGCCAAACGGATCCTTCACTATATTCAGGGTACTCACAGAGTTGGGATTCACTATGCAGCAGGCATTGATCTTGACTTGGTGGGCTGCACAGATTCAGATTGGGCAGGCGATTCTCAGGATTGTAAGTCTACTTCAGGTTATAGCTTCTCACTTGGTTCAGGTCCTGTTTGTTGGTCGAGCAAGAAGCAGTTGCTATTGCTCTATCTTCTACTGAGGCCGAGTATCAGGGGGCTGTGAATGTCGCCATTGAAGCCATTTGGCTTCAAAATCTTCTCACTAAGTTTGGTATCCAGATTAGACAGCCATCAGTCATATTTTGTGACACCCAGAGTGCCATTCAGATCTCATAGAATCCGGTCCATCATCAGCGGACCAAACACATTGAGGTCCACATGCACTACATCCGGGAGCTCATCCATGGGCACATCATCGACCTTCACTACTATCTGACTTTCGAGCAGGTTGCTGATATCTTCACCAAACCCTTCATTGAGAGCAAGTTCCTTCATTTGCGAGCTTTGCTGGGGGTGCGGGATGCTTCATCTTATGGGGGGCTTCTTCCTCTCACTCGGAGTCCTGACTCTCTGTACTTTGGGGGGGTCTCTTCTCTCTCTATTCTGGGGGGTGGGATTTTCTCTCTTTGGGGAATTTTATGTACATGGGTACCTCATCAGGCTTGATTTGTCGGGACCCATTTCTACATCCACCTAAACTTCACTTATGGGGGGGTGTTAGTGTAGGTTTTTATTTACTAGTGGGTTATTTATTTTTTCCCTATATTCCTAGGTTTTTCCTACTCTTTTACTAATCTCGTTTAGGTTAATAGAGCGTGTTTTATTAGGTGAGTGGTTGTGAGATGTCACCTTCCTACATAAGAGCATCCATTAGCTATCTTGGGAAGATACTTTGCTATCTTTAGTCCGATAGATGGTTGCTCTTCATTGGTTGGTGTTGCCACCTCCTCCCTCTCCCTGGTCTATATAAGCATGCTACCTAGCTTGTATTGATATCTCTTGCTTTTGTATCCTCTTAATGCCATTTTGCTTCTAGCATTTGCATTACTCTCTTGGAGACTAACTCTGTGTTGCTATTTTCATTTCATATCATTTGCATTCATAGTTTAGATATCTATTCGTTTGCACTAGTTTTTTGGGTTATTAATCTTTTCAGATTCTAACACTAACAGTTGCGCCTACACTTATAAATCCTAATTTCTCCAAGGATTTCATTTTGTATGCTTTTGGAAGCATAGATACAATCTCAACCATGCTAGTACAACAAAATGAAGAAGGTCTGGAGTAGCCCATTGCATTTTTTAGCTAAGGTTTGGAAGGCTACGAAGAGGTATTCTTTTGTTGAGAAACATGTACTAGCTGTGATTAGAAGCCTTGAAATTCTAGGCATTTGGTTTCTAATAATAAGATACATTTAATGGTTGCTCACCCAAGTTTCAAAGATTTTTTGCTAAACAAGGATTTGAATGATAAGAGAGTTGGTTGGATAACCAAAGTCATGAAATATGACATGGAAATAAAGGTCACTAAGCCGGTAAGAGGCAAAGGTTTGTGTGAACAGTTGGTTGGTAAGTTAGAAAGCAATGAAGAAGTTGAAAAATAAGCTGTTCTTATGCTTAATGATGAATATCAAACTACTGCCCCAACCCCTCCTTCAACTTGGGTACAAGAAATGATGCATTATCTTCAAATAGGTGAGTTCCCTAGGGGTTTAAATAGTGCAAAAAGAAGATATTTTAGATTCCAAGCCATTTCTTATGTCATCATAGAAGGCATTTTGTTTAGAAGAGATTTCAATGGTGTATTGTTAAGGTGTATTGAATCTAATCAGACTAACAAAATCCTAGAAGAATTCCGTGATGGGACAACTGGTGGTCATTTTGTACCAAGAACAAGAATGTTTAAATTAATGAAGGTCGGTTACTTTTGGCTTGATTTATACAAGGATACACATACTTGGATGAGAAAGTGCAAAAAGTGTGCTATATTTGCAGGAAAACAAAGGTTAGCAGAATTACCATTGCATCCGATACAGGTAGAACAACCCTTCACGAAGAGGGGTATTGATTTTATTGGGCTCATTAATCCACCTTCCAGTTCAAGGCACAAATGGATACTAACTGCAGCAAACTACTTTACAAAATGTAGAGAAGGGGTGGCATTAAAGGAAGTAAATGAGAACTCAGTCCTAAACTTCTATGAAGACTTGGTTGCAAGGTTTGATACTCCTGAATCCATTATTTCAAATAATGCATTGGCTTTTGTAGGTATAAAAATAATTGTTTGGGCTCTTAGAAATGATATATTTTTGAGTGCTTCATCCAACTATTACCCACAAGGTAATGGGAAAGAGGAGTCAACCAATAAGAATCTGATTAGGATCATCAAAAGAACAATAGAAGATAATCAGAGAACCTGGCATGAAAAACTGAAATTATCCTTATGGGTTGATAAGATAACTCCCAAGAGGTCTATAGGTAATTCACCTTATGTTCTTGTGTATGGAAAAGAGGCAAGGCTGCCTATTTCAGTTAAACTGCCAACACTTAGTCTTTTCAAAGAGTTGGAAATGATGGACGAGGGGCCAATGGAAATCAGACTTGCTTAGCTTGTAGAATTAGAGGAAACAAGAAGGCAAGCAATGCAAAGTTTGGAACTACATCAAGCACAAATGAATAAAACTTTTTACAAGAAGGCAATCCCTAGAGTTTTTAATGAAGGAGATGTAGTTCTCAAATGGGATTAGTTGAAGAGCCAATTACGGGAAAGAAATAGAAGTTTGATTGTAACTTTCTTTCAAGAAGTAGTTACAAAGGGGAAGGTTTTATCTTTCATGCTAAGAGGCAGTTACAAGAACCGAAAAGTCTCAGTGAGCGGACTTATAAATATGCAATTGGTACATTTTAAGGCTATCTTTTTCTAGCTACTCGGGAACGGAGGGGCAGTCTAGTTTTCCTTTTCACACAGTTTTATTATTCAAAGGTGTTGAGTCTGTGAACTCTCATTTTGACATTGGGGAATAAAGGGGATGTTTCAAATCTATGTATTTGTTTATGTTTTCTTTAAATTGCAAATGAACTTTGTATCTTTGTAATCACTCTTCAGTGTTTGTTCTAATTATGTGGTACTGTGTATGTGTTCATTTTTGAAACTTGGAATTCAGATTGACTCATCTATTGAAAGAGGATTTGATGTTCATCCTTTTCCTGGGTATTGTTTGTGGGTGTAGCATAAAAGAACTTTGTGTCATTTATTTGCATCCTTTTCATTTCAGTTTTAATCTTTCGCATATACTTTCATAGTTATGGGTATATGTTAGTTAACCTTTTTTGCTTTCTGGTTAAAAGCATACCCTGCGTTCTTATTCATTGCAAACCATTCAAAGGTAGTTGCACCTTATAAAACAAGCAGAGAGCACTTGCACATACCGTTGCAAGTGACTCAACTGTTTTTCAATTTATCATCATTGTGGGCAAATGGAGTATAAATTGAGGTGGCGAAATCTGTTAACCAATAACTTCAGAGTCCAATGTTGCTTCTTCGAGAGCTTTAAGTGATTCCTTACAGCAGGGTCATTTAAGTCTTTTGGATTCACCTCATTGGGACAGATTTCTACTAGACATCTCTTGCTTGTTCGTAGAGTCCCACATTTTGGATCTTGATGACACTTTGGATGATATTGTCTTTCTCTTTGATGACAGTTATCTTACACCTACTACTACTACAGAATTCAGAGAGGCTTCACCGAGGGCTTCCAGTGATTCTTCGCAGGACATCACGTGGGATTTGCTTTGGAGCCACATGGCATGCATTGACATTCCACTTTCATACATCACTTCTTCAGATCTCGTTCTTCATCAGTCTTCACATGATTTTGAGAGGTCACTTATTTCAGTTAGGTCCAAGCCTCCTGATTTGGTTGTGACTCATTTTGACATCAACATAATGACATTTGAGTAGTGTTCTAAGATGAGGTACATTACAAGACTTACCACCTCACCTCGCTTCTTTGAGCATTCACCATTGGAGTTGTTTCTTCCTAAGGGGAAAAATGTCATTTGCCACAAATGGATCATTTTTAGCATTCATACTTTCACATCCCAAATTTTGACTATACTTTACTTTTTACTTGCAAGTAATTAATAATTGTTTATGTATGATTTAATGATTTGACATTTAGGGAAAATGTCAGAAAAAATCAATAATTTCATGAGTTTATGTTTATATGATTAGAATTGACATGTTATTATATGTTGTCAAGATGTTATGATTTCATAAGTATTATGAATTGACTAACGATACACTAATCCCGTTCTGGTGATTGCAAGTTGTATCTAGGAAACATGTTTCTGCCCTCCGAGCAAGGGAGGGCATCATCAGAGAGAAGTGAATATACATTTGGAAAAGAACAATTTGTTTCCATCTTAGTCTTGTGCTTGTACAATCTAGTGAACCTCATTGAGTTGGGTAAGTGGTACTCGACCCATTTGGTCTAAGTTGTTTTTGACTGGACATTTGTTGATTTGTCATCAAGATTTCTTTGTGTAGATTTTGTCAAGATTATGCCAAGAAAGTTTGACCGTTGACACAGGAATGGTCAACAGTCATTAGTCCTTGTTTGATATGAATATAGTTATATTCAGAAATAATAATGCTATTAAGGGTTAAACTATTTCATAATCGGTGCTTTCCAATAAATTTTTCGTTGATAACCTATCTTGTTTGTCGTCAAGCAATCTGAGAGGGGGAGATACTCGACCCCATTCTCATGTTCTGCTATGTATTGAAAACAACATAAGTAGTCATTCATATATATATATATATATATATATATATATATATATATATATGATTCATTGGTTAAACCCCTTTTTGATTTTGTCTTTATGACGAAGAATTTTCTCTTATAACATGGATGATGGTAGTTAATGCAAACCATCATATATGGATGTGGGCATTTAATTCTTATCTCCACGATTTTGGAGTTAAGGAGGGTTATGAGAGAGTGGTCCTAAAGACCAATTGCCCCACTACTTGCATGTTTTCAAAGCTCGTTATAAGGCAAAGACTTTGCCTATGTTTTCGCGGCCTTGTGGAGATGTCAGGCCTTTACTAAGGCTATATCATCAGGCATGATGGAGGTCAAAGAAAGGTGAAGGATATCATGGATTTGATTAATAAGCTTCGGAGAGATCAAAGAAGGCAACGCAAGATAATTTTGGTTGGGACTAACATGCATTACCAAAGGTCGTTACAATGGAAGATAAGGGTAATAAGTGTAGAACCGAGTGGGAGGAGTATGGGGGTTACTCATGTAGAGTCCTGGTTAAGTCACAGAGAACTATGGCATAGCAAAAAGTGCCAAAAGGTTTTTCTATGTAAACATATATAGTGCTCAGGAAATTTGTTTTCCCACTGGCAAATTTTCCAAACTCATCGGTTGTTCATATCAGCGTATTCCTTGAACCTCATGCGGTGCGAGTCCATGATATGGGCGAAGCCTTAAAAGGCCATACCATTGAATTTAGGGAGAGATAGGACTCTGAGAAGATGTGCGGGAAGCATACACATGTTGTGTCATTCTCTCTGTGCTGAGATTTATCGAGGAAGAATACTATTCGAGCATCGATTGAGCAAACCAAGAAGTTTATCCCTCGGTGTAAGTTAGATAACATTTGAGGTAGGATGTTTCATTTCCAAAATATTTGTTCTGTTATTATTCTGTATTAAAGGTAAAAGCACAAATTTGTTTCACACTTTCAGCCAACTTATCAGCACAAGTGAATTTAAGTATTTGTAACTAAAAATCAATTTTGGTCAAGCATATGATCTTGTAAGATTCATTCTAGCTAAGTTAGATATGTCCACAACTTTTCCAACTAAAATTGTTGGCTAAATGCATATGTAGCACCACAATGAGACCAATTTACCAAAAAATAAAATTATTTGAACAACTTGATATTTCAACAACTTCTGCTTATGTAAATAACATTTTTTTTTAAATATAAAAAATACCCTTTTGTAGATCTATAGGATTAGTTTTCAAAAATATATATTTTAATAGTTTATTTATTATTTATATATATTTTAATAGTTTGACGTAGGAGGTTTCATTTCTAGAATATTTGTTTTGTTATTATTCTGTATTAAACCTATTCTTATTACGTATCATGGAGGATTTGACGTAGATTATTTGAGAACTAGAATGTTAGGTTGTAGTGGCTGAGAACCCTAGTATGAATTAAATAAGGTTGCATCTTTTCATGATGTTTTGATTTAGCACTCGTTGTGGAAGTAATTTATGGCCGAACTGTTTTACGAGGTCGGCTTTTATATATAGACCTCTGTCTTTATGGTTGAACTGTGTTTTAAGAGGCCGAATATATATTTATAACCTTTGAGTTTTATAAGGTCATCATACAATTGATAGCTTCTATATTGTAAGGCCGTCATATATATATAAACTTAGATATCATGAGGCTGATATATATAAACTTGTTGTATCTCTGTATAAACTCAGAGCCTTGAAAAATGTTAGTCATAATCTCGTTTAAGGTTGTTGAACTATGCTAACCTAAACTTAGAGATGGCCGAAGAACCAAGTTGCTTAAGTTTTTATGAAGGCCGTGTTGATCAGAAGTGGCACTTGTAAATGTAGCATTAGATAAAAATCTACTTTTAAATATGCTTTGATGGATGTCCTTACCCTCTTCTAAATCTCCAATTTGAACCCCAGTAAGGAGGATGCTGAAAAACGTTGTAGAATCTAGTTTACACCTACTAATACTTGGGTAATTGATAGTGGTTTCTCTAACCACGTGATTGGTGACAAGAAGTTTATCATCCTTAAGAAGTGGAATGGTGGAGCTATTATGTTTGGTGGTGATGAGTCAGCACAAATATGTAGAAAGGGTGTTATAACTATTGATGGAAAGAACATGACTGAGGATGTCCCCTATGTCAAAGGGCTAAAGCACAATCTTCTTAGTGTTATTCAGATGTGCATAAAGGATACAATCTTACCTTTCATGCCAAAGGTTGTGAAATAACGAAGGCAGGGTCCAGAAAATTGGTTGCAGAAGGTATCAAGACATATAGAGATATCTATCATCTAAAGGAGGTAAATGGAAGAACCTGCTTATTGGCTCAATCTATTGAGTGTTGGTTGTGGCACAAATGAATGGGACACATCAACTTTGATAACATGGTAAAGATCAACTATATTCATGTGATGAGAGATATGCCTAAGATAACCAAGCTTGCAAACACATTAAGCAAGGAATGTCAAATGGGAAAGTAGACAAAGACAAATTTCAAAACCAAAGATTCTTCTTCTTCAATGCCATTGGAGCTGATTCACACTAACCTATGTGGCCCTACAAGAACAAAGCGTCAACAAGGTGAAAGGTATTTCATGTTGCTTATTCATGATTAATCTAGAATGACTTGGGTTACTTTCTTAACAGAAAAATCAGAAGCCTTTCATAAGTTTAAGGTTTTCAAAGCAATAGTTGAGAATGAAATGGATGCTAAGATCGAATGCTTAAGGTCTGATAGAGGAGGTTTATTTACTTCAAATGAATTTGAAAAGTTTTGTGAAGATCATGGTATTAGGAGACATATGTCTGCTTCTAGTACCCCTCAACAGAATGGGGTAATGAAGAGGAATAATAGGACTATGCAAGAGATGGCTAGGGCAATGTTGAAAGATGCATATTTGCCTAATATGTACTAGAAGGAAGCAGTTCACATTGTTGTCTATTTGCTCAACAGAGTATAATTGAGGGTCAATAACACTAAGACCCCTTATGAGCTATGGTATGGAAGACCTCCCACTGTTAGATATTTCAGGATCTTTGGCAGCAAATGCTACATCAGGAGAGATGAAGAAGACCTTGGTAAGTTTGATGAAAGGTGTGATGAAAGAATCTTTATTGGTTACTCAACCAAACACAAGGCCTATAGATGCTACGATAAGAAATTGGGAAAGATGATTGAAAGCACAAATGTAAAGGTAGATGAAGACTTGTATCAGATCTTACAAGAACTAGAGGACTACGGATCTGATATACTTCCCTCCATTGAAGAAGAAGAAGAAGAGGAGAAAGAAGAAAAGGAATAAGAATCAGAGCATATCTCTAAGACTCCAGCAAAGTATGTTCAGAGGAATCATTTAGGAGATCAGATCATTGGGGATAAGAATGAAGGTGTGCTGCCCAAGAGAAGGCTTGTAAAAACAAGTGAGAAAATCAACTTGTGTTTACTATCAAAGGTAGAGCCCAAAACCTTTTCTGATGCTAGCAAAGATGATGGATGATTGAAAGCAATGGAAGAAGAATTGAATCAGATAGAAAAGAATCAGACATGGGAACTAGTTCCCAAACCAGCTAATAAGAATGTTATAGGAACAAAGTGTGTGTTCCGGAACAAACTGAATGAAGATGGTGAAGTTGTGAGGAACAAAGAAATATTGGTATGTAAGGGTTATTCACAAGTTGAAGACATTGATTTTAAGGAGACTTTTGCTCTGATAGTCAGGATGGAGGCATTCAGGATGTTTCTTGCCCTTGCTACTCACAAGAACTTCAAGGTTTATCAGATGGATGTCAAGTCAACATTTTTAAATGGTGATCTAGAGAAAGAGGTCTACATTGAGAAACTAGATGGTTTTTAGTTATCAGAAGATCCAGACATGGTGTGCAGACTCAAGAAAGCTTTGTATGGACTCAAGCATGCTCCTTGAGCTTGGTATGCTAGGTTGGATAAGTACTTACTTCAACAAGGCTTCAAGAAAGGTACCACAGATAGTAATCTTTACATTAGAGAAGAGGGAGACATGATTTTTGATAGTTGCAGTATATGTTGATGACATTATCTTTTGTGGATATGATAGTATGTGTAAGAGGTTTGCAGAAGAGATGTAGAAAGAGTTTTAGATGTCTATGATTGGTGATGTCTTTCTTCCTCGGGCTTCAAATTGTTCAACTAGATGATGGTATCTTTATTTCCCAGGTTCAGTATGTTAAAAAGATGTTGAAGTGTTGTATGGAGGACTCTAAACCAGTAAGTACTCCTATGGTTACTGGTTGTCACTTGAGCAAGGCAGATGAGTCACCGGAGGTTGATCAAACTATTTATAGATCTATGATTGGAGGATTATTGTACTTGACTGCTTCTAGACTTGATATTATGCATGCAGTATCTATGGTTTCCAGATATCAAGCTAATCCTAAGCAAACTCATGAGAAGGCAGTGAAAAGAATATTAAGATACCTCAAGGGAACTACAGATTATGGCCTATGGTAGCCAAGAGGTAATGACTTTTATCTGAGTGCTTACACTGATGCTGATTGGACTGGTTGTGTTAATGATAGAAGAAGTACAAGTGATCAGATTGGTTTCATGGCATAATAAGAAACAAGATTCAATATCTTTATTAACAGCAAAGGCAGAGTATATTGCAACAGCATCATTGTGTACACAAGTTTTATAGATGAAGCAAACATTGAAAGATATCAAGGTACAATATGATGAGCCTATTCCTATTTTGTGTGATAATACTACTGCTATCAATATTTCCAAGAATCCAGTGATGCATTTTAGAACCAAGCATATATCAATCAGGTATCACTTTTTGTGAGAGAAGGTTGCAGAGAATGAAGTGAAGTTGGAATTGATGGCTAGTTTTTCATTGATGTCAAAGGAAGCTCATATCATAATCAGGAGGTGAGGAGTTGTCATTGATGTCAAACGTAGCTCATACCATTATCAGGAGGTGAGGAGATGGGTTGAGTTGGAATTGGAGATTACTATCAATCAAGGGAAGAGGACATCAAATGTTGCAGGATGTTTCAAGCCTCTTTGTATGATGTAGGATGTTCTTGTCATTATGTTTCAAGATGTTATGGAATTTCAAGGAAGAGTTTCATGTGTTCATATGACAAGTTGATAGAATTTATATTTGTTCATTTTCATACTTTACTCCTTACAAGACATCAAGATTATCCTATGTAATGGATGCTTTCAATTTCAAACACATGTTGCTTCACAGTTGCAGGAGGTTGCTTCACAGTTGTAGGAGATGCCTTGTTAAAGTTATGATGGTATTACTCATGGTCCATGCATGGCAGGACTTCATAGAGTTTTGGAGTTGCTTATGTGTTGATCATGCATCAGGACTCAGGCTCTTATGTTGTTTGGAATTGGTTCATGTATTTCTTGTGTATCCATATACTTTATAATGCAAGGCTCATGTTATTGGTCATCTTGATGTCTTTGTATGCAGTCTGTCTTGATGACATGATACAGTTGTTCATTTGTTGAGATATGTTCACAAGTGATTAGAGGTCGTTTACAAGTACAGGCTTGTTGAGATTCCTTAGTGCAAAAGAAGCTTGATCAAATAATGGTTGTGATTTGAAATGCTTCCTTCATGTCATGAGGTCTTATTAGGTTGCCAAAGTCATGAGGATTGGTCATCTTGTTTTGGTTATATATGATTTGATAAGAGGTGTATGGTGTAAGGCTTGCAGAGAATGAGAGAATGTACTTATGTAGAAGACTTATGTTTCTTTTGTGTTGATTGATACAAGAGTTTAAGTAAGGGCAAACAAGTTCATCATAAAGTGTTAGACTAGGAACCTTATGTTTATAAAGAAGAGTGTTGTCATGTGTTCAAAGTAGTTGGTGCTTTGATATCATTTGTATAGATGTTCAAGGGTTTTACTAGGCAGATACATGCTCATGTGCAGAGATACAAGGTCTTATATGTAGAGATATATGGTCTTTCATGTGAAGGCACATGATCATTCACGTTCAATATCAGAGAGACAAGTGTGAGCTCTTAAAACCTAAAGACTCAAGCTAAAACCCTAAAATGCCTTTCAATAAAATCTAAGTCTGAGTTTCTAAAGTATTTTTTTTAAACTGTCATACATTTATGTCTAACTGCACATTGACCTGTTGACCCGATAATATGTAAGTTAAGTTACATCTTATGGGTATCGGCCCCGTGAGGTGACCGGCCCCGACCACCAAGAGGCACCGAACACAAAAGGTAAGCAAAGCTTTTAAGCGCCAAAAGCACATTGTGTGGTTCAAGACAAAAGGCTAAATGGCGTGAAAAGGTCATCGAATGGATGATGTTCAATTTGCTTTTTGAAGTCCAACAGACACTTCACCATTCTAATTTTGACGTGCTTTGTTCTATATAAGGCACAAAAACTAATTTTTCTATCACCATTCATGTGCAGAGGGCCAGAGATTTTTATTGTGAAGTTTGTTCGATATCTTTTTGAATTTTGATTGATGCTCTGAGTAGGTGAAGGAAATACCAACATGCTGATATAACAATTATCAATTATATGAAGAACATGGTGAAGTTTAATGTATTTGAAGCTTAAATCAGAGGATGAAGACAATGTTCAATGCAAGAGAAAGATTGTAGGGGTTGATACTTGAATAGAAAAAAATATTGTTAATTCCAGGGTTTGTACTGTGCAAATTGATGATTGGAGAATGGTGCTTTCATAATGATGTTTGTAGTAAGGAGTCATAACAAAGTTGATTGATAGTTGCAGATTGATAATTGCAGATTGGTAGTTGCAGATTAATAATGATGTTTGCAGATTCATAGTTGCAATTTATGAGTTTAACATCATTCATGTTTTTCAGAGATTGGAATTTGACAAATGTATAATTGAAGGAAATTTTTGTAAAGTGAAAAATAAAAGGAGATATAAGTTTTTGTGATGGAGTCAATTAGGGTAAACCCCTTAGTTATCTTGTTTTGTTTCAAGGTGAATGTACAAGTCAGTGAGACTTTGTTTTTGCCAGTGAGGCATTTTTGTAAAGCCAATGAGGCCCTGAGTATTTGGAGTGCATGCTTCAATACTTGATTGGGAGTGGGTGCTCCTATACTTGTAACCAGTGAGGTTTTTTATTAAGCCAGTGAGGTAGTTTTGAGTGGTTTTTCTTCCAAAGAGGGTTTTCCACTCGTGAAACCTATTGTGTTATGGTCTCAATTTCTGTGTGATTTACAATTGTCCTTCATCCTTGTACATTCAGTATTTGACTCCTTCATTTGATGAAGCATATGATCAAGTTTGATGATTTCATTTTCTTTTTTTAAGGTTGATAAGAAGTAAATAACTTAGTTTTTGATACAACACTGATTCACCCCCCATCTCAGTGTTTTTTTTACTCAACAAGTGGTATCAGAGCATAGGTTCCCTATAGAAGTCTAACCAACTTGGGTAGGTCCTGATAGTGGAGTACCATGGGAAAGTGCAAAAAAAATAGACAAAAGAAAAATGTCAAGCCATATACTGATCAAAAGGTACAGTCTATACCA
Organism: Cunninghamia lanceolata; assembly: GCA_027924645.1. Classification (NCBI taxonomy): domain Eukaryota; kingdom Viridiplantae; phylum Streptophyta; class Pinopsida; order Cupressales; family Cupressaceae; genus Cunninghamia; species Cunninghamia lanceolata. The sequence continues at coordinate 146,551 of BSBN01000327.1, read as the reverse complement.
AATTCAAATGGTGATCTACAATCAGTTCATAGAAATGTCTCACAAGTTGAGTCGGGTATTAAATTAGAGGAAGAGTTTTATGGAGTTCCTTTCTTTGATGGTTCAGGTTTTTCTATTTGGTATATTAGAATGCAAGTTTATCTATCCTCTTTCGGGTATGGTGTGTGAATGTCAGTTGAAAATGGTATTTTATTTCCTCTCAATCACCTAGTTCTACAAGTAACAAATAGGCTTATGAATGCAATCATACATCAAAGAAAGCTATTATGTCAGGATTATCTAATGAAGTTGCTTGTAAAGTTATGCATTGTGAAACAACTCAGGATGTGTGGAAGGAGTTAATTAGAATCTATCAAGGTGATGCACTTGAAAGAGAGGACAACTTTGTGTCCGAGGAAAGTGACAATGAAAGGAGACATTCACATGAAGGAGATAAGGTCCAATCTGATTTAGAAGAAGAAGATCACGTTATAAGTGATGATGAACATGAGTATGTGGTTGATGTTGAAGGAGAACTCATGTGTGCCTTAGCTGAGATCAAGAAATTCAAAAAGGAGAACTGGAGATTAGAGTTGGAGCTTCAACAAGAAAAGGACTCTAAAGACAAAGTTGTTTCAAATCTTGAAGAGGCTAGAAATCTGATTATAGATTTAAGGAGTCAAGTTAATGAATCAGACAAATTGATTATCAGTCTGAAGACAGAGGTTGAGGAAGCTAAGATGTTAGCTGATGTAACAAAGTCTGATTTGGAAGCTAAAACAGTTGAATGCCAAAACCTTGAAGGAGAAATAGTCTCTTTAAGAAAAGATCTTGAAGATATTAGGAAGTAGTTGGAAAAGAATCTGAAATTTGAAGAGAGCACAAATAAGTTGAATGACATGTTGAGTAAACAAAAGCATTACGAGGACACTACTAGTCTAGGTTATGAAGAAGGAGAGTGTTCCAAAGCAAGAAATGCATCTAGAAAGAAGATATACTTAAATTATCATGCTGTTGCTCCAGAAGATCAAGGAGGAAGGACAATCAAGTCTAAAAGATCTCTATCTACCAGGCACTCAATGACGTACCATTATTCTCAATTTCATGGTTATTGTTATTGTTGTCATGTTTATGGTCATAGAGCTAGAGATTGTAAAAGAAATGATTTTCGATGGAAAAAAGATAAGTTTTATAGTTGGTCAAATCAGGACTACAATAATGCTTGTTATAACTGCAATGAAGTTGGTCATATAGAAAGGAATTGTTGGATGCATGCAAGAAAAATGGGATATAATAAGAACTCCTTTGAATGGTTGAATAGAAGGAACAAAGTCATTTGTTTTAACTGTCATAAGTTGGGACACAAAATAAAGCACTGTAGCAACAAGCTGAACAAATCCTCTAAGAACATAAGAGTTAATGCAAAGTTCAAGAAAAAGAAGAAATCTATTCAGATATGGAGAAGAAAGTAAGAGAATGTTCTGGACAAGGAAAACAAAGATATATTAGTTTGGAGAAGAAAACAAAGTCAAGAAGAAGGAAATCCTAATCTTGTGCATGTTGCACAAGAAACATGCATAACAGTTTAAAAGAGGAGCATTAAGATAGGGGGAGTTGTCAAATTTTTCATTTCTTAAACCCCGAGGAAGTTCAGTAGGTGTATTGGCAGATTGCATAGTCATATTATCTCCTTCCCTTCACATCTTGTGTGATCCTTATCTTTGGTCAGGCTTAATTAGGAAGAACTGAGTAGTGATTAATGATGTTTTCATGTGTGTTCATGCTATGCATCATGTTTTGGACCTCAGTGATGGTGATGTCCATCATAACATACAGCAAGACAGTTGTGCCTTCATATTTTCCATAGTTTAGATGATCAGTTTTGGCCCATCTTCCCCTGTCTTTGTGATTCTTCAAAGTTCATCTGCATGTTTCATAGTGTCAAAGGAGATGTAATTGACAAATGTAATAGTTGCAAGTATCCTGATAGCTTATAAGGTATGACCATTTTGGATGGTAAGTAGAATCTTGTGGACAGTGAAGGATAACAATAGTTGGTGGTGACAATATGTTTTTGGTAATACCAAAGGACTTCATGACAAATGCCTCAGTATGTTTTTTTTTTGTTATCATAATCAGATGTTCTGCAGTAAAAGGGAAAAGAACTCAAAATGTTCAAGTTGCAGACTCTGCCTTTCTTATTAGTGTCTTGTTTTGTCTTGAACATCACAATTTTTCTTCATGATGTGTTGAGTGCAGAGCCTGGAAGGTACTGTTTGGTGTGAGTAGTTTAAAACAATGTTGTTACAAGAGTTGTAGGATGGATTTTATGGTGCATCAAACAGACCTCTGATGAGCTGAGCCTTGGTGCTAGTCTTAATAACATAGAAAATCAGTCAATACATTTTGTTGTTACAATTGTTGACCATTATTAGGATGGCAGGTGACAACAAACTAGGATGATAGTGCATGATGGTCGATAGCAGACTATCTGGTTGAATGGACAGCAAATTTTATTGTCTGACTGCAGACCTTGTATTGGTAGACCTTACCTTGTTTCAGATTTTTTGAGGTGCACTTTTATGGCAGTTAGTAGCAGTGGTATCATGACTTATCTGATATGATAGTGGTGTGACAAGATGGTAGGTGGCTTTGGTGTTTGAATTGCATTTGATAATGGCATCAGATCTTTGTAGATGTTAGCTAGCTTCTCTTCAAAACCTTAATTTCATTTCTTGGAATAGTGATCTTGATGATTTGATAATGTTGATTAGAAGACAGTGACAATGAATGGTCTTGATTGATTGATCCTCAACCAAGAGGGATTAGTCATTGACAAGTGTTTTGATAATAAGATTAGGAGACTTGATGCAGATCATTTGGTGCTTCTATCTTCATATGTTCTTTGATATCTGCCTGGTTTTGATGAGTGCTTTCCTTGGTGCACAGTAAAACTTCATGATAATTCATGCTCTATTCTTTTTGTTTGTTGATTATATGGGCTTCTACTGTTGCCAGAGTTACATGATATGACCAGGTTTTCTTGTACATAAGTGAAAGTAATTTGAGAAAAGATCATCCATCTCAGTGATGACATAATTGTAATCAAGTGTTTTTGTATAACAATCTTAGACAAGAGGCAGTTGCAGTGACATCAAGTGTTATTCATGCCTCCTTGTTTCACACAGTACCTTTCATGTGTTGAGTTGTTTTTTAAGTCAAAATTGATTCAAAGAGATGTCAGATTCCAAACTTTGATAGAAAAATAGTGACCTTGATAGAAGTATAGTCCTCTTGTTCTTCTGCGGACTTTTGATGGAGGTTGTTGTATAGACCTTTGTTTATTATAGGTTGCAGATTACAGTGGAGTAACAACATGTTGGAGCAAAGCAGACATGTTGTATGTGACATCCTTCAGTGGTGTTATCAGGCAGGGGGGCATTTTCACCTTTGTCATTGAATGACAAAAAGGGAGAGTTAGAGAGAGGAGTCGATGTGGTTTTTCCATCAATGACAAAGGGGGAGATTGATGGCTAGTTTGTCATTGATGTCAAAGGAAGCTCATATCATAATCAGGAGGTGACCAGTTTTCATTGATGTCAAAGGTAGCTCATATCAATATCAGTAGGTGACGAGATGGGTTGAGTTGGAATTGGAGATCACTATCAATCAGGGGAAGAGGACATCAAATGTTGCAGGATGTTTCAAGCCTCTTTGTATGATGCAAGATGTTCTTGTCATTATGTTTCAAGATGTTATGGAATGTCAAGGAAGAGGATCATATGTTCATATGACAACTTGATAGAATTTATATTTGTTCATTTTCATACTTTACTCCTTGCAGAACATCAAGATTATCCTATGTAATGGATGCTTTCAATTTCAAGCACAGGTTGCTTCACAGTTGCAGGAGATGCCTTGTTCAAGTTATGATGGTATTACTCATGGTCCATGCATGACAGGACTTCATGGAGTTTTGGAGTTGCTTATGTGTTGATCATGCATCAAGACTTGGGCTCTTATGTTGTTTGGATTTGTTTCATGTATTTCTTGTGTATCCATATACTTTATAATGCAAGGCTCATGTTATTGGTCACCTTGATGTCTTTGTATGCAGTGTGTCTTGATGACATAATAGAGTTGTTCATTTGTTGAGACATGTTCATAGGTGATTAGAGGTTGTTCACAGGTACAAGCTTGTTGAGATTCCTCAGTGCAAAACAAGCTTGATCAAGTAATGGTTGTGATTTGAAATGCTTCCTTCATGTCATGAGGTGTTATTAGGTTGCCAAAGTCATGAGGATTGGTCATCTTGTTTTGGTTATAGATGATTTGATAAGAGGTGTATGGTGTAAGGCTTGCAGAGAATGAGAGAATGTACTTATGTAGAAGACTTATGTTTCTTTTGTGTTGATTGATACAAGAGTCTAAGTAAGGGTAGACATGTTCATCATACAGTGTTAGACTTGGAACCTTATGTTTCTTAAGAAGAGTGTTGTCATGTGTTCAAAGTAGTTGGTGCTTTGATATCATTTGTATAGATGTTCAAGGGTTTTACTAGGCAGATACATGTTCATGTGCAGAGATACAGGGTCTTATATGCAGAGATATATGGTCTTTCATGTGAAGGCACATGATCATTCACGTTCAATATCAGAGAGACAAGTGTGAGCTCCTAAAACCTAAAGACTCATGCTAAAACCCTAAAATGCCTTTCAATAAAATCTAAGTCTGAGTTTCTAAAGGATTTTTTTTAAACTGTCATACCTTTATGTCTAACTGCACATTGACCTGTTGATCCGGTAATATGTAATTTAAGTTACATCTTATGGGTACCGGCCCCATGAGGTGACCAGCCTCGACCACCTAGAGGCACCGAACACAAAAGGTAAGCGAAGCTTTTGAGCGCCAAAAGCACATCATGCGGTTCAAGACAAGGCTAAATGGTGCGAAAAGGTCATCGAATGGATGACGTTCAATTTGCTTTTTGAAGTCCAACAGACACTTCACCATTCTAATTTTGGCGTGCTTTATTCTATACAAGGCACAAAAACTGATTTTTCTATCTCCATTCGTGTGCAGAGGGCCATAGATTTTTATTGTGAAGTTTGTTCGATGTCTTTTTGAATTTTGATTGTTGAGCATCTAAGTTGGTAAAGGCAATACCAACATGCTGATATAACAATTATCAGTTATATGAAGAACATGATGAAGTTTAATGTATTTGAAGCTTAAATCGAAGACAATGTTCAGTGCAAGAGAAAGATTGCAGGGGTTGATACTTGAATAGAGAAAAATATTGTTGATTACAGGGTTTGTAATGTGCAGATTGATGATTAGAGCATGGTGCTTGCATAATGATGTTTGTAGTAAGGAGTCATAATAAAGTTGATTGATAGTTGCAGATTGATAATTGCAGATTGATAACAATGTTTGCAGATTGATAGTTGCAGTTTATGATTTTAACATCATTCATGTTTTTCAGAGATTGGAATTTGACAATGTATAATTGAAGGAAATTTTTGTAAAGTGAAAAATAAAAGGAGATAAGTTTTTGTGATGGAGTGAATCAGGGTAACCACATTCTGCATTGCGTCTTAGCGAGGCATGGTCATACGCCAGCGAGAGAAGGCACGCACTGGTCATTTACTGCATGGCAGTGTGTCTGTGGCTCCGCGGAAGTAAGCACGCATAGTACACACCCCGCATAGCAACACCTCATGGAAAAGGCACATGCAGGTACTCGTCGTAGCCAGAGGTATACATGGCTAGGACATACCCATATGCTAACCAACCCAAACATTGTCAAAAGCAAACATGGGTATCCCTCTACAAATGTGTGAGGCCCCATTACGCTCATCACACAAGTAGGCTATCATAACACAATCTCATAGTACACCTTCATGTGTTTAAGCACATGGCATCGTGTCCTCGAGCCCAGCTCACTACCATTAGCAACATGACATCATCACCAACACTATGTCGGAACATCAGTGGGGTGTGGCATCGTACCTATTGCATCATGTCGAAGCATGTGCAGATATGGGATCTGTCTCGGCATGGGTAACAAATCTCCCTCCACAAGTTGGACCTCAGACTATACATGGGGCACATGGTCTCACTTGGGTTATCCATGCAGGTCCTACACCCCGGCCCCCAAGTAACAACACATGTCATCACATAGTTCCAGTTGGGTTGTCCATGCAGGTCCTAGACCCCGGCCCCTAACTGACAACTCATGTGGCATATCATACCTTTCGTGAACACAAGGTAAATGATCCTCCAAGAAATACCATCCAGATGCTCAGAAACTATGGGGATTAGGCTAACACATATGGATCAAGTACCCTGATCCATCATAAGGGGAAGTAGTGAGTACGTTTCCTCATGTTCGGTTGAGCGAGGGACCGTTTTGTGCCGTCATAAGCGTACGCTGCACACTCCGACCAAGGAACTTTGTGGCTGCTACTACCCCTTCACAGACTGAGGGACTAGAGAACCAAAAGAAGAGAATCTATGAATCTAACTTTTGGCTACTCTTTTATATATATATATATATATATTTTTAACCACACAAGGGTTGGCCCTCAATCGGGTAACAAACATACAAACACAGGTAATGGTATGGCTAATCCCACACCAAAATACACACATTCCCCATGGATGGGTACCCAATATCACCATCACATGGGCACACAAAACATGTACGGGGTATTCACAACACTCAACCAATACACAGTTACTGGTTTTCCACGTTTATAGGGGAAGATTATATTTTCATACACAATTTCATTACTACCATAAGTACATTTATTTTCATAACCAATGTGATTCCCTTTGCCAAATCATAACATTACTTGCTATCCCCTTCCCTTTTTCAATTTTCTTCCACTCTACTTTTCTACGTATCACACAATGCTGAATCTCAGTATCATGATCATCTATCCAATACATCAATCTAGTTGTTTATATTAAAGCATGTTATCCAACACAAGAGTTACTATCACATGCATAAAAAGAATTACAATAACTAAACATGGGCGACAACCTTAACCAGAGATCCCAGTGCTGAAACTTGGTTCTAATACCAAATGTAATGCCCTGCCATGTAACCCTAGAGATATATTCAACTAAAGCAATAAAAAGGCAGATTTTAAAAAAAAAATAGAAGTAATGATAACAAAATAAAACATAGTCTGATACAACAAGTTAACTAACATCTCTAGGGATAACATGACAGCATTATTGTAATTAAGCAATATTCAACAACATACATAACTCATTCAAATTATGTTTAACTACATGACTACCTTACTAATTACTGACATGATCTAACTAACAGCCATGGTCTATACTAAATCTGAATGCACCAAATGAATACGCACATGCACAATTTGTAATGCCTACCCAAGAAAATAACAATAATGAACTCAACAGGATGATAAGATATCAGTTTACAAAATTTATCCTAGTAAACCTTAAGTCAAAAATCAAAGTATATCAACATTCATCAAAAATGAAATGTAAGATACAAATGTTTCAATAAGTTTATACACATTTATACTCCTTTACCAATACTATCAAATAGCCATATATTCGCCAGGTGGAAAGGTACCTCCTTAGCTCCAGAGTCCTTTGATAAAATTTTCACATGAAGACTAATTCTCAACAACCCCAATCCTGTGCTCCCTACAACCCATTCTTTTCCAAGCCTTATAACCAGATTCCCCCACCCCCAAAAATCAACCATCTTCCCAGATCTGCACCATAAATCAATCTTTTCAAGAATTTTGAAACATAAAGATTCCCATGAGTTAAAGGCTCATCGTTCACTTCTTCCCTGAGAATAATTCTGCCAAATCTACACAGAGAATTTTCCCCCAAGGTTACCCTGCGAGAGCTCTAAAATGAGCATGCATGGTTTGAGGGAATCGTGGGTAATAATTACCACTCCTCTCACCATAACGTCTCTCTGAAGCATTATCGATACGAAGGAATATTTCATTTATAACTAAGGTTGGTAATAAATTTCCCAGATATTTACTTGATATAGTTTTTACTAAGTCTAGATTGAATGACAACACAAAATGGTTAATACTATTTATTTATTATTATTATTATCCTACATTTTTATATGCACTGTACTCATTTAGTTTACTAATTAAATTCTTGTTTCTAATCCTAATATAGGAGATCATTGCATAAATAAACAAGTATAAAAACAAATGACTAAGATACGATTCTTTAACAAAATTTTTGGTAATGCTAAGTTTGTATTTTTAATCAAATGCTAATATTAGCAATTATAAGGATTAGAATAGTAAGATAAGCTAAGTATTTCTTATCTTCAAGAGTCTAAATTTTCAAATATAAGGTTTCTACTAAACTATTCAGCTAGTAGTGATGGCTAAAAGATACTCTTACAGACCAAGGATAAAGGCCAAACACTACGCCTTTAATTAGAACAACTAAATAAACCAAAAGCCAAACATACCTGACACAACCAAAGTGAGAACGAAGGGCACTACGATGCCGAAGGATGCCATAATCAAATCAGGTGCATGTGCAATAGATGAGAATGATGACGATCCAAAACCATGTGTAGGACGATGTAGACCATGAAGATCCAAAGTGGACAATATTGATGTAGCTTCATCGAAACTGTCATCGAAGAGAACACTGATGTCCTCAAAGTGTGCTTCCATGTTAGCAATGAGGGACTCTACAAATAGACAAGAGATGTCAATTAGAAATATGTCCCAATCAACAATGCTAGGAAGACTAATTTCCTGTTGTGAAGAAGCACCGGAAGCTTTCGAAGAAGTGACTCTGGAATCTGTTGAAGCAATAGTAGGAGTGATGACCTCTGCTAACATTTTGTTTCTGTATCATGATTAGGGATGTGAGTTGTGATCAAAGTAGGATCTTGTGGGAATGGAGAAACATTTGCGTCTCCATATGTCTCCCAAATTTTGATCCATAATACATGTGGACAATTAATATCCATGATGGCATACAAAGCAGCTTTTGGAATATGTAAACTAATTAGTCCACAAATATGATCACGATGATTAAACCACTTAGACTTCTGAGATTATTTACTAGGTTCAGGGACAAGTCCATACAAATGGGGTATGAGATTATGGAACCTGAGGTTTTTCAGGATGCCTTCACACCAGGACTTATAGTTTCCCTTATTTAGGTTGATTACAGAAGAATGAGCTTCATATCCCATGATTAGAACAAGTTAATTCAACTAGACAATAGAAATCAACACAATTACGCAACCCAAATTAGTTGGATTCCTAATTGAACTTTGTGAAGTGGCACTTTATAAGTTGAGTGCGTGATTTAGCTTAATTCCCCCTTAATGTGGAACTTGATAAAGTTAGTGCATAGTGAAAAATGATGACACAATGCTATCCCCCTTTGATTATGTGTTCTTCCCCTCGAATTGTGCAATTAATGGAATGAGTGTTTATCGCCCCCCTACAATAGCGTGATCAGGTACTTTATAAAGATAGTGTGATATCATCTTTGTTGGATAGAGGACGAAAAATGATAGAGGACGAAAAATGAACCACCTTTGCAAAAGGAACGACCCAATTTCAAGTCAATTTGCAAATGTTATGGCCCTTCGAAAATTTTGCATATGCAAAAAAATACACCTCCAGATAATAATTTTCCAATGTGTTTGGAGAAAAAAAGCATACAAACAGTGAAGGAAAAAAAACTTGTGTATGAGGGAGAAATTTAAGCCCTCTATTGTAGAGAGCGACCAAGAGCTTATTTGCCCATGCAACCAAGGGCTTAGCTCTTAAAATTTTGCGCCCCCGCCCTTTTTGGTTTTTTACCTTTGATAATGTCACCCCCCGTGAAGTTTCTTACATCAGCATTTGAATACAAAATACAAATGAATAGTGCTAGTACATATGGCATTAACTTTGACAACCGTCACAAATAAGAAAAACTTTTTCAAAAAGCTTTTCCCTCCTATTTGGTCGCCATCGGGTGGGGCCCTCAGGGGCATTTGAATGCCTTTGGACGCGGTCAATGGTGACCGTTGGGCGCAAGGCCGTTGGCGGTTTTGTGGTGTGGAATGCCACATCATGGCTAAAGACTCCCACGTATTTCCTCTTAACCGCGTCCAACGTGGTCATTGGTGCCACGATCTGCACAGGCCTGTATGGTCGTTTGGCTCTGTGGGTTGCAAAGAGAAGAGGGTGGCATCCAAAGTGGATGCCTTTGTTCCTGTGGCGTCCCTCCTGGTCGGCCTTAGTGGCCTCTATAGATGTCGTCCAAACTCGACCTTCTCTAGCCGTTGCGTGCAATATGATATCGGCCTTTTGTGGCCGCTTATGGATTCTCTCTGACTTGGCCTTTGATGCCGATGTTGATGCTTGTAAAAAACGGCCTATATGGCCACTTCGGATGTCATCTGTGAGATTTCAAATAAATTTGGCCAATGCGGCCTGTGTGGCGCTTGCAAGTGAGGATCCACACTGCCCTATGTGGGCATTTGAAGACAATAAGAGCACACAGAAATGTTAAATAGAAAACAACTAAAATGAAGCAAAAAACACAGAGATGCAAACCTGATTTGCACAACGAGCAAACAAGATTTGATGTTAACCACAGTGCTCTGATACCATGTGAGAATCAAGATCGTGGAAAGACTATCAAACACGAGATTACAAGTGAGAACGAACAATTTGTATTAACAAATAACAGGTATAAATAGTAGAGGTTGCATACCCAACTCTCCACGAATCAAAGATAGGTGACGATATTTAAAGCAAGAGAATAGCGTAACTACCCTAAGAAATAGAGGTGATGTGTCAAGTCTATTGACACCTATTACAAACGACTAAGTTGAAAATGTCAATTGGCATGTGCTATAAGTCGCCTAACTATGATTGAGTTAGTGTTAACTCATGGAGTTATGCACCAACAATGATGCTAGCTCGTATAGAATCATAAATCTTTGTAATGGCCTTCATGAAGCTTGTCTTCACCTCAGTATCCTGAATAGGGGTAACTCTATCAGGCCTTTGCACATACCGCTTCGAGTGTAATGCATATGCAACCATGTGCAAGGGAGTCTTGAGATTCTCTCATCCATGATGAATGATTGGCTAAATGCGTTCATTATAGAACTATAATGTGGGGTCCTTTTCTTGTACAATGGCCTTCATTTAGCTAAGCATACTTTTAATACACTCATGTAGCTCTTTAAGACTAGGTGCACTTGTGTTCCCATATCTAATTACTTTGAAGACTAGAGTGATGATGGAAACAATGTATTTTTCCTTAGCCCAAAAAGTGTCACTCTTCATCATCTCCATTACCCTCCTCCCCTATTCTGACATAGAATTGGGTCATCGATTCCACCTATTGTCATGACCATTAGTTGCAATGCCCCTTTCAACTCAAGCATTCTCTCCAAAAGAATGAAATATAAGGCATATCGAGTTTCCATAGGTTCTAAAAACTCCTTAGAGAAGGTCCTGAAGAGTGCATGTGAAGTATGGTGGTTACAGATAAACATTTGCACATCTCTAGCATCATTCACCACCTCATTGATCCATCTTAGTTTTGTCCATGTCTTTGTGTGTATTATTCATGTCATGCACACAACTGAGAGTCCACCAAATATGCCCATATGCTACCTCAATCAATTTGCTTGCAGCTTTGGACACATATGCTGTATCTATCACTACTTGAACCACATTTTTTGGCCCAACCTCTTCAATAACATCTCTAAGGATGATGAACTGAAAATAAGCATCCTTGTAGTGCCATAAACAATCAATAGCCTTAATGAAGTAAGGACCCTCTGTAAATGTGACCATAATGTTGATGAGTGGATGATGGTTGATATTCGTCCACACATACATGATTATGTTACATCCACTAGTGACCATAATCTTGGAATAGTTCTTATCCAAGATTGTTGTCTTGAATTTGGTTTCGCTTGGTTGCACATATGATGTTCCTGCTCTTGTTATTTTTACCAAAGCCTCATTATAATAAGGAGAGGGAACCACATGAAATAGGATATAATTGGCAAAGAAGAATTTACTAATGGCATCATCTACCGTATCACTATTCTACACATTAAATAAATCTGCCATTGTGTTTGTAACATAATGGGTGCTAGCTATCATTTTGTGTTTCCCCTTAGGCTCTGTTGTCCTTGAACTAGATAGAAAAGTAATAAATCTAGGATGAGATGAGACCTATGGATTTGGGGCAGCTCTAGTACTAGTAGGAATAGGGGTCCTGAATTGCAAAGTAGTAGGTACAAGACTTTGGTCATCCACATAGTCCTACAAATTATTTATTTCAATTCTTTTTTCAAGTGAAAACCCCTTACATACTCCTACATCTTTTCTTGTGACATTAAGAAGGTGTGCATTAACTCTCATAATGTTGCAAAAAAATTCAAGTTGAGAGAAATGGTATCTCTATAGCTTAGTGCCTCGACTTGTCCCAAGTTCTACGGGCAATCTAGTTGCAAATTGTTTTAATGGTTACTTCTTTTTAAAGGGACCCTTAGCAAATTTGTCTTATAATTTGGAAGGGAAACTAAAATATGCACTACCAATAGAGTTCCCATAGGCTTTGCCTCTTTCAAACCCTCTTCATCACTCATGCTGTGAGAAGTAGAACTCATGGTGATATTTGTTGGCATTTCAATTCGCACCTCTGGAGTGCGAGTTGGAAACAGACAGCTATGCACAGATAAACTGCTCTCCTATTGTGAGGGGGAGTTCCCTTTTTGCTGATGTTCGCTTGAAAGATAAATAAAAATAAATTTGCCTATCTTCTTTTTGATTCTCAGCTGCGAGCACAAGGTTATAAAACTTTATTTCGTTGCAAAAGAGGTTTTTCCTTTTTTAAAACTTCTAACTACAGCTAGGCTTGAACTAATGACGCTTTTGATTATCTGAGTAAACACAGAGCACATAGATCAAAAGTGGACGAAGAATGATTTGTTTTAACACAAAAACTTAAATAAACTTCTCCCAGGTTTACATCACAAGACGCATTGTACTTTAATGATGAAAGCTGGAATAAAATTTAAACAAGCCACACATCTGACGACAAAGCTTGATATTAGTGAGATAGAATATCAGAGCAAAGGTAGGCATGAGACTTCCATTCCAATATCATAAATTTGATACAACTCTAGGACGGAAATACTGTAGCAAAAGGCAGGCATACAATATATGATCAAACACTGGAAACAGATTACACAAAGTGAACAAACATTTGGAATAACAAGATCTGCAGGCTAGAATAGGCACAGCAAATTTACTATCACAAAAGTATCTCTCTTACAATGGGCAAGGATGCCCTTATTTATACTAAAATCAAAGGAGTAGGCAACCCTAAAAATCTCCTTGATTTGCCCTAAGTAACTTGCCAACTCGCAAGCTTTATTTCTATTCTAGGACAAAGATTACAACTAACAAATGCTTTAAAGCAAAGAAAACTCCAACTGATACAAAGTGATTTCTTTTTAAAAAAAAATGGATGAGCTTAAGATGAAAGCAAATGCTTTAAAACAAAAAGCATCTGATTTAAAGCTGCTTTCTTTTGAATCACATCCTCATCAACATTCTTGCTTTTTTGGTGATGTCATCCATTGATATTCTGGGGAATAATATCTTCTAAAAAGTGAGTGACCACATCTTTGCTAGGAACACTGATACTCTCTAGAATGATATTCTGGTTCTCTAACATTTCTTCACCATTGGCAACCATATGAAGGAATTCATGAACTTCATCCACAGCTTTGTCAAACTTCACTGTCATTGCGGCAAAATGATCCATCTTGTCGGCACTGATATCACCATTAAAATTGATGCGGATGAGAGTCTAAAACTCTGCTTGCGCTTCCCTGAGATCATACAGGGTACCATCTTCTTTTTCATACGAACACGGGATCTGAGAGACAAAAGATCTAACGAACTTGAGAACATTTACTACTTTTTCCTTCCATTCTTCTAACTCTGTGATTACACTATCATAAGTTTTTACTGTGAAAAGATATTGCGCTTTCCAAGTAGAAACAATCTTCTTATCTTCCGCTGAATCAACAAAATTATGTGATATCCTCAAGTCAGAAGTAATGATCTCAAACACCGGTCTATTTTCAGCCATAGTCTGCTGTAACCCCTGAATGCCTTGACGCAAATCATGAGCGTTGTACTTTAATTGATAAAAATGTGAAAGCACAACTCTTCCTTTAGTCACAAATTCTTCCACCCAGTCCTTCATGTGCCTCCCATAGATGACCAACTGACTGAATTGTTGTTGATCGCCCGATGATCCCAGATTCGGAGGAAGCATTAAATTACCCTGTGATGTACCATGGAAAAGATTGGAAATATATTGCCGCAACAGCCTAACTTCAGCCTTGAGGGCTGCTTTGTCTTCTCCATCCTTCACCACCCTCTCCTTCAGATTATCCGCTGCAACCTTGAAGAGATTTACATCTATATGCCGGGTACTCCTACCAAGGTTAGTCTTGACAACCTTGAAGTCATCAACCTCAATATCATCAACATCCTTATTTTCTGGAGGTGTTGCAGTTTTAAGGATCATTTCTCCATCGGCATTCTTCTCAATGTGAACTTGCCTCTTCATTTTCATGTCTGGTGTGTCTTGGTAGACGTTATTAAGCTCTGTCAAGTTCAATTGATATGAAGGCTTTCTCCTCTTTCTTCTCAGGATGTTTTCAAGCCAAGATGAGCCATCTTCTCTTGGAAACTCGGTTCTAACCTCATCAACTCCTGATGGACCAATATGTATCTCAGAGTTATGAACCAACGAATCTGGCTCTAAATCAATGTGAATGGGAGAAGAACTAGGAGAAGACGGTGAAGAAACATGAACAGAAGGCGATGTTTCTACATGCGGTGCTGGTTCAGTGGGAACTTCTGATGCAACTGCTAGTTGTTCTTGCTGAACATGAATTGGAGACTCAACTTTTTTCCTTTTCAACTTAGCCATCTTTGTTCCTTCTGGAAGGACACTCATAGCTTTAACTCTTTGTTTCGGTTTGGAAGTGCAAGGTTCTGATGGTTGAACTACTGGCGGCTCTGCAACCGGAATGGGTTCTTTCCGCTTACTTTTCAAGAATATCAAACTATTTTTGACAACTCGGCTCGTTCTTTGCTCGATCGAGGTGCTCTCTTTAGTTGACCAATTGACTGATGGCAATGGTTGTTGCTCAACCTGATCTCTAAAATATGTGGGAAGTAAAACTCCATCATCTAACAAGCCTTCTACATCTTCTGACAAAATGTTAGCCAACTGCCGAAGAGTAAACCTGTTGTAACTGCGTTCTCGCACTTCAAACTCATTAGCACAATTAGTTCATAAATCTTCAACTGCATGCGTATGCGCACAATTTTGACCAAGGTGTGATGCAAAAACACCACGAGGATCATATGAACCTCCTGTTGAAAAATTTAAGACCATACTTGGTAATTTCACTACCAATCACGTTGGCATCCGCTCCAGATCTACATCTGTAAATTCCCATCCCAATTGGAAAATTGAAAGCCAGCTTGCGTCTGCTATGCAGAAATGTATGAACTTCATAGGCTTGCCTCAGAAATTCCATGAACGTTACCTCATCCGTCGGATATCTTGGCAACATGGCTGGTTCTCCTGAGAAGCCATATACTCTGATGTAGGAAAAAGTGGGAAACTGGATAAACCAATCAGCCCATTCTACCATTGCCATTCTAGCATCTACTGAAAATCGTATATGCAACTCATTATCTAGATCTCGCACTACATGCATCAGGAATGCATCATTTATCCGCCTATAATGTCGCTCAGCCTGAGAAAATTCTAACTGCAGGAAATGGTGATAAACATGCTGAATGCCCAGAGTTCCAACAATATTCAAACCTCTAAATTGACCCTGAAAGGCCATCAGATATACAAGGTATGACATCATGTGGAAATCATGGGCCCTTTGAAAATCAGTTATTTGCCAGTGGATACTGTCACTGATGAGTGCCGACCAATCATAGAATTATGTTCCGTCAACAATCTGGGACATGATGTAAAACATCCAAGGCTGGAATTTGTTAGCATCTACTTGACCCGTGATCCGGCTTAGCAGAGTAATCATTATTGAATGTTCCTCCTTGAACTCTCCACGTCCAACGTTCTTTGGCATAACGTTCTGCTTCTCTTTTAACCACCTCTGACCAATCTTTTTCCGGTACTTTTCTTTATCATTGTTCCACACCCTTTTGCATTCTTCAATTGAAACACCCAAGTTTTCTCTCCAGATTGGTAGTGAAAAACACTTCTCGATGTTGTTTGGCCTCATACTGCAGAGCACACATCCATCTCTTCATTGGATTTCTCTTGTGACTGAATTGTAATGCGCCATGCAAGCAATTACAAATTCGATACTTTGCACTGTGATGGGAAAGGATGCTGCCCGCAAGCAACCCAGAGTGATTCAGATTCCTGATAGTACTATTCCCTGCATCTTCCAAATAATGTAAATTGAACATTGGAAGAACTTTATGCAAGTTTGTCTCAAAAATTATGAGGTAATCGTGAACCAACGCCGTTTTGGGCTTGATTTCTATTGGAGAATACTGCATACTGAAAGATTTGAAAAATGACTGTGAACACGCCTGTGGGAAAAATCTTGGGCAAAAGGCTTAAAATTACTTGTTGATTTATTCTAAAAAGAAGAATGTGACCAAAAAAGTTGGCACATGGGTTTTGTAGGCAATTCTGTTTCAAAGCAATCTAGATTGTCGAATTTTGAAAAAGCAGAGGATTTCCTGAAAAAACAACAAAAAAATAGATTCCCAAAAAAAGCAAATTTCCTAATCTTCAAGAGGATGAAATTTTGGATGGACCCATCTCGATGAAAATTGAAAAAGCTTTGGTCCTTTTTCTGAAAAATGATCCCCTAGAAAAAAGGACCCTGAAAAAGCGTGCCTCCCTGCTTCCTCATCCCGAACCTACGAAGAGCACTAAAAAAACACTTTGTTTAAGCCTTTGAATCCTCGTTGAAATAAAATAAAAATCTTCCCTCTGGATGCAACCTGCAAAAGATAATGAGAAAAAAGAGGCCAAAGCTTGTCTTTATAGAACTTTAGGGCAAAAAAACAGCTTTCTTTGTGAAAGAATAAAGCTTCAATCTTATCCATGAAGAAAGCATCTTTTAAAGCACAAATCCAACTGGATGTCTTCGAATAGGAAGAATCCCTATTTTATAGCTACCTATGGCTTTATGTGTGAGATGAAAAAAAATATATCTTCTTTGATGATGTCATCAAACACATGAGGATGCAAAAGTGTTAGCCAAATTTTCATTTGTTTCGACACTTTTGCGCTCGTTTTGACTCCAGTATGGCCTATCCTTGACTTCAACAATATGGCAAACTGTCACCGTTGACTGAAAAAGATGACGAATTGTGGCACCTTGAAGATTTATCAATCGTGATTCCATCCCCAACCTTAAACTGACCATCTGACGACATCCGACTACAAAACTGACTTCTGAAACCTATTGTCTTCATGAAAATTTCAACTTTTTCAAAATTTTGATTTGCGTACGCGCTCCGGTGACTGAAGACACCTGTTTGGCTGTCGATTTCTGCCTGTCAGAGTAAAATTGAGTCTGATGATCTGGCAAATAGGTGAGCCTGATGAAAATTGAACTGAATTGTACCCCCTATCTGCCTCGGGAAATGCACCAAACTAATTTGCAGTGAAACTGATGGGGCTGACGAAGGAGGTTTTGTCGTTTTTCGAAAAATTGAAAAATATTCAAAGGCATGGAAAAGTTGGTGCCCCCCTAGTTTTTTGTGCCTTAGAAATTTTTTGTGATTTTTAACTTTTCATTGCATTTCTTAATTTCCGTGCTAACAGGTCCTGTTTGATCTTCGTTTTTTGTCATCTGGAGGACTGCTAAGGCAAGACGGAAGGTGATCTGAGTAGCTTGAATACATCTGTGATGAAATCCCAGCTTTTACCGACGTTTGACTGAATTTGACCAAGTTTGATCACTTGGAAACGGCTGTCGAAGGCATTTTTGACGTTTCTAGAAAAATGTGAAAAATTCTAAGGCATGGAAAAGTGGGCGCCCCTAGCCTCCTGGGGCGCCTGGAAATTAATGCCCTGACCAATTTTGTAATTTCCAACCTCTGTTTGCAATTTGCTTCGTTTTGCGTGCTGGCCACTGCTTCCTGATGTCAATTTCGATGATCTATCAGTCAACTGCCACTGAATGATGAATGAACTGAATAGCCTGGGTACACCTGACATGGATTCCAGCTTTTTAGGTCATGTCGACCAAAATGACTGCTTTTATTCACCCCGGAATTGACTGATAGAGGTATTTCCAGCATTTTCTTAAAAAATGCAAAAAAAATCTAAGACATGAAATACTGGGCAAAATTTGTGCCTTAGTCAAATTTATGATTTTCAACTTTTCCTCCTCACTTCGGATCCATCCTGCTCCGTTTTGCGTTCTCTGTCGAATCGACGATTGTTCGTCAATTTTGCGACAAAAGAACAGCGTTGAAAAATTGAAACTGATTTCTGGCAGATGAACTTCCTTCGTTGCTGACTCCAGAGCTCGTGCTTCACCTTCTAAAAAAAATAGAATTGACCCAGTAGAGAAGATTTGATCTTTTGCAGATTCCGTCTAGACCACACTGATCATGAAGGAAAATCGACCAATCAGAATCAGGCAAGACACCTGAATTAGAGATTCTATTTTTAAAAAGTTTTGTCAGCATTCGTATCTCAAGAAACCCAAAAAACCTAATTTCACGTCAATTTTTAGAAATTGACTTTTTTGACTTTTTTTACGAAAAAATTTCTAGACTTTCTCAAAATGCCTTAATGAAGCAAAATTTTTGATTAGATACAACAAAATTGTAAGAGATGAAATTTATGGTTACTATACATGTCATAATGTATTTAAATTATGCACATGCTCAAGACAAGGATTTTCGTTTTGTTTTTATTAATTCAGGTCGCACAAAGTGCAGAAGCAAAGGATACACAAAAATATGAATCCTTGTTCTTCAACCTTCATAAAACAAGGATTCTAGTTTTGTTTTTCTTACTTTAGGTGGTATGAAGCACAGAAACAAAGAATCCACAAAAGACAAAATCCTAATTTGAGTTGTAAAATACTTAATAAAATTTTGCAACAAAAATATTTATGAATAATTTAATAAATAAATTTAAACATCGAAATACTTATGTTATAAAATAAAAACTAAAAAAGTTCATTTGTAAAGCTAAAATTGAAATCACAAATTTCAAAATTTGTAACAATGTAAACTCTAAACCCCTAAATTAGTAACTTAATTATTAAATTGAACAATAAAATTAGAAAATTTAAATTACTAAATTTAAAACAAAAAATAAAATAAAATAAAGTTGTCATGAAGGGCCAAAGCTTACCTTGAGGCTTGAAGAATCCAACGGTTGATTGATCAAGACTTTGTACTTGCTCTAAGCCTCAAACTCACGCTTCGTAATGCTCTCACTTGCAATCTTGCTCTCACTTGTAGGCTTGCATCTTGCTGTTGAAACTTGGGAACAATTTGGATGAGGCTTAGATGTGTATTTATAAGTTTTTGGTGACTTCTTAGTGTGTGTGTGGGGCCCATAGAGCATTAGGGTTATGGCTAGAGGAATGAAGACATTTCAAAAAAATCACTTTTTCGCCTAATTTCTGTGGGGGATGTGAAGAGGTCTCCAGGAAGGTTGGGGGACGTGTGGGAGTCCTCTGTGCATGTAGGGGATGTCTCAGCATCGCAAGAACCGTAAAAGTATAGGGAATGTCCTAAAAAAGTCCCTTCTTTGAGGGGAACGTCTCAGAAACATATCAAGGGCATGGGTAGTGATGGCGGGACAGCGAGGGGATGTTTCTCCCATGTCCCCATGCCATGGAAATGCAGGAATTTTGAGGTGGAACACATCCCCGTGGAACATTGGTTAATGTTCTTTTGATTTTTAAGTATTTGTACTATGTATCCTTTATAGATGATTATTCTAAAAGGATATGGGTGTATTTTCTCATGAGTAAATTTTAAGTCTTTCATCGGTTTAAAGTGTTTAAGGCTCTTTTAAAAAATTAGACTGATAGGAAGATTAAAGTTTCAAGGACTGACAAAGGTAGTGAGTTTTTTTCAATAAATTTTGATAGATTGTATATAGAGAACGAGATTGAGAGACATAAGACAAGTCCATATACCCCTCAACAGATTGGAGTTGGAGAAAAAATGAACAGGATGTTGATGGAGAGGGCTAAGAGTATGCTTAGTGGAGCTTGCTTGTATCAAAAGTTTTGAGAAAAAGTAGTTGCTACATCTTGTTACCTGATTAAGATGTGTCCTATATCAACTCTTATTGACAAGATCCCTCTGAAGGCAGGGATTGGCAAAAAGCTTTGGCTAAATTATGCTTATGTTTTTGGTTGTGAATTATCTACACGTGTCTAGGCAGAAGCGGTCGATGTTGGAGATTAAGGTTGTGAATTATAACTTCATTGGCTATAGTGTCATGTGAAAGGGCACAAGCTTTTGAACCTCGTGGTATGAGCATTTTTAGTGTCTTCTACCACTAATGAGCGTAGAGCTCGTATTTATATAAAAAAGTGCCTAGAAAAGCCAAAAAAGAAAGCAAAACCACTATGCTGGGAAAGAGGAGTGTTCTCATTATCTGCATGCGCCACTAACATATAATTGCACTTTGATTCAACTTGAAATTAGTAAATCCTTGAAGGTCAACTAGGGAATTGAAGACCATGATGCTGGAAGCTCGGAATGACATCCCTTCTACTATTGTTTAGTTATTTTTTAAATTGTTGTATATAGTGCCTTCTTAAAATAATGGGCAGAAATATTACAGCATTAGTGCACCTTAATTCTCTGATGGGATTTATTTTTTATGGAATGTGGCAGTTGTTAGATGTGATTTCCTCGTGGAAGATTGGATAGTGTGGATAGCCAGGAAATCTGTTATTCATACATCCTCCACCAATGGTGCAATGATACTATGTGATTAGTCTTGTAACGTTTTAAACTAGTGAAATCTTGCCATATGGCTATTGAGTAGACTTCTTTGCTTTGAAATCTTCTTGTAAAATCTTGCCACCTTGATCAAATGGGGATACAATCCCCTATTGCATTAGAGAGACAATGTGTCCTCTCATCTCCTGCATAGCCTATTCCGGAGTGGATAGCTGCTCCTTGCACTTCGGAGTAGCTTTATGCTTGCTAAGGATCTCGTTCACACTTATAGTTGCAGGCTTCCTATTGTTAGTTTCGGCAGCAACCAACTTATCACTGGCTAGGCTGTATAGTGTATGCACGAAGCCTTGAGCTTGAACAACCTTGGCAGAGAATGATTCTAGGACTTTCTCAATTTCAGATTTAACCTCCACATGATTGAGTGTTTGTGTAGTCTATGAATTTCAAAGCGAAGTTGAGCTCTGCAGCCATCTATAAGATTCTTGTCCAATATAAGGAGTATAATCATCAGATCAAGGGCGTATAACTCAGTGATTGTTTAGCACTTTGTACTTCCTCTTGCAATTACTGGATTGTTTGTTCCTTAGAATTGACCACTTTCAATGTTTTCTATAAGTACAACTACTTGCTCACTCTTTTGTGTAGCTTAATTGCCTTTGCAACTCTTCGTTGCTACGTTTAGTTGACTTGTCCAATTTTCTGTTGATAGCCTTCCAAGATGAGATTGAGCTTATCTAGCTTTATTTGTAGGCTTGGGGACTTCTCCCTCCTGGCTTCAACTTGATCCACTGTCACTTGAGTTTGGAGGTCTTTATTTAAGCTTTGTAGTTGCTGATCCCGTTTCTTTACCTATGCCTAGAGTTGTTTGAGGATGTTCTTTATATTGGTAAGCTTTGTCTCCCTCTTCTCCAATTTCTGGCTCACCATGAGAAATTGGGTGGTGATCTTCTTTTAACCCAATCTTTTGTCTTGGCTTGTGCAAGGCTCATCTTGATAGTGTGGGCCAAGTAGTCTCCTCGTGGCTTGTCCACAGTGTTGAATTTTTAGCTTAGATAGGAACTTCTATACAGGTTCAATGTGAACGTGCTGGAAGTAGTTTGGGTTATTCTATTTTGCATTTCACTTCTCGTAAAAAAAAGTGAAAGTCTTTTATTTAGCTAATTAAGTCTAATTAAGTGTAGATACACATTAACGATTTAGACTTATCTTCCAAAGAAACAAGGATTTGTTTTGGCAGACTAGATTTGTCGCTGTGAGTATAAAGATAGGGCGCAAGATAGATATATATACAGTGATTAGAATAGAGTGAAAGAGGAAGAAAAAAATTTAGACTACAAGTAGTTTTTCCCTTTTTGCAGATCTGTTCTAAACCTGCAACTTTTATTTTGGCAGTTTGTAGAAGTTTCCTTGTAAGTTTGTAGAAGCAATGAGAAGTTGATTTGAAGATTTAATTATCTGTGTACATGTTTGCTTTCACTGTTTGATTTAATGATAAAGAATTAATTTTGATCGAGGGCATTTGGACAATAGTCACTATGGTTAAAATTTTACAGATAGTCGGTGTCATGTTCACAATCATTAGATACTAGTTTGTGGAATCATATAGGGAGTGCATGCGCCTTTCTGTAAGGGTCATATCATCTTTTTGCTTGCGACTCTATCTTAGCCTCGTATGGCTGTCTAGATCATCATTAGTTGGTTCAATTTGGATGGCAATACGATAAAACCTCTCGCAAATAGGGAGTTGGGAAGCACCAGATACATGAAGGTGACTATTTATTCGGTTGGGGGCAATATTATTCCGACAGGCAAAGGGGAATGCATCGCCATGGTAAACGGTGAGATAGGAGGAAGACCATGCATGGGAAATGAAGCTTATTACGAAATTGGCATGGGAAATTGCAAGGAAGCAGGAGGAGAAAATAGTTGAGCCACGCGAAGAATTGGAGCCAACCCAAATGTCTAGACACCGACCATGGCCGACTGTTGAAATGATGTTTGGGCAAACTTTGGAGTGGTTGGGACCCCGTGTTGGTATTGTCAGTGATAGGGTAGAGACAGAGTGACATCGGAGACTGGATGTGAGTAGAGATGCGAGAGGTGGAGAAATGACCTCAGTGGTTGGTAATGAGATTGAAAGGGTGAAAATTTATTGTAATTATTAAGGAACAAGTGTGGTGACGGGAAATGAAGTGCTTGCCATAGATGCAATTGATAGAGTGGATAGTGTTGTAGTAGATTGCATGGTAGCAGACACAATAGGAGAGGAAGGAGGGATAGAGACACTTACCTATGCCGATGGGATGGATTAAAGCGGTTTCTTTAGAATCAGAGACATGTATCACAATAAATTTCTTCTTCCTCTCCTCTATGGAACTTGGTTGTCTTGATTCTTGGCTTGGAAGTGTCTTCCAGTTGAGGTAAGTTGTTCCACTCTTATTACTACTCAAGAGGGAGAGGCTGCAACATATCTGGTTGGATTTGCTTCGAATGAGTGGGGCTGTCCAATTTGTGTTTAGAAGCTCTTCATCTCATTGGAGAGTTTGTTGTGTAGCTTGGTGCACTTGATATAATTCAACCCCAAGCCGCCCAAAATCCCTAGGTTGTTGAGCTGACTGAATGGGTGGGGGTTTGTAATGAGTAGACCTAGAAAGTATGAAGAGTAGGGGGCCATGGCACTCGATTGAAAGTTGCTTGAGTTACACGTACCTCCTCAATTGAGTCGCTACTAGCCTCAACAATTCGAGTGCTCCCTTCTTCTTGCTTCTATTGTTTCTTGGAGGTGCCCATTGGTTGGATGTTCTTGACAGCATAGTTGAAGTCATGTTCTTCATCCCAGAGCTTATCCCATATCTCGCCTATCACAACCTCTTCGTAAGTGCACTTTAGCTCTACAATCTTCTGCCTATACTTGGAAACTAAGCATTAATCTTTTCTTCACTCCAATCCTAGGATTTCAGGGTGTTGTGGAGACCATATGTCATGATTATGCTTGGCTTATATGTGGATCATTGCATAACATCTCTCCCTACGTGGGAGAACCTTTGTTGGGAGATTGAATATTTCTACCTACATGCTTTAAATGTCTCTTGCGGACTGCTTCTTTGCTTCTGTGGCTAGTCGGCTCTCATTGGTGAAATTTTTGATGGACGTGAGGCCTTCAATCGAGCTAGCCATGAAACCATTTGGATCATAGATCCAACAATTTTTAGAAAGCTCTAACTTACGATCTCTGCTAGAGGTTTAGCATGAGCAATTGCTTGGTGCTTCTTTTATTTACAATTGCTACATGGCTCGCTTTTTGAAAGGAAACAAAGGTGTGGAACAACGCTTCCAACACTAATTTATGTGGGGGAGATAGTGCAAAACTCATGCAATCCTTAAACTGTTACAGCGAAAGAAACACATTCAATTATATGCATAAAACAATATTACCATAATAAATACTCACAATTGCTATCAACAACAATATCTGCTCTGCAACTAGGTGTTTGAATTTTGAATTCGTGCTGGGCAGGAATGGAAGGAGACAGTTCGGGGGGGGGCCCGTGATTCAGTCCCCTCCCTTGACTCCATGGGGTGCAGCTGATGGCACGGGCGGTCGGAGGGATCACGTGGCCTCAGCTTCGAAGTCAAACCCAAAGAAGTGGACGGAAGCTCTTGTGGGTATTGTCAATGGTACAGCCAAGACTCCGAGCAGTCAACCGGTGGTTTCAGAGATGGATGGTGCTAAGGCACTTAAACTACCGGTGCAGACAGTGTTGCGGGTTGTGGCTTCTATGGATAACACCCCAGTGGGGAAGTTTTTTGGCTTCAGTTCCAATATTGACTTGGTTCGTCGCTGGATGACAACAAAGTGGTCTCTAAAGGGGAGCATCTCAGCTAGTGCTATGGCAGGAGGTATGTTTTTGTTTAAATTTACCTCTCAGGAGGACATGTCGGTTTTAGCTGGTGGTCCATGGCTATACGGGAAGCATTCCCTTTCCCTATGCAAATGGAAGCCTAGTTTCGACCCCAAGGCTTACCTCATTCAGTCGGCACCAGTATGGGTTCGCTTATCGGGTCTTCCTCTGGAATTTTGGAATGAGGTAATTTTCGCCTGGATAGGCAACTCCTTCGGTAATTATGTCACTGTTGATAAGGTTACGAAGGCAAAGGCAAGACTGGCATATGCCAAATTCTGTGTCAATGTGGACATTTTGAAGGCCCTCCCCACTTCCATTATACAGGAATCCCAGTTTGGTAAGTGGACGCAGAGTATTTAGTATGAAAATGCTAGGATGTTCTGTCAAAATTGCACGAAAGCTGGTCATGTCTTTACCCAGTGTCGAGCTCCAAAGTGTAACCCTCCCTTCAAGTCAAAACAAGTGATGGAGGACATGGAGGAGTACCCCTTCAAGGAGGATATCTTGAAGATAGTTGACTCCCCCCCGGCTTCTCCGGAGAAGGAAACCATTCTGGAAACTCTTGTGGAAGACACACAAATAGATCAGCCTACATCAACTTCCCACCATGAGCCTCAAGCTTCTCCATTGCAGGTGGAGGAGAACTTGGCTGTAGAACTGACAATTGTTCGGGAGGAGGAGAGTCAAAAGCTGATAGATATGGAGATGGCAAATCTACCGAGCTTCAGGAATCAGCTGTAACTGAGAAGGGTCAGGGAAACATGGAAGAAGGAGAGATTGGAGTGGATCTCAGCCCACAGAAAAGTGCTCTGTCTTTACAGAGTAGGGTTAATGGTGTCGGCAGTCCTAGGGACCCTCTGAGGTTTCTCAAAACTAATACGAGGGAACTGTTGAAGAATATCTCGCTTTCCCCGGGGGCAAGTTCAAGCGGGAAGTTGGAGGATAAGGGAGGATGGACTGTTGCGAAAAAGAAGGGGAAAAGTAACAGCCGCAAGACAGCCGACGTGGGGGGAGATAGTAAGGTCGGAAGGCCAACCCACATGAAGACCAGACAAAAGGAGATGGAGTAGGAGATTGCTAGTGGGAAGCAGTCCACCTTGGTGGCCCCCTCTAGAAAGATTAAGAAATGAAGATAATCTCTTGGAACATAAGAGGGTTGAGCAGCCCTCATAAGCAATTGCTTGTTAGGAACTGTGCTTTTGATAATAAAGTGGATATTCTTCTTTTGCAGGAAATAAAAATGTCTGAGGAAAGCTTCAAATCTGTCCTTAATTATATTTGGCCCAATGCGAAGTATGCTATAAGTGAGGCTACTGGGGCCTCAGGAGGAATTGTTACTCTTTGGAGGCAAGACATTACTTGTAAACTCATATCTTGTTCTAAGAATCATGTGGAGGTCGCTTTTTGCTCCTCTTGAACGGTGGACGTTGATTAATGTTTATGCCCCCAATACTCGCAGTAGCCGAAAGGAAGTTTGGGAGAGTCTGGCGGACAAAATTAGGAAAAACGTAAGTGTCAATTGGATGGTGGCGGGAGACCTTAACTCCCCTCTTTTCCCTTTAGAAAAAATGCGGGGGTTAACTGACTATTCTGATAGCATGATGGATCTTGCTGATTTTCTTGGAAATGCAGGCCTTATGGATGTGGAACTGTCGGGACAGACTTTCACCTGGTCTAACAAGAGACAAGGGAATAATCTGATTCAAGTTAAATTGGACAGATTTTTAATCTCTTCCTACTGGACTATTATGAATAGTCTTCATTTATCTACTCTCCCCAGGATTGGTTCAGACCATAGCCCTCTCTTGCTTAACTGGACTGGGAAGGGCAACAAAGGTCCTTTTCCGTTCAGATTTGAAATGATGTGGGCCCTTCATCCTGATTTTAAAGATTGCTTGTTAAGTTGGTGGATGATTCCGGTTCAAGGGCCGGCTATGTTCAGGCTGGTTAAGATATTGGCCAATGTGAGAAACAAGGTGAAGGGATGGAATAGATTTACTTTTGGAAATGTTTTGAGTAGGAAGAAAAGCATTATGGAAAAATTGAAAGACGTTCAAGGCAAAATTGATCAGGGAGACATCTGAGAATCTACACTTGATGGAGAAGAATCTCTCCAAGGAATGGACCCAGACTATTAAAGAAGAGGTCTACTGGAAATAGAAATCTATGGTTCAGTGGCTTAGAGAAGGGGATAGGAACACCTCCTTTTTCCATCAATCTGCATTAAGGCACAGGAAGAGAAATAACATTAGAGTGCTTAGAGATGAACAAGGGAGACTGGTGGAGGAGGAAGAGATAGGCAACATGGCGACGGAGTACTTCGAAACTTTGCTGGCAGAACAACAATCAAGTGTGTTGGAGGAAGCTATGAACCCTCTCCTAGAGGTGATTCCTAATATTCTCTCTGAGGAGGATAATTACTTGTTGACCAAACCCATTACCCTGGAGGAGCTTAGAGTGGCTATGTTCTCCATGGGAGCTTACAAAGCCCTGGGCCCTGATGGGTTTCCCCCGGCGTTTTTTCAGATGTTTCGGGAGATTGTTGGAAATGATGTCCTTCTGGCAGCATGGGATTTCTTCAGGACAGGGAGACTCCTACAGCAGCTAAACAGCACTTTTATAGCCCTTATCCCGAAGAAGTCTGAAGTTCAGACCATGGCAGATTTTAGACCAATTAGTCTTTGTAATACGATATATAAGGTCTTCACTAAACTTTTGGTGTTCAGATTGCAGCCCCTGCTGGATAAACTCATCGCTCCTACCCAGAAAGGCTTCGTCCCACGGAGGCAGATCCTGGACGCGGCAATCACCACTCACGAAATAATTCATTCTATCCAAAAAAGCAACACCCCAAGTATGATTTTCAAACTGGATATCTCGAAAGCTTACGACAAGGTCGGCTGGGACTTTCTTTTGAGAATTCTCAGGAAATTTGGATTCAATGAAAAAATCATTAACATAATTAAAGAATGTATATCTACAGCCAGATTTTTGGTGCTTGTTAATGGATCCCCAAAAGGTTTTTTTCCCTTCTAGGAGAGCCATTAGACAAGGTGACCCTCTTTCACCTTACTTGTTTATCCTACTTGCTGAAGTTTTGGGAAGGAAAGCTTGTAATATGTTAATGCAGGGGACTCTTCGTGGAATAAAACCTGCTTCAACAGCCCAAAATTCGGTGATTCAGCAATTTGTGGATGACACTATACTGTTTGGGTCGGCTTCGGTGGTGGAAGCTAGAAGGTGGAAGGGACTTTTAAAGAACTATGAGGTAGTTTCAGGTCAGAGTGTCAATTTTAAAAAAAGCCATATCTACTTCTTGAATACTCTACTAGACCTCCAACAGAAGATTACTGGAATCTTGGGTTGTTCGAGTGAAAGTCTCCCAGCTACATATTTGGGCCTCCCTCTAACCATTAACAAAGTCTCTATGGGGTTCTGGAAGGTGCTGGTGGAAAGAATTCAGAGAAAACTGGCGGGATGGAAGGGTGCTCTCCTAAGCCAAGCTGGAAAGTTTCAACTTCTCAAAGCTTCTTTACAGAGGATGCCTAATTATGCGCTAAGTCACTTCAAAATTCCTAAAAATGTGGCATATAAGATTGAACATATCCAGAAAAAGTTTCTTTGGACAGGGGTTGAAGAGAAAAAAAGAATTGCCCTTGTGAGCTGGGATAAAGTTTGTGTGCCTAGAGGACAAGGGGGTCTAGGCCTTAAAAGAATTTATTTGATGAACAACGCACTGCTAGCCAAGATAGGGTGGAACCTTATCCAGAACAGTACTGATTGGGGCGATATCATTAGAGCCAAATATCTCAATGGAGACCAACGTAGATGTCTTATTGTGAAGGAGAGCCTTCCCAAGGGCTCGGTTATTTGGAATGGGACTATTAAAACTAGAGGCCTCATCCGACAAGGTTTGAGATGGAGGATTGGGGATGGTAAAGAGGTCGACTTCTGGAAAGACCGGTGGTTGAAGGATAAACCCCTGATAGAGCTGGATTATGGCAGGATTGTGGGTAGGACTAGCGAGGTGCTTGGCACCAAAGTGGCTGACTACATAAGAACCTGTGAAGGTCTCTGGAGTTGGAAAGAGATCTTAGGTTATGCCCGAGATGAAGGTGAGAGGGAAAAGATGGTTCAGCTTCAAAAAGCTTTAGAAGAATACAGATTATCTTTTTTTGCCAAGAGGGACAAGATGGTCTAGTATAAGGATAAGAGAGGGTTGTTTACTGTCAAAAGTGTGTATAATCTGTTGTTAAACCATGGAGGAGTTTGGAGTAAAATCTGGTTTCCTAAACTCATTCCGAAGATTAACTTCTTTTGGTGGACTTTAATGCACAATAAGGTCTTGACCCTGGACAATCTGAAAAGGAGAGGATTCTGTATGCCAACCAGATGTATACTATGTAAATCTGAGGAGGAATCTTCGGCTCATCTCTTCCTTCATTGCAGTTTTGCTTGGGAGGTCTGGGGACTCACTCTCCAAACGCTGAATGTTAATTGGATCTTGAATGACAAAATGGAAATGTTGGTGGGGGAATGGAAGCACCCCTATAATCTGGTTCTTCTAATTTTGAAAGAACTCTGGAACCAAATACCTCCCCATTTAGTTTGGAGTTTGTGGAAGAAACGTAATAATAGAATCTTCATGGAAAAGAGCACAACCCCTCTAGAGGTCTTTCAATGTTTTGTCAAGTTGTTAGCTGATAACATCAATTCCTGTCAGTTTAAAGTTGCGGATAGCCACCCGGAGAGAGAAGAATTAAACATGGTAAAGAACTGGAACCTGAACTCATACAAGGTGGACATGACTAAGAAGTTAGCTCAGGCTAGAACCAGATGGACTTCACCGCAGCAAGGGTGGGTTAAGCTGAACTTTGATGGTGCGGCTAAAGGGAACCCGGGTACTGCTAGTGGTGGTGGTATCTTAAGAACGGATGTTGGAGAGTGTGTTGTTGCTTATGCTGGAGGGATTGGCATTAAAAGCAATAATGGAGCAGAAGGCATGGCTATGCTATGGGGTATCAAGCTAGCTATCTCCATGAATATCAAAAGCCTACATATTGAAGGTGACTCCCAGTTAATTGTGAATGCTGCCCTTGGTCATTCTCAAATAGGATGGAACCTTGAGGATATTATGGGGGACATCAAGATACTTCTGAATGGTCTGGAGGCTTATAAGATTTCTCATATCTACAGAGAAGGAAACACTGTGGCTGATGCCTTGGCTAATGTTGGAAGTGGGAAGGATGGATGGCGATGTTGGAGAAGCGTCTCAAGCTTGTCTCAAGAAATTTGTAACCTGATTGAGCAAGATGGTAGGAGACAGGAAATATAAGTGGTGGGTGATGGTGGTCGCTCTGTGGTATCACCAAGGTGTGAGACGGGCAGGAGTTCCTGGTCTGGGGGAAAGCGGGACCAACAGTTCAAATTTTCAAATTAATTCTGGCGGGATTGTCAAGAATCTGCTGCAGAATGAGGTGGCAGGGTTGCGGTTGAGTCATCCGGGTCCAATTAATAGAAGTTGGGGTAAAGGGGTCCACGGGGATATAGGGACGACATTGATAATAATACTACGAGGAGATTGATGGGAAAGTTTGGTTGGCGTGCCAAAAGGTGTAAGGACTTCGGTATTGGCAGAGATCTGGGGTCTGGATTTCACAATTCAAAAAGGACGAGTGGACAGGTGGCTGCGAGATGGAGGACGAATGTGAGCTAATTTCATGATCCATCGTGGTTGGTTTAAGACGGAGGCTGGCGTCGCTTATCTTCACACAAGGTGGTGGCTAAATCCTTTCCTAATTTCAAGGCTGCGAATTGTGTTTATTTCCATATTGATCAAAACCAGTTTAGTTTCCTTAGCCATTCTCAGACCAGTAAGATGGGAGGAGATATCGTGAAAATTGAACCCAGCTCGGTCGAGGAATTTAAGCAGGACTCTATTGTTTGGCATATTATCCAAGAGGGGGAGGTGGTGCCTTTCCTCGAAGGGATAATGGGGCACCATGAAAATTTGTCAAAACAATTTGCGGAGACGTGGGATGAGGAAACCAGAGAATTCAGGATTGGGAAGATTGGATTCCAAATCTCTGAGGAGGTCAATGGACAAGCCACTGGTTTACCCATGAAAGGAAAAAAGCATTCGAGGCGAAGCAAAGTGGCCAACCCAAAGCACATGAATCTCTTCTTTCGTGAGGGGGAGGCTCCTGTGAAACTTCATGGTGGATTTACAAGAGAGGAGTTGCCGGAGCCGTGAAGACAAATCTGTCTCATGATAATGAAGTTTTTCACGCTGGAAGGGCGATTCCGGGTATACTACAACTATCACTTTGCTCTCTTAAATCATTTTAGGAACAAGGTTGAGATTAGTTTTCCCTTCTTTTTACTCTCTTCGCTGGAAAATTCCATTAAGTCTGTTAGGGAGCTTAGGGCAAAGAATGCCAATCATCCTCTCATTCCGATTCATCAAGGCATTATTTTGAAACTGTATCATTTCCACCTTGTCCTTTGTCCGCCTGAACCTATTCAAGTTAAGATTCTGGAGGACCCACAACCGGGTAGTTCCCACAGGGGTAAGGGTAAAGTTAAAACTTGCATTGGGACTCCTATGACCAAGGGCGGCCCCAGTGCGGTGGAAGGGATTCTGTTTGAGACCCTTGCTTCTGCTAAAAACACAAAATAGATGTTACTCTGGTGCAGGGAAGGAAGTTTGGCAAGAAAGACAGGGTGGAGGAAATGGAGGGAACTCCGACGAAGAAGCAGATGGAAGGGAAGGGTGCTGCCACGGAGGATGCTCCTGTGAAAATTGTTGAATTGGACACTATTCTGGAAACTAAGGGTAGTAGTGAAGGTGGGGAGATTGCTCTTCCAAGCATCCGCCGTTCCAAAAAGATTGCTGGAAAACCATTGATTAGTTCTCCAGGGGTGGAAGGTTCTGAGGACTCTGAATTTGTGGAGGAGACTGTGGATGAAGAGGGGGAGGAGACTCCGACTGACTCTGTGCACGAAGTTGAGGGCACTAGCCACTTTGCGTCAATGAATGAAAGTAGCTCGAAAAGCCTGGAAGATAAGAAGAAGGCCACTATTGGTAAGAAAAATGCGAGGGAGACTGTTCATCAAGACAATAAGGGGGATTGTACTATGTGGCAAACATGCGGAGGATATCCAAAACCTTCAGAAAAGAATGGACTTAATGTAGAACAAGTGGAAGGTCATGGCGGAGTTCAGGGCTAAAGCTTTACACCGAGCGGCTTCCATCTTCGTTGCGGTGAAGGATATGGATGACAAGGTTAAACAAGTGGGCATTGATAGTTTAGGCGACTACAAGGAGATGGTGGAGTTCCTGGCCAAATTTGGGGCGACTGACAGCGCGTAGTTTCTTGTTTCTCCTGTTTTCTATTTTCTCTGTTGTTTCGTTGTATTTTGTTCTGTTGTTTTTGTGTTGTCAAGCTACTATTTCTGGCATGTTAATGGCCTGATGCCCTTGGGGGTGTTTTGTTAAAGGGATTTGGACCCTAGTTTCCAGCTGAACTTATCAAAAACTATGGTATCATTAAATTCAAAGAAATAAGCAAAACAACTATGAATTATACCTCTATAGTTTTTAATAGACATAGGACATCATTAAAATCAATGAATAAGAAAAAGTCATGAATTATACCTCTATAGTTTCTGACAATGGTATATGGTGTCCTGTAGAAGCACTGAACTTTTGGTACTTCCCTATTATTTTGTTCATGCTTTATTCCAAAAAAATAAATTAAAATTTGTTAATGCAATAACACTAAAATAATTATTAGACAAATGGAAAGAAAAATCAAAAAGTTATTTATCATAAAATTAAGAGTACATGATTAGCAAACATAAGATCCAAATGCATGACCAAAACAATTAAATTAAACACCAAACCATGTTTGTGATTCGAGACTGATCTCCCTATGAAAATTTCACTTAAAAAAATTCCAATCTTGAATTATTTTGTTAGATATTATCAACAGATTTCCATGACTAGAACATCTACATTCTCATTCATCACAATAGATTTAGCAAGGAATGTTTAAAGGGATGCATAAAATAGATTATCAATGATTTCAAATATGTCATCACATTGTTCACTAATCCTAAACTAATCAACTTTAAAACAAAGATCAATAAAGAAAGAAGGGGAGGAAGAGAAGATATAAGCTAGTATAAGCATGCACACAACAGATCCACTGAATTATCTCAACAGAATATACCCATACATTAGTTAACCAAATTAATTACAATACCATTAAGTGCAAGTACAAACTTCAAAGGAAAACAAAAGCTAAAGAACTTGTTGAATCTCAGAGTTGTGGGTTCCCAAGACCCCCAAAGATACACCTAAATATAAACCTAAGAAATCCCAATTTCAAATGAAGGCATAAATTTTTTATTAGGCTATAACTACTTTAGGCCAATGATAAAGGAGGGCAGTCCCTTCTTCTACTTTAAGATCTGCTAAGGCAAGGGGTATTCCCTAAGGTTCAACACAATACAACAGTAAAAAGGCATAAACAATCAACAATCAGCTACTTATGACCAAATCAAGTTAGCCTTAATCCAAGTAAAAGAATCCTAAAAGTGTCACTAAATCTCCTTGCATGTTTATACCAGAACCTCCTATTAAGCAAAGAGCAAAATGTTAAAATAACTTAGTATATGTAGTCTTTTCCCCTTTAACCTAAGTTGTCGATCCTAGTTCGGGTACGGGTACGAGGTTCGGGTACGCGGATACGACATTTTTTTTTGGCCTAGGTATGGTACGACAACAAATGTGTGTGTGTGTGTGTGTGTGTGTTAAATGCCTCATAACTTGTAATAATGAAAATTCAAAATACTCATGAATTGAAATTCATAATTCAGTGATTTCAAAGTCATAATTGAATCCAAGTAGCACCATCAAAGAAATAGAAATCAAGTTCCAATTACGTAATATATGTATTGTTGATTAAAAAAGCTCTATCTAATTGAGGACTATATAATATTGTAAAAACTATGACGATATGACCAACCATTAAAGCTATATCTAATTTATTGAAACCAAAAACCAATGTTACACTCTATACAAACTATATGTCCTAACAATAAAACACTTGATAAAAAGAATATAGTCATTAATAGCAATTAATGGCACAAACCAATTTTGTGTATATCCTATAAGCATAGCAATCCATGAAACCGTGTTCTTCTGATATATTTTGTCAAATAGTTTACTTGTCTTATGTATGTTTCCACTATTCCACATTTTGCATACATATGTGCTAAGGCATTTGCAGCTATTATGTCAGACAAAAATCCTCTTTCCATTCTGATTTGATAGATTTCCACACCCTATTCTAAAGCTCCCATTTCTTCACAAGCTTGGAGAATGCTAGAAAATGTATGGAGATTGGACTTATACCTCCCAATTGCTTTATTAAACTATAAGAACAAGATTATCCAAAAAAAAAAGATCTCTTTTACATTCCAACCTCATACTTATCAAAAAATCTTATTTTCATTATTTTGGAGTGCCAGAGCATTAAAATATTCATTTAAAAACTTTATTTTACTTTTAGTCATACTTGGATAAATTTCACTTTTAGGGCGAAATAGACTCATTTAGATTTTTTTAAAGTTAAAAAAAGGTTAAAAAAATGTTTTAAAAGGTAAATTTTGACACCATTTTGGGCATCCCTCCCCTGGGTTCTCCTGGGTTCTGCT
Organism: Cunninghamia lanceolata; assembly: GCA_027924645.1. Lineage (NCBI taxonomy): Eukaryota > Viridiplantae > Streptophyta > Pinopsida > Cupressales > Cupressaceae > Cunninghamia > Cunninghamia lanceolata. Next base: position 111,897 of record BSBN01000327.1, on the reverse strand, counting down.
CCAACACCCTGGGTTCTCTATGGGTTCTTCTTTGAAGAATACACAGGGAACCCAGAGTGCCCAGGCAGAACCCTGGGAAAACCCCTGGCGAACCGTACCCGTACCCGTACTCGAGCCGGACCTATACGAGCATGGTGGGCATTTGAGAAGAACCCGGTAACTTAGCCTTTAACTAAGTGCACACTATGAGCTGCCCTTATGCACATTGCAAGTATAAAAACAATAAACAACCATACAATGATAAATCAGTTCCATACCTTCTAAGATATGATCTTTGACACAAATAGAATTGTTACAAAGTTCAAAGAAAACTATCCAAAAATTCTATTTGGTGAATGCTTTGAAGTATTGACTAATGGTGTGACTAAAAGACTGAGCCAACGACCGATGCCTATTCCAATGAGTGAGAGAGTCAAAATAACAGCCAAGAGAGAAGTGCATAAAGGACTGAATAATTTGATAAATTACAATAGCTGAAATATAAACATTATTTAATAATCCATAAATAAATAGATGTATTCCTTGTGCCACATAGAAAAGATTCCTTAACAACGCCTCACAAAGGTTTTACAACCACTAAGATGATCAACTAATATATTCAAACACTCAAGTCAACATATGTAACAAGAAGAAGATCATACATTCTTCAAAAATACATGAATCATCAACAAAGACATGAAAGACAATTGTTACATTTGTATTCACCCTTCCTTCAATTGTCCTTCTATGTACAAGAACACTTAGAGCTGAAAGTTTTTTTTTTGAGATTATAGAGTCTTACACCATAGGAAAAAGATATATAACATCAACCAATTACAGCAAAACCTTGTAGCCCCTTCTTGCCAAATCAACCAGCAACCATCTCTATGTAAAAATTTGCAAGATATAACCTATCCCCTGATCTATACTGTTGGTAAACAAATTTCTCGCTACAATAATTTGTATGTCACACTATGGACTCAAGAGATGCCAAGGATCACTTGCAATCAAAACAACCTTCCACAACAAGAGAAGCAATAACAACGCTATATTGCCAAAGAATGATAATGATGCATATAAGGTACAAGATAAAAAATATATGACCCACACATATATACAATAAGAGCCCTTGCTTATATAGGCAAGGTTGAGACTTAGGACAACATGTGATCATGACAAGTATTTTAAACCTATGGTATGAGACACAAATATTAAATGCCCTAAGTAAACTTAACTAGGCAAGTGTGAATAAGACCTAATATGGAATCAGTTAGGTGATATACCCATTCACATCAACACCCCTCCTAAAGTGCAACCTAGGGAGAAGTAAACAAATGCAAAGATTTAAAGATAGGTCCCAACTATAAGGCCATGCTAGGTACCCATGTACAAAAGATCTCTCAAAAAAAGAGTAAAGGAAAAAATCCCAGAGGAAAACCCCTCTCCAAAAGAGAGAAAACATGCAAACAAACATGTACAAGTGATGGAGTGATGGAAGGACTCAACATCAAGACCCACCAAGAATTACATCCATCACAAATATAAAATCAAAAGCTCCCCATAAGAGGTAAAGAATGAGATGAGATATCCCCGTATAAAGAAGTAGCTCCTATGCCATTGGTGAATGCTCGAAGACAAATAACTATCCAATGCATGCAAACAACATTTCTCCCCTTGCGAAGAAATAAATCCACTAGTGTATGTAGAAGAAACTCCGTCTCCAAAACAAGAGTTGAGGGAAGAAGTCTCATGAAGTATGATGCCTCTGAAAACTGCTCAAATGATCACATGTCACAATCAATAGATGCCACAAAATCAGGAACTACATTTCTAACCAAAGAGTGTGACAATCCAAGACAATAGTAAAACTCATGATCAACAATCTCAAAAGACAAAGATGGTGTGATAACAGCCATGCTATAACTATCATTAAAGAGGAAGTCGATGTCCTCAAGTGTGTCCTCCAAATATGCAAGATGAAACTCACAAAACAAATCTAAAATACTTGTCAAATACTCATCCCACAAAGCTGAATCTAAAAGACAAGGTAGTTCTTGCTGAGCGGTATCAAGGGAAGTCTCAATCAATGAATGTGAAGGATCAACAAATGTCTCTATAGGAGGAAGAGTGGAAGCCTCATCATCTCATCATCCAAATGTGCAAGGTGTTCCAATGAATCAAACTCCTTTTTTCTATCATTGTCATATGGTCTATTATCTAAATCATCAAGAAGTACAAGACAATCTGAAACAGAATCATCTGAAAATGGCTAAGTATTAGGATCTCCATATATCTCCCAAATTTTCATCCACATAGCACGAGGACATTCAATGTGCAAAATGGAACACAAAGTGTCATCATCAATATTGTAACCAATCACTGCTAGAACATGATCATTTTTTGAACGCCAAACTTCTTCCAATAAGTACTTGGTTAAGGAACAAGACCATATAGATGTGGCAAAAGATGAAGCAAACGCAAGTGTTTCACAATACCATCTCTCCATTGTTTATAGTTCCCCTTTTGCAAGATGATTAGAGAAAGGTGAAATGAAAAACCCATAATGAACTAAGATAGATCTTGAGATTACACAGACATGAAACCGTCAACTGAAATTTTGAACTCCCCAATATATCAATACTAAAATTGAAACCCCAAAAGAAAAAATGACCAATTTGAACAATTTTTCCAAGTAATGAGTGAAAAGCACCCAATTAGGCCTCTCACTAAAACTTGTATGTTTAACGCAAAATCCAGAAAAATGCATGGATAGATCTGTAGAACTCAGAAATACCTTTCCAACACCTATAAGAAGTTGAAATTTTGACACAGTAGGTACAAGTTATTGCATGGCAAAGATAATATGCCAACACGGGCTTCAGACAGCAAGCACGGGCTTCAAGCAGCAAGCACAAGCACCTACAACAATCAGCAAAAAATACTTGTACCACTACAAAGTACTTAGAACCAACATTTCGACGATTATTTGTTAGCAAAATCCAATTTTGTGGCTAAATGTTATGGCTACGGGAAAAAAAACACCCTATAAGGGCATATAAACAGGGCAAAAGTGGCCCCTTGGTGGTTGGTGAGTGTCTCGACAATGGCGCCTAGGCGGATCTGCGGCGGCTAGTCCGGTGTTGGTGGAGTTCTCACGGTGAAATTGATGGTGGACGGGAGATTTAAGCTAGTTGGGCGGCGTTCTGAGACTGCTCCGCTAAGGGCGACAGATGTCCCGTGGTGCCACCATCGTGGAGGTGGCTCTATGGCCAAGGGGTGGTCCCCAAGTCACCCTGGCACTGCTCCCTGCATTAAACGCCCCCCGAGCAAGGGCTGACTGGGGGCTAGACCCCACATAACCACGAGCTACAACCCTTCAAACCAAACTCCCGCCCCCTCCGATGATCGGCGGTTATTAACCACCCACCAAAAACTCCAACCGCAAAACAAAAGGAAAATCAGCTGGACAAAACTTAGAACCACCGTGTAGACTAGTTAACTTTCAAATTAAACTATAGACCCCTACGCAAGAATGATGCTAATGTGGACATAGTCCCTTACTCAGATGGCGCAATCTATGACGCAAAGTTGTACGAATTACGTACGGATCATACGGAATTTCGGTAACAAAAAATGTGGAAACCCCAAAAATAGCCGAAAATTTCCTATCACCAAAATATGAAGTGTTGTATATCAAAATATGTCTCTCAAGCCTTCCGGATGCAATGGTGAGGTCTGTTTTGCACAAGGATGCACCGTGGGAAACATCATGGCAAAGACTCTCCAAAATGAGGGAAGGGAATTGCAGATCTGAAGCAGTGATACCATGTAAGAGTCACACCATGGACTCAAGAGATGCCAAGGATTACCTACAATCAAAACAATCTTCCACAACAAGAGAGAAGCAATAACAATTCTATATTGCCAAAGAATGATAATGATGCATATAAAGTACAAGATATACAATATATGACCCACACATATGTACAATGAGAACCCTTGCTTATATAGGCAAGGTTGAGACCTAGGAAAACATGTGATAATGACAAGTGTTTTAGTCCTATGATATTAGACACAAATATTAAATGCCTTAAGTGAACTTAACTATACAAGTGTGAATAGGACCTAATATGGAATCAATTAGGTAATATATCACGCTCACACGAACATAATTCACCAAAAATAGTGACTTGCCCTACAAATTGCGACAAAGTTCACAACATCTAGAGAAATCCCTATTGAATATACGGTTTTCTTTTGCGTTTTAGAGGGGCGGTTGCCTTGTACGATAGAATTTTTAGTTTTTCAAGGGTATGCTTTTAACCATAAAGCTAAAAGGGAAAAGAAATTAAAATTGAAAGAAAGAGAGAAAACCCTAGATACAACTAACATGAGGCAAATAATCTAGTTTTTCCCATAAAACTAATGAAAATCTTTTTAAAAAAAAGGAACAAATACAAATATTTGTTCCTATAAATACATAGTTTTAAAGGAAATACGCAACTAGGGTTTAAATGAGGAAATGTTACCTAACATAAGAAAGGCAACATTAACCTAGGGTTTTCACTTTTCAGACGCATAAATCTTGAAATCACCCAATATTATGTCCAACATTGCATTGAGACAAAAATAAAACTTACTCCATTCCCCACACAAAGAGAGTCTCCCATGAAGGGCTAGAAATTTGATATAAGAAAAACTTACAGCACAAAGATGTAACCGCCTGCTCATAGACGGGCAATGTCCCTTCTTTATTTTATTCTGAAATCAGAGCTCACAGACTCCTGTTCTCTACAATGTAGAGGAATCCAAAAATCTCCAAAAAGAGAACGCCCTTACAAGTTACTTTTACAATATATAGGCAAAAGAAAGTAGTTACCAGCCGATAACTGTCTAATCTGCCCTGATGTAAACTTTAATAAAACTATAAATCCCTTTTTGATGAGCATACATTACCAAACTGACTTTATAGTTAAATACTGAGGCTTTGCGTAAACTTGACAGTCCTGTGATTGTCAATTGCATTGGCCGCAGCTGCACTTCCTTTCAAAGCACTTTGTCATACATTTCTGGGGTAAAATCTGCTAATATCAATTCTTGAAACAACTGGACTCCTTTTCTTTGATCACGGTCATGGTCATGCACTTAAAACTTCATGCATAAACAACTACATACTTTTCTCCATATGCCCATTCTAGGTAAGTCCTCCAATTCATATGACTTCTTGAAGGGTTGTAGGTGCACACTAGAAAAACCTTTTCCTTATTCACATTACAAATACTGTCCTCTAGACAAATCTGTGAATATTCATCAAACGGTTTGTTGACGCTCCTCTCTACAGATATTGTTTGTGGCCTCCTTGGATGTTCCTTCTAGCTGGCACAAAGAGGTTGCTACTTTTTAGCTCTAAGCTCATGTATTGTAGGTAACATTTTTGTCATCTTGGATATCTTTTTCCCATATTTGAAGCAAGGGCTGGGTCTATAATAGCAATCCTTTCTCATCAATTTAAAGGACTTCGAGATTTTAGGATCCCTGAGATTTGGGTTCTATAATTTGAAATTGTTGAATTTTCAGGGCTTCTTGAACTTGGGATGAGTCTAGATCTATTTGTATATCAATTCTTCACAGTGAAATCTTTAGAACTAGAAACACAAGCCACACAAACCACAACATGTCTCTTCGAAGAACATTTCCCTGTTCTACTTTGTACCTTTACTATAGTCAATCTGACAATATTCTCTTTCCATGTGCATCTCTGAGACAGCTCAAATTTTTCAGGAGACTGAGTAGTAAAACTTGCATCTTCGTTGGATGTGACAATTCTTGCATGCCGATTAGGTACAATTAGTGTAAGTTTAAGGGAAAGAGACTCCTTGCCCTCTCGATAACTCAATTGCATCTTGTTGTCGTGTCCAATAGGATCATAAATTCGCATATAAGCTCAAATAGAACTTTTGTAGTGAATTCTGTTGAGAAATTTATGTCTGTTGGTTACTTTGATCATTGACATCTGAAAGAAGAATTATAGCATTTCCATTATTTTGGAAGGTATTGTAATCTCTCTACACACTCATTTTTCCATGTACTAGTAGATCAATTGAAATACATCTCACAGACATCGATAATTTCTTGTATTATTGGTAGCCAATCTTTCTCGGTACCGAGGAAACCATCGAGGAAGAGCAATGTCTTCTCTTGAGTATTTCTAGTTTGGTTATTTATCCCAGTGTCAATTACACAAAAAGACAAGCATCATTATAAAGCACGTTAATTTTATATGACTTCATCTTTTCTCCGACACATCTTGGATTGACAGTATCAAGATTTACTAATATATTTTCTAGAATACTTGCAACATCCTTCACATCCATTTCAATTCTCACACCTTCTAGGTTCAGTCGGAATTGTAGTCATTTCTTCAATACATCATCGCGGATCCAACTATATGCTCTAGGATCATAGGTAATCCTTGGAATTTCTAATTTATCACTTGCTCTAACTCCTATTAGACATCCCACTACCCTTAATATCCAAGTGACTGCAAAAGTGTCAACGTTATGTATGCCTATAATATTCGTCTCTGTTAAATAATTTGGCAGGGATTCTGTTGATATCCAGTTTCAGACATAATTGCTTAACTTATGAATCACCATTCTACCTCCACCATGGCTTTCTACGTCTTACATAATTTAATCATTTACTTATTAATTTACTTACTACTGTTAATGCTATTAAAAAAATATGCAGTACAGAATTAAAATAATAGTGAAATAGCAATAAAACACACAAAAAGACAACACAAATTTACTTGGAAAACTTGGTAATGTACCAGGAAAAACCACGGGCAAAGATCTCAATTTTATTCTCAGAAGAAAATTCGTTGTTACAAAAAAAAAATTCATGCCTTCACATTCAAGCTCGACTAACTTAAATAACCACGGAGAAATACATGCAAGAAAACAAATCCTTTCCGCATAAAAGCGCAAGTGACACTTCCGCATGCGACTTTGCATGGTGTACACGTCATATTGCTCATCTTTGCTTGAATAAGTAAAACTGACTTCACATTCCAACAATCTCCCACTTGAAATCAAGTTTTTGCCTTGCGAATATCTCCTCCTATTGAAAGACAAATGCCAATGCTCCCTATCATCAAGTGATGTGCAAGCCAAGAGAAGTCTTGTACCATATGTACTTCTCTCTACTCGTACGCTTCGTCAAAATATTTGTTGGATTTATATCATTGTGTATCTTCGCCAAGGAGACATGTCCTTCCACGACCTCATGTACAAAGTGATATTGTACATCAATATGTTTTGTTCTAGCATGATAAGATAAGTTCCGTGCTAAGTATAAAGCACTCTAGCTATCACAATGCAACACCATGTTTTCCTGCTTTACCTGCAATTCACCCAAGAGTCTATGAAGCCAGATTGCCTCCTTCCTAGCATGTGTCGCTGCCATATATTCAATTTTAGTAGTAGACAAAGCCACCACTATTTGTAACTTTGAGACCCAGCTAAGAGCACCTCCTGCTAAGAAGAAAACATGACCTATAGTAGATTTTCTCTTAATCTTTGTCTCAACCAAAATCTGCATCCACATACCCATTAACCAAAAGACTACTCCCACTATAACAAATAGCAGCATCGGAAGTGCCCCTCAAGTACCTTAGAATCCACTTCACAATCGTCCAATGATCACAACCTGGATTTGCCATGAAACGACTAACTACTACCACTACTTGTGCAATGTATGGTCTGGTGCACACCAAGGCAAACATAAGACTACCAACTACTGATGAGTACGGCACCCAAGACATCTGTGTCTTCTCCACTTCTGTGCTAGGGCACTATTCTAAAGACAATTTAATATGAGCAGGAAATGGAGTACTATCTGGTTGTGCATTTTGCATATTGAAGCGCTACAAATTCTTCTCCACATAGGTCTTCTGTGACAACAAAATCTTCATGTTCTTTTTGTCTCTGTGTATCCTCATTCCAAGATTCTAATTTGCATTTCCTAAAAACCTCATTTCAAACTCCCTAGCAAGCTGAGTTTTTAACCTGATGATTTATGCATGTTGGGACCTACTACCAATATATCATCTACATACAAAAGCAAAATAATGAAACAGCCATCTTCATACCTTTTAAAGTAGGCACAATGATCAACCTCACATCTACTAAACCCCAAACTCATCATGAAGGAATCAAATTGCTTGTACCAACACCTTGGCGCCTATTTCAAACCATATAACAATTTGTTCAACTTGCGTATTAGATTCTCCTTGTCATTTTCCTCAAAACCTTCCAATTGTTTCATATAAATTTCCTCAGAGAGTTTACCATGCAAGAAAGTTATTTTAACATCTAATTGTTTCATCTCCAAATCAAGACTAGCAACAAGAGCCAAAACAACTCTAACTATACTTAACCGCACCACGGGTGAAAAGATGTTATCAAAATCAATACCAGATTTTTGTGCATAACCTTTGGCCACCAACCAAGCTTTATATCGCTCCACATTATCATTTACATCCTTTTTCAGTTTGAAGACCCACTTGTTTCCAATAGTTGTTCACCCATTAGGCAATTGTAGAAGCTCCCACATTTTATTTTTATGTAGACCTCTCATCTCCTCATCCATGGTTGCTCTCCATTTGTTTGCATCTTCATCTTCACAAGCGTCCTGACATGAGCTAGGCTCACCAACATCAGTAAGTAAAGCATAAGCTAGATTACAATTAACAGAATAGATTGTTGGTGGTTTGATCACTCTAGTGGATCTCCTTAGAAGGGGTAATGTGTTACCATATGGCTCATTTGGTTGTCGTTCAACCTCATCATATAACTAATTTTGATTATTATCTTGCTGTTTTTCATGAATAGGTAGCTGATTTTCATCTAGCACCTCCATAGTAGCATCATTCTTTTCCACCTCTACTAGAACAGTTTCTGAACTTTGTTGTTCTTTACTTCTTTGCACTGGTTTTTCATTAAAATAAACATCTTAGCTAATAATAATCATGTGGGCAACACTATCTCACAACCTATACCCCTTTGTACCTTCTACATAGCCAAGAAAAATGCATTTCGTAGACTTCACATCTAGCTTATTCCTATCCTCTTTGGGAATATGAGCATAAGCATCAGAACCAAAAATACTAAGAAAGGAATAATCAAAAGGTTTACCTATGTAATGTCCCCTACTTGGAGCATGCATATTTTCACATAATAAACATACTTCAACATACTTATTGTACCCTAAATCAAATCATTAAAACTAGGGACTAATTAGTATTCATAATATACTCAATGATTACTATATTTAAGCCCCAATCCTTACCTCTAACCTAATCATCAACCCTACAGAGGATGGGGGGATAACCATGTTAGGGCGCTAGAAAACTATTCTCCACAAGTGAGGCCCAGGGGTTTCATGAACACCAGTCAATACCACCACCTAGCCCGAGAGCTTCAGGAACATCCGTCCATACCACTTCAGGGCTCACCTTCCCTGTGGGACATTAATTCCGCCTCTCCCTAATAACCCAACCAATCCTCATAAGGGGGCAATAGATAAAGATTAAGGATCGGGTCATGAATATACTAATCCCTTGTATATCATGAATATATGTTATATATGTATATAAGCATAGTTATTTTTATAAATCAGAATTAATAGCTATAATCTTATTTGTCATATTTTAGATATAAATCTATATAGAGAATTGTTAGTGTTAAGTTTCACTTACGGTAATTACTTCGGGTGGTTTTTTCCCGTAGAGTAGTTTTCTTACCCGTCAGCATTCTCACGGCTTTAAAAGCCTGTACAATATGTAAATTATGCATCTCAATATTATTCACTCTTGTTTTGGTGAAATGGCCTTGTGTTCCCTCTCTCGTTTTCTGTGAAGGTTTGTTGCAGATGGTGCTCCCAGGAGGTGGATGACACCAACATGGTATCAAAGCCAACCATTTTGCACTCCTTCCTCTGAGAGTTTTCATCGGAATGTTTGGGATCGTTTTTTTCTGGCATTTGAAATTTTTAAAATTTCAAAGTTGCCTTTTATTCTTCTTTTTCCCTGTTGTTCGCCATTGCTGCCCTCGAATTTTCTACATTTGAACGCGCAAATTTGTTCACAGTTTTCAAGAATGAGGTGCGATTTGGCTGGCTGGGTGCGATTCTTCTTTTGGTGGCCGCAGAAAAGGAGTGATTTTCTATTCTGAGGCTACGTTTGAACCTGCAGCCTATGATTTGGGCAATTTGCAGTGCCCTCTATCTGCAATTGCTCTCTCCATTTATCTTGCCATTTGAATCCAATTGGCTGGTGGCATCAATTTTAACTGGCATTTTTTTACCCAGTTAATTTCCTTGCTTATTGGAGGCATTTTTTTTACTTTATACTTCATAAAGTTTGCCCCAAAATTTAGGGTTTCCTTGCTGAGCACACCGAAGTTGTTTAAGATCCAACAAAGGCATCCATATATTCCGGCAATGGTGAGTTTGACTTGGCATTTTCTTGTTCTAGCATTTTTTGCGTAGACCTTATCTCTTTCTCCAGTAATTTGTTTTTGGCTTGGACCGATCATTGTTTTCCCTGGCAAATCTTGGTGTGAGGATTCTGTCGTGCCCGCTCATGCCTAGCCCTTTCGGGCTTATCACCATTATTTCATGAGGTCTCAACGTTGGGCGCCCACTCAGACCAATCCTTCTCACAGCAAATTTTTGCTAAAGCATTGTGTTTTTTTGGCACCCGAAAGGCGTTCATTCGAGGTAGAAGGCAGAATTGAAGAGAACCCATGGCCGGTGGAAAGGCCAGCTCAAGAGAGTTTTTTATTTTTTGTTGAGTTGCAGATCAGAAGGCGCGAAGGAGACCTATGCAGATTGCCTAGTCCAAAGTTTTTTTATCTGTTTGTTAAAGGCCGATCCAGAGGACACCAAATCAAAGAGCAAGGACTTTGAAAATTGGGATCCGAAAGGCACAGATTCAGTCTAGATCAGATCGGACGCACTTGGAGTTCATATATACTGCCTAAATGTGAAAGGTGTCAACTCATTTTAGAGAGCTTCGCCATTTCCACTTGCTTGGCCGCCTTTGCTCACACTCACCTATGCAGCGAACTTTTCCTTGGAGCTGCCTACAACATTTTTGATATATTTTTATGCAAACTTTAGCTTTGTAAAGTTTTGTAAACAAATATTTCCTAGGGTTTGTTGTGCGTGAAGTGGAGGTGGGCCCGTTAGGTTTATTCTGCAGATGTTTTTCCTGGGTTATTTGCTCTAACAGCTTATGAGAGTTTTTTCCTTTATGCTGTTCAACGGAAGTGTGTGGGCCCTAAATTTTTTTTTGAAGTTGTGTTGCTAGAAACATTATCCCATATTGGCAGCCTGGGATAGTTTTTTCGTATTCATATAGCATTGAAGTGGGTTTGCTTGATGTGAGCAAGTCTCATAGGAGGTCATCTTGCTTAATAGAGATTTGGCTTGGTGAATTGATTTGAGATTTGGCTTGGTGATTTAGTGCGAGAACCTAGTAAGGTGTTTGGTTTTTTGCTCAAGTTTTTTCAAATTCTCAGCATTATTGCTTCCTGAAGTATTTTGGGAAGGCTTTATTTGTAGTATTTGGGAGTTTCTAATTGTTGTTGAAGGTTAATGTCTTTGTATTCTTGGAGATTTGTCATAGTTGATTATGAGGTCTTCATTTCATCCTGCTCTAACTATGTTGAAAAGGGGAAATTATAAGCAATGGAGAGATGGTATCATAAAACATCTTAGATGGCTTCATTTGTTACCACATTTATATAATCTAGGTCCCCTTCCTTGTATTGATAGTAAGAAATTTTCAAGGAATTGCAAAAGGGATCATGTCCTAGGAGTTATTGCAATGCATATTGATGATGCCACTTTGAATGCTATTGATCATTTTGAGTGTCCTCATATTGTTTGGACTAAAATTTGGGAAATACATGGAGATCCTGATACTTAGCTATTCCCAGATGATCCTGTTTCAGATTGTCTTGTGCCTCTTCATTTTTCAAATAGGATACCCTATGATCATGCTACTATGCAAGAGTTTGAAGTTTTGGAATACTTTGAATCTTCAGATGAGGATGACGAGGGTTCTTCAGATGCTCCTTCTCCATCAGGGACAATTGATGTACCTTCACCTTCAGTGATTCATTGTGCAAAGTCATTGATTGAGGCTGTTATCATTCATGTTCAGCAAGACCATTCATTTTGTGTTGATGATTCATTGAGCACGTCCAGTGATTCATCACAACCTGTATCTCATTGTCTTCCTGATTGGGATTCTTATTTGTCAGACATTGGTTCATTGTTCATAGAATCTCATATTTCTGACTTGGAAGACACATTTGAGGGTATATCCCTCCTATTTGATGATAGTTGTGGTACAACTATTGTCACCCCATCTCGATCTCTGGAGAATGTTCAGAATCAATTTCCAGTGGTACCTTGTTTGTCACCTATTGTGATTGGGCATGTTCCTGATTGGTTCGTGGCATCATTTTCCAAGGTCTTGGCGACATATGAGCAGATTTCAGAGACACTATCATCCTACATTTGGATTTCACTTTCTAATTCCTATCCAGAATGGGAAGTATTCCTGCATTTGTACTTGGTTTTGTTTCTTCCAAAAGGGAGACAAGTTGTTTGTCGACATTGGATCATGTTTTGTCTTCAGGCACTTACCATTTTTGCAAGTGATTACACATTGTGGAGGGGCTACTTAGTCTCTTTTTCCCTCTTATGGGGGGTCATTGATTGTATATACATGATGTATGTAGTCCTTGGGTGGTGTGACTGAGTCCTCCATCCATGCATCATTTTTGTTTTTCTTCTCTCTTTTGGACAAGGGTTTTTTCCCACAGGGTTTTTCTCCTTTTCTCCATTTGTGAGAGATTTCTTTTTTGCATTATAAATGGGTACCTAACATGGTTGTGTAGCCAGGACCCATATTGCATCTTGATTTTGCATAATAATTCTCCCTAAGTTTGCACTTAAGGGGGGGTATTAGTGTGTTAAGTTTCACTTAGGGTAATTACTCCGGGTGGTTTTTTCCCGTAGAGTAATTTTCTTACCCGTCAACATTCTCACGGCTTTAAAAGCCTATACAATATGTAAATTATGCATCTCAATATTATTCACTCTTGTTTTGGTGAAATGGCCTTGTGTTGCCTCTCTTGTTTTCTATGAAGGTTTGTTGCAGATGGTGCTCCTGGGAGGTGGATGACACCAACAAGAATAAATGAAATAATTCATAGACATTCATTTATTTCCCTTAATAGAATACAAGTATAATATTAACATAAATTAACATTTATGAATGCATAAGGATAGGGTGTAGCATACTTATCTACTATTGCACCAAGTAAAATAATATCAAATCTGCTGTAGCAATTTATGTTTTGTTGTTATCCATTGATGCCCTTTCAAATGGCAGGCTTATTGCGTTAATATCTTTATTCAAATATACTTTCTTGCTGTTATACTCAGAAAATATATCAAAAATATATATTTCAAACTCAGAAATAAATCCTTGAATTGATTTTCCTTTGAAATCACCTTTCATTCACCCTTTATTGGTCAAGGGAGGTGACCCATATGAGTTGATATATCTTTTGCCAAAAGACACAACTTCAATTAAAATCAAACCTCTTCCAAAATAAATTGTTTCCTTTGCAAATAAAATCGTTGTTGTTGTATAATGAAATCGCACCCCTTAACATATATTAATTGCTGCCCTTTTATTGCAAATCAAATCTATCTATTGTCCTAATCGCTCCTCCTTTAATATCCTTTAGCGCTTTTCTTATAGGAAGTTGGCCACCAAACCCATTTAAAAATTTAATTTAAATTTTATCTATTTCAGGGGAAGTCGGCCACTTTTTGTAATGTTTAATTCTTGATTCTTGGCACTGTCATCTTGAGGAGTCGGCCATCATAGTTTAAGTGTTTGAATTCAAGTTTGGGCACCATTTTAGGAATCGGCTAGGATAGATATATAATATTAATGATTAAGTTTTACAATAGATATAGTAATAGATTCTTATCATTACTAGTTTCATTCATTTCTTTAATTTGAATGAATAATAAACTCACAATAAAATAATCAATTCATAAATACATTCGATTATAAATTATTAATATAGGGGCATGACAACCTGTCCATACTTCTTTAGGAATTTAACGATCTAGAGTTGTAGTGGGTGACCTATTAATCAAGAAACATGTAGAAACAACCTCACCTAAAAAAATTTGCTTTAATCCAATAGTGCTCAGCATACATCTAGCTCTCTCCATAATTGTATGGTTCATCCTTTCAGAAACACCATTTTGTTATGTTATTCTACGAACCGTCAACTCCCTCACAATACCATACTCATTGTAAAACTAATTAAACTCGCTTGAACAAAATTCCTCTCTGTTATTTATTCTAATACACTTTATTGTCTTTCCTTTTTGATTCTCTACCAAAACTTTAAACTTCTTAAAATAAGTAAATACATCAGATTTCTTCTTTAATAGATAAATCCACACCTTACGCGAATAATCATCTATAAATGAAACAAAATATGACGAACCCCCAATTGATGTAACAGGTGCTTGCCAAGTATTTGAATGAATTAATTCTAGAATTTCTTTACTTCTGGTAGTGCAACTATAAGAACTCTACCTATTTTGTTTTCCAAACAAGCAATACTCACAAAAATTCAAATATCTAGATTCAACACCTGGGAGAAGATCTCTATCTAGCAAAACCTTGAGATCACGCTCGCTCATGTGGCCTAGCCATTGATGCCAAGTAGATAATGAATCCATTTCTCCATCAGACACCACCATAGCCTCTCCACTACAAGTTTCTCCAACCAGCATGTAGAGATTGCCAACCTTTTCTCCCTTTAGCACCACCAATGCTCCCTTTGTTACCTTGAGATAACTATTTTCACCACTGAATCGGTAACCTTGCTCATCAAATACTCCAAGTGACAGCAGATTTTTCTTTAACCATGGTACATGTCTGATATGCTAAAGAGTCTTACTATCCCATCAAACATCTTGATTTTGACCTCTCCTTTACTAATAGCTTCACACGAGTTGTCATTTTCCATGTAAACCATACCTCCATCACATGACCACTAAGAAGAAAACCAATCCTTGTGAGGAGTCATGTGAAACGAGACACCAGAATTAATGATTCAAACATGATGAATTGAACCTCTGAGATTAGCAAACAAAACCTCTCCATCTTCTGATGGTTCTTCAACTTCTGTTGTATTTGCCTTCGATGGCTACAAGCTAGGATTTTCTGTTTGATTTCAGTAACCTGCAATCCTTTTTGACATGCCCTATTTTTTCACAAGTTCTCCAACATTTGACTCTTTTTCGCCTCTTGGATTTTGACCTAGCTTGTCCACGCTCAATTTTCTCTCTTTGCGGAGTTTAGCAGCTTGCAACAAGGGCATCATTGGAAGAATTCACTTGAAATGTCTTCCTCCTTGAATCTTTAGAAATTATTGCGGCTCCCACATCTTCAAAGGTAAGTTTACCCTTCGGTGTTGAGTTACTAAACACCATAACTAATTGATCCCAAATTTTAGACAAAGAGCACAATAGTCTACCCACTTTATCCTCTTCTTCAATTTTCACATCCATTGAAGCCAACTTGATTATCAATGTGTTGAAATTATTGAGATAATTTGTGACTGAAGAATTGTCATGCATCCTCAAATTATACAATTGCTGCCATAACAGAATTTTGTTTGCCAATGACTTGGTCTCATACAACTTTTCGAGCTTAATCCACAAGTCGTGTCGTTTTCTCCTCTGCAACATTGAATAAAATAGAATTAGCCAGAGATAACGGAATTGTAGCTCTACCATGTTATCCTTTTCATCACATTCCTCTTACTTCATGGTTGCAGGTTTGATGTTGTCCCCTTAAGAGCCAAGGCGCATCCATCATTCAGCAATAAGGCTTGAACCTTTAGTTTCCACAAAGCAAAATTAGAACCATCAAATTTTTAAACCTCAAATATGGTAACTGTGGCTCCTATCATTGCTTTTCACAAAGATAAAAACCCACAAAACAATTTCTGCACAAAACGGTGTCCTTTGAAATGGTGTCCTTTGATACCAACTGTTAGAAAAATATGCAGTGCAGAATTGAAATAACAATGAAATAGCAATAAAATGCACAAAAAAAACAACACAGATTTATGTGGAAAACCTAGTAATGTACCAGGAAAAAACCACAGGCAAAGATCTATCAATTTCATTCTCAGAAGGAAATGCGTTGTCACAAAAACTCTCATGTCTTTGCATTCAAGCTCGACTAACTTAAATAACCACAAGAAAATACATGCAAAAAAATGAAAATCCTTTCCGAAGAAAGATTTTCATGCATAAAAGTGTGATTAACACTTCCTCATGCAATTATACATGGTGTACAAGTGTAAAAAAATTGTGCTTGTCACTGTTGAAACAAGTAAAATTGACTTCACGTTCCAACAAATGCTTACCCACATGTGAAGAAATCTACCTTTACTATTTGTAAAACTAGAACTCACTATCGTATTAACAAATCCATTTTGTGCATGTCCAGCAACACCTTACAAACTGTCGACTTTTTAGGCGGTGAAAGAACTATTCTATCAGTCGATTGATAGGTTCGAAAACTATTAAAGATGCCGAAACAAGTCACATTGATTTCGAAGACTTAAAAGTCTTTTTAGTGAATATGCATTGGCATTTTATAAGGTCGGTGAACTCTCCAAACCGCCGACAAGCTTATTCAAGATTTTATGAAGTTCTCTCTCTGAACCGCTGACAAATCTATGTATTGTAATTTCTGAAGCCTTTTCAGCTGGCGCCAGGAGTTTAAGAATTTTTAAAATCTGTCGATCAGAAAAAGAAGTTTTACAAACTTACAAATCACCAAAAATGTTATACAATTTCGCCATTGTATGAAAGCTATCCATGTCTACTCACGCAGCCCAGGGGTCCGCAACTACAACATATGATAACATCCTTCTATCCTTTGCATCTTGATCGACGTCCATAACTTGTCGCAAAGTTCCTATTTTCATGTGGCTATGGAGGCCGCTGGTAAAGGGAGTTGGAATTTGTCTTTACGACCTACCAAAATTATTTGCTTGAAAGTTTCTAAGGCCTTTTCGACAAATTCATTTCGTGAACATCCTATACTCATTGTATTCCCTGAGATGACAACACTTTGAGGCATTCTTGTTAAACAGTTCACGCCCAGTTTGTTGGTCTACATGGCACCCACAACTATAGTACATAACAAAATTCCTTTATCTGTTACGCTTTGATAGATGCCCGTACCCTGCTCCAGAGTTCCAACCTTCGCACAAGCTGGGAGGATGTGGCTTGGCAATGGTCGTGGGATTCGAGACCTATTTACTGCGTTTGATGAAACAAATTGTCTCGTGAGGAAACCCGTATCTTCTATTTGTTGCAGTAATCACCTTCCATGAGATATGGTGCATGCAGTGAATCTTGCACCCATTTGTTCTTTAAAGCTACCATTTGTTATGTTGTCTAAAGCTCCCATTTGTTCACCAGCCGAGAGGAAGTAAGCAACAGTCGTGGAATGACTTTTACACCTGTTGACTGCATTCACCAGAAACTCAAAAGTTTTGTTCTATTATGTGTATTTTGCACTCACTGCACTTCATGAGAACACGTTTCTTTGAAACATTCTGCCATTAATGTTTTCTATGCTTTGTCCAATGTTTTCAAACTTTGCATGCATGTTTTACCGGAGCATTGCAACTACAAGAGATGACAAAACAACTTCTATCGTTATGTTTTGATGGATGTCTATACCGTTTTCCAAAACACCCATTTGGGCGCTGGCTGGGAGAATGATGGTGCAAGTCGTGAAATTGGGCTTCATAGGCCGCAAGGAAGCTGGCAAAAGTTGTGGAATCTGGTTTTAAACCTGCAGATTGTGTTTGTATCCTGCATGAATTGCACTCTATGCGATAGTCTCTGTTTGAGACCATGTGTCGAGAAGTTCAACTGCTACGTCTATGCTCCCAGATTTTGGATACATGTCTTCCAGAGCAATTACAACTATGATATCTGACAAAATCTCCTTTCCATTATGCTTTGATGGATTTCCATACCCGATTCCAAAGCTCCCTTTTATTCGTAGGCAGCGAGGAGACTAGTAAAGTCTGTAGAATTTGGTTTTGCGCCTGCAAATTACATTTGCTTGAAAGTTTCTAACGCATTTTCAATAAAGTCGTTTTGTACATATGCTGCAATCCTTAATATCTCTTTGAGGCGTTATGTCAAACAGTTCAGGAGCCTTTCGATGCCTCCACACTACATATCCATATTATACATATCATGTGACCGTTTCTTTTCATTCAGGCCCTTCCAATAAACCTATTTTATGCATATAACTCCATCTCCGCATACATTATACCGAAGTACTCAAGTTTCTTTGGAGGTTTTCTTGGACGGCGTAATTGTCTTTCTCCGTGCAGATTTCTACCTAAATATAGGCGTCGTTTTAGGAGAATATGGAGTGGAGGTTGGCAGTTTTCCAATTGTTCTTTACACGTGACACTATTTTCAAATAAATGAAAGCCTTTCATCGGCACTTTGAACGCCTCTCGCAACCGAACGAGAGCTTGGCCAAGATCAGGGGTATCACTTGCAAAACTTACAATGCTCAAAGTGTGGTTGATTATGTGATCTGCTCTCAAAAAACGACTGCTAGGTTGCTGGAGTTTGATATAGGGGACTCTCCTATCGAGCTGAAATCAAACGATATGCCTTTCCTTGTTAAGTTTGGCTTTCTCACAAACAAGCAGACTGAAAGGCAGGTTCAGCACATGCTAAAGAAAGCTCATACACAAGGTAAAATCATTTTGAATCAAAAAAATCAGGGACTTTTCGCTGCTGCCCTTGAGCAACACCTTGAGATGACTAAAATAGTAAAAACAGATTTGGGCTTAAGGAAAACAATGAAACAAGGAAACACATTTGCAACAGTTTACTGATCACTTTGATTCACAAGGCTTTAAAAGTTTGCAAGAAATCCAGGCTTCGGAAGGGAGTCTCAAATACTTTCCCGACTAACCCATGGTATGATGAAGAGTGCAAAGTGACAAAAAGATCCTACAATGAGAATGAGACAAACAAAGAAAACAAGAAAAATTATGAGAAATTGATAAAAGTCAAGAAAGAAAGTTTTGTAATCTTAAGAAGGAAGGAGTTAATAGCTTTGGGTAAACACAACCCCAAAGGCTTTTCAAGAGAGCTGCAACAAAAGAGGAAACAAACAAAAAATAATATCATGGAGGCTCAATGATTAGATTATACGAAGCAACTTTATGAGTGTGACCAAGAAGAAGTTTCTCCTCTCATTATTAGCAAGTCAACCAAGCTCTTTTCGGTGGAGGACATCAAACAAGGTATAAAGAAATTGGCAAATGGTAAAGCCCAAGACATAGATGGGTTGCAAGCTGAATTCTTAAAGTGGGGAGTTGAACACCTTGCTCCTAACATCAAAAGAATTTTTAATGAGGTCACACAGGGGGCTTTCCGACGGAGTGGACAACTAGTGCCGTTATACCTCTTTACAAGAGTGGGACTATCAATAATCCCTCTAACTATTGCACTATCATGGTCAACCCTCTTCTTGGTAAGCTTTTTGGGAGTTTGATAGAGCGCAGAATCACCATTTGGGAAGAGAAAGAGGGAAAAAGAGCAAAAGGTCACACTGGCTTTAGGCAAAGGCACTGTACCGTTGACCACTGCATTACTCTTAACCATGGGTCATCCCACGATAATGGGTTACACTTTTTGGCCAAACTTGACATTAAAATCAACATTTTGAACTAAATCTTCACTTTCTGACACCTATAGCCGCTAAACCGTTAGGAATTTGAAGATGATGTGAACTAGTGATTTGTGAGATTTTGTTTGTAGATTATAAATATTTTTTTTTTAAAGTAAAGTTAAATTGTAAAAAATTTTGCTTCTCCTTTGATAACTAGTTTTAATAGTAAACATTTTTTTAAAGTGATGTGTATCCTATAGCACAACTTTTTTTCTACAAAAGATAAAATTCTGATTCTTTTGAATTTAGATTGGTAACACCGATATATAGGGCATGCATTTGGTTTCATAATGTTTTGTTGAATTTTTTTTAATTAAGTTTTGAAGTCAAACCAATTATAATTTAGACATAAGCGTATTCCGTAAAACATAATTTTTCTGTATGTATCGAAATTCAACCTTTTTTTTTGTTAAAACAAGGACATCAATACCTAGGGCATAAATATTTTTCAAAAAAAAATTTCACTAATTTACTAATTTTCCATGTGTGTAGAACAGAGAACTTGATGTTCAGTGACAAACCTACATTCACAAGAAATAAAAAATAAATATAATAATCAAATTAAATATATTTAAAATTATACTTTTTGGGAAGTTTTTAATAAGGACTAGATACTTACAAAACATAAATTTTAAATGAATTCATTTGATCCCCCAAAAGGTAAATCAAAAGTGGTTTTTTATCAGCATTTTGATAGGTGTAGAGAAGAGTCCATTATAGGTATGGTTTAAAACTAGCGGCGTTCTATCCAAGGGGGTTTGAATCTAAGGGGGTTTTATCAAACCCTCTTCAATTAAAATCCTTTAAATGGAACCTTTCAAGACTTAAATCATTATATTTTCTAAAAATATGTGATTTCAGCAAAAATCAGGATGTCCCAGAAAGTGTAACCCATTATTGTGGCAGCACCCGCATTTGATTGAAAAGCTTAGGACACCCAAGTTGGGGAATCTTTTTGTTGCGTCGTAGATTTTTAAAAAGCTTTTTGACACGATTCCCAGGGACAAACTTTGGAAAAGGATAGAAGAACTTGGGGTTCCTGATGAGCATAGTGCTGCTGTTCATAAACTTTATGAACTAGTTAGAGCAAAAATCAGAACTAGAGAAGGTATGTCAATGCTTTGGTAGCAACATTGGGGTCAAGCAAAGGTGTCCTCTTTCTCCCACTTCATTTGGTCTATACATTGACAAAATTGAGGAATGGATAAATAAAACTGAAGGAGGAGGTATCTAGTTGGCTGGTTTTGTGGTAAAGTTACTTTTATATGCAGATTACCTTATTCTAGTCGCAAAAACAGCTCATGGTTTGAGAGATCATTTGAAGGCTTTAGAACTCTTTTGTCAAGATGTCGAGATGCAAGTGAACATTAGCAAGACTAAAGTCATGATCTTCTCCCTAAAAAAGATGCAGCAAGTTAATTTCATTTTCGAAGGTAGCCCGTTGGAAATTGTCAAAGAATACAAGTACCTTGGCACTGTTTTTCACAATAGACTAAGCTAGGAGACTTGCAAAGAGAAAGTGATACATGGGGGATGGAGAGCTTCTTACCTTCTCTATAATAGGTGTAAAAAAGCGAAGCTGTGGGATTGGAAAACCAAGAAAACCCTTTTTGGGCTGTTGGTCACGCCAATTGTCCTCCATGGTTGTGAGGTTTGGGGGAGAAGCATGTCAAACCACAGGTGGAGACAGTTAGAAAGAATTCAAAAGCATCTTATCATTAGTAGTCTTAAAGTCAAAGCAACGGTTCCGTATGAGATTCTTTTGGCTGAAGCTGATACTTTCTCGATGGAGGCAGTAGCGATAACTCGGTTGCTAAGTTACTTAAAAAAGGTTGAAAACATGGGGAATCATCATTGGTCCAAAATGGCACTGAAGTAGGATTTAGATTTGATAAAGAAGACGTGGATGAAGCAGAACATCAAGTGGTTGGGAAAATGGGACATTAAGTTGCAAGAATGTCCTAACACCAAAGAGGAAATAAAAAAGTTTGTGTTAGAAAAATTCAGGACTGCCATATGGACAAATCAGATTAGGTGTAAAAAATCGCATTATATTAAAGAGTTCAACCCCACTTGGGAGCATGAGGATAAAGCCTAATTGTGTGCTGATCTTAAGGGTAAGGCTAGGCTCTTAGTTGCACAATTGAGGACCGGTTCGCACCATCTTAGGTGTGAAACTGGTAGATGGACGATTCCCAAGGAAAGATGGGAAGATAGGACTTGCATTTTCTGCAGCAAAAGAGTGGTTGAAACTGAGCAGCACTTCATTAGGGACTGCGATGCGTACAAGGATATACGTATGCAACATGAAAACAACTTGAACATGGGCAGTCCTAGTGAGCTATTTGAGGAAAAGAGGCTTCACAACATGGTCCGTCTCTTGGTCAAGATTCATAGAAGAAGAGAGGACATCGAAAGGAGCTTGAAATGTTTTAGCGTGGTAGCGCTTGGTCCCTTAAACTGCTTGGTCTCGTGGACGTCATTAAAAATCATTCATTCATTCATTTATAAAAGTATTCAAGGGGCCTTATTCATTCATCGATATCCAAAGCACTTTCCAAAAGTTTATCAATAGTTAGCAACACTTATGAAACCATTCAGATTACCCAATAAAATATAAACAAACTCACCTCTCATCGGCTTTTTGAAGGGTTGTAAAAATGTTATCGGTATTCGAATACACTTGCAAAAGTATTTGCTTTCCTCGAAAATAGAAGTGACCTTCCTTTGTCGGCTATTTAAAAGGTTATAAAAACCTTATCGACCATCTAAGAAACTTTTGAAAGTGGAGCTAAGACCCAATGATAGTATTACATTTAACACCTTTGAACGTGCCTTCAATATTCTAGATTTTATCGAGGGTGTCTTCAAATAATGTCACCGGGGATCAATCGAAATTCTTTAAAACACACTTCGCCATCCAAAGTTAAAAACCTCCTTTTATTGATATTAAAAAAATGATTGTGAGATTACGGAGGCAAATCGTCCATCATCTTTGAAATTAGTTTTCAAGACTTGATTCAAAGACGAGAATACTTACAAATATAAATCTTGATCATCACTCTAACTTGCTTGAGTAGGGAAAGTATGTAGGAAGTTGGTGTTAACCGTTGACGAAGCCTATAATGCCAAAACTGGTTTAGCATATCTAAGCTCGACCATAATTACATTTCCTCAAATAATAACCCATGGCCAAAGGACTTATTACCAAAATGTCTATTATAACTCTTTTATCCTTAATGTATGATGATTCAACTTTGGTATAAGTGACTACGAATCCTCTTTACAAAAAACAATAGCAAACTTGCAACTTATACTTGGGGAGACACGAGCTCAATTAATTGTAATCTCCAACACTTAACACTATTAGATAAGTAACAAAAGGTGGAACGAAGTAACAAGGTTCATTTTAAATATGAACCTGAAAGACATACGAAGGACGTGAAAGAATGACATAGATTGACCAACAAACGTGAAAATTTCAAAAATTGTTGAGTTCGAATATAGGGGCAACACAGCTACCATCACCCTTCCTCTTATTTATTTCATCTTTTTGACAACATCCTTCACTCAATACTAACCATTATAGTTATTGTAAAGCATATCCTATAATACATTAATTGAATTCTTGGAGGTGCTCCTTCCATAGAGAAGCATTTTGTCAAGGGATTTAATTTCACAAATTACAATAATGCACCGCGAAACATAATCTATCCCTTTCAATGTATCATCTTGTGTCATGTCTATGTACGATATATTATGCCCCATATTTTAGGCCTACTTGTTCTTGCATCCATCCTTTCACAAGTAAATCTTTAATTCTCAAATATGTTCGATCATATAATATATCTAATCCATCTTTTATAGCTCAGTATTCTACTTATACCATCATTGCACTTCTAAT
This sequence comes from Cunninghamia lanceolata, assembly GCA_027924645.1. Classification (NCBI taxonomy): domain Eukaryota; kingdom Viridiplantae; phylum Streptophyta; class Pinopsida; order Cupressales; family Cupressaceae; genus Cunninghamia; species Cunninghamia lanceolata. Next base: position 88,105 of record BSBN01000327.1, on the reverse strand, counting down.
CTTGCAACAAATTCTAAACTCTCAATAACTAATTAATACTTTTACATAAATGTTCTGAACTATATGGTATCATCATTTCAATTATTTACTTTTCATTGACTCCAATTTAAATCTTGTGTGATCATTTTCACTGTGTTTTCCTCCTAAATAAAATTTTCCATCTTGCTAACATTTTATAATAACAATACCTCAAAGCAATGGTCATCATTTTTAAACATTTATATTTAACATTAACCGTATACTATTAAAGTGTCTTATCTCTTAGAGTACCCTAAAGTCAAATAATTTCAACACGACCAAGTGCTCACTCTTGTATTTAAGATCTTTGATATATTTTTTCTTTGTACTTGATTGATTTCACTGGGTCTACTTTCTTTATTGTTACTTCCAAAGTTTTGGTCAGCCATATAAATATCTATGTCCATATTTTGTTTTACTAGAGCGTCTTCTACACTTTTCTCTTACTCTATTGCACCAATATTATGCAAAAATATTAACAATATTCCTTGTACACTTCTTCCTGGCTTTAATTTCTTTTCTCAACATTCGGAGATTCTCCTATACACTATCCATTTGTCTCATTCTCACTAAAATTTTCTACATAATGAATCCCTACAATTTTGTAGTTGATCTTTATGACTCCTAGATGGCACGGCGGATAGTGCTCATTCCAAGGGATTTAACTCCTCTACTCTTCCACGCCTTAGCATTTAAATGCATAAAACACGTCGCATTTACTTTTTATCTTCTTTCTCTTATTCCTAATATTCATTGTCACTCGTCTTTCCCCCCTTATTTTTGTTAACTCCACTCTTTTAAATTGGTTCCTCCTCTTTTAATATCTTCTAAATCATTATATATAACACGATATTCTAATCATGTCTCCTAATCAATTATCTTTTAATTGTTTATTTTCTAATTAATTAATTAGTGTCTCACCATAGACACCTAAAATTGACTAAGTCTTAACATTGCCTAATTTATTCCACTTCCAAGAATTAATTAAATAATTTACAATTATTTAATTAACTAATTCATTTCTCCAATATTAATTATATAATTTATAATTATTTAATTAATTAAATCATATTCCAACATTAATTACATAAAACAAATATTTATTTGATTAATTAATTTCAATCATATCCTCTTTGATTTCTTTCCATTTATAACTCGTGTATCTAATTTAATTTGTCTATCAATTATCTCCTCACATCTCATCTTATCTTCTTCTCGATTTGTTTCTATTTATTAACTCACATAAATGAAAACAAATCAAACAAATCAAAAATCTTATCCTAATCCATCCAATCAAAAATCAATAAATTGAACATCAACCAAGCCATTTTCAAGTCTCATGGTTATGCAAAGCTATGATGTCAAAGTGAGCAACCAACATATCATTATCAAGGGCATATCTAGTGGAGTTAGGGTGCACTCCATTGTCGCCCCATTGGAGGAGAAAGAAGGGTTTTGGGTGAAGGTATTGTGTGTATTGCTTTATCTTCTAAGTTATTTACCTTTATTATTTTCTTATCTTCATTTTGGCACGCCTGATGGGAGCCCCGTCGCTTGATCTATCTTGCTTTTTTAGGCTATGTTAGCTTTTTGTTGCAGATTTACGTTTTTTTTCGAAAAAATTTGAAAGCACACTTTTAGAGAGAGCCTCGCAACACAAAATAGACCTCATGATTACATCCAGAAGGCATGAGAAATGAAGATCGACATAAAATTTGACATATTTTTGATGCAGGTGAAATCACGGCAAATGTTTCTGGTGGTGAACATTGTTTTCGGTGATGAACAATGTTTCCGGTGATGAACAGTGTTTCCGACAGTGAACAATATTTCCGGCAATGAACAATATTTCCGGCAATGAACAATGTTTCCAACGGTGAACAATGTTTCCGACGGTGAACAGTGTTTCCGATGGTGAACAGTGTTTCTGGCGGTGGACAATGCTTCCAACCGTGGAAAGTGTTTTCAGGCTGTGAATAGTATTTTTAAGGCCTAAAATAACACACTTTATTGAAACGGGTATAACTTTTGCACAACTAATCAGATTTTTTATTTTCTAAAGCCATTGGAAAGCTGATTCAGCCAACTTTGTAGTACTGCAGGCCTCTTCATCAAATCTGATAAAAAATCATGTATTTAATCATTTGAAATTGTTCTTTAATTGCAAACTTTAATCACTCATATCTTTTGCATATCAAATTGAAATCCAATGAACTATTTTTTGAAATTAGGTAGAATCATGAAGAATCTGGTGGAATCATCTAATCTGCTAGCTATATCTTATCATCCTTTTCTAATTTTTTTAGATTTAATTATTTTGAGCTAACACTTGTTTCGTAGCTTCACGCTTGTCAAAGGCTAAAATTTCTCAAACTACTAGCAAGTTTGTTGCAGGTTCGTTGGTCAAAGATTTATCATTTCAAAACCCTTTGTGTTTGCTTTGTTTGGTGAGCTTGGTTGTGACTTGAGTTGTGTATGCTCTTCCCTCACGTTGAAAAGTGATCTTGGGAATCAAAAGCACCCTTTTGCAACATTCATTTTCACAACACACATTCATTTCTAAGGGTTAATTAATCTTGTTTGTTTGGATCAAATGTGTGTCTATGCTCTCCCTCGCACCGCTAGGTGACTTGGGGATCAAAAACACCTCTTGATTAACTTTTGTCACCCAAGGTGTGTTAGTGTGTGTATGCTCTCCTTACGGTTTGTGCGAGCTTGGAGATAAAAAAACTTAACATTAACTTTTCCCATTAGGAGGCTCGCCTAGGAATTTCATCACCCCAAGGGACGACCTCAACCATGTGTTCTTCCCTAAGTATATCAAAGGAGGACAACGAAATTTGTACCCTAATCTAGTCATCATCGTGTCTGGCACAGCCTTGGGGCCACTGGTCGTCCGAGCCTTTGCTCTGGTCTCATGCTTGTAGATGGACTAGTATTCAAGGATTGGACTCCGTGTACCTTGCATATATAGGGGACTCCCTTGGAGGCTTCTTCAACCTACCTTAAGACCTTTTGACCATCATATCTTGTGGTGCATCACTGTTGAGAGAAGTGCTCACATGTACCTCCCTGGATGAGATAGAGCTAACTTTGGGAAAAGTGTTTCGCCCCCAAGGTAAGGGATTTCTAGTGTATGCGAGCTATCCCTAGTTATCCACTCCATGATAAATGGTATTAGTGGGACGGATGTCGCCATTGTGAGTCCACAAGATTTGACACACCTACTTGAATAATCTAGAGTGTCATTGTGTTTGGTGTGTGTGTTTATTTGTCAAAACCCGTACACTTCCAAAATCCAAATCCATTGCAAACTTGTGCATGTTGTGTGAAACCTACTGTTTGTAAACTTGTGCATGTTGTGTGAAACCTATTGTTTGCAAACTTTCCCAAAGTCAAGCTTCAATCCCTAATCACCTTCTAATCATTCAATTTCATCTAAATCCAATGCAATCCAACTTCATTTTAATACTCCTAATCAAATACACCTCATCCCCAATCATCTTAATCATCTCATTCCAACTATCCTAATCATCCTAATCACCTTATCCACATCATCCTAATCTATCCCCAATCCATCCCTAAGCCAGCATATAGCACTCTAATCCTAATCAAGTCATCCAAATCCAATCAAGATTCTAATCCTTATCCTAATCATCCTACATCCATTATCATCTATAATCCACATCATAATCCACTATCCTAATCCAATCCCATCATTCCTCATCCTAATCATCCTCCATATCCGCTTGTCTCATATAATCCACATCATAATCCACTATCTTAACCCATTTTCATCATTCATCCTTATCTTAATCCAATCTCATCCATTATCATCTATAATCCACATCATAATCCACTATCCTAATCCAATTTTATCATCCATCCTTATCTTAATCCAACCTCTTCCATTATCATCTATAATCCACTAGATCCTAATACAATTTCATCATTCATCTTTGTCTTAATCCAACCTCATCCATTATCATCATTAATCCACATTATAGTCCAATTATCAAGCTCAAGTCAATTCTTCATCATCTTAATCCAATGCCTTTATTCACCTAATCCCATTTCAACAAAATCCCAATCTAATTCATTTATCCCTCATCCAAAGTCAATCACCCATTATCCATATATCCATTTCAATCAAGCATCCAATCCTCAATCCCTAATCAAAAATCATCCTTTGAAAATCAAATTTTGGTTAAGTACCTAGCTTCCCTCAACCCCATACACTTCCATCCAAACCCTAATCCTAATCTATCCAACTCATCATCAAAATCCTTCACCCAAGGATCCTAGCCCTAATCCACAATCATCCATTTCATATCCAACCTTCCAATCAAAGATCAAGACTTTAAGTTGATCCAATTATCCTTAATCCATACTTACTTAAGATCCTAAGTCTATCTTAAGTATCGTTATCAAATCTCATCAATTTGTAATGTCCCGTTCTAGGTTTGCATACAATTTTTTGAATCTTGCAATTTCAAAATCAAACCCTAGGACAAAAATTCCGATTCGTTGTTTGCACCTTTCAATTTTGTCTTCACTAACATGAAATATAGAATAGCATATGCCAAAATATTGATGGCAAACAACTATAACTACTTGAAATGAAAAGCATTCAATGAACATACAATTTGATAACACATAGATTGATTGGAACAATTTCAGATCTCACTGTCATAAATCAGTCTTCTATTACATCTAATTGAATGGCTTAAAACATAGCCAATTACAATTTCCAATCTGCTGTGACAAACCGAGACGAATGTGCAATGATAACATACCAAAATTGTTGTTCAATTACAATGAAATGAAGATAACAACCTGTTGTAGCAACTCGGCATTCCTATGATGTTGCAATGCCAAATGAATAGCCCTAATGCTGATCGCTGCACCTTCAAAACAGAATCGCTGCTACTGTGTATACAAATCGGCCTTATCGTGAGGTTTCCAATGATGTCCAGAAGTCTTCAATGTTGGGTGATGGTCTCTAACCCCAGCGAACTCTTTTCCAATGAAATCGTTGTCTCCTTCAAGGATGATCAATCCATATTGGTGGCGGCTAGTGTAAAGAAGCTTCGCATCAGGTCTGGATGGAATTCGCTGATGTGGTGTCTTCAACAGTGACGAATTAGCATGCAAGAGTGACCTCCAAAATTCGGCCCTCAACTAACAATGTGACTTCCTTCAAATCAGCGCTCAATAGGTGTTGAATCTTCAATCAAAATGCAATATGTCTTCAATCAAATTCTTCAATGCTACTCTTCAACAACTCGATCAAAGCCTTCAATGGATGTGCAATGGATCTACAAGATTCAATCTCTAACAATTTTTTCCGACCAAATCTTCGAAAGATAAATCAATGATGCTCAAATAAATTTTGAATCTTCAATGAAGTGCAAATGTGAACTCCGTATGAATCCACCTCCAAGTGTGATTGAGTTTTCGTCCAACACACAAGTCCACAAGGGTTTTCGTCCTTGGAAGATCAAGCAAGACAATTGCCAAGCATAATTGTGAAAGTTGCCAAAAGATTCATGATGTCGGAATGAGGCTCCAAAGCCTCCTTTTATACTAGGATTTCCACCAATTCAAATTAAAGATTTCAATTTCAATTTCCCTCCTATCAATTTGAAAACACCTTCATTATTTATTTCTCCAAGGTCACCCAATTTCAAATATCATTATTTTATTAATTTATTTGAATCTCCAAGGTGAGCGCCACAATCAAGAGTACAATATTTTATATTTTTAAATCTCCAAGGTTGAGCGCTCAATTCCAATAAACTATTTTTTTATTCATTTTTTCCTTTTCTCCAAGTGTCGCCTAAATCCAATATTTTATTTATTATTTTATTTTCTTCATCTCTCACAATGAGCACCTAAATTAAATAAAATTTTATTTTATTTTATTTATTCCTTTGTTCCCAATCGCATCAGGATTAAATAATATTAAAAATAATATTATTTAATTTATTTTTATATTTACTCGTTCTTGGCGCTTGAATTAAATAATAATAAAATATTATTATTATTGTCTTCTTTTGATAATTAATGCAAAATTGCATTAATTCATTTTCCATCTTGCCATCGAAAATTAGTTGAGCCAACGTTTCGTTCTTCAAGCCTCTGAACAACATTATCTTTTCCAAAATATTCCCTTGTGTTGATGAATTAGCCTATGGGAATGATGATAGGCTAACTCCATTCTCTGTTTGGTGATTATGCCGGAAATGGGGACATTACACGATTCCTGCTTAAGAACTTTACCTATCTTACTTGTAGAATTCAAATTGAATCAACCCTCTTGCTTAAGAACTTTGTCTATCTTAAGTATAGAGAATCATCCCTATCCAATCAAATCAAATCATTTTAAAGTCTTAACATTTGATCCCCAATCATCCATCATTCTCTCATACCCCCCCCCCCAACGAATGTATAAGGGATTAGATCTTCTCACTATGGAAAAATGCAGAAATCTCATCGGTCATATACACTTAGCTCACCTCGTCATTGGAGATTCTCAAGATTATTCTTATGACCCCATCACATCAACATCACCATCCCATATGTTATCCCCATCAACCTCATACCAACCTTCATCCCCTTATGTGTCCATGTCATCATATCAATCCAGCCTATCAATACCTCAAACTTATCCAACCTTCACCTATTCATATACCTCACCAAATCTTCCACCACAATATCCCTCCAACCGTATTAATCTTCATCCATTAGTCCACATACCACCCAATCCATCAATCCCTTTAATCCCTCATCACAATATCCCTCCAACCACCCTAATCCTAATCCATTAGTCCACATACCTCCCAATTCACCAATCCCTTCACAATATCCCTCCAACCCTATTAATCTTCATCCATTAGTCCACATACCTCCCAATCCATCAATCCCTATATTCCATCACTCATTACTTCCTACATCAAACCTTCCAAACCCTAAACCATTAAGCCATTCCTTAACCCACCTAAAACCTAAACCATCAAATCATCCATTTAATCCCAATCTTAATCCATCCCCTAAAGATGACCTCAATATTCACCAAGATTGCAAGTGTTTGCTAAAGATCCCGAAAAAATGGAGTTGGGTAGCTGTTACCTCAAGGCAAACTCAGATTGTTACTTTTTATAACTAGCTAAAAGAGGTGCTTTGACATTTCCCAACTCAACCCTTCACCGTCCACCCATGAAGACCCTACTCCATCGACCCATGAAGCTATGAAGGATGTGACCCAAAAACTATTAGCAAGGAATCAAACACCACCATGTACTCCAACACATATCCTTGAACCTAGAAAAGATCCTTCAAGTATCATGCCTATCCCTCCATCACCATCATGTAGTCCAACATCTATCAAGCCTATTGAAGAGTCTCCTACCATAAATGCAAGTCAAGATCCATCATGTATCATGTTGTTGACCATCCAAAACTTATTGAGCCCATCCAAGAAACTTCCCCTCTTATCCAAACCCAAGAGCTATGTCAAGAATTAAATCCAAAGCATGACCAACCATGTCCCCAACCAAATCAAGATCAAAGCCTCCCAATTCATCCTATTGAAGCTCAATATCACACTATCCATGTTAATCCTCTCTATGATCAAGATATTATTTGTGATCAAGATCCTATCCATGAGAAAGAAATCGAAATTCCTCCTATCCATGATCTCACCACCATCCATGATCAAGAGGTCAACAGTCCTCACATCCATCATCAAGAAACCCACACTACTCCTATCCATCCTCCAACTAGTCCTATCCATCATCCAACAACATCCACTTCCTATTATGAGACACTTCGAGAGCATACTCATGTTCTTCAAACCCCCCTATCCTCTCGAGGGGCATCCTATCCCTACGTAATTCCTCTTCGTCGTGCTCCTCTAAGTGGCTAGTGCATCCATGTCCAATCAGTCATATCCTAGATCTTCTTTGAAATGATGTTACTTCTCCTAGTCGTAACATCATCTCAAAGAGGAGCAAACTGTAGACACCTAAAATTGACTAAGACTTAACATCGCCTAATTTATCCCACTTTCCCACTTCCTAGCATTAATTAAATAATTTACAATTATTTAATTAATTTATTCATTTCTCTAATATATAATTATTTAATTAATTAAATCATATTCCAACATTAATAAATAAATCAAATATTTATTCGATTAATTAATCTCAATCATTTCCTCTTTGATTTATTTCCATTCATAACTCATGTATCCAATTAATTAAATTAATTAGATAATTCTATCAATTATCTCCTTACATCTCATCTTATCTTCTTCTCAATTTGTTTCCATTTTTTAACTCACATAAATAAAACAACTTAAACAAATCAAACATTTTATCCTTATCCACCTTCAAATCTTATCCTTACCCATCCAATCAAAAATCTATAAATTGAACATCAACCAAGCAATTTTCAAGTCTCATAGTTATGCAAAGTTATGTTGTCAAAGTGAGCAGCCAACATATCATTATCAAGAGCATATCTAGTAGAGTTACGGTGCACTCCATTGTCACTCTATCGAAGGAGAAAGAAGGGTTTTGGGTGATGGTATTGTGTTTGTATTGCTCTATCTTCTATGTTATTTACCTTTAATCTTTTCTTGTCTTCAAATTCTTTATATCTTTTTTCTTAATTTTCTTCTTTTATTTCTTTAATTCAGAAAAAATAGGTACTTTTAGTCTACTGGAAGAGTTCCATGGCTATTAGATTATATTAGAATACTGATATAATCAAATGCATTTACACTTGTACCTAATAAATTTGTTGTAATTCATTAATGAGATTATTTAACTTCTATTAATGAAGTGGTTGCAATGGTAAATTTCTGAACCTATAAGTTAATTTGCTCTCGAGGAACATGCCACTTTCTCTCGTCTACTTTCTTTATTAGTATTAACATTGGTATCATAGTCACTACTTGGTCTTGTGGATGTAATCTCTACAAAGATATGGGTTTACTTCTTAAACAAGAACTCCAGTTACTATGACGCTTTCCTCAAATTCAAGGCATTGATAAAAACATTTATAGAGCATCGAATTAGGACTCCTTGGTCCAATAACTTCTAATTAATGTTGTAAACTACCCGAACTACATGAACCCAACCCAAATAACCTTGAGAATTTTGAGTTGTTGAGCAGGTAAGGTCACCAACACACCCAACGCTAGTGCCCACCTTTAGAAAATAACTCAAATTATTTACCCCCATTTTGTGCCCTAATTCTCACTATGTTTTATAGGTCACATGATGAAAAACTTAGTAAGGATTCGTATTTAAGCCTATTCTTTCCCTCCATTCACTCATTAGGTAATTTAAAAAAAAATTGGTTTGCACTCCACTCTATCGACACACAGGGAGCTTGAAAAGTACTCCAGCTCGTATAGGTTCATTGGGAAGAATTATTATTCTAAAGTCCTTATCATTATTATTTTTTTCAAAGAGGTCAGAATTGTTCCTTTCATGTTGACTGATACATAACAATGTACTCATCCGTTAAATATGTTCTACTTTCAGCATGATTTGGTATTGTGAATTGTAGTTATTTATGTTGCTCATGGCACAATATACAGGAGTTCAGATATGTTTTAAGATATGTTCTAATATACATTTAATAGTCCATTTGAGAAACATTATATTTTGTTCATTGTGTCTTTGGTTTGATTTGTGGAGCAAAGAGTTTTAATTGGAAGCACTGTGCACGTGCTGGAGTATGAATGACCATCTAGTCGTGAATACTTCTTTAGATCCTATGAATCCGTTTATTGCTCTCCTTATTGCAAAGCTCTGACAAATAGATGCTTTGTATCCTCACAAGAGTCCATGGAGTTAAAGTAACAAGACATTGTTTCAAATTCGATTGCGGTCCATGATTTAAAACAGAATAACAATCTGTGTAAAACTTTAAGTTTCTGTCTTTAGCTGTTACAAGACCTTATGCAAGATATTTGTATTTCTTGATGTTATTGTCATCGAGGCAAAACTCTTCCATACCAGACTATTTGTTACTGTAGCTTCTTACTGTGTAAATTTGGCTTGGTTTGTAGACTTACACCTTCCTACCGGGGTGAAAACTAAATGAAATTATAAGGTCAGGTTTGTTTTAAACAATACACGGTTATATTTTGAATTCAGAAGTAATATTAGTCAAAGAAACTAGTCCACTCATGAACATGAAACTTACTATGAGGGTTTAACTCGCATATTGTGATATACTTTTTATGGGCGCAACCTCAACTGTTTACAAAATGTAGGCAATGGATTATTTATTGTGGCACGCGCACAGTGATTACAGTAACTTAATAGAAAGGACTAATATACCAAATTAGCTTCTTTTATGAAGAAAGGCTCTTCAGTTTTATGATTGTTAAAGATTTCGCTGGCCCATACATTGGTTGAAAAATATGTAAGTATTAGCCACTGGTACTTATGTTATGGTTGATAATTGATCATCAAACATTATACCTGGACGCTGTTCGTTTAAACTCTATATCGCTTTTATTAAAAAAAGAAACTTCTATTGAATTAAAGTCATAATGTATTCTTGTGCTCCATTAATCTATGTCCTTCCTGATGGTACATGGCTATTAGGAGTATGATGGACGCGGCAGGGTCGCAGAATGTAACTGCATTACTCATATATAACAGTGAATAATTTATCAATCTGCATAGAATTTGGTAGCCGTGAATTTAGTGTAGAGTGTATTCCATGCAGCCTTTAGAAGCTATTTGCAAGGATGTCCCTTCTTCATGTTACAATCTCATTCTAGCTATATTCTGTAAGGAAGGATTAGCGGTAAACCATGAATGTTAGTTCGTCATCTCCGTTCTTCGTGTTTATTCTCATTTCTGAAGACCTTAGTGAAGCGAAAAGCTATCTTCTTTTAAGGAAGGGTTACCGGGAAACCAAGGGCTCTAAATATGGACGAAAAATGCAACCATGGTGTTCTCTATCTCCCTCTAGAGACCTATCATGGCACCTTGTTTAGACCTCAGATTTGTTTATCCGCACTACATATGAGATTTGATATATATTCTAACAAGGACATAACTGTAATGATTAAATTTACCTCCTTGTATCAAATTGAAAGGTTATAATCAATGTTTGATGGATCATTTCTTATAAACCTTGGATAATGATGTTAATCTATTCCATTATGTTAAGATATCATCATAAGAATAACCATAAGCATGTACCTGTATCACGTTCATTATTCTTTCATAAGCCCCATTACATTGCTTGGTCATTTGAATATCTGAAAATGGTCATGGTACCATTTTAAAATTTGTATGAGGTCTATGTGTTGTAGAACTAGCTATACATAACCGCATATTCTCTCGCATTGTTAGATTAAAATATTCTTAATGGGAAAGTTACATGATGCCATGTTTGACAATCAAGAACAACTTAAAGTTGTTGCATCGCTGCAAACAAGTAGAACAATGGAAAATGAATACAACATTTCAATATTTCAATAAATATTATGAACGTCCATATGAAACTAATAGGCTGAATCGGTGGTTTAGTAGGAATAAAATCGGGCTCCTTATTATTTCAAGGACTTTCTGGTTGCTTGTAAAAATACAAAAATCATGAATTTTTGACTGTAGTCATGGATGGTTGGGGTTTCCAATGTGAAGAATAAGTCGCTGCAGCTGTCGAGTATTGCTGCAAGAACAATCTTACTGTTGTAAATTAAAAAACACAAAAAACAGGGTAAAACAGAGCACAAGAAAAGCACAGAAGAAAAGAAGCGGCCTGCAGAAGACATTTCAAGCATGTAGGTAGAAATATCAGAGCTCCCAGCAAAGGCTCTCCCACCCAAGGAGAGATGGTATGCAATGATCCACACATATGAACCAAGCATAATCATGACATACAACCTTTGCAACAAAACGAAAGCCTAAGATTGGAATGAAGGAATGATCAACGCCTACGACTCCGTAGCTTCTGACTATGATGTCAGGAACATCCACCCCAAGGGCACCTCCAAAGCACAATAGGAGCAAGAAGAAGGAAGTACCCCAACTATTGAGGCCAGTGGTGGCTCAGTTGAGGAGGTACCAATAAGTCAAACAAATTTCAATCGAGTGCCATGGGCCCCTACTCTTCATACTTTCTAGGTCTAGTCATCACAAACCCCCACCCATTAGGTCGACTCAACAACCTTTGCCTTTTGAGAGCCTTTGGGCGGAATCATATCAAGGGCACCAAGCTACACAACAAACTCTCTCCAGAGGGATAAAGACGTTCTAAAAACAAATCGGACAGCTCCACTCGTCTGAAGAAAAACCAACAAGAAAAGTTGCACCCTCTCCCTCTCCAGTAGTAGTAATATTGGAACAACTTACCTAAACTGACATACACTTCCGAGCCAGGACTCAAGACAACCAACTTCCACAGGGGAGAGGAGGAAATTGATTGTGACACATGGCTCTGATTCTAACAATCCACCGCATCGACGTAGGTAAGTGTCTCAGTTGCATCTATGGCAAGCACTTCGCTTCCTATCATCACACTTGTTCCATAATAATTGCAACAAGTTTTCACCCCTGCCATCTCATTACTGACCACTCAGGTCATTTTTCCGCCTTTCGCATCTCTGCTCACTTCCAAAGTCTCCCATGTCACTATGCCTCCACCCTATCATCGACTGTACCAACACCAGGGGTCCCAACCACTATTTTCCCATCATTTCAATTGTCAGCCATGGTCCGTGTGTAGACATTTGGGTTGGCTCCAATTCTACACGTCGCTCAACTATTAGCTCCTCCTGCTTCCCCGTAGTTCCCCATGCCAATTTCGTAACAAGCTTCATTTCCCATGCATGGTCTTCCTTCTATCTCACCGTCTACCATGATGATGCATTCCCCTTTGCCTGTACAAGTAATGTTGGCCCCAACCCAACAAATAGTCAACTTCATGTATGTTGTGCTTCCAAAATCCCTATTTGTAGGAGGTATTCTCATATCGCCATCCAAATTGCTCCAACAAATGATCATCTAGATGGGCGTATGAGGCTAAGATGGAGAGCCGCAAGCAAAGAGATGATAGGACCCCTACAGAAAGGTGCATGCACTCCCTGTATGCCTCCGACTGGCTTATCACAACTGACTAGCCCACATCCTTTCATGCCATTTCCACTATCTTCTCGAGATGAGAATGTTTCATGTAAAAGAGACCCATTGGAAATGGCCTTCAAGAATGAAGCGAGGGAGGTTGTAGATGAGAGCATTGCTCATTGCATTTATGGCAATGGGCTTGCTTTCAACCTCGTTAGATCACCATGTTGACAGGATATGGTGACAACCATTAACAATGCACCTACTGATTGTGTTAGTCTTTGGTATGAAGAGGTGCGAACCACCTTATTGGCAAAGGAGAAATCTTTAGTAGAGGCATCATTGAGGGAAATCATGGATACATGGCCCAAAAGAGGTTTATTCATCATTTCTGATGGATGGAAAGATTGTAAAAATAGACCAATGGTCAATGTCTTTGCAGTGTCCCCTAAAGGTGCCATGTTTTTGAAGGCAATGGATTGTGAGGAGAAAATGAAGGACGCAACTTTCATTGCCAACATCCTCATAGAATCCATTGAAATGGTTGGCCCCAAAAATGTTATCCAAGTCATAATGCACAATGCTAAAAATTGTAGGCCAACTGGTTCTATAATGGAGGGTACACATGGGCATATTTTTTGGACACCATGTGTTGTCCACTCACTCAATTTGATATTACAAAAGATTGGCACAGGGATTCAGTAGAACAAAGAAACCTACACAGAGGCTAAGGAGATTCAAATGTTTCTGACTAATCATCATATGTCACAAGGCCTCTTCAGGACCACCTCCAAATTGGAGTTGTTGAAGGTAATTTATATTTTATTTTTTAGTATATTTTTAATTTTTTAATTGTTGATATGTGACATGTCATCTACCTTTTACTATTTTAATTTATATTTTTTTACACCGTGTTAGGTTGTTGAAACTTGATTTGCATAACGCACAATCGTCTTAAGACGACTTGTGAAGGTACCAGATGCATTGAGTTCTACGGTCATTAACAATCTTTGGAGTGTCTGGAGGTAAGCAAGTACAAACAGAGCCCAAAAAGTCAAAGCATCAATCCTAGACGATGAGTGGTGAGCTCGTGTGGAATATGTTTTGAGTTTCAATGAGCCCATCATCAGCATGATTAGGTATGCTGATATAGATTGCCCATATTCGAGGGAAATTTATGATGGCATGGACTCCATGGTTGAAAAAATAACGACCACAATAGAAGCCAAGGAGCATGACCCAACAAAAATATTTTTTAAAAGAGTACAAAGGATTGTTGTTGACCATTAGAAACAAGATGACAGCGTCCTTGCAGCTCCTAGAATTTGCTTTATCCCCAAAGTATTAGAGAAAAGATATACTTTCCTTGTCGAGGAGGGTGGCACCATATATGGATGAAGAGGTTGCTATTGACTACAACACTGCATTTAGAACAATATTTCTAGATGTAGATATACAAAGTGTTGCCTTGAGTGAGTTTGGCCACTTCATATCTACAAGGAATCATGATATTTACGCTCTTTGAGACAACTACAAAAAGATGCTCATGAACGGTGGTACATACATGGCCAAGGCTATATTTACTTGCAACCTCTTGCAATAAAAATTCTCTCTCAAATAGGCATCTTTTTTTTAATTTTCTTGTTTTTCATTCGCTATGATATATTATAATTTTATAATTTATAATTTATGTTTTGTAATTGTAAATGTTTTATGCAAATTCAACAGGTTGTGAGTTCTTCTCCAGTTGAGCGGAATTGGAGTAAATACTCCATCCACTCGGTTAAGTGCAACTGATTGGGTGCAAAAAAGCCGAGGATTTGGTTTATGTGCACTCTGTTGATGTGTTTTTTATGCACATGCAAACTCAGAATAAATTACTATGGTAATCTATCCTCTCTTGAACAAAGATACCCAAAAGCTAAACAATGTGATCCAATGGGTTATCTCCAAGGTTCTTGTATGTTGGTTCTCAACTTGCTCATATAGCCTCAGTTGGTATGATGTGATATTGTTGTTTCCTCAAAGGGACTTACGTAGACTTCTTCTTGCTTCACTTAGCTTATTTCTCCTTTCAGTGTGGATGATGTATGTACAATGCCTCAATAATAAAGAAAGAGGAAAAAAATAAGGGTTTAGAGAAACTAATCTAAGGTCAATGAGGCAATGATGATGGATGAGTAGACAAACTCCTTAATAAACCTAACTCCATTTCGCCAAGAATGCCTACAACTACATGGAGTAGATGCAATCTCCTAAGGTCAGCAAATGGTTTTCAAATCATGAAAGCTCATATAAGCACCCATTGGACGGCACAGCTCAAACAAGCATCCACAATCAAACTTAAGCAAATTGTGATGAAGCCCATACTAGCTTTACACAACACTCCACCAACAATTGATGTTAAAAGCATGAGCTAGGAGTTGATCAAATATTCAATACATACATGCATTACATCAATGAGCTACTACTCTACTTCTAATCTACTTAAAAACATCTCTTCATTTTATCAAGATACAAGAAACCATGTTATTCCACAAGACAACACTTAGCACCAAGAGAACTCCAATGTCTTTGCATTAATCTTAAGAAATATTTACAACAATTTTCAAGTACTCTCAGAGAATTTCGAGAGTCTCTTCCTACTCTACTCTTCTACTGCGAACTAAGTCTTACAAATGAGGCAACAAGGCCTTTATATAGTCCTCAAAGATACATGAAAGGCTAGGATCGATTGGCAAAGCCAATGGCCTAGATTGTGCCACATCGACAGTTAGTTACAACAACTTGCTATTTTTACTACATAAGAGAGGCAATGAAGGCACATTTTCTAAGAAGACAAGGATGAAAGAGCGTCTTCCACATGGGTGTCCTCTTTGGCTTCTTGCTTGTAGATGCAGGTACAATGTACTTAGACAAGAATGATGTGGCAACATTTGATTGGTGAGGATGATGCGCATGCCACCTAGGTGCCACCTCAGCAACTCTTATGGATTCCAACAGTTAATTCAATTTGCTTTTGGGCATATTCCCAAATTGTATCATCTGTGTGATGTCTTCGAATGTGATTGCTTTGATGAACTTGAATGTTTGGAAATGTATCCTTGCTGATTTTGCCTCGTGTCTCTGTAAGTTGAATGTGTATGATACATGTTGCTTATTTGCCTAACTCTGTGATACTTCTTCTCCTTGCAGGATATATATTGATCTTCTTTCAATGCTTCTTTGTAGAGAGTGGCGTAGATAATGATGCTTCCTTCATAACATGGAGTAGGAGACTTCTCTCAGAGACTTGAAGATGGAGGAGCTTAAAATTTCATGGATGAATGTCTTCTATGATGCAGATGATGAAGTGTACCGGCATGATGAACTTGAAGAGATCTCTTGGAGTAGTAGCATGATGTTTCCTCTGCAGTGACTGCCTCTTGACTTCATTCCTTGCTTGAAGGTGGTTCCAGGTGCCTAGCTCCTTGGATGACTCTTTAACTCTATCGATGCTCTTGCAACACAAACCAAGAAACATATCAATCCATTGATAGGCATTTTGACCTTATAACACAAAGTAATCATTTTTAAACATTTAATAGCCTTTCCAAGCCTAGGCGCACATTTAGGCCTGTGGAGATGCAAAAGTGTTCCTTCATACTTAGTCTTAATATTTGCCATTTCTATGATTTCAAACAATTGGAAATGTCTAAGAATGTTTCTCTTCCTCAAGGTGCTCACTTCCGAATGTCAATTCATGTGTTTTGTTGAGGCACAAATCTAGGTTTGCAGAGGTGGAAAAGTGCGCCTTCAACCACTTAGTCTAAATTTTGCAATTTTATAGTTTTAAACATTTGTTTACTTCATCCCTAGGCGCCAACTCTTATGATTACATGCACTTTGCAATTGAGGCGCCAAAATTGGTTGGAAGAAAGGTGAAAGTGCGCCTAACTTTGAGGTCTTACTGAATGGTGTTTGCTCTACTGAATGGTGCCTCAAGGCGCAAATGTATGATTGCTCAAGTGTGAAAATGCACCTTAGTTTAAGATATGCATTTTGTAAGTTTGATCAATCTTGTGAACTCAAAGAAGTTATATCTCTTCAGGCGCAATTTTTCATAGGTTTAGACACTTTCATGTCAAGGCGCCAAAAGGTGATATTTCAGAGGCAAAAGTGTGCCTAACATTGAGGGGAAGAAATACTTCAAGTTTTATGGACTCCAATCACTAGAGATAACCAAAGAAACCTTATTCTACTAAGGCACCACCTAAGTTTATGATTTCAAACATGCTTATGCTAGGGCGCAAAAATGATGCTTCACAGGTGACAAAGTGCGCCTTGACTTGAGTTCAAGTCTAGTTTATCCTAGGCGCAAAATGATGACTTTACAAGTGAAAACAGGTGCCTAGGTTGAATGAATGAAATTTGGATTTGGGTGATTGAAGGTGTCTTGATAGATCTAACTCTTCAAGGCACCACTTTGCTCTTGGAACTTCTAACCTCTTCTTCTCAATGCGCACATTTGTGACTCTACAGATGATAAAATGCGCCTAGCCTTCATGAAGCAACCTTAGCCAAATTTGAGCCTTCAGGATGTCTCCAAGAGCATATTTGTCATTGCCAATGATGATTTCACTAGTACTTACCTTAGGTGCACATTTGGGTCCCTACAGAGGCTTGAATGCGCCTTGATTCTCCTAGTGATTTTCAAAATCTTCTAAGTTAAACACTTCATGCTTCATCCTTAGGTGCACATCTAGGTCTCTTCAGGAGCATATTTGCGCCTAGGATACTTAGTCTATTTTCTTGTAAAATTTTCAATGTTCAAGGCATTTCAAGGATCAAAACTTCACTTTCATGCAGGGCGCCTTGTGTTTTAATGATTTTTGACTTGCCTAGGCGGAGGCGCAAATTTCAATATAGACAGAGGATTTCTGCGCCTAAGCTTTTCTATGTTCACTCTTTGGATTGTCTAAGTTGAAACCTTAAAATGATACTTTCCTTCAAGGCACAACAATCTTTTAGGTCCATGTTACAGTGTTATCCAACCTCAAGAGACTCGACAATTTGGCTAACTCTATGAGACTTATGATTTCCAACACAAGGCTATGGACTCACACACCAATGACTTATCATGACATAATCCTAAAACATCATCCGAGACTCAAGGCAATGCACTGGAGCTCAAAAAAGGGGGTCCCCATTTGCAATGGGGCGATGTTGTGAAAACGTCACAACACACTCCAACCTTCATCTCTTCTCACATAACACACCTAAATACAATGAGGGGGTGATAAAGAAGTGGGATCAAACTCATGAGTGTGCCAACTTAGACGCTATAGTTGCACAACTTACCGAAGTCTCTATAGATGAGGCATCTTTTGCACATGACACGACGAGTTAGAGTGGCACTGCAGTTGATTGTGGTTCAAATGAAATTGAACCAAATGTTGACTTTGATGCTCTAGATGAAGAGCTTACCAAAGTCCCTATAGATGAGACAACTTTTGCACATGACATGACTAGTTAGAGTGGCACTACAATTGATTGTGGTTCAAATTAAATTGAACCAAATGTTGACTTTGATGCTCTCAATGAAGAGCAATATAAAGATTATTGAATAACGATTGTAATTTTCATTGTGTATTGACATTTGACAAATCATTGAATTATGAATTTATGAGTATTTTATTTTTTGCAAATTGAGGTATTTAAATATTTTATTTATTTCCAATTATGAGTATCACTATTTTTATATTTTATAATTTTAAGTTTTATAATATATATATAGCCGAACCCGTACCCACACCCAAGGAAAAAAATTGGCGTACTGTTGTACCCAATACTCGTACACGTACCAAGACTACAAGCTTAGATAAGAACTATTCCAAGCTTAATATTTTCATGGAGAAAAAGAACATTGGATGGGTTACTAGTGGATGCAGCATATTCATGGATGGCTGGATGGATATCAGCGATCATCAACTCATCAACATTATGGTCACATGTACAAAGCCCTTACTTCGTTAGGGTTGTTGATTATTTAGGGCACTACAAGGATGTTTATTTCAATTCCATATCCTTAGAGATGTATTGAGGAGGTTGGGCCAGAGAATATGGTACAAGTATTGATAGATCGAGCAAATGTGTCCAAAGTTGTAGGGAAAATGATTGAGACAGCCTATAGGCATATTTGGTGGACTTCTGGTTGTGTGCAGGTCATGAATAATTCACACAAGGACATGGGCAAAATCAAATGGATCAAGGAGGTGGTGAATGATGCTAGAGAAGTGCAGATGTTTATTTGCAACCACCATACTTCACATGCACTCTTCAAGACCTTCTCTAAGAAGGAATTTTTAAAACCTCTGAGGACTACATATGCCTCTATTTCATTCTTTTGGAGAGGATGGTTGAGTTCCAAGGGCCATTGCAAATAATGGTCATGATAACAGAGTGGAATCGGTGGCCCGATTCTAGGTCAAACTAGGTGAGGAGAGTAATGTAAGTGCTTGAGTGACACTTCTTCGACTGATACAAAATACATTGATTCCATCATCACTCAAGTCTTCGAAGTAATTAGATATTCTAACACAAATGCACCTAGCCAAGTGGAGAGATGTATGAGTGTATTGATAGTAGCCTTGGCCAAATGAAGGCCATTGTACAAGAGGAGGACTCCACATTAGAGCTCTATAATGAACACATTCAGCCAATCGTTGATCATCGATGAGAGAAGCTCAAGACTCCCTTGCACATGGCTACATATGCATTGCACTCGAAGAAGTATGTGCAAAGGCCTAGCAAAGTTATATACAAGATGCTGCAGTGAAGGAAAGGTTCATGAAGGCAATTAAGATGTATGATTCTATACAAGCTAGCATCATTCATACTGAGTGGAAAAAATTTCCCACTCTTAGGGGATATTCAAAGGAGGCCAAGATGGATAGGGAGACTATAGTGCACAAGGATCCAATTCCATGGTGTACTATGCATGGGTCTAATTATTTTACCACCATACTAGCCATTCATCTGTTGTCCCAAGTTTCTAGTTATTTTATTGCTGAGAGGAACTGGGCTACTTATAGCTTCATCCACTCTATTTTGAGGAACAAACTTACCGTTACGAGTGTAGAGAAACTTATAGTTGCACATAGCACCTTGCATCTTGTTAATCATAACATAATTATGTACAAGGAGTGTCCAGTAGCGCTATGGGATGTAGAGCCAGAGGAACCGCCACAAGTGGATGAAGATGCATCAGAGACAAGGTTGGTTGATTGCTTTGGAGGAGCTTGACCTTAAGGAGTCCAACAATTCGAGTGGTAAGCACTTTGCAATAGACTTTGGGGATGAATGACGATTTGAGGCACTGGGCCATTGGCCAATTGTACTTGGATTTTGAATGTAATAGTCATTTTAAAACTTTAAATATAATATTAGTATATTGATATTCGACATTTTCATTGTTCAATACATGTTTGAGTATTTCAGAGTTTTTTATGTTATTCCTTATATATTTTTTATAACTATTTTCTAAGTACTATATATTTTTGCAATTCCGCTCTGTTGGCAAGAGACACTATATGGATTCATGATTGTTGTCATTGATGGCAACAAAGTTCATCCCACACATCTGCAGGACATGGTGTGTCTCTACCGGAAGTCAGAGTGAAGAATGTTGTGGTCCGGTAAACAAGAACAGAGCATATGGCAAGGTCCGACAGACAGGTCCGGATCTCTCAGAGGAAGTATCTTGGTAAAGTGCGGATTTGGGGAAGTAAAGAGTACTACCTTGAGTGATAGATTCCAAGGTTTTAGCCTCCGGTGATAGATGAGGCAAAAGATATGAATACTTGAGTACCGGGTTCCTAAGTGACAGTGTGAACAGAGGAAGAACTGACTGACAGAACATCAGACTACTTTCCGGATGTGTTACTGATGGTGTTAAAGGTTATGAAGGCATGAATCATGTTTGGCCGACATGATTAATGATTTCTACAAGTATATGCTTGATCCGCATTACTTGATGTGTAAGGATTCAGCCGACAGAACAGAGTTTGTGACAAGATTGACTATTCCGGGTGCCGACTAGAAAGATAATGAAATCACTTATGCAGATATATATAAAGGATGGATTTAGTTGTGAGAAGTGTGTTGTGACATGTGGTATGCGAATAAAAGCAGAGCAGAGCAGAAGCAGTAAGGAAGGTCTGGTATGTGAAAGGAAAGCAGCATAAGAGAAGAGGAAAGATGAAGTGCAGCAGATCAGTGTACTGAGCTTAACCGGAACTAAAATCCAGCACATGTGGATGCTTCCAATCAGTTCAAGTATTGTATAACATTCTTTTGTAGACAGTGTGTCTCCTTGTAGGTAGTGTGCCTCCTTTGTGAGCAGTGTGCTCGGGCAGTGAGCCCTAATTGGCAAGTGTTATTTTGTATTTCCTTATTCTTCTAACAGAGAATCTTTGGGTTAATCACCCCGTGGTTTTCTCCCTTAACAGGGTTTCCACGTCAAAAATACTGTCATGTGTTTTTCCGTTTCATGGTAATGTTTGCTTATTTGAATTAATGTTGCATTGATTAATAAGAAAATTCAGAAAGAAGAAATAATTAGGATAACTGATTCACCCCCCCCCCTCTCAGTTATCAACACGCTCCACCACCATCCCCAAATCCAGGCCCTTAATCCCCTATCCTGTGTCTCGAGACTCTGTGGAACAATAAATTATAACATTAATAGAAACAAATACATCTCAATAAATTAAATCTACTTCAAAATAAATAAATAAAAACGTTCATAGCACCAAATACATCTAAATGGATTAAATCTAACATCCCAGAAGATTTGTGAGAACTAGAATAAAATTAAACATAGTTCTATTCCGATATACACAATACTCACAAAAATCAAATTCAAGAATATATCATTCATCCCCTCAACAGGATTTTTTATTTTTCAGGGCCCATTCTCTAGTGCCATAGCATTATTTTCTTGCTAGGTATCTTCCTTTCTAAATCAAGATCTTAAATAGGTATGCAAAAACCACAACCATCAAAAGTAAACACAACACTCCTCATTATTGTTATTTCTGATGGCGAAAGTTTAGATTCTAAAGGTATCTTCACTAGAGGAACAAAAGAGGATCTCTCAACACATTACCTTTTGCCATTAACGAATCACCTGTTTTGTTTATAACTCAAAATTATTTCATAGTTTAGTTTTGGATAATACAACTATGCCATAGAATTGCATGATCTTGTGAAGTGATTAAAAAATAGAAGCACAATATAATTTTTAATAAAACCATTATGCAAATAGATCATCATCATCAATATTTACAAGATTAATCTAAATTACAAGAAGTACAAAACTAGAAATGGACGAGTTTCTTAAAATCATTTCATTTGGTCTTTAAGTACAAGAAATGTCTAACTGATAAATTAATTCATATGTTATCTAGAACTCCTTTGATTTAAATGTTGGGTTTACTAAATCAACTTAATTCTTTTGTATAATATTGTAATGACCCTAACTTATTTTTTTTAATTTTTACAATATAGAGAGATGTAAAATGCAATTCCGACAATTTATGATCACCAAGTTCCCAATGTGGGCAAGGTGAGAGCATACGGTGTTTAAACAACACACAGACTATCTAAATGAATGCACTACTAAAATGAAAAGGCGACAAGCTGACCAAACCATGCAAATGGCAAAGACGACCCAAATCAACACATCTTCGGAGGACTTAAGCATGCGTAGAGAATGCAGAGCCACTAGAAGATTACAACAGAATCTGATCAAGCCAAAATGGCCTATTCTAATGCGGATCCAATCAATGCCAAATGGGCTATAAATGAATGTAATGGATTGGCGGTATACAATCCAATTTTACATGTTATTCATGAAATACAACTCTAGCAGTACTACCATCCAAAGTTACAATAGAAATGCAATATGCACTACTAATATATTATATTCTAAAAACAACTCCAATACACTACTGAAAACATAAAACTAACTCAGAAAATCACTGCTGCAACACAAGGGATTATTTCATTAAAATCAGAAATAGAGGGAAATCAGCCCACCATGGACTGTACTATTCAAGCACACTGAAAACAACACCCTGAAACTGATGTAAGAAGTTGGTGTCGACTAAAACTTTGCACAAAAATTAGAAATCCAAACTGAAAAGTAGGAATATGCACTAGTACGACCTCATAGATACCCAAACTGCTAATTAAACTAACTCCAAACTGTATGGCCAACAAACCCAGAACATGATGACCAATATCAGACCCAAAATTTTTCTTAAACAAGGTTGAGATTGAAATCAACCTTCACACACTGTCATACCACTAGTATGTCCTACAATAGAAGATTGTACAACTAGTCAAACAAGTATGGATCAACAATAAATGATATTGAACCCTCAATCAAGGTACAGCCAACAGGACAGATGAGTACGACCTGGTAAGTGTTTCAGCCCAACAATAAATATCAGTACTGCCCCTCTAGCAGCAAGTACGACTTGTTTGTAGAAAAGTACAACCTCTAAAACATAACAAAATCTGTCAATAAAAGCAACTAAAACTATCCAAAAAGAAATACAAATCTCAGAATTCACTAACTTAGAATACATAAAAAAATATTCATCTTAAACTGAACTACAAAAGTTTCTTCAACCTTCAACGCACAAGTGATTTCTAGGTGAAATCACATAACTAGCTAGGAGGGTTTTCGTCCCCGAAACTAGATTTACCAAAAGGGTTTTTGTCCTCAAGAAAATGGAAGAACTCACGTCCATTCACAAAGCATTGAGAAAATGAAATACTAGGGAGCTCTTTTGTGCACATAAACCCTTTATATAGCCTTCTAGGAGAAAATAATGAATTTTTAATTACTTGTCATTTTCCCTCAAGTGGCATAATGTGTCATTACCTTTTGTCCCCCACTCCTAAAGACACTTTATAAACTCACTTTTTAAAAACAACCTTTATAATAATAAACAAAAGTTATTCTTTTTAAATATACCTTAAAGTTGTCATTCATGGCATAGTGTGTTGGTTAAAACGTGGCATTCTGGTTGTTGCCACCATGGTTCAAACCCTCACTGGGCTATTGTGCTCGTGGGCCTTGTGCCCTACTGGGCCGCTATGCTCGCGGGTTTGACCTGTTTGCATTGAAGCAATTAGTGTTCAAGTTGTTGACTTCATGTTCCAAACCCTTGCTAGGCCATTGAGCTCATGGGATTGGTGCCCCTGTCGGGCTGCTGAGCTTGCGAGTTTGTATTGTTTGCATTAATGCAGTATGTTCATGCCCAGGATGAGGCCCCTTGTTTGTTTCCTCACCTGGTTCGGGGGCCAGGCTTAAAATTCCCCCATTCACTGATAAAAAATATATAACTTAAAGTTACATTTCAAACAACTTAAGTTTAATTATTAAAATATTTCCCTGAGTCCACCCCTTTAACCTGCAGCAAAATAAAAAGATAGGCCAAGGGTCTCCAAAAGGCTTATACTCGTGAAGGGGACATAACAGTCCTCTCTTCCCAAAATTGCTTTCCCTCAAGCAATTGCAAGTTTGGATGTTGTAGAATTTGCTCCTCTTCCCATGTAGCACCTTCTAGTGGAAGATACCTCCAATGGATCAAGTGCTCTGAAATGATTTTATTCCTCAACTTCCTTTCGCACTCATTCATGATGGTTTCAGGAATCGAAACCAACTTGCCTTAATCATCAAGTGGAGGCAATTTTGCTTAAGGATTGATATGTTGCCCAATTGCCTTTTTGAGGCACGATACATTAAACACATGAATTTTACTTTGTTCTGGAAACTCCAATTCATATGTTATCTCACCAACCCGTTGCAAGACTTTATACGGACCATAGAAACACGGTTCGAACTTTTCAACTCCACTCTTCTTGAGAAAAGATTGCCTATAAGAGTGCAATCTTAAATAAACCATGCCACCTACTTCAAAATTCTTCTCCAATCTATGCTGATCAGCAAACATCTTTTGCTGATTTTGAGCTTGTTGCAGATTTTCTTTTAATGCATTTATTATTTCTTGACTTTGTTGAACCATGTCCTTGGCTCTGTAAGCACTAAAAACACGCACAGCCTCCAAGAGGACCACATGACGATGTGTAATTCTTGTCACGTACATGTAAGCATGAAAATAACACCCTCTCAGCAACGCTTCTCTTGGCAACACGTGGGTCTTTGCTTCTTCCTTTGTTTTCCCATTGGCGTACTAACTTTTCCCTCACTTTCGACATTTGTTGATTTTCATTTTCTTTGCTTGCGACTTTGTCCCTAAGACTATTGATTGTCTATTTGTCGTAAATTGACTTTTCCCTTGTGTTTTTCATCTCACTCCACCCATAGGAGCTCTCCAAGGGACCTCCCAAGCCATCTTCAACTTTCAGTTTTCAGTTGTGATTCACTAGGAGGAATCTCCCCCTATTATTTCAGGATCTCACCTGGGAAATTTGACATTTGTAACTGGAGATTTGATTTATGGCCACTTTTTGACCTGATTCCAGAGACGGATTTGTTCTTCATCCCTTAACTAACAGTTTCCACCCCTGGTAATCAACCCAGACCCTCTCCTCTGAGAGTCTCCCATGGGTCATCCTCGGGTGACTTAGGGTCGCCCCCAGGCGATTTGGACTAGAAAAATAGGCGACCCATGGGCGACCCTGTCGTCTTTCCATCCGTAGTTTAAATTGAAGTTTGGACACGAAAAAGCTCCGTTTTACTCCTTTTTTGTTCTTGTTTGCATGTAATTTTGGTCCAAACGTGGAGTGAACTATTTTTAGCTCATTCACCTCTTCCAAATTGGCATAATTAGCTCTTGTTGATCTATACTTGTCACCTTTTTGACTTATGCTAACTCCATTGTTACTTATGTGATAAGCTATCTTTGCTTCATCACTCTCTAATTATCCCAGTTCACTGTCCAATCTAATGAGTTAACTCTCCAATCAAAGGAGTTAACTCCTCAATCATTCCCACCTTCTTGTGCCATTCAAACCTATAAATACCCCCTCCCTCAAGCACAAAGAGAGGAAATTCATTTGTGCAACCAAGCTTTGCTTAGTTTTTCTCTCCACAAGCATTCTTACGCTCACGCAGGACTTATGAGCCTTTTCTTTTAGTGTTGTTATGCCAAAGCTTTTCTACAAGCTTCTTATTGCGTCGTTACACTACTCGTTTTGCAAGCCATAATACTCTCTTAGCTCACATTGAGCTCATATTTCGAAGCTTTCTCAAGCCATTTTTGCATCCCCTCTCTATTGTTGCCAAGAGGATATCCCCATTGCTGCAAGACGACGAAGAGGTTGTCGATACAAGAATTCCTAAGGTTAGTGGAGGCTCGTGCGTTAAACATTCTAGGTTCTTTCATGTTTAGATAATCTCAAATTTGCTCTTGGAGATAGTAATTTCATATTGCAATTTCCTTGATAGGCTAGACATAGTTGTATTGTTAAGCTAGTTTATTTCAAGCCATTTGTATTATTAGATTAGTTTATTTCTAAGTAGTTTCATTTCCTAGAGTAATTGAAATCAAAACACAAGAAAACACAAAAACATAGATTAAGATTGCATTAGGTAAACTCATTATAGAATTGCATACATATTTGAATTCTAGATTAATTAAAGCACTTTCCTTTCAAAAAATCGATAAAAAGAACAAAAATGTTATCTTGTATACATATAGAGTGCATACATACAAAAACAGAAAACAACAAAAATACAAGCATCACACGAAGAGCAAAACCCGTCAATTTCATTATGAGGTCAACACAAATCAATCAACTCAAACAAAGCAAAGCAAACCTTAGGTCATCACCCTAAGTCAAATGTAAGTAAACTCGTGGTTAACTCTAACCAACTCTCTCAGTTCAGGCTCACGAATGTGCCCTGGAATTAGAGGTGACTGGTGAGGGTGATCCTAGAGGAGATCAAAGAGTTACACCCTAGGCCTCAACACACACAATTGACCATCCAAGAACAGAAACTAAGGCTTAGGTCAATCAAACAAAGAAATCAAATCAGACAACTCCTTCGAGCAAGAGAGGAAAGGTTCCAACATAGAAGACTCATCAATGACGATAATAGACAATTGAATAGGCATTGGAATCTAGCTAACCCAAACAAGAGAACAGTAACAAGTGACCCTTCGGGTCATATAATTATCTCAGCTACAACGGTCATTGAACACCACATACGAAACAATACCCAAGACTGGTCGACCACCCTTCACGAAGTCCAACTCTCAAGCGAGCAGGACCGCCCCGTGTCTCGCCTCCTCTTGATTGGCTTCTACCATGAAAAAGAGTGACGTGGATGTTCACCCGTGGCAACGATAGGGTCCCGTGTGCTCTGTCAAAGCTTACTCGACTGCCCCATGCAACTAAGTCATGTTTTTGAGTGTACAAGCTCCTGGCACCCTATTGTCAAAAAGAATCAAATCCACAAAAGATAAAGGACCATAACCATATAATGCTTTGAAAGGAGTCATACTAATGGACATGTGATGAGTTGTGTTGTAACAATGCTCTCCCAAATAGAGTCTATTAATCCATGACTTTTGATGTCCTGTGACATAGTTTCTTAAATAACCTTCAATCCATTTGTTGACAATTTCCACTTGCCCATCTATTTGTGGGTGGTAACTAGTGCTAGGAATTAATTCCATACCAGTCAACCAGAAAAGCTCCTGCCAAAACATACTAAAGAATCTACTATCCTTATCACTCACAATATTCTTTGGTAAACCATTAAGTCTGAAAACTTCTCTAAAGAATAAATCAGTAACTTGTGATGAGCTCTGAAATCTAATGAAATGGCAAAGAAATGAACAAACTTTGTGAGTCTATCAACAACCACATAGATGCAATTTTTACCTTGAACTCTTGGCAACCAAGTGATGAAATCCATTGAAATGCTTTCCCATTTTCGATTTGGAATGGGCGGGCGCTACAACAACCCTGCAGGAAAAGTGTGCTCATTTTTGTTCTATTGACACACCACACATTCTCTAACATGCTTAAGGACATCATCCTTAAGCCCCTTCCAAGAAAATCTCTATCTAATTTTCTTGTAGGTCTTGTAATACCCCGGATGACCAACCAAAGGAATATCACGAACTGCATTAAGAATCTTCTTTTTCATCTTAGATTCAAGGACAAGGAACACTCTATTCTTGTAGAGTATGAGTTCATTTACCACTTGATATTTGTAATCTTGCACTTTTCCTTCCAAAATATCAACAGTGAATGTATTCTTAGAATATTTACTAATAATGTGAGTCTTCCAATCATCTAAAATTTCAGCCATAGAACACAAAGTGGGTTTTCGTGACAAAGCATCAACAACTATGTTTGTTTTTCCTTTGACAAATTCAATGTCAAATCCATAAGCTTGAAGCTTACTAACCCATTTTTGTTGCCTCTCATTGAGATCCTTTTGACTAAGAATGTATTTCAAACTATTATGATTAGTTTTGATAACAAACTTTCCTCCAACAAGATACTATCTGAAATTAGCCAAAACATGCATAATGGCTAACATTTATTTGTCATAGATGGAGTAACTTCTTTTAACTCCCTTCAACTTACTACTCTTGAAAGCAATAGGATGCTTCTTTTGCATCAAGACAACACCAATAGCTTCTCTCGAAGCATCATACTCAAGCTCAAATGGCATTGAGAAGTTTGGAATGGCTAATATGAGACAAGAACTTATCACTTTCTTAAGCTGATCAAAAGCTTCCTACTCTGTAGTAGACCAAGAAAATGTCCCCTTTTTGCGCAAATTCGTATGTGGGGTAGCCAATTGCAAGAAACCCTTCACAATACTTCCATAGAAGCTGCAAAGACCAAAAAAACCTCTCAAATGTGTTAAGAGTTTTTGGTGGTGGCCAATCTAAGATGGCCTTGATCTTTTCTTGATCAATTCTCACACCTTGTGAACTGATCACGTGTCCCAAATAAAGAATTTCAATCATGCCAAACTCGCATTTGGACTCTTTAGTAAACAAAGATTGAGCTTCTAAAATACCCAACACTTCATCCAAATGCCTTAGATGCTCCTCCCAAGTCTTATAGGAGATGAGGATATCATCAAAAAATACCAACACAAACTTCCTAAGCTATTGATTGAAGATTTGATTCATGCAAGACTGAGATGTAGCTGGGGCATTAGTCAAGTCAAAAGGCATGACTAGGAATTTGTAATACCCATAATGACATCTAAATGTTGTCTTCTAAATATCTTCTTCGTGAACTTTGATTTGAGGGTACATCTAGAACTTAATTATATCTTGAAAAAATAGATTGCACAATGCAACTCATCAATAAGTTCATCAATCCTCGGAATAGGGTACCAATTTTTGATGGTCTTATTGTTCAAGGCTGACTAATCTATGCCCATTCGCATAGTCCCATCCTTCTTCTTTACCAAAATAACTAAAGATGCAAAGGGACTCTTGCTTGGCCTTGTGTCCCATCTCAAGGAGCTCCTTTATTGCCTTCCCTATTTCTTCCTTATGCCTTCTGTGATGGCGATAAGCAGTGGTGATCACTGGTTTGGCTCCTTGTTCAAACTCAATAACATGCTCTATCCCTCTATCAGATGGCCTTCCAGGAGGTATATCATTGAAAACCTTGCTATGTTTATCAAACAAGGCTTGAACATCCACATGATACTCTCTTTTTCCCTCAGAAGTGGTAGTAGGGATAATCAACCATTGGGCTGCCCAATCAACTTGACCATGATGAAACATCCTTTCCATCCTCTTTGCTATAACAACTCTTGGTGTTCCATTGGATATGCCTCGTAGTACCACCTTCTTGCCATTGACATGGAACTTAAGTTGCATAGTTTGGAAGTTGTGTGTGATTTCTCCCAAAGAGTGCAATAATTAAACTCCCAAAATACCATCAATGTCTCCTATGCTAACAACATATAAGTCATCATTAACTTCATATTTCCCAACAAAAGACTCATCATGGGAATTCTTCTTGTGCAATGAAGAGTGAGCCCATCAACCACCATTACATTAAAACCTTCAAACTCTTCAATTTTCAGCCCTCTTCTTGCAACTACCCCTTCATCAATGAAATTATGGGTAGCACCAAAATCAATAAGCATGGTGATTCTTTGGCCACAAAGCACTCCATGAATCCTGAAGGGATCGTACTTTCGAGCACCCAAAAGTTGTGAAAGAGTACTTTTTGAAGCATTCTTCTCACCTTAGTCTTCTACCACGTGTTCTTCATTTTCTTCATCTTGAGCCTGTTGTTCCAAATTTTTAGATTATAATTCATTTGAAACCCTAGTTCCACGGGGACGCGTCCCCCCCATAAAATACAGCCACCCCCATGTCTCCCCGTTTCCGAGACGGGGAGACTTCTGGGAAACATCCCCACCATCCCCGCCGTCCCCCCACCGTCCCCTGCCGTCCCCCGCCGTCCCCCAGTTTTGCCGATGTATTTCTTTGAGGCATTCTGTCAAACAGTTCACGTGCTTTGTCTATGCTTCCACATTTTGCATACATGTCTATGTTAGTTGTGGTATTTGGCTTTACACCAGCCAATTGCATTTGCTTTAAAATTTCTAAAGCCTGTTCAACAAATCCATTTTGTGCATATCCTGCAATCATTGCAGTCCATGAGACCACATTTCTTTGAGGCATTCTGTCAAACAATTCATGTGCCTTGTCTATGCTTCCTTCCACATTTTGCATACATGTCTAATTTATAACTAATTTATACATCTTATAGACTTCTACAGTTATACCTCTTTTTATAACTAATTTTTCAAGTACTATATGTATTTCAGCGCACCGCTCCCCCGCAGCCCCCCCGCCGCCGTCCCCCGCCGTCCCCAAATTTAGCCCCCCCGTCCCCGAACCCGAAACGCGTCCCCTGCCGTCCCCCCGTCCCCGTCCCCGAAACTCCGTGGAACTATGTTTGAAACCACTTCAATATAGTTAACTTGCCCCTTTTCGATGTATCGATGACAGGGGGCCAGGGCTCTTTGCACGTGGAACAATTTTTTTTCATTCTTAACTCATTTTTTGTCTCTTCATCCATTCTTGGAAGAAAAATCTTATGCTCATTGAAATTTTTCTGAAAAGGCTTCTTCTATTATTTCACATGAGAATCCCTTGAATAAAACTTGCTTTAGGAACATACGGATCCATGGTTAATGCCCTTTCATGGCATCTTGTAAGGAAGGTGGGTCAAAGGATTTTACCCACCCTCTCAGGAGCTCTGTCAATCCTTCAATAAAAACGATAATAATTCTCCTTTCAAAGACATCAAGAACCATAACAGAGAGTCTTGAGAACTCCATTATATAGTTGTCTACTGAACCAACTTGCTTCAACTGGGACAACTCTCTGAAACTTGGATCTTAGGATCCATTCTATCATATCTTTCAATAATTCATTGGTTGAAATTAGCATAGGTGTCAATCAATTTGTGGCCTTGTGTAACTAACCCATGATACCACCATTCATGTGCAACTCCTTCCAAATGAAGAGTAGCATATTTAATAACATCCCCTCCAACATAGGGTTAAGGGAGAAGTAGATGTTCAACTTTTGAATAAATGAATGTGTTGAACACTTCTCGAAATCATCAAAAGAGGGTATGGACAACTTACCAAACTTTCATTGCAAATCCTGATTATTTCTCTCTCCGAGGTCTATTTCTCAACTGTAAGTTGCAGAAATTGGGGAAAGACATGGCTGCATGAAATTCATCCCCCAATGCTTCATACTCATGTAAATACTCAATAAAGTTACCTCCTCAATTCTGATTTTGATGCTCTTCCTCTCTCTCAGGTTCTTCTCTTGCCAGAAACCTAGGCTGAAAAGGTCTAGCTGCAAGACCAATGAGGGTTCTATTATGACTATGGTCATTATTGTTATTTTTGGAGTTACTGGTTTCACCATTCTATCTCTAGGATGGATGGGAGGCATTCAGATTAGGACTTATATCTCATAGAGCTCATGCTATCTTAGACATAGACTCCCTCATAGAATTTTGAATCTCTTTAGCCAACTCCTTGTGGCTCCTACTGATGGTCTCATGCAGATCTAACTCTTCTCTCTTGTCACGGTCACCCATGTTCTCTTTTTCTATCTCAAATTCTATTTCTACCCTCTGACTTTCTTTCTTCTTTTCCCTCTAATGAAATCCAAACTCTCTATTACTACTATGCATGTGGATTATACTGCATCAAAGGGTTAGCTCATTGAATAGGCTAGCAAGACAACCAACTCTTATACCACTGTAATGACCCTAACTATTTTTTTTGAAATTTTTATAATATAAAGAGATGCAAAATGCAAGTCCAACACTTTTTGATCAGCAAGTTCCCAATGTGGGTAAGGTGAGAGCATAGGTGTTTGGACAACACACAAACCATTTAGATGAATGTACTGCTGAAATGAAAAGATGGCAGGCCTACCAGAGCATGCAGACAACAGAGCTGATCCAAATCAACACCTCTTCAATGGACAAGCATGTGTAGAGAATGTAGAGCCACTAGACGATTACAACGAAATCCGATCAAAGTTAAAATGGCCGATTGTAATGCAGATCCAATCAATGCCAAAATGGGCTATGAATGAATGCAATGAATTGGCAGTATACCATCCAGTTTTACAATATGAACTATTCATGAAATGCAACTCTCTGGTGGTACTACCATCCAAAGTTACAATAGAAATGCAATATGCACTACTAATATATGATTTTTTGAAAGCAATTGCAATACACTACTGAAAACATAAAACCAACTCACAAAATCATTGCTGGAGCACAAGGGATTAGTTCATTAAAATTAGAAATAGAGGGAAATCAGCCCACCGTGGACTGTACTACTAAAGCACGCTGAAAACAACAAACTAGAATTAATGTAGGAAGGTGGTGTAGACTGAAAATGTATTGAACACTACCCATAAATCAGAAATCAGAACTGAACAGCAAGAATATGCACTAGTATGGCCTCACAAAGAGCCCCAAACCGCTGATTAAACTAACTCCAAACTGTACGGCCAGCAAACCCAGAACATGGTGCCCAAAACCAGACCCAAAAATCTTCTCAAACAAGGCTGCGACTGAAATCAGTGTTCACACCCCCTCATACCACTAGAACGGCTTGCTATAGAAGATTGTACGGCTAGTCAAATAAGTACGGATCAACAATAAATGATATTTAGCTGTCAATCAAGGTACAACCAGCAAGATAGAAGAGTACGACCTAGTAAGTGTTTCATCCCAACAATAAATATGAGTACGACCCCTCTAGTAGCGGGTACGACCTATTTGTAGAGTAGTACGAACTCTAAAACATAACAAAATCTGTCAAAAATAACAGCCAAAACTATCCAAAAAGAATTACAAATCTCAAAATTCACTAACTTAGAACACATCAAAAATATCCATCTTAAACTGAATTGAAAAAGTTTCTTCAATTTTCAGCACACAAGTGTTTTCTTGGTGAAATCACACAACCAATTAGGAGGGTTTTCTTCTCGAAACTAGATTTATCAAAGGGTTTTTGTCCTCAGGCAAATAGAAGAACTCGTGTTCATTCAGAGAGCAATGAAAAAATAAAATAGCCAAGAAGAAATTCTTTCATGCACAGAAACCCTTTATATAGACTTCTGGGAGAAGATAATTAATTTTTAATTACTTGTCATTTTTCCCTCAACTTAAGTGTCATAAGGTCTCATTACCTTTTGTCCCCCGCTCCTAATGACACTTTATAAACTCACTTTTAATAAACAACCTTTTTTAATAATAAATAGAAGTTGTTCTTTTTAAATATAACTTAAGTTTAATTATTAAAATATTTCCCTGATTCTACCCCTTTAGCCTACGGGAAATTAAAAAATTAGGCTAAGGGTTGTTAAAAGGCTTACGCTCGAAAAGGGGACATGACAAATAGGCTAGTGTAAAAGCATTGAGTATGATGCAAATTGGAGAGATGCATTTACTATGCTATGAAGTCAAAAATAATAGTTTTGACACTAAATTACTATCTCCAAGATGGAATGCTTTACAAGTTTAGTAAATTGTGTGCTTAAAGATGAGGGGTTCAATTGATGTGAGTAACATGCATTCTAAAAGTTGCAAGTGTTAAAAAATAATAACAAATCTACAAAAGTATGTTCATTGAAAAATTATGCAAAATGATGTTTCGAAGTTCATTAGGGGATGTGTGTTGTGTAGCACATCTAAGATAAGCAATAGGAAGTTGGGTACGTACGTGTCTTTACTAGTTCCTTCTAGGCCACACAAAAGAATATATGTAGAATTTGCAGGAGGGTTACCAATGTCCAAAATGGAGCATAAACATTTGCTTATGGTTGTTGACCAATTTAGTAAGTTGTGGGTTCTTACTCCTTCGTAAAAGACCCTTAAGGAACCCTTTTAAGGTTTTATAACTTCTGATGCTTTGCGTAGAGCTTCCATTTTTTAAGAACATTTTAGAAGACAATGTTAAAAAATAGAGACATAATTATCAAGGTCAATAGCCTTCCATGTACAAATAGATAGGTAAATTGAGGTGGTTAATAACACATTGGTCCAAGTCTTAATTGGGATGAGAACATGTTGTATCAGAACAATATTTGACTATAAAAGGGATTTTATATTCTTATAACAATAAAATTGAAGTACAAACATGAACTTAAAATAGCGCAAGTATAGAAAATAAAAAATAGCCCCTAATACACTGGGCAGAATAGGGACCAAATTTTTATATACAATAACACGATGTGTCTATTTTAAAGACTTAAAATTTCTAACTCGAGGCAATTTTATTTTGAGACCAATGGAAATCTATTAAATATAGACAAATTGGACACTTCTAAAGAACCTTAAAATAGCCAAATCTAGGGATAGGAATGTCAAAAATAGCCAAATGAAAACATACAGCCACTAAAATTTCTTGTTAGTAGCACTTTCATCCAGGGCCAAAAATTTCGCTAGTGATTCCTATCCATAAAGAACACCTTCATCTACAATGGAAACCATTATAAATGAGACCAAATAAAAGAGACTACAAACAAAAGTAAATCATGAGCATTAAGAATTTAGTTTCTAGGTGTTCTAAGAGGTTTGGACTTCCTTCTAAAGCTTTCTTCTCAGTCTTGAGCTATATAACCCACAATAAGACTTTGTAAGGTAATTCTTTGCAACTATAAATAGACTTAGTTGCTTCTTTCTAAGTAGATTTATCCAAGTTTGGGTGTAATTGGGATGGATAGACAAGAATAGCATTTGTTTTGATTAAGACTATAGTGTGTAAAGTCAGATCGTTTGATAAATTTCTCATGCAAGACGACATTATTCTCTTCTAATTGAATTTGTTGGAATTACGGATATTTCATTTGTGTCGGTTCATATATCTCATGTTAATCCTGTTACCTCAATGTCTGCATTTAGTCTGTGGGTTTCTGCATTTAGTCCGTTGGTTTTACTTCTCTCAAAAATATTTCCCTTGGCTCGTCAATAATGATATATTTGTTAGACAGTAATGAATAACTGTGAGTGTGAGTGTTGACTACTTATTTTTGTGGTGTCAATAAGAGTTGTAGATGTGTCAATTAAGTTTAGTTAGGTGTTAATAAATCTAAGTTAAGTGTCATGTTAGACTCCAGATTTATAGGAAGTTGTTGAGCTTGACTCCAACTATAAAATTGTAATTTGTTTATTAAATAAATGAGAATAATTTGTAAACTGTTTTATTCTCCAATATGGTATCATAGCTAGATTGGGCATGATTCTATCATAGGAGTCCAGGAATGTGAGAGGACCAGTCATGGCCATGTGTAGTGTTCAAGCAAGTGCATCCCTACTAAAAGCCAAGGAACGTGAAGAAGAGGAGGTTTCTCAGCCTGACTATACTCTTGATTTTACTCTTGGTGCAGATAAATTGGTGTAGATACTACTAATGCTCAGTGGGGGGAGCCTATTATCGCTGCATTTTCTGTTGATCTTTGATGCCTCCTGCAGAACCTATCAATGCTATTTAATGGGATTTGTCAGCCCCTCCGGTTATGGCCACAGCTGTAGGGTGGGATGCAATCCCTGTACCACCGCTTTCTTGCTTGGCTGCACCAATTTGGGAGGCTCCAATTAACCCCACAAGTTGGCCTTGTGGATCTCAATGATTTCATTTTTTGGTATTTTCAATTCTACTTTTCTAAGGAATAGCTCGAACTTCTTTTTGTGATGTATGAAGATATCAAAAGAAGTATTGGAGAAACTATAGATGAAAATGATGCAAAGGTTGCCATTGTTAGTGTGTGACAAATTAAGAATATCATAGATTGAGTTTATTGTTGAGTGACATAGCATTTGTTGATATTGTTAGATAGTTTGGGATCATCAAAGCACAATTTAGAAAAATGTTGTTAGATGAAATATGGGTTCCTCGACATGCCTCCATTTGTGGTGTTGGAGGAAAGGTGCATGAGATCTCAAAGGAGAAGTGTTGTGCTCATGTGAGAGTTGGAGATATTTTCAGTTCTTCATTAAGAGGGAGTGTTAGAGAGTAATGAATAACTGTGAGTGTGAGTGCTGACAGTTTACTTTTGTTGTGTCAATAAGAGTTGTAGATGTGTCAATTAAGTTTAGTTAAGTGTCAATAAATCTAAGTTAAGTGTCATGTTAGACTCCAGATTTATAGGAAGTTGTTGAGCTTGACTCCACCTATAAAATTGTAATTTGTTTGTTAAATAAATGAGAATAATTTGAAAACTGTTTTATTCTCCAATAATATTTGTTAGAACCATCCTATTGACACACTTATCTCAATCAATGTGGCATATGTAAATTGACATATGTAAATTGTCACATATATAATTGGAACTTTATCTTTCTAAGATAAATGGACACACAATCGAAAATTAAACCCACTAAACAGTCTTTGAAGTTACAAATATTTTTCCTTATTTAAATCATTAGAACAACGTGAGCACTGCTAGACTTAAACAACACACTAAGCTTTGACTTGCTTAAGTGGCTAGTGAGCCCTTTCTCTTACTCTGTTTTGTTAATGTGTTAATAAGAGAAGGGCCCACCAGCCACCTAAGCAAGTCAAAGCTTAGTGTGTGCTGTTTAAGCCCAGCCCATGAGCACCTTATCTCCTGATTTCTACATGTGTTCATTAAGCCATCGGAATAACTTGCGTTTGTCATCCCCTGCTTTTTAAATATGGTCATTCCCAGCGCATAAGAGGTACTTACTTGCAGGTTTTGGCTAATGTCACAGGACCATTCTGTGTTGGCACAATGATGGTGATCTACAGGTTTTGATAATGAGGTACTTGTAAGTTGCAGGTATAGCACGGCCATTTGAATGGCGGTACCTACTTGCTCTCAAATACAACTTGCCCTAAAATGCAATTGCATTCCAATTTTGTGAATGCCGCGCCATCCACATTTCCCAGAAATCGCTTAGCCATCGTTTCGTCCCTGTACTTATTACTACTTATTGAGGAGCCCTAAATTAGGGCCAAGGCGTAGGAAGGAATGTTTGCACCTCTAATGCTGCAAAATTCGTATAGCCAAATTGTAACAAATTTTTTTCACCTTTGTAAGATGATGTTATTTTACATCTGCCCTGTCTATTTATTTGTATGAAATCTCTAACGCCAAATTGTTGAAAATAAATTGCAGCATATAATTCAACCATAAACTCACGAAAAAAAGATTGGCGGTGATGGTGCGGTGGGGCAGAATAGGGTTCCTTACCTGGGCTGCCAAATTCGTACAGCTTTCCCCCCGGCGAGAAAATGAGAAGCCCAACTTCAGCATCGCAGAGAAGGGAGAGCTCGCCGGCTTTTCTTAACAGTTCTGCTTTGCGCTTCCAGAAAGTAATCCGACGGCTTACAGGGTTTTGTATCGTCTTCAGCTGCACTTTTCCTCTCGCCATTCACTTGTATTTCTAGAGACTGCAGTTGCACAGTGCCACAAAATATTGCAGAGTGAAAGACGATCCCTCAAAAGATAAGGCCCCTTCTCTCAATTCATTATGTATACGGCTACCAGCATGGGTATCGTCCATACAAATGCACGGCAATATTCACGTCCTACCTTTATATTTATTAGCCGATAGGCTTTTAGTTGTGAGCATTATAGTGCTCTCGTGCTGGAAAATTTTCCTTGAACTGCTTTAGAGATATGGTGTAGGGTTTCTTTATCTTTTTAGCGGACTCTACTTTTGAAAGCCCGCCAAGTCCGGGTAAAAAGCCATTCGTACCAAATCCACGCTCCCTACACTCATTTTTCTCTATCACTCTTAGTCGCATCTCTAAATGTTATGGCCATATCTCCATATCTCCTATATTATTTAACTGGAATTGTCTCATGCCCTAAAAAAAAAATTAAATCTTTTAAACTCGTCGGTTGTTCTCACGCCAGGAAAAAGTTGTGTCACCCAGAAAGTTCTATATGCTTGCCAGAACAGTGATCCGATCTAATATAGATTGCAGAGATCTAATATAGATTGCAGACGTAAATGCAGAGATCTTTTGGATAGATTTTATACATTAATTCGCCCCCTTTTATCACCGCCTTAACAATCTATAAATAAAATGAATTTCTGAAACACTGCAGAACAGAAGCAACTGGCAACATAGACAGAAGCAACTTTCTTTTCTGAAGTAACTGAGACACAAAACAGAAGCAACTGGCGACACACACAGAAGCAGCTTTCTTTTCTGGATAACTTTGGGTTTTTTATTTATACAAATTTGGTTGTTAATTGCACAGCGAAAAATTTCTTGTGTGTATATGTAGTTACAGAGGAGGAAATTAGACTTAGTGCTTCTGCTCTTATAATTGTCTAGAAAGGCACGTTGTAAGGTTCTATAGTATTATTGGAAGCATTTCTTTTTCATAAATGTCTTTTCTTTTGAGATTTTTATGTCTGTACAACTAAGCTAATGTCGATAATTTTCTAGATGTAAATTTTTTTTACTATTTAAACAAGTAGATACAAATTGGCAGGTCCTACATAGTAAAATTCATTGCATCAAATGAAATTGAAATTGGTGAATAATCTCTATGCCAGCTTCACCTTGAAGCTAATGTTCTTGCAATAAAATGTCTGGCCATGGCAGTAAAATTTCTACTCCCCCTATTCCTTTTCCTCCCCGGCATGATGTGCTAATCACTTCTTACCATCTCCATTCAACAAATTGTATAAGAGGTCACTGCGTCCTTAACAACAGAGAGGGAGCGCAATTTCACCACATCAAGACCTCAATATATCCTCACCATAGCCAATTTTCTCCCTGTATACGCTAACACACCACAAAAATCTCATAGTTCCTCCTCGGATTCAATCCAAGGGTTTCACTTTCCCCACAAGAATCTAACAATTCCTAACTTTGATTCAACTCTGGGCCTTACCCAAAAAAACTAACTCTACAAGAGTTCAATGAATCCTTGAAATTAAAGCATTTAACTACACAATATTCACTATATACACCACTCACTTGTCAAAAATTCTACTCTAATTTAATCTCAGGGTTTTGAAAAGCAACCCTAATATATACTATAACCTCAAATTACATCATATCCCCTGTGTCCCTGATAATACAGCCCATTAATAACCATTTCTCCATGCATGCACTGAAATGAATCTCTCATAATTCTACCTAGATTTATCATAGGGTCACCCCTAATGACTCTGCATCAAGAACATGCGCCTAATAAACCTTCACTGCTAAATTTCTGTTTTCTTCTCTGCAATTCGCGTGATCGTTCCACTCCCACTCTCAACTTTACTTTAATACACTCAATTACATCTAAAAAATATCAGTGCAACCCCAACAATTATATACAGATTTCCTTACGTCGGCTCCATTGCTAGGAAAACAAAGAACTGCTACAAATACCTTTAAAAACAAGGAATAAGGCCTTGAATCGATTCCTTGGATGGGCTATTCTTTTGTTCTCTGTTCGCACTCCCCTTCGTATCAGCTTAAATCGTCCAAGTTGATATGCTCGCCTGGATTATTTGTTGTCAACCATTTTTCCTTTCCTTTTCCTCTGAAAAAAGGTCAAAACTGTAAAGAGGGTTCGCTTTTGTAGACGATTATCTGTCATAGTATATGTGCCCTTCTTATACTCCTACAAATGGCATAATGATACAGATGGCATTATGATACAAATGCTGGTATAGTTGTTAAAATAATATTTATCGAAATCTGCATAGCAGAGGCCATGTTCCCTCGTAATGATAATATTATGACAGGTAAGTGTTCAGGTATAACAGGTGTAATATATTAATGGACAGTGCTCCATGAAAAAAATTCAATGTTAAATATTATTTTGTCAGTAAGATGTTATATTATGTTGGTGTATTATCCTTTCATAAAATTTTCAAAACCAATACTTCAATTATCAAAGCTTTCATACTTTGCTTACAATAATTCTTTTCCAGACCATTTCCAGGTAATTTGCTTTCTTCCCGTTTACAAAAAGAAAGGAAGGCCCATTTAACGATAAAGTGAGCTTCATTTTGGCTTGACTTTGAGCAACACATTCTTACATGACCGCTTGCACTTCTCACAAAGTTCAATGTTTGTCAACATTAACTTTTATGGTGAAAATTTCATGTTTTGGCAATTTGCTTTTCCATTTCCTTTACCACTTAATCCTCAAGGTTATCCAAACTAAGGGCTTGCATTGCCAGTTAGACGATTCCTCTTATAATGACACACTAATCAAACTTTGACAGCCATCAAACTTCACTTATTGCAAATAATGAATCCACCCCGTCGGTTTGTAGCAAAACATATATTATAATCCACTATTATGGAAGGGCAAGTAACATCATACACACAACAAAGAATAGTAAGAAACGCAAAGTAGATAAATTTTTAAAATAATGATTTTATGTCAAGTAGTGCAAATACAAGACACTATTGTCATTCAAATTGAGATCCTATTAAATTGCTAAGGCAATGAGTAGGATATGCCAATATAAGTATGGCATAAATACATGTGAATAAAAAATTAAACAACTTTTACTAAAGATGTTATTTTTAACTATTAAAGAGCATTCATTCACTTAATAATCTGATTTTTATTAAGGTAACAACACTAACATTATCTTTCAGACCATTTAGGTAGGCAAATGAAATGCTAAAGTTGAGATTGTACAAGAGACATGTAAAACAAATTAAACAATTAATATTTTAGGTTTTCTGAATTTACTTATTTTAGCAAGAAAAATAAACCAACAAGTCATATTGCTCCTAAATTCTGGTAAAGTTATTGTTTTTTTCAATGGAGGTTTAGTTCAATTCATGTAATCACACATACAAAAAAGTGGTTGCTCTTCTCTTATTCATTTGTATTTATTTGCTGCTTATGCTACTAAATATTTGGTGAGATCCAGATAATGTCAAGTGGGTGGTTCCTTAGGGATTGCTGGTGCAACGTTGCTTTACATTTATAATCATAATTGCTCTCTATGTTTTATGTTAACTAGTGTGGGTTTTATATTTAAGTTTTATGTTAGTGGGCAATCACAATTAATGCTACTTCATAACTGGTTATTGAAATGATGTTAGAGTTAGTGGTGTCATAATGAGGAAGAATAAATAGAAACTTCATGAGTCTACCTTAAGATGATTAAATAAAACTTTAGTAAGTCCCAACCACCTTGTAAGTCGTTCAACCCAACCCTCTTTCTCAATAAGAAGAGCCATACAAACTCTCCTAATTTCAATATTATATGTGATTGAGATTCCCAATGAATGGACCTAAACTTATTGTGTTAGAATCCTTTTAGTGGCGTGTTTTCTTTTACAACTCATATTTAACTAAACTTTAGAAAGAGAATGTCTATATGACCCTTTCCTTTTTGTGATAAGGCTAGGATATCAAAAAAAATCCTTACTTTACTCTTATATTTGGACTCCTTACACATGAATTATCATCCTCCCACAAATACCATTGCTATCCAAGGCACGCTTTTTAATGTAAACTTTGATTTAGATATTTCTATTTTAGTTTTAGAATTCCACTTAAAAAAATCTTTGAAGATAATAAACACTTTGTCGGTATAGGTGTATAAATGAAGTAGATTTTCTTCTACTTAATTTTAAGAATTAAGAGGTATTTATTTCACCAAATTAGATGATGTTAATTTTCTTCTATTTAATATTAAGAATTAAGAGGTATTTATTTCACCAAATCAAATGATGC
The DNA here is from genome assembly GCA_027924645.1 of Cunninghamia lanceolata. NCBI lineage: Eukaryota > Viridiplantae > Streptophyta > Pinopsida > Cupressales > Cupressaceae > Cunninghamia > Cunninghamia lanceolata. The sequence goes on along the minus strand of BSBN01000327.1, from coordinate 45,735 downwards.
TAATTTTCTTATACTTAATTTTAAGAATTAAGAGGCATTTAGTTCCTCAACTCCTTGCAAACTCCATCGTAGCCACACTCAATAAGACAATGCCATGTGTCTAGTTTATCTCTACTTTATTTGTGTGTCACTCTAACTCTTTTTCTTAATATGTATTCCTATCTTTGTATAAATATATGTTTACTATTGATGTGAATTTGTCATGGTTTGTGTTGTGTGTTTGACAACAGTTGGTTGTGCAAACATAGCTTAAGGAATATGGCACCTTTGTAGTTTCTTTGTAATACCAACGCAAGAAAATGGTGTGCATCACCCTATCACCAATTATGTGGCACAACTATTACAAGCACAATTGTTGTAGAAATTTTCAACAATATTCAGTGAGAGCTTCTATTATTTTGATTTGATTCAACAAAGGATGGCAAGATGATTTTATCAAGCTAATTACAACTTCTAGTCTGCTCTATCAAACTCATTTAGCTTCTTTAAAGAAGATCTCTTTTCATAATCACAATTGCCCATTACAATGCTATTCTTCATGATTATATGATTACAATTTTTAGGTAGTTGTTTATTTTCATTAAAAGTTGAATTTCTTGGATATGTATGCAATGTGTATAATGCATGTGAAACATGAAAATATCAATTAAAGGATATCATTATTGAATCTTTACACAATGCTTTGGTGATGAGGAATAGTCTCATACTATTAATGTTTATATTATTAAATGTTTACAAATCATATACACGTGGCTGTTTTAAAATATATGATGATATTGGAAAGCAGAAAAAAATTCACCCCTGGAAATTTTCTAAACTCATCCGTTTTCCTATCAGCGTATTCCTTGAACCTCCTTTGGGTGCAAGTGCTAGTATTATAACTATTACGAAGTAGAATGCTTGCCTAAAAGTCGCGCCAATTTCTGTCACAAATATTGTACGGGATTTAATCTCACCTTTCACATTTGGAAATTTGGTCAATCACTAAAATTGTACGATTCTCTTTTTGTTATGGCAGGAAACTTTCTGGATCGCAAGAGGGGTATGAATTTTTAAATTCAGATTACAACAGCAAGATAGAATTTGTACTATTCTATCGCAAGTGGGGTATTGTACGATTCTCCTTTTAAATTTTACGATTCTTTTGGTATTGTAAGAAGCTTGAGAAGATAGAATTTGTACTTTCTACAGCAAAAGTGCAGTTGAATCAGAATGACACTTCATCTTTGAATGTGATGCCTACAATGATATCCACATGCATTACGGAAACATCTTGAAGGAGGGAAGATTAAGCGGGCTCTTTGAGGAAGATAAACTCCACATAACGACTGGTTTCTTGGTCAAGTTGCATACTAGGGGAGAGCATCCAGTAGTGGTGCACCCTAACTTCACGCCTCTCAAAATCATACGTGACAATTTCAAATCACTCCAAAAATTTTACAGTAGCTTACTTGGCAATGCACCTGCTTATAACTAAGGTTTCAAGGCCACACCATCAAATATGATGCCACATCAACATGCTTTTTGTTGAGGTTGCAAATAGTTCCCCCCAAAAAGGGTGGAGCAATAGGTGTGCATTAAGTCATGTTTTGTTGGTGGGCTAATGTGGCATCACATGATTGGTTGCTCTTTAAATTTAAGGGCACATTTCATTCAATTATTAGTACTTATAGTAACACTAACAACCTTAAGTCACAACTACTAGTACTAAACTTTAAAAATATTGGGCCTCAAATGCACATATACTGGTACTAAACTTAAAAATATTGGGTCTTAAATGCACATATACTTTCTCAGCCATTGGAACTATCTCACCTATTGGGTCTTTTCCCCTAGAAGAGCTAACATTGATAAGAGTTTGAAAGTTTCTTAAAACTGCGGCTCTTGATCCCTTAGGCTGATGTGGCCTCGTGGACGTCATTAAAATCCATTCATTCAGTGAACATGATTGATTTGTCCTGTACGGCGATCACTTTTGCAGAGATGTGTTGCACACTCTTAACCTACATGTTACTGAGATACATTAATGTACATGTATGGGAATAAGAATCACCGTCGGGCGTAGCGATTAAATTTAATGAGCACATTATCGTATTTCCCAATTTTCCCGAAAGATGGAAGTTTGTGCAGAAAGTTAGAAATTAGATTCTAGTTTTATAGACTATCTTGTTTTCCATCTCTACCAATGACTCCCCAAGCATTTGGGGCAATGTTGAACGGATAACCGGCACAATCAACCGTTATGTTTAACCCAGTATTGGGGCGAAAAGATCTTTTAAAGCGAGATAAAACTAGCATAGATATTTTAAATAGATCTATCAAAAACACTTAAAAATATTAGTTTTCAACGTACTTATTTATTCTAACTAACTCAAGATTAAATCATACAATCCTATATTAAAATTAGATTCTAGTTTTATAGCTACTCTCAAGGAATTACTTTTAAAATAATTATATAGTTAAATATAATCAAATTACTTTTAAAAATAGAGTACATGTTATAAATTTAAAGATATAGGCTTTAAATAAAAAAGTATGTAAAAAATTTAGATTTAAGTAGAAATAAAATAATAAGTAAAACCAAAACATTGCCAATATATATTTATAAAAAAATTAAAGTAAAATAAAATAATTTAGAAATAAATTAAAATTTAGTAAATAAAATAGTTCTAAAATAAAATAACTGTTAACTAAATTAAAATTTATATGTATGTAGTAAATAAAATAATTCTAAAGTACAAAATAAAATAACTCTTAATTAAATAAAAATATAAACAATATGCCAATAAGGGTGGTAAGTCACACGGTTGTTGTGGCAGCCACCAAGGTTCAAACCCCCGATGGGCCAAAGAGCTCCCAGGCTTTGTGTCTTCGATGGGATGATGTGCTCATAGGATATGTGTCTTCGATGGGATGATGTGCTCATAGGATATGTGTCTTCGTTGGGCTGTCATGCTCGTAGGCCGTGGGCCTTCGCTAGGCCAACGAGCTCGCAAGTTTGAACTTGGCGATAATGCCTTAAGGACTGAGACCCCGCAGTAGTGGTCTCGGCGATAAATGTGTTGTTTTGGTGTTGTTGTAGTGGTCTCGATGATAAAGCCATGGGAAGAGATCCCCCATAAGGGTCTCTCTAGGCTTGGACCAAGCTAAAAACCTGAGTTTCTCAATTAAAAAAAACATATAAACATTATTAATAAAATAAAATAACTCAAGATTGATACGATAGATGTATTTATGATATTTAAATATTAATATGTTGACATGTAAATGCCATCAATTTTAAGATAAATGTGTTGTTTTGGTGTTTATTTTGAGAGATTCTAGTATACAAGTTGACTTAACCTAGCATTAGCGTTGTCCCATTCTTTTGCTTGATTAAGCTCCTATGACCCAGACCTAACATAGATTTTACCCTATCTCCGAACTCAATCAGAATCGTAGCAACAATTCTATCTCCTAGACAAAATTATTGGCACGATTCTACCAACTTGATTCAAAATCTAATTTTACTTTCCCCGAGCTAACTTGACTCAAAAATTTAACCATCATGCATCAACTTGGGTGAGAAATTTTTTAAATTAACACATAGGATTGCATATTTAAAAGAAAACTTTAAGGGAATTTATGCTCCATTTATAAAGACAGAAATTACATACTTTCTATTTTTCACCTTACATTTGTGCACTCAATTTGGTATTCATCGTCCCTACTGATATGATATTTTGGACACATTCAAAATGTTTATGTGCTTTAAACCCTTCACTAGTGTTTTCATCTACTTACTATTCTACTATAGATGCCTTGGGGAAAGATTTAAAGATGTTGAGTTTCGAGTTGTTTTGTGAGCATCTCACTTGGAAGCAAGCCAAGTTAATTCACATGGATGCACTTCCTCGTTCTAAGGGCCAAGCTTTGATGGCTTAATCTTACAAGGGTAAAGGTAAAAATAAAAAGAACCATAAGACAAAACCTTCTTCTAGTAGTGAGTCTTTCCCCAAACTAAAGTAGAAGATACAATAAATTGAAGGAGACTCATTGGATTCATTGGAAGGTAGTCAAACATATCTTGAGGTATACCTAAAGCACATCAAATTTTGGCATTCACTACACATCAAGAGCTTCTCAAATTGTGGGCTTCACTAACTCAAACTAGACTAGTGATGTTGATGTTTAGAAGTCTCCTTATGCCTTTGTCTTTTCCCTTGGTTTTGATTTGATTACATGGTCTTGCAAGAAGCAAACAACTATTGCATTATCATCGATAGAGGCTAAGTATCGAGGTGCATTTTTTGCTAGCCAAGAGATTCTTTGGCTTTAGCAGTTTATGATTGAGTTTAAATTTCCTCTTGATAATCCCACTATTCTTTGGTGTGATAATAAAAGTAACATTCATATTTTATGCAACCCAATGATGCATCAGCAAACTAAGCAAATTGAGATCGACATGCACATCATCCAATAGGTCATCTAGGATGGTGTTCTTGGCTTGGAGTACTTGCCTACTAAGAAGCAAGTCGCAAACATCTTCACTAAGCCTTTGGCATCACCTCATTATCTTCGTATCTAATCTATGCTTGGGGTGAAGAAAGTTGTCCTTGAGGATTCTTCTTGAGTCCTCTTCCTTCACTTTTACATGTGTCCTCTCTTTTGGAGAGGAGTTTTCTCCTCCTCTCCATTTATGAGATATCTTTTGTACATGGGTACCTCATCGAGTCTTGTTGTCGAGACCCATCTTTGCATTTGTTTATACCTCCCTAAGTTGCACTTAAGGGGGAATTGGTGTGAACAAGGGTTAGCACCTAATTAGTTCCCTTCTAGCACCTATTGACACATAGGTTGTAAAGTTTACTCAGGGCAATTTTAGAGCACACTTAGGATAGTTATCTTTTCGAGTCTCATGTCATATGTTTATGACACTTGTCACAATCCTATATTGTCCTATCTCTCACCTTTCCTTTATAAGCAAGGCTTCATTTGTACATTACATATCTTGGATCTTGCATCCTATTGTATGATTGTACCATTATTTGGCAATATATCATTCTTTATTCCTTCTCTCTTGTGCATCAAAAGTTATTTGGTGTTGTAAAATATTGCTCCTCCTATGAGTCCCTATGGTGATTTCAACATGTACATGCCATTAATAGTTCCTTCTAGGCCATGCAAAACAATATATGTGAATTTGTAGGAAGGATCCCAATGTCAAAAATGGAGCATAACCATTTATTTATGGTTGTGGACAAATTTAGTAAGCTGTGGATTCTTATTCCTTGTTAAAAGACCCTTAAGGCACCCTATGCATGTAAGTTGTTTTTGTAATGTGTGCATTCACTTCAGTTTTGAACTTTTATGTTTTTAGATAGAGCTTCCCATTTTCTAACAACCTTTTAGAACACACTATTAAAAAATAGAGACTTAACTGAAGAGGTCAACAGAGTTCCATCCATAAATAGATAGGTAAACTAAGGTGGTTAATAAAACATTGGTCCAAGTCTTAAGAGGATATAGTAGAAAGTATCCTGAGACTTCGGATAAGAATTTATCTTATAGGAACAATATTGAACTATAAACTTGGGCTTTATATTCTTATATAACAACCAAATTCCATTAGAAACATGTATGTTGAAATATTGCAAGTATAGAAAATAAAAAAGAGCCCCAAATACACTGGGGAGATTAAGGACCAAATTTTTATATTCAATAATGTGATATGTGTCTATTTTAAAAAGTTAAGTGATTTTGTTTCAACACTAGCGAAAATCAACTAAATATCAACAAACTAGACACTTCTAAAGAACCTCAAAGTAACCAAATCTTCAATACAAGAATGTCAAAACTAGTCAAATGCCAACATATAGCTACTAAATATTCCTTTTTAGTGCGATTTCCTCCCTAACCAAAAATTCAATTGGTGATTCCTATATGCACATAGATCAATTTCATTTATTATGGAAACCATTTTAAATGAGACCAAATGAAAGAACCTACAAACAAAAGTGAATCTTGAGAATTTAGAAATTAGACTCTTGGAGTTCTACTTGAGGTTTGGGTTTTGTTCTAGAACTTTCTTATAACTCTCTTGAGCTATATAACTCCCAATAAAACATTGTATGGTGATTCTTTGCAACTATAAACAAACTTACATGCTTCGTTCAAGTAGTATTATGCAAGTCTATCTATAATTGGGAATGATAGACAAAAACAACGTTCATTTATAAGTGTTTGAGCATTGTCTTATATGTGTAAGATTACTATAGAGGCATCGAGAAGAAGAAAACCTCTTCAAAACAAGGAAATAATAGTATACAAGAAGATCTACCCCTAACTTTTCTAGAGTTTTTTCCGATTTACATTTATCAAGTTAAATTTTATTCAATTTTGAGTTTGTGCCTACCCTTAATTCAACTAATAGATTATTTATTAATATATGTTTGTAATTAAAAACAATTAAACTAAGACATAATAACTATTTTTCTACACATTTACATAAAATTAAAAAAACCAATAAATTATTGAGTCAAATCTTAATTAAACATGATAAAAATTGTACTAATGAATTAAACAATGGAATATCCACAAAATTATGAATCACTATATGTTTCTATTGTAAAAATATATATTTATAATTAAATTGAAAATAAATACTTAAACATATCAAAATATTAAAAATTGGAAATGGTATCCTGATAAACCATTTTGCAACTATAGAGCCCACAAGGGATATTTATGGCTTATGCCTCACCTCCAAATGGTGACCCAACTAGACTACCATTGGCACCTCCAATCCTCTCCATGCACTTGGCACTGTAGGTTTCAAAATGTTTGGGCAATTATTCTTGAAACCAAGCTAGCTCATTTTGCTTGGTCCATTCTTTATTAAGGTCTTCCACTTGGCTCTCACCTGTTTCATTTGGGAGTTCTTGGCCCACGTCATTTTTGTGGACATCCTAAGTCTCTCAAACACCTTTTTCATTCTGTACCAAAGCTCAAGAGGCTTGGGTTCGAATTAATGATTTTTTTAAGCCTTTTCGACTTGTCCTCTTTTCATTACATATGGTTTTGCTAGGAGATTGGCCTTGCCACCCATTTAAATTTACCTACATTTAACATGCTTTTAGGGCAGATATTCTCTTTCGAGCATTTGGAAAGATAAAAGTTCTTCTATCTTTATAGGTTGCAATGCTAATGTTTCACTTTTTGTTGTACACTAAAGCTATGATATGCTATAATGTGTCTATGCAAATTTATGTGCAAGGGAACAAAGTTGGACATGAAATTGCTTGTCCATAGGTGCTTTAGATCACTAGGATAATGCCCCTTGCATAGTTTCTAGAGTTCCATCTCCTATTGGCTTCGACCAAAGTCAATCCCCACCATGTGGACACAAACATGGACGTAGCCAACTTGGAAAAAGGGATCGGTGATCCTAGTCTCAATGATCTCATGTAATGTCCCCATTTTCGAGTCCTATAGCAGCACAGTCAAAGTTGGCTTTCTAGGTTGGTGATTGCCTAACCAGAGGTATATTTTGATGTCACCAGGGTGTTCGAGTGATCCAGTGGAGCTGGTTGACACTTTCCGGAGAGATTTTGGACCTCTTGTCCATACTTACTATTTATAGTAAGTGCTTGCATGTCATTGATCTTTCTGGGTTTTTCTGGGTTTGTTCTCTTTGGTCCCCAGTGGTCACTGCTATTTTTAGTAAGTGGTAGTTTGGTGTTGTTTGGGAGACTTGGAAGTTAGTTGTTGGCTCTCATAGAGATTACACTAAGCTCAGAGTTATCAGATGGTTTGTGGGTCCAGTTGGCACCCTTTGTGTTGGCTCAGTTTGCTCTTGGCCGTTACTATTTTTAGTAAGTTCAGGTTCGACGTCGGATCGGTATTTTCAGAATGGGGTTGTGTTCATCTCGTCGAGACCTTTTCGACAAGCTATTGTTTATGGCATTCTGACATCGTCTTGATGGATATTTTAATGGCCGAAGTTATATTTATTATTTCATGGCATATTCTAATGTTAATGGCAAATGTGACATTATGAAAGGAAATTATTTAAAAGGGTCACTTAATGTCTTGAGTGCACATCTCAAGGGAATAATAAAGTGTAACATCCCACTACATAACTCAGAAGGGTAAGAGCCAAAAAGGGACAAGATAATTTTTTATTTTTTTAACATAAGTAAACAACATACACAGATTCATCTACCAATTCGATAGATTGATACCATTCATTTTAAACACCAAAAGAAATGTTCCTAATCCCATCTAATAAAAAACATGAATCCATAAGCATAAAATACAAGTGGATCCGATACCCACACCGGAATCCGTAAAACAATAAAAGAACATCACATTTCTTCTCATTAAATACAATGATTACAACTTCTCTTCTAAGAGAGTTCAATTACATAATTACAATGATATAATTCAAAATGTGAGACAAGTACATAACATAGTCCTGAGTATGATACAAAGACTAAATAGGTGCAATAACTGAATGAAATGATGGAGAGAGAGACCATCTCCAACTGGTGCTCCAAAACCTATTCATCGGTCCCCAATGGTGGTGGCAATGCCTCCCAACCATGTGGACTCCTAAGAGACCACCCCACCATACTCGGAGATAGTCACAAGGCCCATACGGATGAACAACAACAAGGGGATACAAGATGGCCAACACTCACATCAGACACAGAGCAGACACGAAGAATAATGCATACAACCAAAGTCATAACATAGGTGTACTAATCCAAGTCATAGGTCAGGTACTACTCACAACTCCTAAGGTGCTAGATACTAGAGTGTAATCATATGGAGTGTCATCATATGTGCTCGAAGGGATGGCACACACGGGACCAAGTACCTCTCATACAGACGAGGAAACTCAATCGTGCCTGAATCCACACCCCGCAGACGGATGACTCAACGCCCCACAAACAGATAGGCCTTCTCGTTGCATCCTTAGCCTTTACAAGCGCTCAACGCCATGCACGAAGTTCAATTATCTTATTAGTGTTTTTGCCCCAATGTTTTAGTTTTAGTTATCACTTATTAATGTAACTCTGCTACTAGATCCCCTGGCAGCCACTTGCGGGCCCCGGGCCCATAGAGAGCCACTCCAACAGACCACTCTAATGCCTAGACCTTGTTCATCTCGTTTGACTAAACGAGGCATTCAAACGACTAAAAACACTGAGTTATATATTTAAAATAGTAAAGGTGAAAAATATGATCTACAAGACCCAAACTGTCGTGGGCAGTGTAATATGTTGAAAACGGTCTTCTGCAAGTTAGATCAGTTGTGTAATAACTCCAGTGACCCCAATTTGGTCACGATTCACAAGAGGTATACATAGATAAAATAAAAATATGGCAAATGGTACTGCAAGCCTTCTCACAGCCTAATTTTCAAATATTGGCTGCCATAATTAATATAACCAAATAAATTGTTAAAAGACTCACAAAATGGAAATCGTAACTTTCCCTCCTACAGTAGTTCTTTTAAATCCTTGGGTTAAGTGAAAGATTTTCTTTCCAAATAGAGTTTATGTGACCAATTTTAATGCTCAACACAGTAACTTTAATTATAATTTTTAAAATGAAAATCCTACCCAAACCTAATTACAACACAATATAAATAAAACCAAAGAGGGAAAAACTCTATCTTGTGCCTAAAATACATCAAATTTTTACCTAAATGTCTGATTATTTTTACCTCACCGATTTGCATTGATAAATTTAGAGGCAAACTTCGACAGTAAATATCTTGCATCGAAATAGGTTTTGGCATATAAATTTATTTTTTTCTTTTTTTACAAAATTAACAATGAGGTTTTAATTTTTCTGTGCCTAAAGAAATTGCAGCTAACAGATTTTAATTTGAGTGCTGGAAACAAAACAAGAAGAATGAGGTAAATACCTCACAACTGAAAGCACTCCTCGTATGCTGATCTCTCTCCACTTCAGCACACCTCTATTCTTGCAAATTCCTCTGCTTTCTTCTTATCCTCCAACCCATTCTTTTCCTTCTTTCTCAAGCGCAGTACTCTCCCTCCCTCTATTTTCTGAAGGATGAGTGTCTTTATTTAAAAACCATCCTCCACAAATATTTTATTCCTATCTTTAATGAACTTCTCTGTCCAACCGAGATTTTTTTGTTTTTAAACTCTTATTTTTCTTCCGTAATGAATGTTGACTCACCTCCCATGGATCAGATATATTTTTGTTTTTAAAATCTTACTTTTCTTCTGTAATGCATGTTGACTCACCTCCCTCTGTCGGTCACCCACCATTCCTTGCTAGCGCTCAATTCTCCACCCAAACAAAGATATATTTTCATACCACCTAAAAAGCCATGACTCTGTTTTTTATCATATTTTCTTGTCACTAACCATTACACCAACCCCCTTCCAGTGCAACAAGGAGGGCCAATAGGGAGGCTCGTTACATAAAGTGTTTTAAAATGATATATTTCCCTCTCATGTTTTATCCCATATGCAAGAGGATTTTAGAGACTCCCAGTTGGAAAAGTATAAAAGAAGGAAAAGTGCTCTCATTTGGATATGCTTGGATTATTATTTCCTTCTCTCATTGAAATTTCCCTTGCCAGGGTTTTGGAGCTTGGCTCTAGGGTTTGAGGATTCAAACCAGAGGCTCTTGGAGACGAAAACCTCCTTGAGTAGCGGTATCCCACAGGTGTGAAAGATCACCCAACGGTGCCATTGTTGGTGGATGCATCTAGTATTCACATTTGAGCTTTAATGAAGTTTGTAAGTTGAGGGTTTAAGCATTTGGATTTATCCTTGCAAATTATTGAAGGTATCTTTATACATTTTGATGTAGATAGAATTAATGGTTGCTTAAGAGTTGTTTTTGGAAGGTGTTTGTTGCTGCATTTTTCCTCTTGGCTGGCCGTACATATTATGTAGCAGGTCGTACCCTATTGAGAGTTGTTTGGGGGTACTTTGATGCATATATTTCACTATACCTTGGTCGTACAACTTTCTTCATAATTGTAGATTAATTATAGAGTTATTGTAGCAGGATTTGGTGCAGATTTCTGTGGATACTTCAAACTACCAAGCCGTACTACCTTGCCTGGTGGACGTGGGGTTTATAGAAGCTCCTTTCCTTGAGCTTGCAGCCATTGTATCTCTTGTTTGTGAGGCATTTAGAGCCTTATTGTTGATGTTGTTCATTGTAAGAGCAATCTTTATCATTTCTTGGTGTTTGGAGTGATTTCTGGCTATGCCCATTGGTTGGTCTAGCTACAGCCACGACATGAAGTTGTAAATCTCCATATGGATATGTCATAGTAATTCATATTTGGCCATTCTTCTATATAGGTCATTGTTGGTTTATGCAAATTTATTGTAGTTTTTATGGGTTTTCTATATATATTTCGGCAACACATCTGCAGGAAAACTGAAAACCCCTTCTACATTCTTCTGTCTAGTTTGAAAGATCACACAAAAACTTAATAAAATCACACATAAAAAGATTTTTAAAAAAATACAAATAGGTATGGCACATTGCATCTTGACCTAAAAGATTTAAGGATCATGTTGCCTGTGACTGGTCTCAATCCTCTCGACTGCCTTCTATCTCCTCCCATTGGCATAGTGCTCCCGATTGGAAAGATTTTAACAACTTTTCTCACTTTGATCTATCTATTTCTCCTATTTGTGAGCTCAACAACTTGCAGATGAAAATCAAAAGGAAGAAGTTGCTCTCATTGGTTGGGAACAGATTGATGATGGTTCCATATCTGGTGATGTATGGGGTAAACCAAATGACCATGATCCTCCTAACAATGTTGCTCTCATCACTTAACAACTTTTATGTTTGGGCTTAGCCCGACTTAGAATTTTTCTCATCCTTTGTTTTGGACTTGTGATGTGGAGCATATTCCCTAAAATTGCTCCTTCACATTCTGTTACTGGAGTTTGTTGTAGGATTTTTAGGATGTTGTTTTATTTTATTACGCCAATAGGTGTTCCCTTAGTGAGCAGCACTACCTGAAATACATAGATCAGTGGTCCAGATTAAAAGGACTACCATGAAAAAGATCTTAACCATTAATTTTTTTCAAACGAATAATAAATGTTTTTGATAATATAAGGCGGCAAAACAAGGGGCCGAACCCTTACAAAAAGCAGACATGCCACAAAGGCAGCAAGCCCAAAAAGAGCCTTAAACCAGAAACATCATAAACAGATAACCCATCATAACCAGCAAACCCAGCTGCGAACTAAGATAGTAAATACAGAGTAGCAAAGTAGCAGAGAAGTATCAAAATAAAAACAAAAACTAAGGAGGCAAATTCTCTCCTTGTTTAACCATGGACTTAATAATGTCATCCAAATTCCTAGCAAGATCATCATTATCAGCATTGACAGGCACCCCCAGGTTTTTCAGCACAGAAATATTTAGGAAAATAGAAATCCTGAGCACAGTGGAGAGATTCTGCTCCAGCTTCTCGATGCGAGCCCTCAGACCTGCCAGATCAGCTCCCAGACCAGCATCAGTGTCCATATCCTCATCAGCCTCTTCCACGAACATCTCACCCACTTTATCAACATTGTCGACAGAGTCAGCAACTTCCTTAGTGGTAGCCCCTGTATCATGAGTCTCCTGTTTGCCTTCAGCATCCCCAGATATGTCCTGAACCTTAATCTCCTTATCCTCTTCCCCCTGGGTGGATTCTTCCGAACCGCTCTCAGAGTAATTGATTAGTTTTGCTTTAAGAGCAGGTTTGCCAGCGATACGCCTAGACCGCCTAACACCAAAGGGGAGACCATCCTTAAACGCCTTAGCAGAAGAATGAGACTTGCTACTCTAGCCCACCGGGGTCCTACCAGGATTTTTAGGGGTCCCAACCACAGCCTTACCAGTGCTTGTATCCCCAGCAATAGTCTTTCACTTTTTGCCCTTTGTAATGACAGTAGGACCCAGAGTATCAACAGGAATATCCTCAAGTGTGGAAAAGGCAACTTCTTTAGTCTTAGTAGGAACAGAGGATGGCCCAGGTTCATCAACACCAGGAATATCCTTAGGGTTAGAGGAGGGTTCCCCACTATTGGTTTGAATGGACTTAGCGGGTTCAAGGGTAAGATGGTGATTATAGAGGCAGAGGATAAGGCCCTGGTGAAGAGGGATGGGTTTCTTAGCAGGGTTTTTTGCCATTTTAGCCCTAACCCTAAGGACAGAATGTTCAAGGGAGGAAAGCAGATAAAATGGAAAGCTAATTTGAGCATTGCGACGGAAATGATTCAAAAGGGGGAGGTGGTAGTTATAGTACCTGGTGAAGCGCCCCTCCAGGGTGAAGTACTTCATGAGGAGAAAACACACACCGTCCCACGGCTCGGGCAGCTTGGCTCTGTCAAATCCCACCTGATAAGGGACTAATTCTTCTCCATCTCCAAGAAAGAGCTTCTGACTGGAAAGGTCTGCAATTTTAGTTTTCCTCTGCAGTTTCAAACCCTGGGTAGACATACCAGTGGCCATAGTGATCACTCTTTAAAAAATTTCAAAGCTAATTCCACCCACCGAAACCCACCGGTTCTGCCAAGACCTGGAGAATTGTTTGAAAATATTTTCATTGTATCCATTTAGCCGCTCCAAATAGGGACTAATCCTACCCTCTTTGCAATAATGCCAGACCACCAGGTTGTCTTTAAACTCACAACAAGAGACGGGTTTGGTTCTGATTCGATCTCCACCCATGTCAGAATTACAAAGCATGTCATAGAAACCCCAAATCTCCTCAGTCGTATTTACAAGAGCATTACTGGCTTGATCAAGGCTAATGATGCGGGTGATAACACCGCACACATTATCATAAATATGGGAAACCTTGCAAAAACGATGCTTACGCATCCCATACTTAATCATAATTACATGGCACACGCCTCGATGATCCAGCTGCATGCTCGCCTTATGAGAACAAGGAGCGGAAATGACAATGGAGAAAGTACAACAAGACCCGTACTTCAAGAAGCACGTCAACCCCCTCCCAAAGAGCTGACTATATGAGCTGTCTTTCCAACAAATCTGACTCATCACTACCCCAACACTTCCTTAAGAATGAGCACCTTAAGATTTAAAGGGATATGCTCAAATTGGCGCCAACACCGCCAATTTGAATACCGTTGTCCCAGATCGGCACAGGCGTCTGCAACTCCATTGCCCTCACGGTAAATATGGGAGATATTCACACTGGGAATCTTCTGCAAGAGAATATGTATATCCCTTATAACATCTTTCAACTTAATGCCAATAGTCGACACATTGTTATCTGCATCAATCACCATTTTAGAGTCCCCCTGGATGTAAAAATTCCTAATACCAAGGGATATGGCCAATTTAATCCCCCAAAGAAGAGCCATGGCCTCAGCATAGTTATTGCTTTGATAGCCTAGACCGCCAGCATAGATAGCAAATAATAAATGTTACAAAACCAAAAAAATATATTAATCAACACCAATGAAGCCAGCGCACTCTTACAATAAATAAGCACTTTAAATTTATTTGACTTTTTTTTGCTGAGATTTGATGGCAGGCAGGCTAGAAGACTCAAATCCAAGTTAAAGATATTTGTAGGAGCTTGCGTATGAGGTGTGCAAGAATTCCATACTGAAGCATGCCTCATTCCCTATGGAAGTGATTCCCATAAAGCAGACTTCAGATATCCGCAATGGGGGCTCTATCGAGGCTTTAGGATGGCACTGAGAGCCCCCACTTCTCCTTCAGATATCGTGCAAGGTGTTAGCACTCATTTTGACCTGGGGTTGATTTGTCATGATCAGGAGGTTTCTTCATTTGAAGCCTTTATCTTCTTGCCCATTTTTTCTAAGTGTTGGACCTCCTCAGCATTTTTCAACTGCAGCATCATATTTTCCTGAGGAGGAGGTCATCATCATCATATTTGGTTTGATGGTGGTCTGCATCATCATGTTCTTCGTCGACTGGTTTTTCATCGTCATCATCATATTCAGTTATCGGGTGATGTTTGGTTTTTATCCTGATGATGCTGACGAGCTACAGTGCACCCTGATCTGCTTGCGAGGGTGATTTTTCAAAGTATCCGGTGATCTTCCATTTATCACCTTGCCCAAACATGATGATGATGTTGCCCCATTATCTTGAAGGGGTTATTCTCTAAGTTGTTCGACCTAACTTGTTTTTTCTTAAGGGTCGTCGTCATCATCATCATATTTCCAGTTATCATCCTGCTGCTTGCGGAGGTCATCATATTTTCTGCCTTCATGATATTTCGCCGGGGTGATGTTTTTATCATCGGGTGATCTTGGTTATGATCATCCTGATGATGATGTTGAAGAGTTCTAAGTGCGACCCGATATTCACTAGGGTCATCATATTTTGAACGTCAGGATGATCTTAGTCAATATCATCCTGATGATGTTGTATCACTTCTTGTTCGTTGTTTTGTCATCCTGATGATGCTGACGTCATCCTTATATCAGGGTGATATCTTTTTCTCTGCCTATCTGCATCATGATTTTTCCGAAGGAGGGGGTGATATTTTCATATCACCCGGATATATGTTTGTTCCAGCATCATGATGATGCTGATATCAAGGAGATATCCGCCTGCTGGCTTCGCGCATTGTCTACTAGGGGTGATCTTTTCAAGCATCATCATCATATTCAGTTATCACCCCGATCTTGTTGTGGAGCTACAGTGCAACCTGATATTTGTGCATCAGGAGGATATTTCCAAATATCCAGTTGTCTTCCGAATATCATGATGATGTTAATATGATGATGACGTCATCAAGGTCCCGGGGGGGTCATATTTCTAACACTGATCATCTTGAGGAGATCTCCCGACATTTGCAAACATGATGATGACGTCAGCAGGATATGATGATGATGTCATCAGGATGTTCATCGGCCAGACTTTTGGTTTAAGCTCAGCAGGAGGATGTTCTTCCGGTGGATCCGGTTGTGCAGGTGAAGGCGAATATCATGCAGTTGTTTTGCGTTATGATGATGACGTCAGGGTGATATTTCAGGCAACAGGATATCATGCTGCTGGAGGATGATGATGATAAAGTCTTATACTAGTGTCGTCAGGAGCAAAAGCACCGACATGATATATGCTCATGACCTAGTATATAAAGTGTCAAAGAGGTCATCGCGGGGTGCATGTGGGATAATGTTATCCTACATATTCAAAATATCATGATGATGAATCTCGGCGGGAAGTGGTTGCGATGCAGAATTAATGTTCTTCCCGAGGCCGCGGGTTGGTGCGCCATCAATGGCGATTGTTGCAGAGGTATGGGCGATGGCGTGGGCGGATCTGGTACCCGACTGAAGGTGTACATCAGTGGACAGTGGCACAGGGCTCGAGAAATCTTCCTGTCTCCTCCCCTACCTGCTGCATTCAAGTTTGGGCGCCAATCTGGTGGTGTTTGAGCGCCATTTCCATGATACTGTGTATCTGGCGGGATTTTTGGTCAACATTGTAATTAATTGCTGAGCACCTACCTGGCTGTTATAAGCAGGTGGTGTTGCTCATTTGAGAGGTTGTTGAAAGTTGGAGAATTTTGGCTCTGTAATGCATGACAAGCTGATCTGGTTGCTCTGTACAGCTTACCTGTGAGTTTATGTATCTCTTGTTGTATGTTTTTGGCATGAACCCACTGACTTCATGATTAAACTTATATGAGAAATGCTATCTTAGCATGTGTTGTGTTAATTCTGTCTCCAGTATTGCATGTATTCTTCTTCTGAATCTGGATATGTGAGTAATGTTTAGATTCTAGAGCATAGAATTCCTATGTTGAATGTCTGATCTTTTAACTTCTGCTCAAGGGGTAGATTAAACTGTTTTCAGGTTGAACATTGGGAAGGGTATACTGCAGTAGGGATACCATAAGTAGAGATAACCTAACACTTTGTATTGGGAGATACATGTAAGGCAGGTATCACATATATCCCCTTGTAATCCAGTTTTAGCTGTTTATGCTGATCATTCACAGGTGTATGTCTATTGACTCCAGGCCCTGGATAGGCACCAATCATGCTTTGTTCTTGTGTTATAACCATGTCCAGCTTTGCATCCACGCTTAAACTCCAAATCAAAATCTAAAACAACCATTAGGACTTTAGGATTAGTTTTAGGAACCTCAGCCCTCTATCTACAACTGCAAATAGGCCCAAAGCTAGCCCCTTTGTTCTTATCTTTCAGTTTTGGTCTACTTACAGGAGGACTATCTGCTTTCTGTCAGCATCCCAGCCTTGTATGCATATCCTCATGGATGTTGAGTAGGGAATACCCCCCTAGGTCTTGCAGAGCCTGAAGAAGAAGAGGAGATAAAATATAGAGTCTATCTCCTACACTGTTGACCCCCTGGCCCAGAGATCCTGTTGATCACTGATGGCTACCTTGTAGGGAAATCTGGGAATAAGCATCCAGTCTGGGAAAAAGTCAACACAAGGTCTGCTACAGCATGTGGTTGGATACCTCACCTTTGTGCCGAAAGTATGCTTCATTTTGGGGAGCCACCGCTTGTTGGAGGATTCCTCGAGTAGAACTTGCAGTAACATCTGTGAGGCTCACAAAGATATCTGTAGGGATGCTTTACCATTCACATGGATCAGTGATGATCTGTGGAGGACAGAACGGTTCGTGACAAATTCCTTAAGAAATCGCGAGGTGGTACGGCAAAGGCTTTCCACTTATGATGTTGAAATGGGTTGGACTCCTCACAAGGAGACAACGATGAGGCAGGGAATGGCGCAGCTCCTTGAGGACTCTTGTTGCCTATGCCTTCCAACAAGAAAAAGGAGGATGCAAATTAAATTGGTCATCTATGTTGTTGTATAATTGTGAGCACCCCAAGAACAGGGTCCTTACGCCCTCTGTAGTCAATTCCCAGCCTAGAACATTTCTGTACAGGTTTCAATCCCTTCAACTAGAATTTCCTTGTGGGTAACAATGAGGTTGATCTCAAGGATCCCACTACATATCCCAAGGCCATACATTATACATTAGGTGGTCCCTGGTTCGAGGCCTGGAAAGACTGACCATTTGTAGATCTATGGCTTCAGGAAATGGATTAGCATAAGAGATCCCAAATGATATAGAAAGTGATCCATGATGATCTCATAAGACTTTTGGATACTAGAATGGATGACAAAGCTAGGGCGCTCGAGTCCAAGGTTCCTAACTTGGAGGGCAAAGTTAAAATGATCTCCGCTCTGTAGAAATTGCTCTTATTTTATTTGCAAGAGAAATTTTTGACTGACATAGGAAATGGATCTAAAGAACCTCTTGTTGATGCCTAATTGAATATGGGGTTGCATGCTAGAAAGAGATAATTGGATTTTCATACTGATGGTGGTCTCCAAAGATATGCATTTGCCATGCTGAGAAATCGTAGTATGTTGTAGAGACACCAATCTGGAGCTATGACCCACTTGGCTTTTTCAATTACATTTTAAAGGGATTACTTCATATTTTACTGTATTTAAACATGGATTTTCATTTATCATGAGTCTTTAGCTACAATTTTCTCCAGATAACAAAAAAATTAAACATACTGAGGTTTAGGTGCATTGAAATCAACGCCCCTTTTCAATTTATCATGAGTTCTTAGACACCTAAACATCTAAAGTGAGAATGTTAGAATTTTGTCCTAAGCTTATTGAAATTGACTTCCTGGTGGACTGTGTTCAAACTTAATATCTTGGTAGTCTAAGCCAAAGATTATGAGTACATGTTGAGTTGTTAACCTCATGAGTGTTAACTATTTTAAGAATTTCATGCTAATCAGAGGGCTTGAACTCATTCAATAGGCACATAAGCTAAGAAAAAACATTTCCCTTTACATGTGATTGCAGTCTAAAATTGGAGACCTTACCACTAGGAAAAAATGATAATTATTATATATTAAAACTAATAACCAACAAGGAAAATTACGTTTCACATTCATAATACAAGGTTGGATTTGTTTACTATTGAAGTTTTACGGGATTAGTTTACTATGTAGCTTAGTTTCTCTTGAAAGTAACATCCATAAATCTTTTGAAGGATTTAGAAAATGATAACATCAAGTTTAGTTTTTTTTTGAAGTTGTATAAATATGGTGTATATGTGTTGGTATAAATACATATTGATAACAGTTGCAAGACATGGGTGACAACACGCACCAAAACGTTTTTACAATCTAAAAGTGGGCTTTGACATGCAACTCTCAAGGTTGATGTGGTAGCATCATCCTCCATGTTGGTACTTAACATCACTTTGAGTCTAGTCGTCCTGAAGCCACTTATCCTCATTCCAAATCTTTGGAGTAAATATTTAATTATCAATTTTGATAATGGGAGGAAAATTGATAATTAATCAAGTTAATTATATTTTGGTGCACTTAAGTTATAGTGTTATATTTTATAAATTGACTTAAGTGTGAAATGAGGACATATTTATATTTTCTCCTAGACTTATTATTAAAGTGAGCACCACTTTGGAATAGGAGAACTTTATAAGTTGAGGAGAAAAAAAAGATTATATTTTCAAGAAAGTGGAGTTTGTAACTCCCAGATGCCTTTATATGCTGATGGAGAGCTCATTTGGAGGGATGCTTGGATATTGTATTGTTACTTTGCCGGATTGAACCTGTGAGTTCTTCCTTTTTCCTTCTCGAGGACGAAAACCCTCTTGAAGATGATTAGTTTCGGTGGTGAGAGATCCACCCTAGTTGGTAATGGTGATTCCATACAGAGATCACATATGAGCTGAAAAGAAGTTTGGGTTTAGTGTTTCTGATGTTGATAATATTTATTCTACATTTTGTTTGGATTAAGGATTGCATTTCTGATCCTTTATGGGGTTTATGCTATCTTTCTAGCTGTCCGTACATTGCAGGCTGTCGTACATCCAATGGGAAAGATGTTTATTTTGAAGACTTTGGTTCGATGATTTCTATTATGTCACTCACTTATATTTATCAGATTTTATGAGTCTTTTTTTGAACAGCTGAAAGTTCAATATTCATGCCTTTCTAGAGTATCGTACCATGCTACAGGGCCGTACCTTCTCTGATGATGTTGTACCATATGTGCAAATTGTATCTTGTTGAATCGCTGGGTATTTTTAAATGTTTCTGAATATGGACTGCGTGGAATTATTAAGGGGTCCCTCGGAACATGAAAAGAAGTTAGTGTTCTTTCTAACCAAGAATCGTGGGACTTGAAAATTAGCTGCTCAATATAAAGTCTGGAGTTTAAAATGCCGGGCACTATGCTGGGAGGTGACGTGGGATTTAGTCTTAGTTAAAAATTGCCTATGCTTTGTCTCTTTTGAGATGTGGGATCCACTATATATTATTTCATTTTGATATTTGGTATTGAAGGGCATTTAGATATCTTTTCTTTAATATAAAGAATTTAAAAAAAAAAAAAATAGTGCCGTTCCCTTCCTTGGTGAATATAATTCAAAATTTTTGATTGTGTTTTTTGGATTCATTCCACTCATCTTGGTGGGACCCATCCTTATCAATGAAACCATGAAAGTGAGATTAAGGGAGGAATGTGTGGTGTTTCTTTTAAGAAGAATTACATCTTGTTATTGTCTTATGTGGGTGTGGTAGGGGCCACTAAGCATTAACTTTCATGGGACTTGGATGGAGTTAAGAAATTTTGTGTGTTTTTTGGCATGACTCCACTCACAATTGGTGGGACCACCTCATATCAGTACTAAACATATTTCTTGCTTCAAGTTAATGCTGGATTATTATAATATTTGATGTATCGTATTTTCCTTGCAAGGAGGTTGTGAGCTGGTTGTGGGACTGCAGCTGTTTGGAGTGTATTTTGGCAGCCCCTAATCATTTTATGGGGTCATAAGAGTCTTGAATCTGCTGTGTGGTAGTCAAATTGAGTTTCATGAATGCTAATTGTGGGTGAATGCAGATTTATTCATTGTTGTTGCAACATTCAGACATCAAGTATTATTGCATGGGTTTGATGCATCAAAGATTGTGTCTTGGGTCTGATATGAAGAGGTTACAGTGCTGTTAAGAAGATAGCAGTCTTGTGAATAGTTACTGTGGTACATTCATTCATCAGTTTTGAAGTATCATTGACATATTTATCCCTTGGGAAGATTCCTTGTTGATATAAAGATCATTATGGCATGTTTATGATTGATACAAAGTCTGATGCAGTTCAGACCAACGACCTGTAGCCATCTAGATCAGCGACCAGCACTTCATCTCTTGCATCGTTTGATGGGTTGTTATCAAGGCAAACATTTCATTCATGATTGTGAGGGGGTTTATATCAAGTTGAATCTGTGTGTTGCAGCCATTTTGATTAGTTCATTCTTTGTACTCTTATTGATGCAAACCTTTTTGTAACCCCTGGATGGTTTACCGCCAGTGTGGAGGAAAAAAACATTGTTGATCTTTCTTTTCCCACCCACTGAAAAAAGTGGAGTATTCCCATTGAATAAGTGGATGCCTGCTTTATAGCAGATGATTGTAATAGTTTCATTTGCAAGCTTTGATTGTTGAGCCAAAACATTGTATGCTCTCACCTCGCCCATCCTGGGATCTTGGTGATCAGAAGTGTGGAGGTTATTTAGTTGTTCATACATCCTTGTGCTAACATTGATTATCATTGTTCAATTTTTGAAAAAAATTGGGGGTAGATTGTTACAAATTTGGAGCCCCTTCTTGTGGCTATTGTCATTGTAATGCTTTTTTTGGATGGTGACTTAAAAGAAATCATAATGGCATATTGCTTGTTGAGGATTTCGTTCTATAACAACTCACTACATACATACCAGCTACAATAGATATCATATCCCTATCTAAAGTACATAAAAGATAATTTAAAGAAGATATAACATCCATAATCTAGTTTTTTTTGCTAATAAAGGAATGTTTTCATCACATAGCCAAGACAAAGGTCTTCAATATTAACATGTCTCTCTAAACTCATTCACTCCAAGATTGTTTGCTTTCCAAGGTTACAAAAGCCTTTTTAGCTTTAGGAAATTGTCATTTAACTTTAAAGAACTTTAATATGACATGTTTATGAATGGAAACAATGCAAAAATATGCGAGTAGTTTTGATAATTAGTTCTAAAGAGTGTCACAACCTATCCAATCTATACAATTTTCATAAACATTCCATAATTAGTACTATTACAAGAGTGTCACAACCTATCCAATCTATTAGAAGAGTGTCAAAGCCTACCCAATCTATACAATTTTCAGCAACATTCCATGTATATATGATTTGTATTTTTTTTAAATTTTTGATAAGTCAAAATTTGTATTAAATATAAAATTGTGATATTATTGTTTATTATGTGATATTATTGTTTATTATATGATTTTTTTTTTGATGAAATTTAGAAATTTATATTAATATTAAGATAAATAAAGATATTGTAATATGTTATGTTTCTATGAACAAATTAATTGAAGTATATTTGAAAGTTTAGTTGACTATTTTAATTATAAATAAACTAAACTAAGTTAAAATTGAGATATTATATAGTAATAGTTTTTATTATATAAATTTTGTGTTAAAAAAACTACTACTCAGAGTTTAATTGATCATATATCTCTTGGAAATGAACTAATATTTAATAAAACTAGAAAATTATATAAAGAATAATTAAAATAATAAATGTGTTAAAAAATTGTTAATATTTGATTAAAATATATTTAAAAGTCTAATTCTATTTTATAAATCCGATACAGCTGATATTCTTTCAGGGACAACCTACTCCACCCACCCATTTCTCTATTTTATCACACCACAATCACTCTCAGTGGTATCCATTACAGTAGCTCTAGCTGAGGATTTACTTACCAAGAAGCTCAGAGCTGCATATATTGTGGCAGGCAACAACATTATGGCTTTCCTCCTCTTCAACACAATCCTCTATAAAACATTGTTGGTTGGAATCCTAGCTCTCATTCTAGGCAAATTCAAGTCAAGCACCATGCAGATTCAGGCCAAAGTACAAAAGAACTATGAAAGGTAGTTGCTCATCCTTGAGATTTGTATTAGATCTTCCCCTCATTTGTTATGCACTACACCATGCAACAGGCGCCCCTAAGGACTTTAGCATATGTTTATTATGTTGAGGAACTAAGGCATGTGTTGGAAACTTTCACTACAAATTATTTTTTTCATGATTTATTGGAATTAAACCATTAAGTCCACTATTTAGTGCATAGATATTTTTTGATATATATTTTTTTTATCAAATATGTTATTTATTATTAATTTGTGAATTAGTAAGAAAAATTTTAGACCTATTTTATACCATAATACATTTCTCTTAGCATATATATCAAAATTATTTTTTTCTCTTTCATTGAAATAAGGACATCTATGTGTAGTGTAGTTTTTTGAGATTTTTCTAACAATGTCTGTTATTTTTCCTAGTGTCTTGAATACAGGTCACTATTTTTCATAATAGACCTACATCCATTATAAAATATTTTTAAAATATGATATTAAAGAAAATATACTACATATTATAATTTTTGGAAAGCTAACATTAAGGGCTACATGCTTACAAAATGAAATTTCCAAATGACTTCATTTGATCCCCCAAAAAGTGAATTAAAATTATTTTTTTGTTAGCATTTTGATAGGTGCGGAGGATACTTTGTCGGGGGTTTCATTTAAGCCTAGGGGTTCCATCCAAGGGGATTTGATCTAAGGGGGTTTGATCTAACCCCCTTCAATTAAGCCCCCTTAGATGGAACACATCTAGGCTTAGATCATTATTTTTTCTAAAAAATATGTGATTTCAGGCAAAAATTGAGATGTCCCACAAGTGGGACACATTCTTGTGGGATTACCCAGGTCTGACTATAAATAAAACAACAATGAATGTCGAGGAATCATCATAACAACAATGTCAAAAGTAAGAAGTTTGTCAAATCTACGAATATTCCTAACTTTTTCATTTCAAAGATGTAAATGTATGGAAAAAATATGTATGTAATCCTATGTAAGCAAGAGGAGGAACGTCTCAAAAAAATGTCTACAAAAGATCAATACAAATCAAACTACTAAATATATATTTACAAGGATTTTTTTTTGTTGTCAACCTTTACCTCTGAAATACCAATTGCATATTCTTAATTTATACCAAATATCTCAAATACACGTGTAATTGTTACTTTTGATATTACCCTGTTTACAATAAATGCATAATAAATGAAATAAAACAAATTTAATCAATGTGGTTTTTTTTTACGTAGATGGTTTATTTAAAATCTTTCACCTCTAGATTAAAATGACTATAATCAAAAACATCTTGACCATTGATTTTTTCAAATAATACCATAAATGGCAAGAAACAAACAAACAAAATTGCCCATTTTACATTTATTCACACTTTAATTTATCTTTACTCTATTATCAACATTTTTTTCAAATGATAATTCTTTTTTTAATTTTATTTTATAAATAAATCATCTTTTTTTTTTTAGAAAATGGAAAAAGAAAAAAAGTTCATAAAATGTTAAATACAATATTTATGAAAATTACGTAAATAAACCATATTCATTCAAATGATTCTATCTCATTATAAAACTATCGGTGTGCCCATTGAACCTATAGGTCCAATTGCTAGTTTAGTATTTTGTTGAACTGATGTTGTTGAATGTTTTCAAAATAGCCACAACTATCAATTAAGTGGCTATTTTTAGTTTTGTGGAGTTTGTTTACGAAAAGTACTCTAGCCCGTTGTAGAAGTAGAGGTTCATAGTTTTTGAGAGTCAGTTTGATTGGGTCTTGGAAAGGAGACTTATGTAAAGCCTTCCATCTTTATGTAAATAAGAGTTATTGTTATTTATTTTCATGTATACTATGGAACCATGGATGTTCCTTCTCTATCTATTTGTTGTGTTGAGCTAAGAGGTGGTGCATCAGTTGGTATCGGAGCATAAGATCCATGAGAGATTGAAGAATGGTGTGATATATTCCATCAATTCTAGAAAAGAAGACCCTTAGTTGGGAAGAGAGAAGATACAATGGCATGTGGATTGATGTTGCAAACTTTGGCAAAGTGTTTTGGAGCTACTCATTTGATTTCATCTCTCCTCTGATGTGCCCAATGTCCTCACAAATTACCCAACATCCTCTTTGTTGACTGCACCCATTATTTGACTTTCCATGGACCTTGTTTGACTAATGAGAGCCACATGATTCTTTAATCTAGACTTATCTTTATTCATTTATTCCATTGTGGAAAGCACATTGTGGAGTTGCTAGGGTGACTTGGAGTTTTTCCAGCCAGAGAAAATTTTCTATAGCATCTAAAATCAAAGAGAATAGCGCTTGGGAAGGGAGTCGTAAACTCTGCTATGATTAGTTTCTCTCCACAACCTTTATTAAATTGTTAGTACATTTTATGGCACCGGTCTGTTGAAGATTTACCATGTTAAAGAAAGAAGGCTACGAAGTCACAAGAGGTGAGGAATATGTTTATACATTAGATGTTGTTTTGTTGTGAGTTGATGTTGCCAAAGTAGCAGTCAACATAGGAGGAGATGCCCCACTAAAGATGGCAAGAGAGTCATTACATAGAATCAATCCCAATTTGCTTTTTTTTTTTTATGGGACTTCACCGGCTTTGAATTGTGACGAGGCCAAACAACTCTTGTGATAACAAATATCCCAAAAATTAATATGACTGCACATATTTGGTCAAGTGCACCATAGTTTTGTCTATTTGAGCCATATTTACTACTTTGCAGTTAGGAGATAAATTTTACGAGAGCTAGAAGTGTCTGCTGTAAGAGTTTTATTATTGAGCTTTATTACTTTGGAACAAATAATTGTTGACTTGTAGGGATATTATAGACATAATTTTAAAGGGGGCAATGACTTTGTAAAGATGTGCCAGGAATTCAATAGTTTTCTTTGTTTTTTGGTAGTTTGTTGGTTGTATTGCTAAGTGCAACTGCCTGACCTAAAGATTGTTAATAGTCGAAATCATTTTGTGTTGGCCTTTGAACTTTTAAATTGCAGTTTTGTTCTCCGAATTTGTGTCAATTTCTTTGAGGGGATGAAGACTAGAAAAAAGAGGTTGATGCATGGACAATAGATCATCCGTTCAAAAGGGAAGAGGAGAAGAGAGTTACAACTATGTATTTGGTCTTGGGTTCTGCATCCAACTATGGATTTTTATTATGACGTGAAAAGGAGGATATATAAGTTGGAAGAAAGAATAAGGAAGAGACAAAGACAAAAGAAAAATGAAGACCAACAAAAGCAGTTGCAAAAATTAGAATATAAGTTGGAAATTAGAATTGTGGTGGATGTTGGAGGAGTGTGAGGCATGCAATAACAAGAAGTCAAAGAATAAAATCTACAACATAGGCATTGAAGAGTTCTAAGAAGGTGAAAACGAATAGTGAGGATAAATACTCACTTTTTTAGCAAGGTTTATTTTTCGAGAGGAAGGCTATAGAGGTAAGGATTAGCCAACGGATAGAACTCTTAGAACATGGAAAGATTAAATCCTTGGATGAGTTGGAAAAAATATTATTGGATGAAAGGCCAATAAATGAGATTTGTAAAGAGTTTGAGACAGAGGATGAATGGGATGAAGATAAAGAGAATGATTTTGATGAATCTATTGAGTTGTGTTACCTCGAAGAAGGGGAAGGTATTGAAGATTACCATACAAGGAGAGAAGAGTTTGAAGACTGCATAGAAGAGGAATGCAACCTATCACAAGAGGTGACCCAAGTTGTTGCAGCGGTGGAAGCATTCCACCTTGAAGAGGAAGCTACAACAGAGATAGAGATCTTTGGGAACCTCATATGTGATAAAGTCCTATTGGTTTTAGAGAACACAACCAACCAAAAGCAGCTAGAGGAATGTCTAGAGAATCCCATTATTGTTGAAAGGAGAGAAGAAGATCCTCACTTTCTTGGAGAAGGAACAAGAGTGACTAAGGGAAGAAACAAAGACATGTTCATTTGTGGTACAAAGGCTGACAATGCAAAAAATGAGTTGTCTTGTAAACAATCAAGGCTATATGGACCCCACGTAGAGCTGGGAAACCAAGAGCTCATAAAAGGAGAATTGGAAAGCATGTCTAAATGGCATAATGCAAAGGAGGAAGCACCTATGGGAATTTTTTATTCCATTAACTTGATTTTTGTTTCTAATGGTTTAGGTGCATGTGCAATAGAAGATAGAATAAGCATTGAGAAGATCCATGATGGCTTTTGGTGGAGAATGACTATTGGCATTGGGTAAAAGCCCAAAAAGAAGATGGAAAAAGAGAAAGAGAACCGATTGGCTCTGGGAATGATATATGGTCCAATCAGTAGTTAGAAGCAAAGGAAGAGAAAATGTGAAAAATTACAAATATATTTAATCTGGTGGAAGGGCAAGCCATGGCTTTATTCTTTGGGTCAAAAGGATGGTTCTACCATCTAGCCTGAACACTTACCTAGATGTTTGATGCAGCAGCATCTTGGCGTAAAAGCAATCCTGCATCACCAAAACAAAGAAAAGAAATCTAATAGTTGAGTCCTTAGGTTTCTTAGTGTGTTAACTTTTTTTAAGCTTGTTTTCAAAAAATAAACTTTGAACCAGGAGGTTCAAAAGTTTTTATAAGAAGGCGAGGATGATGCAAAGCATCTTCCCTAAAATTCCTCTTTCACGTTCTGTTAGTGGAGTTTGCTTTAGGATTTTTAGGATGTTTTTTTTCTTTATTTATTATTTTGTTGAACTGATGTTGTTGACTGTTTTCAAAACAACCACAACTATCAACTAAGTGGCTATTTTTAGTTTTGCGGAGTTTTTTTAAGAAAAGGACTCTAGTATGCTGTAGAAGTGGAGGTTTGTAGTTTTTGAGAGTCAGCTTGATTGGGTCCTAGAAAGGAGACTTATGTAAATCCTTCCATCTTTCTGTAAATAAAAGATATTGTTGTTTATTTTCATGTATAATGCAAAACCTTGGATGTTCCTTCTCTATCTGTCTATTGTGTTTTTTTTAATCTTTTATGTGTGGAGCTGAGAGGCGATGCATCAACTCCCGGTCCCGCATAGACTTTGAGAGTGTGTCGTCTACCACCCATTTTTTTTTTTTTTTGAATAGTCTATTACTCTCTTTTTAGTTTTTAAAAAGTAATAAAAAGCCATTACTCATTAAAAATGATTAAAAATACGTATATTTATAAAATAAACAACTAGCTGAAAAAATCTATTAATTTAAATTTTAAAAAGTTTTATGATAAAAAGTGTGATGATTTTTATGGAGCTGTTTCGTAGTTTTCAACATGTCCAAATTTTAAAACTATACTTCTACTCTAAATAGTGTATCTTTACGTGAATCTAGCCACTAATGCAGCGAAGGAATGGTCCTTGCTTGAAACCTTAACCCCACAAAAACATTTTACACACCGACTCTTATGCCCACCGTTACAAAAGGGATGACTGATTACCCAGAGCCTGAAACTCCATCTACCCCCAAATTATAAATTCATTGCTATAGCAATCCACCCGTACTTGCATATATATACTAGTAAAAGCACCAAAGGTGCTATCAAATGGCTGATAGGCACAAATATTTATAGGCCTATCTATAAATAATATATATTTACTAGCAATCACACATGATATTTAGTTTAGCATTATGAGTAAGCATGATAAAAAAAAAATATATGTTTGATTGAATGTAATGTATAATAGAATAGTCATATAACAAGGAGCTAAAGTATATTGGTATCCTTTTATGGATTTTGATGCCTTGTAATTATTTTACAAAAATAGAGTTAGTGCCCTTATTGGAATCATTGTAAGGTCTCATCATGCAGATGTACTTTGTCTAGAATGAAAGACGAAGCATTTATGGTGCATCCAACTAGTGGTGGGCTAGTTTTGAAATACGCCTCTAGCATGCATGCAAAGCACAACCTTGAATGAGAGAAATTTTCTTACCTGTTAGTGGACAATAAAACCATTGCAGGAGAAAGGGTGCATGAATTGTCAAAACTTAATGTGTTTCTCAAACAGTTTCTGTGGATTGACAGGCAAAAGCCTTCACATTCTCTCTAATACATTTTAATATAGAAACTCAATCACAATGTTGATGACAGGGAACATATAATAAAATGAAGCTAAGAAAACAAAACACAGTTGTAGTAGCACCCTACTACCAAAAACACATGTACCAAGTATATAATAGTGAACAAGATCAGCACAACAAAAGTAATTACTCATGGCTAATGAAACCCATGAAGAGACTGCATGGTCAACACACTAAAGTAATTCCTTGCAAACTGTCACCAAGAAAATTGGGTTCTGGCTGTACTGACATCTCCTGGTAGCTGTATTTAAATTAAATTTTCTGGTGACACTATTCTTGCAAAGGATAAAGAAAAATTCAATTAAAAAAAATCATAATGTTTAGGATTTGGTGCTAAGTTTTACATCAAGGAGCTGCCTAATTAGGTACCGCAAATCATATTGCTGGATAGCTAGAGTAGCGACTTTCAGGTTTCATAAGGAATTTCAAGCTTAAATTACAAACCCATATTAACTGGCCCATATGCTTGATTTCAATTAGTAATAGCCCACTTCTAAGTTGAAACTTTCAGGTTGTAACACCAGACGTCCAGTGGGCATCGCGTATGTAATTAACTTGATTATTTTTGTGCATTAGTTATATCACACATTAGGCAGAGGCCAAAACAAATATAGTCCTATGAAAACTTCAATTTAAGAAAATGCACACTGCTTCAAATGTTTATGAACCCCTACTGATGGCCCAACTTAATCCCCTCTCACCTTATTTTAAGGCACAAATTAACAATATTACTCCAGCCCAAAGCATTAATTGATTTCCTGTGACTTGGTGTAATCATAGTCAGTACACAAGAACCGATCTAGAAGAACCATAAAGAATACTCAAAATGAAGACCACCGAAAAAGTTTCAACTAATTATCAAAATTTTTCTTTGTTATTGAATAGTATGCACATCTTATCATCATCATGTAATGATAAATATATAAGAATGACCACCTAGACAACAATGGCAATCTACAATAATGGCCAGTTCATTTTGCTTTAACTACACCAATAGAAGTTGTTTTCACTTCAATGACGAAGGAAAAATACTGGGTTACAATTGCATTGACAAAGGAAAAATGCCCGTGCACCACAAAAAAAGTTTTGGAGAGGTTCATTCGAACCCCCCCATTCGAACGAACACACTTTATGTCGAGTATTTTTTAAAATAAAATAGGGGGTTCAATTGAACCCCCTTTAATATTATTATTTTAATGAAAGGGGGTTCGATCGAACCCCCTTTAATGTTATTTCAAAATTTTAATGTTATTTTTAGGGGGTTCTAATGAAGGGGGTTCGATTGAACCCCTTCATTAGAACCCCCTCTCTAGGGGTTCATTTGAACCCCTTTCGCTCGAACCCCCTTATTTTGCCCTTGCCCCTCTCCAATTGCAATTTTATGTAGATTTTTGGGTTTCGAGGCCTAGGTTGAGGATCAAAATGGAATCAACTTGACAAACCCATTTGGAAGATTATAGTCCTCGAAATGAGCTTTCTATCAAGTATAATTTTAATATATTTTAGTTTTATTATACATTTTTTTTTAGTTTAATTAAACATAGGTTTTTCACTGAAAATCAAGCTCTCTGTTCTGCACATGTGGAAAAATAGTATATTACCAAAACAAAATTATGAAAAATATCTATCCTCTTAGTATTCATGTCCTTGATCCAATAGAAAAAAAAATTGAATTCCGATACATACAAAAAAAGTTATGCTTTACACAGTACACCTATGTCTAAATTGTAATTGGTTTGACTTCAAAAGTTAATTAGAAGAAAAATATTCAATAAAACATTATGCAACCAAATGCATCCTCTAGATATCGTAGTTAAAAATCTAGATTCAAAAAAATTAGAATTTTATCCTTCATAGAAAAAAATTTATGTTTTACACAGTTTACATCACTCTTTAAAAATGGTGTTTATTGTTAAAAACTAGTTATTGAACGAGGTGGAAAAATAAATGCAATTTGATTCTAAATTTTTTTTAAAAAATATATTTAGAATCTAGAGACAAAATGTGACAAATCACTAGTTTACATCATCTCCAAATTCCTCATGGTTTAGCAACTATAGGTGTCTGAAAGTGAAGGTTTTTTCCAAAATGTTCATTTCAATGTCAACTTTGGCCAAAAAGTGTAACCCATTATTGTGGGATCACCCCTGAACTGCAAAGAATGTTGTGGTATGCTAACTTCAACTATAATAGATCAAAGTTTAAATGGACATATCCATTTACAAGATTATGATCAAAACGAATTATAACTACCTTTGGCATTAATTCTCACAAAACACCAGTATCCCATCGACAATGACAATCACAAGTTCAGTTTAGTCTTTGTCATCCCCATCATATGGTTACAGTACTCTAGGTTTTGCAAAACAATAAGGTAGTCATTCCATTACAACCAACCCTCATTGGTGACTCTCACTTATAAAAGAATTTCCAGATCTCTCTGACATTTGAAGAACCATCTGCAACTTCTACTACCAAATGTGCCGACAAGATGCCTGCAGAAGAAAGCAATGGTCTATTAGCAGCAGGGGAGAATATAGGAAACAAAAAGAGAGTGGCATTATAGGGCTCCACAACTGTGTTGAACACCTTCGGAGATGGAACCACAGAGAATGTCAACATCATGTGATTAGGATACTCCTCCTTGATCTTCAATATTAGTAACATCCCCATTCCAGATCCTGTGCCTTCTCCCAGAGAATGGCACACCTGAAACCCTAGAAGTAGGAAAAAAAAGAAGCATAGAAGAGAAAAAAAGCATTGTTACAAATCTAGGATTCCTAGGGTTTTAACAAAATAAAATCAAGACAATTGAGGGGTTTAAAGATTACCTTATAGGCAATCACAGTTCTCAGTCTCCTTGCGCACGATTTCTAAGAAACATCAATGAGCTCAATGCCCTCAATGTAATGGCTCTTGGCCCAGTTGCTTCCGGCGCCAGACCAACCAAAGAAAAATTTATATGAGTCTAAGCCCTGGCCATAGGGCCCTATCCTAATGCTGTCCATGGTGAGGCTCGAGATCCATAACACGGCCCTGCAATACACATTCACTCTCTCTATCTGAAGACCAAATGATCCGTTGTAGCGGCTTGTGGGGTCGATCGAGTGCTCCTCGCACACCACTTTCCAGAAATTGCAGCAAACATATTCCTCAGAAGGCGATTCTTTTATTTTTTTCCAAATCCGCTTCACCTCACCTCAAATCTTGCAATTTAATATGCTCGCATGAGTTATTTGCTTTCAACCATTTTCCCTTTCCTCCTCCAAAAAAAAACTAAAATATAAATCCAAGAGTATTCGTGGGTACATTTAAACAAATTTTTTCTCGCAAGAATGACGTGTGAGAAGAATGAGAGTCCGAAGAACCCAAAAAAATTTGAAAGACACAAAAAAATATTTTTTAATGAGACTACCAAATTTTTTGACAATTACAAGATGTGTGCACATATAGAATGGCCTATTAACCAAAATATAAGAAGCACCTACTATTTTCCAACCATCTTTGTAAGTTCCTTCCAAAATGTCACGCAAAATTTATTTCGTCAATACCATGGATTGCAGAAACACATTTCTTACCCGCTGAGACGTTGCTCTATCGTAAACTCAAGATGAAGTATTTCATTGATGAAGTTGGTACCTATTTGCTCTTTTATTTGTGCAATCAATTCTCCTTTTATTTGTTGCAAAGTTGTACCCCCTTTTTCAACCACCCTATTACTTGGATTGCTTTCTCCCTGAATCTAATGTCTTCGCAGTATCCGCATGCTTTAAATTTAAAATTGTCTTTATTTTTTTTAATCTTATAGTACATAGAATGGAGATGTTGACAAAAGCAGGATTACAGTTTCTTCGAATTGTCTATCCAACCCTCTGGATGCACATTTGACCGTATTTATTAATTAATGCCGTCAATCCTGTGAAACACTCCTATATTCTAATTTGTCATTCATCGTACAATGTTCCAATTTCAATCACACTCTCTCCAACTCTGAACGGTATTTCTATGAGATCAAAATATGAGCTATAAATTCTTCTATTCGACACCGATTACCTATTTCTATCGGAACAACTTGCGTTTCTCATTCCCTGTTTTTTAAATATGGTCATTCTCGGCGCATAAGAGGTACTACTTGCAGGTTTTGGCTAATTATAGTGACGGGACCATTCCTGGTTGGCACAATGATGGCGATCTACAGGGTTTCACTATGAAGCACTTGTAAGTTGCAGGTATAGGACGGGAGTCATGTGAATGGCGGTACAAACTTTACAACTTTCCATAAAATACAACTGGCATTTCGATTTCCTGAATGCCGTGCCATCCACATTTCAGAGAAATTACTAAGCTATCGTTTGTCTGAAAGACTAACACACTTTCTTTTTTTCTTTCGTCACTGTATTAGATACTAATTACTGAGCGGCCCTAAAGTAGGGTTAAGGCGAAGGAAGAGATGTTTGCTCCTCTAATGCAAATTTATAATAGACATCAGATTTTTACAGTCTATAATATTGTAAATGAGTGTTTCAGGATTAAGTTGTGTGATAGTTTTTTCCTCAACGTTTGGGAGGAGAATAGAAAGCAAGAGAGGACAAATAGGACAAATATTTATCGCTTTCTTCTCTCTTGCTTTCTATTCCCCTGATGGATCATGGAGTGCGATCCCTTGAGGGAAAAACTATCACACAGTTTAGTTTAACCCTGAAGTACTCATTTACAAATCTCATATATTTAATAGTTAAAAGTCAATTTTAACCAATAAATTAGGACAAATATTTATCACTTTTGTTGTGGATGAGATGTAAAATTCCTATTGACCAACCATTGAAATAGATGATATTTATGTAAAATTTCTATTGACTGCCATTTAATACCATTGAAATAGATGATGTTTATCTAAAATTCCTATTGACTGCGTGACCATTGAAATAAATCTATTTGATGTTATTTGACATATGTTGTATCTATTTGTTTGTATGAAATTCTATTTCTATAATTCTCTAACGCTGAATAGTTGAAAATAAATTGCAGTATGTTATTCGACCCTAAAATCATGACAAAAAATGGTGGTGGAGGTGCAGTGGCAATATTCATATGTCCTATCTTTATATTATTATATTTATTACGGAGTAGAATCCTTGACTAAAGTCGCGCAAATCTACTGTCACAAATATTGTACATGCAATCCAACCTCTCTGGATTTAATCTCACCTTTCACGTTTGGGAATTTCTGCATCTCGAGGGAAAGTAGGAAGAATTGGGTCGTTCACTAAAATAGTACGTAGGGGGTGTATGATTTTTTAAATTCAGATTACAGGGAACTTGATTTATGTGTCCTGTACCTATATGACCCATTCTCTTAGGGAAGCGGCTATCCAACCCCCAAAAAAAGCATAGGGCATGGATGCCGCTTCCTTACCCATGCATCCATATTTCAGCGTAGTGTACTCTACCTGTTGTAGGTGTGCCCCAAAGTCGTCTCCTCTTCACGTACGTACAGCAGGCGACTGCATAAACAGTTTCACCATTGTTGATCCGTTCTCTGTGCTGAATGAAGTGAAGGCGGAGGTGCTATCATTCAATGATGGGATAGACAAATACTAATTCTTAAAACAATTTAATACCTTTTCGAAAATAAGGTTTAAAAATGTCATTCAATGAACATTACACAGGATAAATCATAGCCGAAAACAAAAATATACAACAGAGCTATAAATATTTATAGGCAACATTTAATGGCACATTTTATTGTTATTTCTGCTACTAGCCTATTTATAGGCAATATACCTAGAAAACCAGACGTGTAAATTTTATTCAGGTTAATATATTATATTAAATATTAGTATATATTTATGATTTAATTATATTTATTTTATATATAAAATATATGATATAATTGTATTTATTATTATAATCTATTTTTATATAATATAATTATTAAATCTATTTCTATATTTTGTAATATTTATTATTATATTTTATATTTTATATAATAAACATTATATATATATAGTACTATTTAAATTACTTTAGAAGAAATCAATCTCTCTCTATATATTTCTCTTTCTCTCTTCTCCCTATTTCCTTTTCCCCGTCTCTATATCTCAATTTGGACTAAAGTAGGTCTAATGTTGTCTTCAACAACTTTTTTAAATATCAAATTTGGCAGCTACTTGGCAACCTAGTGCTAGTAAAACTCATGAATTATATAGTTTGGTTGAATTTATCAGAGAGAGAGAGAGAGAGATTTTTCAACGCCTAAAGACATCCAAATCATTTGTTGTTTGCATTTGTAACCTCTACTCAAATACACTTCCTGAAACTCAAATAAAGATTTATCTGTGTCATAATGCACACAAAGGAAAAGCAACCATTTACAAACATAAATTGGTTGAAGAAAATTTGGAGGCATATTTTCTTTCAAAGGGAATGTGGGTGCATTATGAGGTAGACAAATCTTTATTTGAGCTGCAGGAAGTGTATTTGAGTAGAGGTTAGAAATGCAAACAACAAATGATTTGGATGTCTTTAGGCATTGAATATTAGAAGTCATAATGATAAATGAAAGTGATAAACAATCACTAACCTTGGAGGCCATACAAATGAGGTAAACATGTATGACCTAAAAATTGAGTTCATATAGTAACTTGTCCTTAAAAAAAGTTATATTAATTACATACATTTATGTTAAATATTATCATGTCCTTAACAATAGTAAGAAGATGTGATCCATTTGGATCTCTCTCTACATCTCTCTCTAAAAAATTAAAAGTTATATAAAAAAACTCCCTCTCCCTCTACGTCTCTCTCTATCTCTCTCCCTCCCTCTCTATGTCTCTTTATGTCTCTCTTCCTCTCTTTTTTATCTCTCCCTTTATATCGCTTATCTTTATTTCTCTCTCCTATACTATCTCTATTTTTCTATTCCTCTCTAGTAGTACAAAATGAAGGTTTCATTATTCTATCAAGTTACACTTGAATGTATTGCATGCCTTACATAATTCACAACCCCTCTTAGCCCATCCCTTGTGTTCATATTGTTGCATGTGTAAAAGTGTAGTCTCAATGGGGAGTAAAGTGAAATGGTACATTTGGACTTCTTTAGTTGCCAACTCTGTAACATAAGACCATAGTTATGGTTCAAGCCCAATTATTTGCAATGATTGGAACTCTGCAACTCTATAAATTAAATCTTTAGTAAATCTCTCGAGAACATGTTAACATGGATGAATAGCCTCTATAATGGAATTGCCTTGTGAAGATATTTTGGGACTGTCAAGGATATGGGAAAATGGATCACCTTACTTGACACACAAGTCTTGGGAGGGTTGAATAAATAGATGCCATTTCTTATCCAAATACAAATTTCTAGTCAAAGCATGTATAGATTTATTCTTATATAATTTAATTATGTAATATTATTTAACATTAATTCTTAAAATTTATAAACTGACTTAAAATATATATTTAAATATTACTTTCAATTTCCTATCAGCCTATCCCTTGAACCTCGTATGTGGTGGTACCTGCCTAGGTCTAGGGTTTTAAGTCAGCTTTGCAAGCATTCATCTTTATTTCCCCTTAAACCCTAAAGTCCCATGGTCTTGTTTTACTTCATGTTATAATTTGTCTTTGACCATTTAGCTTAGGTCACCGGTTACTTAAGTTATAACCTTAAGCCTTATAAGTCATGAAGTAACTGACCCCTTTTACCTAATGTTACCGTTTGTAGCCTGTCATGTCATAATGTCTAAGCCTTAAGTCTTTGTAGGGCCTGAAAGTGCCACATGGTAGGATATCGCGAGCCCACACAACATCTAAGGTGATATCATATTCTTATTGTGGGGCTGCGAGATGGAGACAACTGTCGAGGACACTTGGGCTTATAGCCATAAGATTGAGGATTCTAAATCAACGAAGGAAGTGCTCCCAGGTGCCGGGTTGAGAAGTAAATTGCAGAAAATGGAGGATCTAACAATAGCGCAAGCGCGCAGAAGAATCTTTTCAAAAAAGGAAGATTCACTGTGGCCACGAGATTGTGACACGTGGCTAGCTTTTGAAGGAAAGGTAAAGGCTTGCATAAGGAGGTACAAGTGGAAGCTTTCGCGCACTCATGTAGAGCCAAAAGATGGTGGCTCATTTCCCATCGCACTACTGCGAAATGAAGCCGTGTGTTGACATCTAGCAAAAAGTAGAGGAGTCAGCAGGAAAAGTGTGTCCAACATGGAACAACATCATTGGTCGATGACTTTTCAAACATAAGAAATAGATAAATTCAAATCTGGCAGGTAACTCATGACCATCAATCTCACAGAAAGAAGCTTGAATCAACAGCCAAAATTTGTACTGTAATAAATGTTGGAAGCGCTCTGTAACACAAATTGCAGTAAAGGCCGAAGTGACGCGCATTAATGTTGTACACCCTAAATTGTAAGCTTCTTAGGGATGAAAAAATGGTTTTTTCATATCATTTTCACGAACATGAGAAGAGTTCTGGTGCACAGTGAAAGTCGAGAGAGAAGGTATAGAGATTCAGAAGCATCTACAGTGAAAGAGAACTAGTAAGTTGCCTTTACCAGCTATGTGCATTTTAATTGAAATATCATTTTGTGAATAGTTCTGAGCATCAATAGAGAAAGGAAAAACCCTATTCTATTCAAAGTAATTTCAAAATGAGTCAAGTAAGTCAACCGTCCACCTCAAAACGGAGCTTGGATGAGGACCTTATGGTTCAGCTGCCTAGGTCTTCATGGAGGCCTGCGAATGTATATGGTCTAGGTGGGCTTACTGATAGATTTTTGGACTTGTGCACTACATGCCAAGATGCCAATTTGCCTGTGCCAGGATGGATTATGTTCAAGCACTGGTATGATAGAAGAGAATACAAGGCTCCAGTCTGCAACGCTTGGAATTTAGACTTGGTGAAGCTAATGTGCCCCAAACGTATTTGTCAAACTAGATTTTGTTAGGGTAGTGGCGTAGAGATATGACCCTATGGCTAGAGCAATTAGAGTAGGAAATAATACAATCATGATCAAGACTACAAGGTCCTACATGTCAAAGAAGTTTAGTTTGAACCCTCTTGCCAGCAAGAAAATTGACCCCAATGCCTTGAAGGATGATTACAAGAGAGTTCAACATGGATACATGGATTTCAAATTGCCCAAGCATAGGACAGGGGGCATAGATGGAGAATTGGTGAAAATCTCAGATAGGGAAGAGGAGCCCTTTGATGTCTCCCACTTCATGCATTATTTTGTTAGGACATATCACAATTTGTGCCAAGTGTTGGGGAAGGATGCATTGGATAAAATGACTATAAATATGATGATGCTAGCTACAATTGTGTCAGATATTGCAACTATAGATGCATGAGAAACTTGTGAAGATAAAGAATAATTTGTTCACTGTGGAAATCAAAGTGGAGTTCAAATGGTACTCAATGATGTCCCACATGTTTTTGTATGCTAGACTGGGGATGTGGCATCAAGACCTACATGTGAAGGAAGTTGATCAAGATGGCAATATGCTCCCTATGCAGATGTAGACATGCATGATAGATGTACATTGTATAGATGCAGATTATGTGATTTTTGAGGAGCATTTTGTTAAAAGGTTGCTTAGTTTCATGGAGCTTGAGGGAGAAAGGATTCATAAAGATATGCTTGATTTTTTGAGGCCATAGGAGAGGTCCCCTGAGTTGGGAATTCAACACAACTGGGGAGATTGGTTTTTGCATACCCACACCACTTGCATCAGAGTCTATGGGAGCAAGGTTGCCCCATATATATTACCTAGGTTTGTGTTGAAAAGAATTGCTTTTCTGGAAATAATTAGGCAACTTAATGAATCTGACAACATTTGAGACTGTAGAAGAAGGGGTCATTCTTCCCCACTTCTATTAAATTTTGTGATTTCTAGGACACCAATAAAGATGCTCTGGATCAAATTGATTCAGTGCTGGCAGTCTATAGGATGGGACTAGAGCAACCAAGGGTATTTGACCCTAAGGGATATATCAATAAGGTGAGGCTTGGCATAAGGAGACCAATTGCTAGCCAATTAATATCTTCTAGCTGTGTAGATGGAGATCCTAGTATGAAAATTTTGAGCTCTACACTAGATAAGTTGCATGTACTTGAAATAAATTTTGAATTATTTGCAAGGAATCAAAGATTTTATTGGATGCAAGATACATAGGGCACAATGAAAAGATAGAAAAATTGATTCCTTCACCATCAGAGAAGTCATGTACAGCCTAGGTGGAGAAATATGGATAAATGTGTCCAAGATGAACAAGCAACCAATCATGTGATACCTTTTCTTCATCATTGGGATAAGGGCTTCTCCAATGAATTGTTAATATCTATAAGAAATATTGTATTTTGTCTTTTCTTTATTCAAAATGTAATTTGAAATTAGATTCCCCATGCCTGTGGGCAGTGGCTTGTAATGAAAGACTCATGTAACCAACATAATGTAATGATTTTTGAGTACTATGTTCTTGTGTCTATAAAACAACATGTAGCACTACTCTGTAATGGTTGTTGGAGGATTGGGAAAGCTTTGAACATTGAAATATAATACAATTATGCCAGGTTACCCATATTTATGGTGTTGTAAGTTTCAGTTTCTTATACGTTGAATGTGTTTTTCATGAGCATTTTGATAGTTTCAGATTGAAGTATATAAATAATGTTGTGAGCATGTGCTTCTAGTAATTATCTTTTGTGTTATCTGCATTTCTCTTTTGAACAAAGATCAGGGTTTCTAAGTTTTTGGGAACACATTTGTTGTATTGCATGTCTTATTTTTTGCTTCTGTTCAAGGAATACATTAAATGCTTTGAATCATATATGGAGAGGTGTATGTGGTAACAAGGATATTTGTAAGAAGAGTTAACAGGAAAAGCCATTCTTTGATTGTCATCTATAAGACAAAAACAAAAATAAATCCTCTAAAATTGAATGTTCGTTTTGCTTATGGGAAATGTTCTGCATATGAAGGATTGAATCTAAATCCTAGGATTAGCACCAATCAGAGTTGGGCTTATTTTCACAAAATCTCACATCACCAAACAATCACATGAAACAAATGTAAAAGAACAAACCATTTATCAGTTTTAGGAGTAGGGTTTAGGGTTTTAGTTTAATGTTCTCAAATTCAAAAATGAAATGATGCCCAAAGCTAACCAACTTTGAAGGAATCATACAGTTTTGGTCTACATTCAGGAGAACATATCTGCTTAATGTCAATATCTATTTGTAGTAAGGGTTTATCATATTGATATTCAATAAGGGAATACCCCCATAGGTCTAGCAGAGCCTAAAGTGCAAAGGAGAACAAGCAATTATCTCCTATTCGTTGGCAACTGATCTAAGGATCCTATGGATAAAAGATGGCTGCTTTTTAGGGAAACTCAGACAATCAGTTAGGAACACCAACACTATGGGTGCAAGTGCTAATTTATTACCACACAAATAGCACTATGGGTGCAAGTGCTACTTTATTACCCACACAAATAGTTCGTAGGGTGGTGTTTCATCCTAACAACAATATAATTTTATATATTAAATACTTACAATTGCATACATGCTTAGTCTTTGACCGCAATGTCTATCCAACAATCAGGGTGGCCTCTGATGGTCGTGCCTGCCATACCTATCACTCGTACTCCACTGACAATATTTGTCATTATATAACTGTAATGAATTTGTGCGAGGTAATCATGGGATGATAAAGCCAAGTGAGATTTTTTTCTAAAGCGGAGAGACTGGTTATTATTTAATGCAAGAATACTGGGAATGAAAGATATATGAAAAATATAAATTTAATATATTTATTTTTATGATTACATTATAATAATAATATATATTATTATATACGTACCAAAACATATATATATATTATTATATACTATATAATATAATATAATTATATATTATATTATATACTATATAATATAATATAATTATATATTATATTATATATTATTAATAATATTACTAATATAATATTAATTATTATAAACCCTAACTATTTAA
Organism: Cunninghamia lanceolata; assembly: GCA_027924645.1. NCBI lineage: Eukaryota > Viridiplantae > Streptophyta > Pinopsida > Cupressales > Cupressaceae > Cunninghamia > Cunninghamia lanceolata. The sequence goes on along the minus strand of BSBN01000327.1, from coordinate 4,582 downwards.
GAGTAATAATTATTAAAACCCCTAATTATTTTAATCAAAATTATATAGCATAACATTATCAAATATTGTTGGTGTATAACTCACATGAGTTATTCCTATCATGACCATAGTTAGTGTTAGCATGCATTGTTTAATATAACTATGTGTATTACATTGTTTAAGTAACTGTCTGAGAGTTACGGCAGGTGCATAATAGTTTGGCAGGTGCATAATTGTTTCACCTCAGTATTTAATAATGTTTTGTATCTACTTTTATCATCGAATCAATAAGGATATTACTTCATTTGGCATCAGAGCTATGGCGTCTACATGAGGATTCTAACGATTGAAGGCATTGCCAGGTTAACTCTATGCCTGTGCATGAGAGATGAGTGGAGTTGCCGGTGTAGAGGAGAGCCGATGGAGTGTGAGGGCTGAAGCCATTTGAGGGCATGAAACAACTTGCAGAGGAGCTGTTCCAAATTAGGAACAAGGATACACTACTGCAATAAGAACTGGCTAGAGATGAGCGTAGAAAGCAGAAATCTGTTTACCACCAGGCCACTGTTAGAAGGCAGACTGAGCGTAGAAAGCAGAAATCCATTTACCACCAGGCCACTGTAGAAGGATAGACCTGTAAGGGATTTATGGTTTGAAGATATAGTCTGCAAAACCCGGCAATCAAAGAAAAGTGGATATCCATTATCATCTCAAATTGGTATGTATTGAAGTGTGTATGAAGTGCAAACTTTATAAGCAAATATATTTAAGTCTGAGTAAGAAGTTAATCTTTTGAGTATTATCTAAAATGGAGATCCCATTAGACAAGTATTCTGGTTCCAATTTTCATACTTGGAGAATGAAAATTCAAATGCAACTAATGAATAAAAATTTATGGGCAATAGTAAGTGGAAAGGAAAAGCACCTATAGATGCAAATAAGTTATTAGATTGGAGTAGTAGAGATGATAAAGCCCAAGGCTATAACTGGTCTTGCTCTTTCTGACACCGAATTGCACCAATATTGATTTGGATAAATCATCAGCCAAAATTTGGATAATCTGAATAAATTGTTTGGAGCAAAAGCCGTTAATGCAAAATTTTCTCTAAAACTTCAATTATTTCGATTTAAGATGGAAGATGGAATCACAATGTCAAATCATATAAGTAACTTGCAGTCTCTCATTAGACAGCTAGCAGAGGTTAAGGTTACAGTAGATGATGATGATGCTAGGGCCATCCTATTAAATAGCTTGCCTTCAAAATACAACAATGTTGTTTTTACTCTCAGTCAAATATCTTCACAAACTCTAGAAGGTATGATTTTTGCTATTCTATCAGAAGAGAAGAAAACAACAGAAGATTCAGAAGATGATCCTCAGGAGAAAGCATTATTTTCAAGAAGCAATTACAAGAGATCAGAGAGAATCAAATATTTTTATTGTAAGAAAAACGGTCACATAGCTTGGGATTGTAGAACTCAAGCGAGTGATGTTCTTAAAGGAAAGCTCAAAAATGAAGGAAATCTTGCTTCCATTGAAGATGATAAGGATCCACCAGATATTGAGGATGAGGATCCACCAGATGGTGCTATTAATTTCTGTGGATATGCACTTTAAGCAAGGTCATATTGGAGGCAGGCGACATCGAAGGATGGAGGATTTTCCATCATCTCAAGTTAGCTTCTCGCTTTGAAATGATGCTTTGCATGAGAAGCGTTTTTAGTTTTGGTTGTTTTGTTTTTCTTTATTGATGCTGACGGAGCTGACAGATTTGAAGAATGTATGTTTTGTGAAGATTTTGTTTTGGAGACAAGTTTGGGGTTTGGTGTTGAGCTCAATATGGATTGTTGTCCAACGAGCCTTCAAAGAGTATATGATCTTGAATTATACCCTTTCGCAGTCACTAGACAACATGGTAGAGATCTGTCGTATCTCTTAGGGGCCATTGTCGAATAATTCAAGACTCTGTGATTGAGAGCTTGGGACTAAAGAGCTCAAGAACACAGCTCGAAGCGATGCCTTTCCAAGGGTAGAGGAGACATCATGATGGAGCCTCGCTTGGTTCAGGATTTGTTCTTTGGGAGAAGATCTTCTATAAAAGTATGTATTCATACTATGTAATCATCTTTGTTGAGTGTTTTAGCATTATCATCTTTGTTGAGTTTTTTTAGCATTAAGGGGGGGTACCTTGGTACTATTGCAAGAACAATGTAATAAGGGGGGGGGAATGTTAGCATGCATTGTTTAATATAACTATGCGTATTACATTGTTTAAGTAACTATCTGGTAACTGTCTGAGAGTTACGGCAGGTGCATAATAGTTTGGCAAGTGCATAACAGTTTGGCAGGTGCATAACTGTTTCACCTCAGTATTTAACAATGTTTTGTATCTGCTTTTATCATCGAATCAATAAGGAATATTACTTCAGTTAGGTGGTTTTCCTCACATGTGGAAAAACTAAGTCCATCTTGTTGAGTCGTTAGTAGATGTGTCACCTCATATTCAGACACATCACCGCTACATTTGAGGGGTGATTGAACCTTGAGCTATTCTCTTGGTTCCCATTTTGCCACCTCTCCTATTCTCGTGGGGTAATTGTTTCTCAAACTTCACCTATTTATAGCCTCATCGGTTGTAAAGCAATTCAGTTTCATTTTCAATATATTGCATTTGTGTTTGATCTCTAATCCATTGATCTTGGACTTTCGCTCCACATGGTATTAGAGATCAATCTGGCTCACTTGATATCAAAGCACATACCCCACATGGTATCAGAGCGATTGGAATAGCATCAAATTGTTTTTCTCGTTGATTACATCTCCATTGGCAAATCTTTGCAACCTCTCTTGCATGCTAGGCTCAATCCGGCATTCTATCACTGCATAATCGAGGAGGTAAAATTGGTTTTCAAAGCATATTTGAAACATTTTTTTTGTAGGTTATAAATCGTCATTGGAGAGCTCATCGACCCCTCACCACAATGAGGTTGAATCATTACTAGGAGAGCCTCACACATAGGCATTTTTCTCTAGTTTTCATGCCTCACACAGAGGCATTTTTCTCTAGTTTTCGTGCCTCACACAGAGGTCAATCTATATACTGTGAAGTGCCTCAAAAAGAGGCCAAATACAGTGCTCATCTCTCTAACCTTCTCAAAGACCGAAGATGCCCCACATCGTTGCATTCAGTCGACGCTGAGCCAAGAGGGCCGACCCACCAACGACGCCTCTAAGTGGCTCGGTCCTCTCATCGAAGTCGCGGTCCAACAATCTCCTGCTCATCACCCCGCACCTTGAAAGTGTCTCTGCCAGTTTCTATCTGCAACACCCTTATAGGGATCGACACAAGTGACACTCCCAGGCATCTATCTGCATTCATGGTGGAGCTTGAAGCACATATTGATGGCTCTGTTAGGCACGTCTAGTGTGCCTTGTTTCAACGGGTTGACTTCAATCTCCTACGCTCATTCAAAGGGCTTTGTAGGGGTCTTTGGTGGTCGTATATGCCCAGCATCGAGCCTATAAGGATGAAGCTTTGATGCCACACAGAGGTTGTACTCATAGCATCCACCAAACAACATGGAAATCGCCCTCAATGCCCTTAATTTTGCCCTAGAAATCGGCCCATACACTTCCATACTCCCTCCTTCTCTGCTCACCATTATTTTTTGTAGGATTTTCAACAGCTCTCTGACCAAGTCTTTGCTATTTTATCAGACCACTCAGTGTCCAACTCCTTCAAAGCCCTCTATGTTGCATCCATTTGCATTTATGGTTTGTAATTTATGTAGAGGACATTGAAGACATACATTGTAGAGTTTATCTACAGTTTGCTTGTCTTGTGGTGGTTGCCCTGGCTAATGTGTTGCAATTTTTACATGGTCAAATAGTTGCCAACATCTCTGGCAGCCATGTCCAACCCAGTGTTACTTTCTGCCTCACTTTGGGCAGCCACATCACCGTGCTGCATGGTATTTCTACTGGATTGCCTCAGCTAATACTGACTCACAGTTGTGGCAGTTAGTGGGAGCTCGGGAGAGGGAATGGTTAACTTTCTTTTCTATCATAGTTTACATTTAAATGTGAACTTCAAACACTTAAAAAAAAACTTAGCCATAGTTAAAAATTTGTAAAAACAAAGTTTTTTTTTGCAATGAATGTGGAAAAGGAAAGTATTTTATGGGGGGAGGTTATTTTTGCCTTAGTTAAAAATTTATAAAAGAGGAGTCCATTTTCTCTTCTATAATGAATTTGGCAAATGGGGGGTAATTATAATGTTTTTTGTCTTTTTTGAGGTTTTAAAGGCATGTCTTTTCTATTCACCTCTTGACTTAAACATCGAAGCACTTGTAACAACAAAAATATTGTGGTATGATGTCATGCACTACTTATAAAGTGCCACTTTAAGGGGGGAATTAGGCTAGAGTGTTCAAAACCACTCTTACTGCACTAAAGTACCACTTTAAAAGGTCAAAATTGAGTATTAAGAAGTTTAAATTGCACCATTTCATCACCTATAAGAAAGTCAAAAGTTAATGGTTACCCATCTTCATTTTTTCACATTTCATATCTGGTGAAGAAGACAATCATGATACAACTTCA